>OX465500.1:15645550-16845550 GCA_950022335.1 Eurois occulta | reverse complement strand
TGTGGTTTGTGGGTTGAATACTGATTTGTTTGTTGTTTTATTTTAATTATTAATAGTATTGATATTGCCCATTGTTTTGGTCACAACATGCATACTATACAATTATTATATTGAACGCAGTAAATAAATAAAAACATTTATCTTTCACGATGGTATTAAGTAAGTATGTTACAAGAGAAATCCTTGTGAATTCATTATATTCATAAATTATACATTAATCCCCTCAAAAACAATAAAAATAAAAGTATAATCTTTTATAAATTATCGAAAGTTATTTAAAATCGATGGACATATTGCGTGCAATATGGAGGATTATATTATTTTAATCGCAAATCATTTTATATTTACAATGACACATTTCTAATTTATTATCCTTATTAGACAATTTATAATGCACGCTATATTCTATGTAACGAAACAATTTACATAAATACAATATATTTAATAATTTAGAAAGATTTATATTCATCGATTGTTTGGTGATCAAATTAAAACTTTCTTGCCAATATGGAAACTAGTCTTAACTAAGGAATTCAAAGAAGACTTTTCTCAAATAAAGTGTGAGATACCGAATGCTATGATTGGTCCGGAAGCAAAATAATATTTTTTTTGGAAATAGGAACTATTTCATTGAAACAGAAAGCTAAAACTTGTATTTAGGTTTGACTAACTCGTTGGGCTAGTGGTGCCACGGAGTCAATATTGCCCGGTTGATGGCTATAGGCTAGCCCCCTATTACATGGTACTTAAACATAATTGGCGAAACGTGGGTGTACTTGTTTGGTACACCTGTGCCTAACCCTTCGGGGATTACAAGGCGTGATGTTATTTTATGTGTTGTATTTGGGTAAATGGTGAAAAAAATACCCAATAATTATAATTATGTAGGATGTTAGAAGTTTTATACCAATGTGATGTCGGCCCCGAACTAATTGGTGAAATTGATAAATTCGTATATATTTGTACCCTTAACGACGGAATAGGTGCTCTATGACAAAGGTTCTACAGGTGAACATACTTAAATCCCGCTACCATACTCTTTTAAGCCCAGTATAGCAATTGAAGACTAGTTCATATCGACAAGAGTAAAAAGAGCCTTAAATACAAGTATCACGTTATTGTAAGTCACTAGGTACTGTCCTAATTCCAAGCTACGAGTAGGCCACCAACAAGACGAACCAATAAAAGAAACATTTCTATCAAATATAAGCCGGTAACCGGAAAGTATGTGGACGCAGCCGCCCGAAGCCCGTAGGTACAAGTGGTGGTAGGTGCGGCGTGCCCACGCGTCACCTTGGCCAGCGAGTGTCGCGGTGTCGCCAGCGGCAGGTTCCGAGTCTGCGCCGCGGATGGACGGAGTTATTTGAAATTGTAACGTTTTATTTAGTATTGAGTGCCATTGGATTGATATGATCCAAAACCTGTTTAACTTCGGAATAGGCAGACACTAAATTGAATTCCAAAGCTGCCCAGGTATTTTATTTAAGCACTAAGTTTATACTGTGAGCCAATTCTTTGCCACATGTCGTAAAGAGCAAATGGCCATCAATTTACAGATTGGCTAAAGAAAGCACAACTTGTAAACTGGCTTCTCGCAGATCTATCCACATAAGGTTATTGTTTTTCCACGAACCATCAAATTATCAATTACGACATTTTATTAGATACTTAAAGAACTTCGTGAAGTTCTTAAGTTTTATTCTCTTAGAGCAAGTCTTTAACATAGCATTTTGAAATCAACCTAGCTAACTCGGAGAAAGTGCCTACCCGCTATAACACTAGGCCTAAAAAATGTCCCAGTTACTCTAAAAGAAAACTAAAATATAGCTCAACAAGCTACCAACTTAAACACCGGTATTTGGCGCCCTCCTTACCAGAAACAGTCATGACAAACATACACAAATACCTAAATTCGTTAGCATGACCTCTCGTTAACCAACACCATAAATATGGCATGTTTACCATAAAAATTACCATATAAATGAACACTTTTCTAAGACAAATAAAATAGTGGAAAGTGTTGATATTTTTTATTGTGGCAATATTTTATTTTAACGCCGTTCGTTACGTGTTGCCCGTGGCTTTGCTCACGGTTTAAATGATTAATGTGATTAGTTTTTGACAAAAAAAAGGAGCTCAATTAAGTTTTTGTGATTTATTCGTCGGTTGAAAATACTGTTCTGCTTTTCTTAAGTTTAACGCTGAAAGTCGCATCAGTAATAGAACCAGCATTTCCTCGACTTTACACAGCCATGCTTGGTGGGCTATGGAAGCTATTTCCCGGACCTAGCCTAGCACTTTCAGGTGAAACAACTTCGATTAATTCATCAACTAAGGCGACTAGGTAGAATCAATGCCATATAAATTCAAAAATGCCTTTTAACGACCTTATTGAAATCATGTTTTGATTTTGATTTTGACTTTATAGCTTTTTACTTATATAATTACAAAACTTAGAAGTTTTATCTAGTTTATTATGTCAAGCTAATTTTCAAAGTATGATAGGCCATATTAGACGCACGCCATACGCCAATTATGTTGCGTATAAATCGTACCATCGATCATGGCGTATTGGCTGTGGGTATTGGTTATAGTGAATCAAGGTTGCATGGTGTAGGTATGTACATAAATATGTACGAGTATGTATGTACGCGAATTAAGTTATTATAAGTAATTGCTTGTGGAACCTATGTTTTAGTTATAGGTAAGTACGTATAATATTCCATTGTGTGGTATTTACTAGGAGATACAAATAAACGATTAGGTACCAATAGTGTACTTATGATACTCAAAGTAAAGTGCTTATCGTAATTTAAAGTTCATCCTGCCCAGTTTCATAAAATTCCATAAAGTTTTTACACGTTGAGTTTTCGCCTGATGGTGCTGCGGCGTAAAAATTACGAGAACAAGAATTTGTCAATGGAAAACAATAAGGAACTCAATTTCGGACAAAATATCATCTGTAGTATTTGAAAAAGACTGCGATTTAGACAAAAATAGATGACAAATTTTTCTGCAAAAAATATCAGCCATTAATAGAATTCTCATCTCATTCAATTCTCTCTTCATTACGAGAGTTAAAAGAAAAAGCAACTAGACGACGCGGACGTGGCTAATAAAACGAATAGCAAGCTAATTTTCACGATTAAACCCGGGTTACACTTGTTAACATGAAATAAATAAGTCATCATTGAAACAGCATAAGAACATACTGTATAATCAATTGATAACAATACAATTGAAATATTTCGATAATGTATGTATTATTCAACGCACGGCAGGTATTGTGGTGCTTATACATCGCGATGACGAGCAGGTACCTTCCGACGTCAGCATTGTTGGTAACTGGGACACCTTGCCAACTATGTGCTGAAGGATCTTGAAGAATAAGTGGCTGAAAGCAGCTGTGATTCATCATCCGCTGCCTAGCCTTTTCCAAACTATGTATGTTGGGGTCGGCTTCCAGTCTGACTGAATTCAGCGGAATACCAGAATTTGTGGTATGTTGTGATCCCAGAAAAAAAACAAAAAAATAGGGTCATTAAGTCATATTACGGAATGACAAGAGACTGACTAAACATAGGTGTCCGGAAATTTGAAAGGTTACCTAAGGATGCAAGCAATTCTTGAAAAGCTTTGGACCTATCCCTGTGATGGGGATATATAAAACACAAAAAAATTGTCATTCTCTTTCCCGGTGGTTTCCTATAACAATTCCAATTGAAAGGCTTCCACATTAAGTTTTTTTGGCGAAGGTAGTTTGAATTAACCCTAAAAGCTGATTTTTTCGCAAACCTTCGTTGATAATGAACTACCGACATAGAGAAGCATTATATGAATTATATTTAAGACATTATAAACAAAAACAAACATTATAAACTCTTCTTCTTCAATCAGTCCCTCATTACTGAGGATCGTGGTCACTGGACCCCATTAAACCGACAATCTGCCTCCATCGACTCCTGTGCAAAGTCGCCATCATCACCTGCTGAAATTATAATAGCATAAACACCGTTGTTTACTCTTTAATTTCATCCTAAATATTTGTTCTTTCAGTTGACTGACAATCAACACAAAACCCCTCATATACAAACACAAAAGGACTCAATCCTCATTCAAACAACAAAAACTCAACTATTACTTCGGATCGAGCACAAAATTATTTAATCGTTGTCCAGCTGAGCCAGTAAGGTCGGCTGAACCTCGTCCGATTAGTCACAGGCACACTCACGGTCGAGCTCCATATACAGCATCTAGTCATATACATGCGATTGTAGACCGTGTATCAAAGGTAGGAGAGGCGGGTATGTGGCAAGTGATGATGTAGCAGCTCCATGGAAGAATACGGTTTTATTACTAGTGATATGTTTTAAAAGGGACGAAATGGTAAAGTCGGGGTTATGTTCTAGGTTTGTTGATGTGAGAAAACTGTCAACGAACTTTTGTTTGGAAAGGAGTTTCTTTTAAACTAAGCTTTTGGAGTTGGAAAAGTTAGTGTAGTGTAAGATACAAACATAATGAAGAAGCTAAGCATAAAGCTAGCTATGCTTGAAGTTAAAAGAAGACCGTAAATCAAAGAATGTTGCAATGGACACTATGAGTCAAAATGTTAAATTAAGTGATGCCGAAGACCTTCTGACGAATACTGGGATGAATAAAATGACGAATGACGACATGACATTATGAATGGCATAATTATCATGAGAGTATAACAGAGAAATGCAATATACTGAACCAATGTTAAGTCAAACATAACAAATAATGAACATTAAACAACAAATAGCTAACTTGATTGAACTATCTATTATCCTTACGAAAAGACCATGACAATGTACTAGTGATTAATTAAACACGTTAACTTGCCACGGATGTCACTGATTAAGGAAATGCTCGTTAAGGTGTTAATGAGTACGCGGTCGGATTGACTGATCAATCAACGCGGACACGAAGAAAATACCTAGGTCAAAATGTGTCTGGTAAAGTACAATCTCGTTTAGTCATTATCGTGATGGCTGAATAACAACAGGTCTGTATTTCCTGAAGAATTAGGCAGAGACCTACACCTCACCATTTTGCCAGTTATGATTTTAAGGTTCCATGTAATAGTGAGCCAGCCTATTGCCATGAAATGGACACAGAACTAAGGCTCCTGGCTCTGGGTTGCTAATGAAAAAATCTTGATGGAAAGCCCAACAACACTTTGCCCGACCTGCGAATGTGAATCGAACCCAAGACCTGCTCAGCGGTAGCGCTTGCGTCCAGATCTACGAGGCAAATGGTAACAACAATAACTGATGAGGTGTAATGTCAATCTGATAACATTATTCTGTTCATGCGAAGCCTATTAAGCAAGACTACAGATTTAGGGCATCACCTTTCGATTTTATCTTATATTTAAATAAGTAATGACATTGGCAGTTTGCCCAGATGATGTTTTACAGTAGTAGTAACCTCTAATTATTGCAATACCTTGTCTCGTCTACTTAGGACGTGCTTAACTTGTCAATTAATTGCTTTAAGATGGTCGCTCTTGAGCAACGATGAAAATTGTAATGTGTCAGTAATTAGGCCCGGACACCATTAGGCTGCGTTTTCACCAGAGATGAGCGCGGATGCGTAGCGAGGGATGTGTGTGGAACTAGCCAATCACATAGCTCAAGCTGTGAAAAAGAAGCGATATTATTAGCTAGTTCCACACACATCCCTATTATTATAGAGGAGACGAGCAGAGTGAAGAAGAGAAATGCAAGATTCAACCAATCATAGAAGGGACCAGAGACGCGATGTGGGTAATAATTATTTATTTATTTTATTTTAAAGAAGGCTTACAGACTAACTAAAAAAAATGATATAACAAGTATAATAATCAACGAATGTGACTGATTGATTCCCGCACGTCTCCTCTCCGCACCGCTTATACCGCTTTTGTGGAGTCCGAATCTTACACTATCGTCCAAGTTGTCAAAATTGAGGAATGCTGCATGAAATCAGAAATTAGTGAACAGACGCAACCACCACTAGTGGTGGTAGATGCGACAAATAGTTGCAACTAACACCAGTGGGGACAGACTGGTCGGGACAGACGGGAATAAACCACGGAGTTTCTTGCCGGTTCTTCTCTAGAGGAAACGACCAACCCGAACCATGCACCTTTTTGTCGACGTTTTATAAGTGCCTATGTAGGCCTATGTGAAATAAAATATTTTGTTTTTGATTTTGTAACCCACTGGTAAGTCACTGGTCTGACGTAGGCATGATTATTCGAAAATCTTGTATTGTTTTGATATTTCGTTTGAATTACGCCAATGCGCATTTACGAGTATGTCTTTTTTTACCGGTATCATTCGTATAAGAATCTTTTGGCAATGGTAATAGCGTTGTCAATGTCAATGTATGGTTGCCATAATGACTTATAATTGTAAATAGCAGATTTGGCATATTGATCTCTTTCAGTTGAAATAAAGGATGCATTAAGTAGAACCATCGCACCCTTTGCAGTAAACCTGCTGGCAAGCTTTATATCTGTGCCAATACGCTCAGAGAGGTATTAAAATCAATAAACAGAACTCCTTCTACAAACCAACATTAATTCCCCCAACAGCCTTCACAGTTGATCCGGCTTCTTTGAGAACCTCATTAAGTAGTTAATTTGGAATCTATTGTGAAGAAGAAAGTGACTCATTTGAAGTAGCGTCGGTAAGTCACGCTACACTTTCACTGACGCTGATTATGTTTTTAGGAGTTGTGTGTGACGGATGTTGACAATAAAGAGGTAGGCACACTAGAAATTTGAAATACCAAAGTCACTAGTAGAACTTATAAGCAATAAGCATCGTTATGGGTAAAAAAGTAAGTTGTGGCAGGTCCCTGAGATGCAAATAACATTATTTTTGTAACATCTACTTAACCTGTCTCTGTTTGATTTGGTAAAAGAGAAGTCTGTCAATAAGTTGACTTGTTGCTTCGGAGAGACTGCAGTATTAATTAGGTCTAGCTTTAGGGTCAACTATTCTTTAATCAAAATATTAATTATTTACAAACTACAAAACTATAATAGAAATAAATATGTACAAGTATAAAAGGGTTACAGGGCATCCAAAAATTCGTCCGCATCGCTGTCAACAGGAAAAGTGCCCAGAAGGCTGGCAGCATTACCACGTTGGATGGCAATGCTGATTCTTTGGCCAAAAAATAGGCCCGCCCGAGTCGACCAACCGCTTGGCGATTTCCCGAAAAACTAGGTGGGCACTCGGACCCCATGGCCTTAGTGTTTCAACCCCAAACGGCTCAAGGGTTTAGGGTTGGTTAATGTATAATGTCATAATTTAACAATTAGTTTATAGAGTCTGGAGAGGATACTATAAAAAATCTTAATTGAAGCGTGTGCTTCATTGAGCATAACACAGTCAAATACAAAAAGATGGCATAAAAACACCGTTGGCGAAAATTACACTTCCTTTTTAAGGAAAACCCTAACTGCAATAAGCTTACTGTTGCTCAATTTTTGCCTGAATTTAGGTAAGTAGCATTTACTCATAGAAATTTTGTAGCCCAGAAATCAAGATCCAACAACAGCCATGTGAACACTCAGCCTAACATTACCAAAAACATCGGCATCTGTGAAGTCAACAAGTTTATCACCAGCACATCGATCATAAACTTTATCACCGATTTCTAACGGTGATTAATTAACTCAGCGATGGCGTGAAGAACTACTTAATTATAAAATTGAATTAGTGGAACATTATCATTATGGTTGATATCTCTATTAGTTGCCGGACCGGATGCGTGATTGGTGAATTTAAGATTTATTAGGTCTCATAGCTGTCGCGGACGTTCTTGCTGAATATAAATCTAGAAATGTGTGAAGGGGAAATTGGCATTATTATCATCAAAGATCGGAATACGTAAATAATATTTTTAGGCAAATACATAATATATCCTACATAATACTAGTACTCCAATATCTGATTGTAATTATAATGCTTAGCAGTTTGCAGAATGATGGGAATAGCTGCTATTCATCTTCTTTACTTTATCCTGAAGGTTTATTAACGACCATGAGTTGATATGAGTTTTCATATGCTTTAGAACAGTCGTGAGTAAATACAACCCCGGTTAGCGCCTCTTTGATCATGGATACGGAACTAAGGACACTTTTTTTTTTTGCAATGACTGCTTTTTTGAAGTTTTTTTTTAAACTGTCATGGTCACTAACATTATCATTAACACTAGAAACGGGATATAACCAAAAAAGAGAAACCAAGAAAGAGGGTAGAACGATTTGTCTGCTCATAAACACCCATCAGCCATAACTTCAGTTTATCCGTAATCATGGTGCTTGTAACAGCGCCGAAATATCAGAAACTCAAAAGAAACAGTAAACATGGTGAATATCCCGTTTCTAGTGTTAATGATAATGCTTTTTTGAACACTGAAACAAACACCGAAGAAGAAACCGAAATTACTGAGAACCACACATTGAAAGATTTTACTTTGATAATAATAGTCCTCCTGGTCGTTTTCGGTCACGACGGCCAATCTCAACTGAGATTAGCGTTCAAATCGGGAGAAAATAATTAGTGCCCGACCCGGGAATCGAATCCAGGACCCCACGCTCGGCAGTCGCGCTGCGACCACGAGACCAATGGGGCAGGTCCTTTACTACGTCGTACGTTCTTTGTAACCTTACTACTGCTTTGAAAAAATGAAAGAAAACACCATGAAGAAACCGACAGGTCCAAGAGCCAACATTCTAAGATTTTCACCAACCTGCACTAGGCCTGCCTGACGACACTTCCTCAGTGAGAAGACTCATTGAGAGGCGTCTTTGTACATCGTTCTCACATAAGTATATGTATAATCTCAACATGAATGATGTAACCAAGATTTTGTAACAATATTTTGATTTAAAAGAGTGGAGTTTCTTGCCCATTCTTCTCCATAGAGATCTACGATTTGGAATGTGCAACTACAGTACATTCGCAAGTTATTATGACTGTAGCTTAGCTTTTTTGTTTTTGACTTTCAAAAGTGCCTGTAATGGTCTAATTGAAATTAATGCTTTGACTTTGACTTTGACGCCCGAGTCCCAGCAGTGGTCACATTTTAGGCAGATTATTTTAAACAGTATCTAGCAATGTTTAGCTTTCACGGTTTAAAACTAAACATACTGTCACTTACGGGGTGATTTAGTGTCAAGTTCCAGTAGTGCGCGTAGCAAAAGACAAAGAAAGAGGGTAGACAGATTTGTCTGCACCTAACAATTTATTTTCCATCCACCCGCATTTTCCAGTCAACCCGCGATCATGGCGCTTGCACGCCGAAATATCGGGAGCTCTAAATCATGAACAATCACGGAAGAGATCCCGTATAAGTGTAGTATGTTATCAAAATCGGTTATTAGCAAGAGATCTAATAACACTTCTTTTGTAAACATAAAACCCAAATCATATACTGATCTAACCCCGAAAGAATTCGATCTCAAAATCGACCAGGAAAGATCAAAATATAACCAAACCTGTCTGTCTGTCGGTGCCATAACATCAATCAACGAGACGCTGACATTGTCTGACAAAGCATTGTTAAAGTTACTTCCACTATAGTCGAGGAGACGGCCTTAGCATTTATAACATGTTTTAATATTTTTATGATTAAAAATGTTACCTAATTCCTATAATTTACCGGATGTTATTAGTTTGATTATTGCCTATAATTAGCGGTAGTCTTAATAACTTATCGCTAATGGATTAATTGAAGTTAGTTTTGAAGTGAAGTAAACCGACCATAATACTAATATTAATATGATTTAGGAAAAAGTACGCTGAAGAAAACTATATAATATTATAGATATGAGAATAAACATAACTGACAAATTGAGGGTGTATTTCAGGTACACAGCCTAACGCTTCGCGAAAGTACAGGCTATCGCAATCTAGCTTTGTGATTATTGAATATTTTCTAATTTTAGTCCTTTTAAGCTCAACTCAAAGGACTAAAACAATTTGATTTTCAAACAACTGTCTGAAGAGACAGATGGTGATGGTATAGTACACATAACATCACGCCTGTAATCCCCGAGGAGTTAGGCTGAAGTGTACCTAATGGTACAGCCATTTTTCAACGGTCATGTTTTTCAGTCCCATGTTATAGCGTGATAATATACTTAGTAGTTTGTATGTAATAAATTGTTTATGAAATGTGAGTCAACTTCCATTGAATTCAGCAATGTGTTATTATGATGAACACTTTGAATATATGAACACGCGTTACTTTTTACATCCGGCCATTCATTTAAACTGAAACGGAAACGCAATTATGATTAAGTAAGTTCACAAATGTCGGTATTTTTATAATACCCATTTCAAAATCACAACAATTTTAAAACTGTTGGATCTAAGTACTTACACTTACATCGTGCTTACTTTAATAATTCATAAATTCACAATGTAATCCGTGATAATAATATGAATATTTGGTAACTATGAATATTTTCACTATAGGTATAGATGTCAGCACATCAAGCTACCAGAAACTGACAAATTTTCCCAATCAACCTTGAACCTATTGTATTAACGATAAAGTTGAAAAAATCTATTAATGAAATTTGTTAGATTGTAGTAGCTTGATGTGCTGAGTCTGTACATAACATAACTGCTCCTTTGGTCTAGTGGTCGCAAGCAGGACTGTTAAGTATGAGGTTCATCAACTGAACACAAAAAAGACACAAATCCAGACTCTGTGGTTACCACTGAGAAATCCCTAATAGAAAAACTCAATAGGATTTGTAATTGGCTTTCTGGTGACTATGGGTCCCTTTTTGTTTGTTTTTATTAGCTGTAAGTCCTCGTGTACTAAATTAAATAAATAAATAAACACCTTTCTAGACTATCTAGGTCTCAGTTTGCTATAAGTGAACATAAGTTATGCAGTTACAAGGCTTTTATGTCTACTTGCAGTTCCTGGAAAATTAATAATCTTTTCCGATAACCATAAAGCAAACATTCACAGTCGGTCTCCCGGACTACGCAGAACAATGCCTCCATTTTATTACATCAATACGTCGAACCATCATTCAAGACCAGCATTATTCATTCACATCAGGTGTCAACCACTGCTGTTCATGCCAATGACACAAGGAGCCAAATTGTTATGGAAATTCAACCTTATATTGAAGAAGAATAGAGTTTGAAACAGAAATGTTCGTGTGTATGTAAGTTTCAGGGGGTTTCACTTGAAAATATCGGTTTTGTTTTGTCTGGACTGAAAGTACGTATGTACTTTAAGAATCAACTGTTTATGTGAAGTGGTAATGTGTGAGTTACCCATCAAATACAGAGAGATACAACTCTCTTATGATTTTTACTTTTCGAAAACCACCATTTTATCATCACCCTTCTTTTATATCTACGAATTAAGTCTTAAAACCAAATACATAATGGTATGGTGCGCATAAAAAAGAGAATTGCAAAACTATTGTTTTAATTTTAAAATCGGTCCAATATACGCGAGCGTGCTAGCCCCACAATAAGGGTAATAGGTGGATTTATACTAAAGTGGGATTTGTTTATTAGTAATAAATCTTATAAACAATGACTCGCTATCTATGGAAACATCGACAGCTATCGATAGAGTTATCAGCTACTGTATTAAACTATCATTAATTACTTTGGGTCGACGATATCGTCAAAGTCGCGGGAAACACCGGGATCCCGGGCTGATAATTAGGATGATGAATTACTTTGGAAACTTTTAAGATTCAATTTTTGTAGAATCACGGAAATTAACCAAATTATAGTCTTTATGTGTACCTAATAATTGTTGTACCTCTTAGAGTGTCAATTTGCTGAAGGTATACCTACAATTTTTTCAAAAATTCTAAAGCTGCAAACGTTTTTAATGGATACCTATATTGTACGTATAAGTTATTCAACCAAATACAATAACATCATCAAAAATGTATGTTCCACAGCATATAAAACACTTAATTATAAAAACCCAAACTGCAAATGCAATATGCATTCCATCATACCACTTCCCTTACGACCCACTCCTTCATAATTTATTTTTAACTTCTCCAGACAGTTAAATTATACTTAAATTTTCATTCCGAAAGCATTTTTATTCGAACAGCGTCCTACGATAACGGACTAGAGATTAAAATCGGTTGTTAATTGTGTGTGACAGTTGAATCGTCGCCATCTTGAATCCAGGAAGTTCGTGTCAGACCGCCATTTTAAAATAGAAACAGTTATGCCGCGAAATTGGGTGAACCCGTGACGCGGATAGAATTAGGGGGATTAATTAGTCCCCATACCTTTAAAAGTTTAAAGTGTTATGTTTTTTATGTGTTTCAAATACCAATCGGCTATTTAAGTTTTTCTATGGTTAGAAAAGCCGTTGTTAACTTTTTTCTGCGCAAATTAAACACAACGTTTTTTAGAACAAACCATTGTATGAATTTAAAAAAAAACGCGAATGACTGGCAGTTGAAGTCAAACAAAAACTTTTTTTATTCATAATCATGTTAAACATTATTAATCAACGCCATGTTTTATAGAATTGAACACATGGGCGCCATCATATTCGCAGAAGAGGCGCCATAAATCAAATCAGCTTATTTCAAATCACTTGACACAGCCTAGTAAAATAACGACAAAAACATACCAAAAGGAATGCTACCGAAACCCATAAAAAAACTGACGAACATCAAAGGCACTAAAACGTAACAACACGCCATAAAGTGCCGTAAGATGGCGCCACAGTATTACGAAACTGAACGTAAATAGGTGCAGTTATTACAAAGTTATTAAGCATAATTATGGTGAAAATTAATCTCTTGCTGAATACTTTATCTTTGATCTATTTCCTGACAAGGAAGTGGTGGAGACTTCGCGACCGAAATGTCTGTCTTTTATTTAATTTCGGCCATTTTCCGGCTTTCCATGTATTCTAAATCAGTTTGGAATTTTAACTAGGCGTAAGTTCAAAACAACAATCTGTTTGTTGCTGCGGATATTCTAGTTTAAATGCAGTTTTAGAATGTTGACGGTTCAATGGACTTCATTAGATATTCGATACATTGTGTATTGTAATTATTAATTTTGATTACAATACTGACTGAGAGCATGCGCAGAATTTCATTACTTGATATTTGTTAGCACTAGCTAACAGTAGTACTCAAAACATTTAAGATGCCCGACCAAAGGACCAGTGAGAGCGGACAAATTCACCACGAGAAAAATATAATTGTACAGACAATATAGAATCATAAAATACATACACAATTGAGTAACTAAGAAACAACCAGGCACGTCTCTAAGCCCCGAAGGGTTGAAACTAAAGTACCCTTTACAGAGACGTAGAGTAATAAAGTAACAAGCCATTTTAAAATAAAAACAGAACCCAACGCAACAATACAAAGTGGGCCGGTCCAGCACCTATCAGATAATAAGTAAATAATGGATTATTAAGATGTAGAAAACTAGATAAAACACGAGATACGGGGCGTAATATTAACATATCTAAGATAAAACATTATCTTGTAGGCGTAATTATGTAATTGCTACAATCTCGTGTTATGTTTACTGGCGCTTGGGTATAAACTGCATTTTATTCATGAATACAATGTTTAGTGCACATGAAAAAAAAACTATTGGTGTTATGAATGAAGAAACTAGTTGTGTATTTATTATTGGATAAGCTAGAAGCTTTGACAAAATTGATTAAGTTGTCGAAGTTGCAATTTATATTACGGCTAAAGACTTCATTAAGAAAATGAAACAGAGAATGTAATTGAAAGACTTGGAGAGTCAGGTATGGATACAAACAAATAAATGAATATTAATCAATATCCTAAATTACCTACTACAAGCCTTATAAATATTAAACCATCAAGTATTGAATATTTCTGTTAGTAAACCACCTGTTATCATATAAACCGACTTCTATCACGGTGTGTTACAAACAAAATCGCGCGTCTACATAGATAAACTTCGGAGAACTAATATTTGTAAACTTATTTTCGCCTAGGTACTAGATAAGGTGTAGGAAGTCGTTGATATCAAAAGATTTCTATCTGAATATTTGTCTGGAACTTTGGCCAGTACAGAAATAACATGGATTTAAATAATTTGCAATAGTGCAGAAATAGTATCAGACTGGCTTATCCACCACCCACGGAACTTATTAAGTTACCCGTCTTACTAAATTCAATGTAAGAACTTGTTCCGACGAAGCGTTTTACGACTGCAGTTATTACCATTTGGCAAGGTTTACAATCCTTCTACAATCAATGAGAGAAATAATAATCACCCGTTTCGTGTTAATTTCGTAAGAATCATAAGGTTAGTGATTTTCTCGATACTAAAGATTCTACGATCGTTTTCTTGCGGCTAATTCGCACGAATCTTAACCTTGAAAGCACACTTCATGTTGAATACTAATATTCCCACCCCAATTTCTTGGAATCCTATCGCTTTTTGGACGCCACTTATATTTCTGTCTGTGTTATTTACTTCCCGTGTATCGACTCCATCTAGAATGGGTTTAACTGGGGCTGTATGATAAATATCATTTAAATTATTCCGTGCTACACCACTTTAGGAATATGTAATGACATTTATGATTGTGTTATCTAGATTATCATATTTTATCACGAATACACTAACACCCACACTTATTATTGTAAGAGCGTTGATCTATAAAATCATTATTTTAATATGATCCTGCCGATAGGTTGGCAGTCGCGATTTATAGTTTCTTAGAAAAAATACTGCTTATACGCAATCGATTTCGTCATATCTTTTGATGTAAATCATATTTTGTATAGTTTGGTTAAATTGGACTCAGTTCACAAGCAAATTAAACTTGAGAACTTTTTGGTAATGTGACTGTTACACCTGATTGGAGATACTGACTCATAGCATCCAACGTTAGAGAGGAATTAAACAATGTTAAAATAGAAATCTTACTGAATATAGAATGAATCGTTTAAGGTCAGTCGATAAATGAAAATTGACGCCGGTTGAGGGTTGGTCGGGTCGATTTTCTTATTACTTTAAAAGTTGATTAGGTACCGCCTCTCTTATTGGGCATAGCTAACAGTTCCACTAATCCCAAAAGGGAAAAGAGCAAGTCGATAAATAAATACAATCAACCAAAATCAAACACGAACAGTACGTCGACTAGGTGACCCTCAGCTGTGACATCTCGGAACACGGTTACAAAACTTGTTTAGAGCAACCTAACCAATTTGAAAAGGAAATCAAACGCTCTGGTCACTGCTTCTGAGAGAGAGTCATCTTAATTTAGTCGAGTTTTCATCTAACCATCGGATGCTCCCGATACCTCGAAGGGCCCATGAATAATTCATTAATACCTTGTTTTTTACACAAATCGGATATAGTTTTAGGGTTAACAGGTCTCTAAATGTGTTATCAGATATATTATTGTTATGTAAAAGAAAGTTGACATCTTTAATTTTTACTTTCTCACTTTTGTAATGTTATAAATCTGTTACTGGTATTTAGAGAGTTTTTAATGTTTGTATTTTAATAGTTTTTGTGACAAAATGACCGGGGTATTATTGACTAAGAGTTCGTGTCAAGGTAAATTTTAAAACCGTTGTCTGTTATTATAAGCATTGTTTTTAAGTTTCGAAGTATCTTTCAAGCCATAACAGATAGAGAATTTCAAATTTATGTCTAATTAACTTGGTTAAATAGACTGTTTCTCGAAGATTTATTTCATCTCAGCTTACTTTACTCTACCTATAACAGCAGTTTGTGTTCCTGTACCTATAATAGCAGTTTGTGTTACTAAGTAATGTGGGGCCTATTGTAGGACCCTGAAGAATTCCATTTTTACTTTTTCAATATTGCGATTATGTTTTAGTATTAATATGCAATTTAGGAAACATGAAATGCCTACGTTAAGTGCCTGATTGATAATAACAAAAAACTTGCATATACGGGTAATTAGTCCACATCAAAGGGCACTCACACATCGCTAATCACCGACATTGAATTCGCTCAAATCTGAAGATGATGTAAATAACAACTGGCTAAAAATAATTATAACAAAACCCGTTCTGGAAAAAAGGGCTGCAAAAGTAAGGAACGAGTTATTGGAAGGAACGTGGGAGGTCTAACAAAGAATATTGCAAAATATAATTACAGGGAGGATGATATTAGCATAGGGCCTGGAGAAATGATTCCAGAAAAGAAAGGGTTATTAATAGAAAGGTGGTAAAGAAAGAAAGAAGATTGATTGAAGATGTTATTAATAACGATGAAGATGATGGCATCGGGATTCGGGATATCAGATGCTATTCGTATTATTATTGTGTAAAGGAAATAATTTACTTTTGATAAAATAACTGGATTGACCACTTTTAAAGTCCAGATCTATTACATTTTAATCTATCCAGAACCTGAATCTTCGCTTCAATCGTTATTTTATAATTGATTAGAGAAATAATCTAATCATTAGAATTAATTAATCCATCCAGTTTTACCATAATCCTTAATTTATTGTTAATGACAATTTTGTTATTTTTCTTTACTTCATAAACCTGTAATACTTTGACAAAGGTCAATATACGAAAATGTTTAATTTGATACAATTAATTGTTTTACGTACACTTACAATTTAACGTGTTTATCAACTTTTGTAATAAATTAGCGCCCTTGTCTTTTCAGGTAGTAATCATTTAGTACGTCCTTAAAGGCGAAAATAAATTTAAAATTCAGGTAGCATTGGTTTCATTGCCGTTTTTAATCTGTCACTGCCTTATCTTGGTGAT
This sequence comes from Eurois occulta, assembly GCA_950022335.1. Taxonomy (NCBI): domain Eukaryota; kingdom Metazoa; phylum Arthropoda; class Insecta; order Lepidoptera; family Noctuidae; genus Eurois; species Eurois occulta. The sequence goes on along the minus strand of OX465500.1, from coordinate 16,828,746 downwards.
TTATTACTAGCACTACTTATATCGTTTAACTATTTGATCGTTGATCGCTTTATTCTGCAATATTTTCAAAAAAGGTGATAGAATATGCCATAAGGCTACCGGGATGCCCTAGAATCAATAAAATTGAAGACAATAAGACATCCATCACACCCACAATGAGCTCGTATGGTGGATATGATCATCTCCCTCTCACAGCTGGTCTATCTTAGCAACGCAAACATTAGAGGCTGAGTAAAGCATAAGATTAAACTTTACTGTATCATTTATATTAGGCTCCTATTCTTGTAGTTGATCATTAGAAATATGGTCTCTGCCCTTATTGTACCCATTGGCCTCATTGCTTACCCTTGACCAAAATCCCACGTCGTTTCGATCTTATGTTTGCTGAATGCATAGACAATGTAGAGCTAGTTATAGAGTAGTTATCTTTGATGTGTAATGGCTGTAATTGCAGCTCATTTCAGTTGAGTACCTTAGATAATAGTGGAGTAGTTACCGAGAGTGCATTTGTTATTGAATTTAAATGTTAGATTTCTATCAGTAGCAGTATCTAGTAACTGTTTGATATCTTTGATTTTTATAATTAATTGAACATTGAAATCTTTTGATAAGTTCATTGTATGATTTTGTTTTCCTTCATTTTTTTATTTTTGGGTTTTCCGTATTTCCGTCTATTTATGTACCTACTTGATTTTAATTATGGTAACCAACTGAGTCGCCTTGTTTTAATATGAATGATCAACTTCAGTTAATGGTAAATAGCAAAAGTCTTTATTACTATAAAGCCTTTTGTGTATTTTATTAGATCCATAATACAACACAAATACCTGTGGACTAACGTAACATGAAGTTGGTTTATAGCAAAAACTGAGGAAGGGCTTTGTAATACTTCTGTAATTAAATTTTAAAGATAAAATAATTATTGTGTTGTTACCAACGAATGAAGAAGTATCTAATGAAGTAGGTTAAGATGAATTATGCATACGTCGGTATAGGTAATGTAATAGTAGAATACGTATATTTATTTATAATAACGTACGATTTTGGGAAGTAAGATAATCAATCGATCAAAATCAATCATGTTTAGATTAAACAAGGAAATATAATTGTTATCGGTTCATAAACCAAAAAGTGCTTAGGTAATTCATTAAAGCTTGGTAAGAGTAACGCGGATTTTCCGACAGCGAATGAAAACTTTGTGATTCGCGCGCTTTTCGGGAATTTTTTTGTTGGTTGAGCAACCCAGGTAAAGTTGAGCCTTCTGAAAAATATTCATTTAGAAGATTATGCATATTTAGTTCCTTGAAATCTTATGCGAAAAGTAGGCTGTCAAGGTAAACATTAACTTGCCGAAAGCCTAATATATGCACGCCTTGAAGCCACATTACCGACAACAAATTCGCGACGGCGACCGTTACATTCAAACCACAACACATGACAGCAACAACAACTTCCGGAACAACTTAAGACAACAACAAAAATAAGACTGACATACTTAAATCAGTTGTTTTAGTCGTATTCCATTCAGTATCGTAATATCGTAGCACAACACACGCGTAAGAGTTCGTTTGACATGGAACGCGTGCTCTCGAGTCGAGCGTCGACAGCGCACTGATGGCGCCGCGTCAAGCGTCCTTCGACTGCCGACTTTCACTGCAAATGATAATACTAAAACACTACCAATTTGAACAGCATCTTAGAACTTAGCTCTTGACTCCCTTGCCTAGTATTTTCTATCTAGTCGGGTGTTACGGTACTGGTCCTTTTGTCGAGGGTGTGGTGTACTTGCATAATGTAAAGTTTGTTTTGTTTAAAATTTTCCTCGGGCGCGAAGATTTTTATCTTGAATTTATGGCCGCCTTGGCTTAATTGTTTATTTACTTTGGATGTGTTAACCTAACCTTCAAGGCGACAATGATAGACGGGAAAATTGTAACCGGAAAATTCAGTCGAGGATGGATTTGTAAGGGGTAAACTTAACGGCAACTTTGAGAAAAAATTAAGGAAATGCCATTAGATTACCATAACATCAATAAAACACGCTGACGTTATTTCCTGAAATTAAAATTTTCAATATCATAATGTTAGAGTATGATTCAAAGGACCAATAAAAACGCTACAACTTCTCATAATAATGCATCACAAATTGTATTAAAAGCAAGCGTAACCGCAGAACAATATTTGCTCTATAGTACAGCCTTGTAGTTGGCATTGCACACAATTTACTTAAGTGTGCCCAGCATGGTCGGCGCGTGACTATTGTCAGGAAACTTCTGTTTTACTGGCAAATCAACTGTATCATTATTTTTTTGTTAATTTAATATTTCTCTGGGTTAACAATAATAAGAAGAGCGTAATATCCAAGGTCCCCAAATTAACTTTACTGAGTGAACTGCCATTGCTGCGTATTGGGTAATAAGCTCAGCAACAGAAATCACAATACCACAATACTCTCAAAGACTGGTATCGCTGATGTGGGCAATAAGACTGCTAGGTTGAAGAAGGATTGGGCGGAGCATGTCTGTAGAATGCATCAGGATTCAGGACTGATGGGCCAGAGTCGACACGCAGTGGGTGCCTGAAGATGGGTGTCGTTGCCAAGGAAGGCCAAGAAAACTTTGACGTTCGACCTAGAGGCGTTTGTGAGAGATTGGCCAGAGAAAACAGCAAAGAGAAGCCTAATTTTAAAAAAAAGTGGTTGAAAAACTGAGTATATTTAAAAAAACAGTGTACTTCGTGAAGTATGGTTCCAATTTAAAGGTAGCAGGGGGTGAAGTCGAGCTGAGATGACGATGAATACTCGGAGCAAGGAACATCGTAACAAAACTTTTACCGTGGATTCAGAAGATTCTAGACCCAATACCTATATCTATCTAGAAATCAGGAAGCATAAGACTCAGGCATAGGCCGGAGTGGCACGTTTAAGCCGCGTTGACAGGATCAAAGTATGATCAGACCGAGTGGACTCGGAGGGTTGGTATGGGTTGCCACATTACGAGTTGCGTCCGAGTAGGTATCCAAGTCCACTCGGTCCGAGCATACTCTGATCATGTCAACGCCGTTTTATATGGGTTCAGCGTCAAGTTACGTGGGGAAAAAAGAACCTTGGTCCAGCAGAAATGATACATAATACTACTTACCATACATATAACAAACTCCAACAAGTTTCACTAAATTGGCTATGTACAATTCAGAGTTTTCCTTCCGGTCCCGAAAACACTGACTGAAATAGTTAATTTATAATTTATATCACAAGACGACTTTAATAATTGTACGCCTTTAATAAAATGTAAGTACTTTGTTTTGTTAGCCTATTTTGTGTCCTACTGCTGGGCAAAGGCCTTCCTTTGTCGTTCCAACCTCTCCATCATGCTATCTTTTGCCATGTTCACCCCGCAAACAAGATCAGATCGTCACAAATTATGCATAATTTGACATCAAAAAATCAAAACATAATTACACTAACGAAAGGAACCACTTTAATTGCTTTGATATTCGACTTCCCAATGACGAACTCATCATCATTGATTAGAAATTATTTTGACATTTATGTTTCTATTACTTTAGTTATGTAACTAATGATTAAGCAGCTCTCTTTGACAAATGTAGGTTATTTATAATATTTAATATGATGACTTCATTGAATATTTTTTATTACTAATGGTAATCGAACAGCTGTTAATCCGGATACTACTCATTTATTTTGCATAGAGCTTGTGGCAACGCCGCATAAGAATTACGCAGTCACTTGAGAACGGGTCCTGCCTGTTGTTTGCACATCGCAGGAGCTGATGGACACTCCCGCAAGTGCCAAAGCCGTCGCCAAATTATGGGCTGAATAGATTGCCATAGACACGTTAAGAAGGCGTCAACCGAACTCCTTCATCGCGCAAGCAGAATGTTTACGTTGGTATTAACGTTACAGAAACTCGACATCAACCATTCTGGCAGAAAACCACCAAACACAACACCTGGGGCCCAATTCTGCTATTACAATAGACGACAATAGTGTCAGAATAGTCTGTCATTGATTTCATAATTGTTGATTTTGACAAGTTTTGACAAGTCAAAATCAACAATTATGATATCAATGACAGACCATACTAATGGTAATTCTAATGGTCTGTCATTGATTTTATAATTGTTGATTTTGACAAGTTTTGACAAGTCAAAATTATGAAATCAATGACAGACCATTCTGACACTATTGTAATAGCAGAATTGGGCCCCTGTCTGGTCGAAAAATCCTCACTTTTCAACGGATGATGATGAACTCTCCACCCTGTTCCACAAATACATCGTTAAGCTAAAAATTGTCATAAGTACCTATCAAAAACAGCTGATGGGCAAACCTCTCAAACTAATGTAATAACTAAATTAAATTTAGATTTTAAGCGTTATTCGATAATGAACTTATCTGCTAATAATAGCTACCATGATTTATATAAGAGAATACTTCAGTTAAGAATAAACCTTTCCATCTATATTGATCGATTCGTAGTCAATAAGTCATCCCATACACTTGTTTTCAAGTGCCTTTGTAGATGTAGCTGCACATAGTGCTTATGTTGGTAAGTGAATACCAGTATTTTGCATGGAGCGACTGCCTATCTGACTTCCATATTCCAGTTACTGGGTAATACGATACCCAATGGCTAGACTTTCGGGCCACACGACTGTCGACTGTCAAAACTTTACAAAGGACAGACGGACCGAGTTCGGCCAGTTTTGCTTACTCTAGATAGGTAGCTGGTGCCCGCGACCTTCGTACGCGGGAAATTATTATAAAAATATTACTTCCCTTTTTGAATCGAATTTTGTTTAACATAATTATTTTTTCTAAAATAAAAGCAAATCATAGCCAATGTTAGACCTTATAACTTCAGCTATCTGCCAGTAAAAGTCCCGTCAAAATCGGCCCAGCTGTTTCGAAGATTAGCCGGATCAAACAGACAGACAAAAACTGAAAAAAATGTTTTTTTGTTATAAGTGCCGTATATATTTTCTAATGCATTCAGTAAAAAGCTGTTATTTTGATATTACAAAGAAGTCACTTCAATTTTATTTATTTGTATGTATAGATCTATAGAGATCGATCCGTGCGGCTGGTATTATTTAGCCACGAACTTTTCCGATGACACGTTTAAAAGAGAATCAGATAATAAGGATAGAAATCCTAAAAGAGCAGATGAAGTCCAAATAACTTAAGTCTCAAGCATAAACGTCCTCAGCATGTAAATATCTAAGAATCTGGAATATTCTGCTATTCTGCTAACAGAACTGTACCTAAAGACCAAAGAGACACTAGGACAAAGAAGAAATATCCTTATTCTTAACAATTTAAATACGGAAGACTATTAAAAACTATCAGGCGTGGACAAAAAATATTAAGTTCAAGGCGTTCATTTTGCCGGAGCTGCGGAGTCGAGAAAATTCTTGCTTTTCCCAAAAACGGCATAATGTCATGAACATAACAGGGGCGGGGCTGTTTATATTGAACGACTTTTCGATTATTTTATTCAAGCCGTGGACGACCCGTCGACGTGATTTCTTTTAAAGTTTTAAGGTGATTTGAAAAACAAAGCACTTAAAACATTCGTTACCCATCTATTGGTAAGTTTACACAATGCAGTCATTTAATCATTATACTAAATCTGTATTCATCCATTGCTGGTCATAAATCATTTTTCAAAGAGAAATGAATAGATTCGGTTGGGACTTTTTATGGAAACTAGTGGACTGTATTGCAATATAGGTGTAAGTAATGCCATAAATTAACGTCAATTAAACTTGTGAATACCGTACAAAGAAATGCCCGGAGTGGCCGTCTGTGAGCTCAGTGAGTGGTAGGGCGCGCAGCGGCGCTCGCGTAGCCTGGTTCGGTACCCCGAGCCCCGGTTGTCCACGCATATTTGATGCGCCGACATATTCCCCGGGTTGAAGAGAAGTCTTCAATCTTCTACTGGAAGGGGGCAGATGCAGTTGAAGGCAAGGCGAATGGTGCCCCGCTTCGTCTTCAATTCAGCCACTCTCGTGACCCCGTCTACGCCGGGATAGGTCTTCATGACCCTACCCAGGGACCAGAGCAGAGGTGTCTTGTCTTTGACCAGGACTAATGACCCCGACTTCACTTCACCTCTGGAATCAAACCACTTTAAATTCGCCTGCAGCAGACAGGTGTATTCATTATGAAATCGTCCCTAGAAATGTTGCCTGATGAGCTGAATCCGCTTCCGATGATCCAGCCGCGTGATGTTGACTTCAGTCAACTGAAGATGTGGTACTGATAAGAATGGTCGTTCAATTAGGAAGTGAAAAGGAGTGAGAGCCGAAAAATCGTTAGGGTCAGAAGAAAGAGGAGTAAGAGGGCGTGAATTCAACACCGCCTCTATGTGAGTGAGACAGGTAGCCATCTCCTCGAAAGTGAAGTGGGTAAGATGCAGTAACCGATTTAAATGATGCTTAAAGGATTTAACAGCAGCTTCAGCCAATAAATTAAAATGAGGGCTGTATGCAGGCGTGAAAATGAATTCAATACCTTCCTGCGCCATTTCAGATGCAACATTTAATGGTTACAAGAACCTACCCATTTCATTTGATGCGCCTACGAAGTTGGTTCCGTTATCGGGCGTGATGCTTCGAGGCTTGCCACGACGCGCCACGAAACGATTTAGAGCGGCCATGTAGGCCTCAGTGGTGAGGTCGGTGACGAGCTCCAAATGTATGGCTTTTACTGCCGAGCAAACAAAGATGCACTTGTAGGATTTAGTAAGTTTGCATACTTTGCATCCTCGGCCTTAACGATTGGCTACCAACACTGGCCCAGCATAGTCAACGTAACAATTCAAATAGGAAACTTAAGATTTGTTCTTGAACTAGGTAGTTGACCCATTATAGGCTGTACGTTCTGAGCCTTACGTCTAAAACATTTAAGACATTTATTCACGACAAACCTAGACAATTTTCTGCCACCTAGAGGCCAGTAAGTTTCTCGTAAATGTGACAATAACGACTGTGGACCAGCTTGCGCAAGTTTTAAATGTTGCATTTGAAATATAAGTTTTGTAAGTACGTGCTTACTGCATCCCGAGGAATATTTCCACGGATATGTGAGGCGCCGACTGAGAACTTAATGCTTTATTCTCTTAGCTGAACTAATCTAGCTCAGTTCCTTATCAAGCTCTTTAAATAAAAGTTTCACTATCTTCAAAACCTTCTTTCTATCCAATCTCTATGATGCCACAGAAGACCAAAGGCCTCCCTTGCTCTTTTCCAAGCACTTCTGGTCACGTAAATGAGGGCCAGACCATTTTCGAATGAAGACAAATTCGTCCCGCAATCTTCACCTTGATCTAGTGAGTTTCTTTATCTCTATGCTAATAGGTCGCTTATTGTGTCTGTCTATCCACATATTTCTTGTATACTTAACATCATCATCATCATCATCAGCCTATAGCAGTCCACTGCTGGACATAGGCCTCCTCAATCGCACGCCATTCAACTCGATTCTCAGCAACTCTCATCCAGTTGCTACCAGCCACCCCGCGAAGATCGTCACTCCACCGAGCCTGAGGGCGTCCCATCTTACGTTTGCCAATTCGCGGTCTCCACTCAAGAACACGTCTACTCCAACGGTCGTCGATCCTGTGGCTAATATGACCGGCCCATTGCCACTTCAGCTTACTTATTCTGTGGGCTATGTCGACAACTCTGGTTCTCTGTCGGATCACCTCGTTCCGGATGCGATCCCTCAGAGAGACTCCAAGCATAGCCCGTTCCATAGCTCGCTGAGCGACCTTAAATTTATGGACCAGCCGTACCGTCAGTGTCTACGTTTCGGCTCCGTATGTCAGGCAGGACGCACTGATTGAAGACCTTAGTCTTTAGGCTCTGTGGAATACGCGACGAGAAGACCCGGCGAAGCTTCCCAAACGCTGCCCAGCCCAGCTGGATTCTTCTATTAGCCTCCCTCTCAAAGTTGTTCTTACCAAACTGCAGAGTTTGCCCGAGGTAAACATATTCTCGAACAACCTCGAGAGGACCGCCATTTACAACAATAGGTCCTGGGGTGACATGATCGTTGAACATAACCTGGGTTTTGTCCAAGTTCACCCTGAGACCAATGCGTATAGAAGAATCAACTAGGCCATCCAGCATCTGCTGCAAGTCGTGCAGCGATTCAGCCAGTATGACGATGTCATCTGCAAATCTCAAGTGTGAGATGTACTCGCCATTGATGTTAATGCCACGTCTTTCCCACTTTAGCGTCTTAAACACATCCTCAAGTGCGTTGGTGAACAATTAGAACAACCCTGCCTCACCCCCCGACGCAATGGGATATGCTCCGTTTGCTGGTTTTGAGTTTGGACGGTCATTGTGGCGTTCTCATAAAGATTTTTCAACACTTGGATGTACCGCCAGTCGACTTGGCATCGCTGCAGAGACTCCAGAACTGACCAGGTCTCGACAGAGTCAAAAGCCTTCTCATAGTCCACAAATGCAAGACACAGCGGCCGATTATACTCTTCGGACTTCTGCATGATCTGCCGCACTGTGTGAATGTGGTCTATGGTGCTATATCCTCCTCGAAACCCGGCCTGCTCCGGTGGCTGGAAGTCGTCCAGTCTTCGCGCTAGACGATTCGTGACGACTCTTGAAAACAGTTTATACACGTGGCTTAAGAGCGAAATGGGTCTGTAATTCTTTAATAGGGTCTTGTTCCCCTTTTTAAAGAAAAGAACAACCACGCTCCTTCTCCACGCTTCTGGAGTTCTCCCAGAGAACAGGACCGAGTTGAAAAGCTCCCGAAGCTCTCTTAATACCGGACGTCCTCCCGCTTTCAGGAGCTCGGTCGTTATCCCATCCTCGCCAGGGGCTTTTCCATTCTTAAGCTGTCTAAGAACCGCCTCGATTTCGTCTTGGCTGACTTCTGGCAGGTCTTCTGTGAAATGGCGGGTTAAGGTGGCTCTGGAATCCTCATTTTCGGGATCAGGTCGAGATGCATGCGATGCGTACAACTGGCCGTAGAAGTTTTCGACTTCCGAAAGAATCTCCGGCTTCGAAACGACGATATCCCCGCTAGATTTGGTCAACTTTGTCAGGTGGCTCCTCCCAAGTGATTGGACGAACACTTTCGACCCCCGATTTTGCTCATTCGCTTTTTCTACTGAGCGTGTGTTGGAGCATCGAAGGTCGCGTCGTACCAATTTCCTAATTCTTTTATTGAGTGCCTGTATTTCTGACGAAGTGATGGGTAGGTTTTCACGTCGTTCCGTCATAAGCTCCAGAGTCTCCTCCGAATATACCTAATACTCCGAGTATACTTAACAATTGATTTTAATTCGGTTTTAAAAAACGTAATATCGAAGATTCGTCGTGTTAATTAAATGGATATTTCTAGATGTTTTGATTTAACGCCGCACAAGTAGAAAAAAAAATAAAAAAAAGTAGATTGCACCCTCGTAAAACCGGGCCGAAGAGCAACTATTCTATAAAGGAAACACAACAAGCAAAGTCTCTCACGCGTCTAATACCTGATAATCAGCCGGCCAAGTACCGCTCCCCACGATACAAACGCTAGATCCATTCATAATACCTAGACTAGCACTCAGCACTCAACAGGATTTGAATTGCATATAATTAGTAATTCTAATATTGACAAGTTGTTTATTTATGGCTTGCGACCCATTCATTCTGGTTAATGGTTGGACTACTAGCACGGAACTGAATGTAGGTAAGTGACATATCCATAACATCACAGACCTGCTATAAAAACCTTCAAAGATCATGAATGAATGTGAATTTTATTTCTATATGAAATAGTTTCTTAAATAATCTACAAATATGACTCGTTTTGAGGGCCTAGCCAGACAAATTGACACTATCAGCTGAATTAGTTTAGTAGAGTTTTTAAAGCTCAAAAAAAAATGTATCTGAACAATTTGTGGAGCTCACTTTTTAGACAGCTGTAAGCCTCTATTTCAAAAACTCAAAATTCTACCTTTAATATGTCTATATATTTTTGAAATATTATGTGTTTTTGTTAGGAGAAACTACAATTTATTTGAAACCAGCAAACGGTTCCATTAAACGGTTTTTTTTTTATTTTTAGTTAACTCTACTGCAGAGAATGCCACAAAGAAAACGCCTTGGTTTTAGCACCAAAGCAGGTAGGTACCTAAACTGCTAGAGTTGATTATCAATTTTAAATAATCTTTTGGTCTCAAATGCCGTTGTTATTTCACCAGACTTATTTGCATTTAACAGCATTACAATTTTCAATCTTGCATTCAATTCATATCTTCCCATCGTTTATGCCTTAACAAACCTCAATCTGCAGGCTCTATTTACTTCAAATTACACGCATACATACATACCTTTACACAACAATTAAGAATCCGCCATCCGACCTAAATACGCAATAATATAGGCATTAGACTAGTTTAATGACGACCTTGCCTGTATCCGCTAATTGCGCATTCATTAAAGTCTTCCGCATGTTCAGCGAGCGTATTCACTGACTAACCGCATGCTGATGAGTTTAGTTCGCTACTTACTTATTATTCGTTGGTTCGTTGACGTGGCCCTTAAGGTTACCCAACTTAAAGGGACTGAGGTAGATGTATGCCTGAAATCGAGACGGTGGAGCCGCGGCAGACCACGAACGAGATGGTGGGACGACTAAGAAATTGAAGTGGTGCAGAACAAGGAGCGAGAAGGAATTGTGGGAGGTCTTTTCTCGCAAGTCGAGCAGAACAAATTAGCAATAATAACAAGATGGGGAGATATAAACCAGTCTGACACACAATATGAGCACGGTGCTCTTCAGTACATGACCATTTTAATAATAATAAACCATTTATTTCAGGTAACAAAGACCTATAGATACCTTAACCTAAATATACATACTAATAACATTTATGTTAGTATAAGCAACTTAAAACTACGTTAGTCTCACAACGAAACGAATGGATGAATGGAATGGAACGTTCTCACTGTTCATACAACTACACTTTTGTGTCAAATCAGAATTCGGAATCCTGGGATAACCTACACTGATAGCACGCTACACAGTCGCACCCATCGTCACAGGTCGGTTCTACAAAATTAGTACACTGATACACTAATCAACATCATGATTTTCTTGCTATTATGCCAATTTATTTGGGATCTGCGCAGCATAGTCTTGATCCATTACTTCGTTTCAGTTGACACCCCTATCTAGATAGGGGTCCCTAGCATTAGCCCTATCATTTTTTACACAGTACATCCATCATTTCTTTGGTATTTGCATACTCTATTGGATATGGCCCTGACATTAAATTAAATTGTTTGTATTGACAGCCATCTAAAAGACACAACCAATTGTCGTCGCAATGAAACCAACTCAATAGACGGTAACATAAATCCAAAAAACTAAAACAATAGATAAATAATAGTTATTAATCACGCAACGCCATTTAAGAAAAACAATCATAACATAAAATAATCGTATCGTATCATATAAATGGTAGCAAGACATGCTATGAGGTGAACGATCGGACAGTGTAAAAATAAAGTTAAGGCCGACATTACATTAATTGCAGTGTATGGGCTTTTATTGTCATGTAATTGTTAATCTGTGGAGGTCGGGCAGAAGGGTATGTATTGTTGGAGATGGCAAAGATCCTTATTTGATGAGTACGGGTTTAATTGGTCAAGTTCATTATATTGGTGGCAGTCTTTTGTTTAAGGATGAAGGAGGAGAATTTTAAATGGGCTCTGAATGTGACAATTTACTATCTAAATACTGTTTGGCCAGAAAAAAGATGTAGTACTCAACAATTTTTAACCACATTGCTTTAAATATTCGATTACCTACATGGAAGTCAAAGAAGATTAATTCTGAAATCTACTTAAAATTTCAACTCAACCGCACGCAGAGTTCCATTCAGGAGTTTTAGTCGCTTCTTCAGGTCGTGGAGTCCTCTTCTCTTAGGGCTAAAGAGCTCCACCGATGATGGACAATAGGGAGAAAGAAAAAAAGCATTGTGTTTCAATAAATTATTATAATTTAATTATCTTATTTCACATAACGTATACATTGGAAATTACCATACTTACCTGATGATATTAATAGTTACAGTGCATTGACATTTCATAAATTAATTTCCGAATATTGTTTACTTATTATTGTTAATCTAGGTAGGTAATAAATAGATTTTACAAGATAATTGTTCGAACTATACCAAAAACAGGTCGTAACGTTGAAAACGAAAGATTAAAACAAGACAAGAACACACAAGATAAAACAGAACGGAATAGCTAATAAATAGCTAATACTAAGAAGAGTTTAAAAAGTTAGCAGGAAATTACTGAAAAAAACGTTAAGCTTTTGATAGTAGTTCAGCTTACTGCTTAGATGACGTATTTCATTAGACGAAAAGTAATATTTTAGTTGAATCTCCGTTTTTCAAATGCACCTGTTTTCCTTGTGCATGTTTTGTACTTTTCATAATTTATTATTTTTGGTTTTCATTCAAATACTTTGTCCAGGTTTGACTCTTACAACTTCAGGATGATTCGGATCACCGTTCCCTCTAACAACGTACACCACATCATCCGTTTTCAAAGCTTTGGGTCTTTTTACATAGAAATTGTGTTTATGGTCAAAATAAAACTCTTCAGGATTCACAGGAGTTGTGGTTTGGTAGTAGTTTGTGTACTTTTGAAAATTATTTTCTCCAGGAAAGAATATATGTTTTTCTTTTCTTGGATAATCTTTAAGCATTTGTATTTCTCGCCTATCATCTGATCTGTCATCAGGGAATTTTAAAGTTTTACTTCCTCTATCTGGTTGCTGTGGTCTCTCTGGTTGCCGTGGTCTCTTTGGTTGCTTTGTTTTAACTTTATCTCTTTTGTTGCCGTTTATATTTCCTTCATCTGGGAACGACCATTTTGAAGCTGTATTTTGACTTTCGTCAGAATTTGAATCACTTTCAGCTTCAGCTTCTAAAGCATTTACTCCTGGCTTATTTTGTATCCTCGCTTCCGCCTCACTGTCGATATTTTTTGCGTTCCTATATCCAATGCGTTCGTTGTAGTAATTATGTCCATAATTGTAAGGATGAGCATAGGGATTTTGGGGTGGAAAACCATAACCATACGGCCTTGGAAATCCATAGTTTGTTTGTGGTTGCTGTGGTTGCTGTAACGAACCATTCTGGCCAGACAAGTAATTATAAAACTGCTCCAAGTTATGTGGTTGCTGGGATGTTTCTGGTAGCCCGAAGAACCTGAAGAAGCCTCCGTTGTGGTTGTTGAGGTAGTTTATCAGCTTTTCGGGGTCTCTGGGACATTGTGGGTAAGCATGATAGCAGGCCGAAGGGTTGCCCTTTGCTGTTATTCCCGTGACAGTGGCGCGACCAAATATGAAGAGAGGTGACGTACTTATTCCATTGTATGCTTGTAGAAGCCTGGAAACGGAAAATTAAGAAACTTACTATGTGTGTATCTTATTATTAGAATATTATTCATCTTATGTGCAACATAAATATGTACTTTGCAATAAAACGCCTAACTCAAGACTCTTAGCAATAATTGCACTGTGCGTCCAACACCTACACATTATATCAACCACATAATCAAACCAAACAAAGGATTCCCATTTGTTTTCATTGACGAATTTGTACCACAATGTGACATTCACATTTATTTCCACTGTTTTTAAGATAGGCAATCCGAGGGTGGAGATTTCAAAACACAACAAATAATATCTAACAAATTATATGAAGACTTACGAAAGCAAAGGCTGCAGACTAGCAGAAGCCTGGAGCAGCGTCGGTGATGACGCTGTACTGCCTCCAGCTAACTCACACAATATCCTTGGCACACACTGCTGATCATCATACAACGCTATTGAAGTCAAAGCTTCGGCTACTGCTGATACTGCTCGCTGGGTTAAGGACTTCGGACGGCGGGATGGTCCTGAAATTTTAGGAGAAATAAGTGAATCTTTAGAACAATTACAGTAGTATACAAGATGTATCATGGACGTTTAAATGCTACGTAGAGTTTTAAAAATAGAAAGAGTATGTTTCATATGTATGACGGTCGTCGATAGACGTTCAAGGAAACTGTTGAACTATGACAAAAATTCTGTGTGATTAACATTAACACAGCCCTGTACTGGACTAAAGTTCTGGTAGTCAGTAGCCCGGAAGTCTGGCAATCAATCTTACCACGGGTTTATCGTATTAACTGGATTGTGGAGGTCAGATAGACAGTCGCGCCATGTAAAATACTGGAACTCAGCTGCATCCAGTTAGACTGGAAGCCGATCAACATAGTTGGGGAAAGATTAGGGATGTCTTTACAAAAGTTCTACTAGAGAGATTTTTTGTATCACACATTTTTCTAAATGGATCGATTAACCTATTCTAATCTTAAACTCAAAAATAATTATCTATTAAATCCGAAAAATCAGAAGTTTCAAAATGTTAATTTAAACATATTAGGAATATTGAATTTGTCTGTTAAGTATTGAATCATTTAAGAACATAATAGCTGGGAGATGACCATGAGCCTTGAACCTTTTGTCTCGACTAAACAACGGTCGATCTTTAATTAATGATCAAGAAATTTTATGGGTGGGCACAATTGCTTTCAAAGCTTTTCAGAATTGACATATTTTTGGTAGCTTATCTCAATTCCATACATTTGTAACTTTTACATAGGCCAACCATTTATTTAAATTAGGCCATTAACAGGAACTCCGAAGGGTTAGACAGAGGTGTACCTAATTTCGCCAGTTATGTTTAAGTCCATAGACAGCGGGCCTATTGCTATCAATCGGGCACAAATCTAAACTCGGTGGGTACTGAGACTCCTGATGGAAATACCTAATAACACTATGCCCGACCCGGAAATCGAACCCAGGACCTCATCATAGACCAACGAGGCAGTCGAGTTGTAAAAAATGTCTTTCCACTTAATGTTCAGGATCTATCATCGATACTGCTGATATAATGTCATTTTCTAGACCCCAAGTTCCATTAACACAATTGCTTTTATAACACTATCGATCAGCGACATCTTAGCTCCAAGCTTGCTGAGTGACTTAGTCACCCGGTGACCGTTTGCACCACTCACCGATGCATTGTTTCATCGAGTTCGCCAGTTGACCGCGACCCCATAGGCGTGAGCAAATGGACGCATTGTTATTGTACGAAAGGCTTTGGTGCGATTCTATCGGAATTTATAGAGCTAGATTAGTGTGTATTATTTTAAAGCAAAATAGACCAGAGGACATAGACATAATGACATTGTAACGGGCGATAAAAATGATGGAGAAGTAAACATTAATGGGATTGTCATAAAATTTATGGGGTTGACATAAAGCTACCGAAAGGTGTCAGTCCTGATGAAGGTCGTTCTTGTTTTCGTCGTTACAATGTTTGGATCGAGTAAGTGAGCACGTTTATTTTTGAAGGTCATTTAAGAAATACAAAACGTTTTGAAAGCAATCGCCATTTGACTAAGCGCTCTAATAATTTCAATTAGACCGTTACAGGCACTTTTGAAATTCAAAAACAAAAGGATGAAGCTACAGTCCCAGTCACAAGGCATAATAACTTGTCAAAGTGCTGAATTATAGAAAACTTAAATAAATATAATTTGCTGCCATTGAATTTAAAGCTCATCTCATCATCAGCATGATTCATCATGACGCCCACTACTAAACATAGACTCCTCCTAAGCATCGCCATGACACAATAAAACTAGTTCTCTAAATTAATATACGTAGATACTGTACTTACTCTGAGGTCCACTTAGATATCCTGGTTGATGAGCCCCTGGATATGCAGGAGGTCTGTACTGCGCCTGATTTTGAGGAGGGTATTGTGCATTCGGATCGCTTGAGTAAGCCGGAGGATACCCAGGTACTGGATAACCCTGGTAAAATGGGTATTCTGACCCCGGATATGGTGGTCCTGGCTGGCCATTTTGTGGAGCAGAAGAAGGTGGGGCAACAGGAAATGGGGATCCACCATAGGCTTGATTAGGATACCTTGTATCAGTATGCTCGCTTGGGTCACCCTGACCAGGACTTGGATACGCAGTTGGATTTGCCGGAGGTCTTTGATCTCCGGGTGTTTGATATCCTTGAGCTGGATATCCACTATATCCTGGATTCATTGGTGAGTATATAGTTGGGTAAGGTAAGTAACCCGGATAAGCGGAAGATGGGAATGCCATACCCGGGTAAGGGCTAGGGTAGTTAGGATAAGGATATCCGGCGGTTGGGTAAGCGGGTGTTGGGTAACCTGGATACCCTGCATTTGGGTCTCCTGGACCAGGGTAACCGGGACCCGGGTAGCCTACTCCTGGATATCCAGGGTAACCTAAACCGTGATAGGGAGAGTTCGGAGCCGTTGGTGCAGGATTTGTTTGTTTTGCTTCTAAGCGTAGCTTTCTATTTGGTTTTCTTTTCTTCTTTTGGACAGGTTGTTGACTCTGATTACTATCATCTTTAAAAACAATCCGCTCAGTAACTGTATTCCTATCTGAATCTTGATTTTTAGAATTGGATTCACTATCTTGATTTTCGAATTTGATCGGCTTGTCATTAGTTTCTGCTTCAATGTCTGATTCGTCTGAATAATCATAATCATTATCGCCAGCTTTACCATCGTCTACAAATACTACTTGACTTCCACCACTTTGAGGATCATCCTCTTCATTATTATTATCTTGGTCATCATAATTCTCTTGCTCATCATTGCGGTCTTCGAATTTTATCTTATTTTCAGCACTATTGGATTCACTACCATATGTTCCCGTACTTGAAATACGATAATTTTTTTTTAAACTTTCTTCGTTATCAAATGATATGTCTGCAAGGAGAGAACCTGGGTCAGCTTTGTCAATATCATCATATTCCTGCTGCTTAGTATCATCTTCGAATTTGACGGGACGTTTAGGAGTTTGACGTTCAAACCTGATGTGACCTTGGTTTTCAGCGTGAAAATCTGGTTGGTCATCGGAAAGACGGGGAAAATTTGGAGATTCTCTGAAAATATTTACAAAATATAATAATATACATATATAATATTTATGTTACTAAATATAAACATTTACGTCAATTGTGATCTGATCTTAAAAAGAAAGTCTGTCGATTATAGAACAGTTTAAGCTAGAAATCCACGCTGCATATCTTGAAATCAGTATCTACATATTCATCAATAACGTAGTGATATAATATAATACAGATACACCATTGTCATAGTTATTCTAAATTCAGCCGATTCATTTTAATAATATCTGACCGTCGAAAACAAGGTCATTATCGTAACATAACATAATACCTGTATTTCCGAAGGGTTCGGCAGTAGTGTACCTAATTGTAGACCCACATTTCGCTAGTTATATTTAAGTCCCATGTAGTTTATTGCAGTAAACCGGGCACAAATCGAAACTGTGGATGCTACTAAGAAATTCCCAGTAACACTTTGCCCGCCCTGGAAATCAAACCCAGGACTCCCTGCACAGCAGTCGTGATTGCAACCACTAGACCAAAGAAGCACTCAAGGTCATTAATGAATGCAAATAAAAAGTACATAAATGAATACTTACGATGTGGTCTCCCCGGGGTCGTAAGTTGTGATCAAATTGTTTTGATTGGTCTTCTGGTCTGCGCGTGTGTTGGTTGTCACTAAAACGATGATGACAGCACACAGTATACATGTTTTCATGTTTACTTATCTGAAAATTATAATTTTACTGATGTGATTAAGACATATTTAAAGTCTCGCATGGACTTACTGGCTGTGCCACAAAAGTAATTTGGATCGGAGTTAATACAAACAAAATATAATAATAATAATGTAATATAATAATGTAATATTTTCATTATTGTTCATGATTTAAAAAAAAATACTAAACGGGTGGCGAGAAATTAAACAAAATTGGTGTGTGTATATTGGACTATTTATTGCAGTGTACGTGCACCAATTTTATTTTATTTCTCGCAACCCGTTACAGTAGAAGCATTTTTTTTGTATTAACTCCGATCCAAATTACTTTACAACATGACTGGTTGTCAGAGTTTTGGGCCACTGACTACCTGTAACGACTGCCAAAGATCTACAATTGACAGCTGGGAGCAACGGCTTAACATGATTTCCGAGGCACGGAGTAAACTTTGTATGTAATGGGCACCCCCATTACATACACCACGTCCACGTAATCCACGTTATACGACCATCGAGCGACTGTTATTATTTAGCCACGAGCTTTCTCAAGAATAAAATTTAATATAATATAAATAAATATTTAACCTTTTACTCTGATGCACCGAAATAAGATTACAATATTTATTAGCCGACGTACGTTCTTGATTTTCGTGGAGCCGCGCCTGACATAAGTTTACGAAACGCGCCACTATTTAACCGGAGCGACTTTAATATTATACGAGTATATTATAACCCACAACTCAATTGTAAAATTATAGAGTTACGCAGCTCATCTTCTATTTGAAAAAATACATGGCCTACATTATCGATAAGATTAATGATACCATTCACTCCGGAAAAAATATTATGGAAATTAGCATTTTGCAAACCATTTGCTATCGGATGACGGTTAGGCGTCATTTTTACAAGGACTAAGACTAGCAAAGCTAGTTTATAACCTGTCTAGAAATATTACGTTGTTTTTATAATTAGTTTATTTAAAATTCTAAATCACTTTCGCTGATTACGTTTTGTGAAACTAGGTAGTAAAAAAGTTTAATACCTATCTTTTTAGTGCTTAAACTGTCTGCTAAGAGAATATGTTAAGGTAGAAACCCTGTATCCTAAAGACGGCCAAACGACATACCTAGACACTTAACGCAAGGGCTGGTTCGAGGTGGCTCAGGTAAAAGATACCTGGAAGAATATGCGGGATGCTTTTGTCCTGAATCAGGAATGAGGTGCTCCAACAGCTGAGAAACAAATTTGTCGACATAGCTCACAGAATAAGTAAGCTGTAGTGGCCCTGGGCCGGCCATATTAACCGTACAACCGGCGCGTTGGGGTAGAAGTGTACTTGGGTGGAGACCGCGAATCGACAAGAGTAACGTGTGGCGCCCCTAGGCTAGGTGAAGCGACGATCTCCGCAAGGTGGCTGGTAGCAAGTGTAGCACCCGGATGAGGGTAGCCGAGAATCGATTTAAGTGGCGTGCAAATAAACAGGCCTATGTCCAGCAGTGGACTGCTGTTACATTTTGGGTAAAATCTACGGACATTTGAAGAACCAAGGCAACAATCGTTTTTCTCAGTAATTAAGTTGGTTGCATGCACACAGTTGTGTCAAATACTAGTATTTAGATAGAATGGCTTAAACAGAAAACCGAGCTAAACATAGTTGGTATAAAAGAAATGTGTTTTTGTCAAATAAAAGTTTTAAAAACAATAACAAAACAGGTACTTATTTGGACTTAAATCTAAGATATTTTAGCAACTACAGTTTTAAAAAATCTTCAAAAAATAAATTGTAGTTGGTTTAAAAACATGGTTGCCTAGGTAATTAATAGAAACATTTCACTGCCATCCGTAAGAGGACTGCTATTTATTATACAAAATATTGGCGAAGGAATCGTTAAATCGCTACATGTCTGTCGTAGATAAAAATGCCCAAAAACTATTTTTTTAGGAGGATCTGAAGTAAAATTAATTGAACGGACCCCAAACCCATAAACTAATAGTTTTCATTTGTTGCACACAAAACAAAGTGAAACGTGAAAATGTGTTTATTTTTCAGGACTTTAAGGAAACCATATGTGTTAGGCGCAATGCTAAATCTTACCAACCTTCAATTCAGACAACAGAAAATATATAGGTGTATTTTTTTTAATGGCATCTCGCATGTCAGCATATGAGGCTGGTTTTTAACCGAACTATCATGTACGCCTTGAGAGAGAATATATACATAGATTCTCTGTTGATTAAATTAAATTTTCCGAAGTGTAAATAACGAAAATAATAATTATATAAAATCTTTATTTATACAAAAACCTTCAACATTGCTTCAAGACTAGGTCACTTGAATTTAGGGAATTAAAGGTCGTGTATAAAGTAAACCCTGACTCCCAAACTAGGAGATCCTGTGACTTAGGAGTCAGTGTTCTGCTGCCACTATGATACCAAAAAAGAAAGAAAACCTTTTTACTAAAAGTGTTTTAAACAAGTGCAAGTCGGACTCGCGCACGAAGCGTTCCGTACCATTATCTATAAAAACGGCAAAAAAATCATGTGTGTTGTATGAAAGCCCCTCTTAAATATGTTTTTATTCTGTTTTTTAGTATTTTTTGTTATAGCGGCAACAAAAATACTTACATCATCTGTGAAAATTTCAATTGTCTAAGTATCTCTGTTCATGAGATACAGCCTGGTGACAGACGTCCAAACAGACAGACAAACAGCGGAGTCTTATTTATAGGGTCCCGTTTTACCCTTTTAGCACGGAACCCTAAAAAACAAATGTAATTATATCTATATAGATAATAATGTTATGCTAGGTCAAGTCTGAAGCCGAACCCCACTTTATCACGTAGTATGTTGACGTACCTACTTGTGGACGAGCTCTTTATTATACACTAATTATATAGACATAATGATATCTTAATATTTTCCATTAAAACCATAAAAAGAGACACCGAGACAGTATTTTCACATCACAACCGCATAGTTTATCGGCAAGCTCATCAATAAAATTATACTGTAGTTTATTTCAGAGCATTGAATTAATCAAATATTTAACAGCATCAAGAAGTAACAAAACATTTAAAAACACTAAACAAATAATAAAATAAAAATGTTAATACTTACTTTCTAAAATCCTTACAACACTCACAAACTGTGCAACTTCTCAAAGCTTCTGCGAGCAAATGCGAGCAGAAATGAAAAATTTCACTTTGTCGTGTGGACAACGAAAGTTGACCACTATGCATAGCTAATAAGGGTAGCTGACGCGACCGGCTAATATGGTGGATCCTGGTCCAAAATGGTCATAGTTAAATAATAAATGTTACGTTAACTTATGGTGTAATAACATCACAACGTACCTATATGAAAAGGAAAGCATTCTCATTTCTTTTTGGGAAAATTTTAACTGTCTGTCTATACTTCGCTGTAATATTGATATACGAGTACCTGTCAATATTTGCACTTATATTGATATTTTATGTTAACTATGTAGATATTGAAGTTATTTTATCTTGATTTTTTTTAATTTTGAGACCTGGGTGTGGTTCAGACAATTTTGAACCGACTGAGTGCAATAAAATATAATAAATGCTTAACGAAGCTCTCGTTAAGCATTTTACTGAAACTATTTGTGAGACATTTTATATATTTCTGCCATGACTATGGAAAACGACACTCACTATACCAAAGCTATTAATTTCAATAATATTCATTGCGTATTCAAATTTATAATATATTATAAAATCCGTAAACTTTGAAGGACAAAGTTTACGGATTTTCTTAAAATAAAATCTGAAAACCGCTCCGTTCTCGCTATCGAAATAAGGGTTGCTGTAAGAAAATCTAATTCTGGGTAAGCTATATTATTGTAATTTGGATGTGTGCAATAAAGAGTACGAAATCCAATCCTTTTCTGACACTCGGAACCGTCATTTTCTAGAACGAAAAAAAGGAGCGGCAGCATCGACGATGCGGTCGGCAGCACACTCTAGCAACTGAAACGGATAGGAGCATGGATAAGTGCAATTCCATGCTACTAGATGAGATGCAACTCTTAAGCTGAAACGGCCATCTGCTCAGCTGGTCTCTAACAAGCCTCTGCTCACCTACTAACCCTTCAACCTAAAAATTCAAATAAAAATCAGTAGTTAAAACTACATGAACTAATAGACCATAAGAACCGGAAGACGTTGCGTTGGAAGGCGTCCCACTAGGTGGGCCGATGGCCTGGTGAAGGTTGTGGGGATCCGCTGGATGCGAGACGCACGGGACCGGTGAATGTTTTGACACTTGCGGGAGGCCTATGTGCAGCAGTGGAGGTCGTTCGGCTGAAATGACGATGATGAATGAACTAATTAGCAAACTGTTGTAATTTCGGAAAACTATTTCGATACCGGTTTAAAGATTCAAGCCAAATTAACCAGATTATGTAACCTTCTTGTTTATTATAGTCGCAGTGGTAGTTTAAAATTAAACATACTTAGAACTAATTTAAATTAACATTTTTGAAAGGAAGGAGAGATTTAGAACCTAAAAAGAATTTAAACGCTAAATTGTCTTTGACACTTTTTATAGGAAAGTTAGCTAAATTGACGTGACACACGACTGCCAACGGAATAGAATCGACTCGTGTTGCTGTGGTCCATCACTGCGATCGGACGACGACGTTGCTAGTGTGGTTGGTGGTGATCCTCATCGGAAGAGCATCTTTAGCGACTGCATACTTATTTGCACCTTGCTACGATCGGTTGGCGACCGTTTAATGTGTCACTCGCGAGCTTTCGAAAATTAGTGATCTTGTTTGAGCTTTCGATGCTCAAGGTATCGTGTCTGCTAGTCCTCTATTTTAGAAAAAGACACACACTTGTTTCACATTGTTAAAATTTTGAATGCTGATGCAATCCTCAGATATTGTAACACTACTACCAATTTGAAACCAAAGCATCTAAGGATCAGAAAGCAACACGCGGGATGTTGAACGACCAGCATCAAATGAGCAAACAACCTAAACCTCCAAGTCTTCTGCGGGCTTTCTGGGTGCTGAATAATAATAAACTTAACTTCCGAACGAAGCGAGGGAGTTGATTTCTAGAATCCTGAGAGCAGTGAGCGCTTTAAGCTCGTCCAAGATTTTTTATACCTGAGGAGCAAACTCTACTTTTCACACCTACTGCAGCGAAATAAAAAATCAATTCGATTTTCAAAATATGGCGCTCCGTACCAAAATTCTGCTGTGGGGGGTATTTTTCTTGCTCTGCTGTGACGTACCACAGTAGAGCAAGAAAAATTGCTGTGACATACCACAGTAGAGCAAGAAAAATTACAAAAACTATTTTTATAGCTAGGTGTAGCTGTAGCAACGGGATAACATAGGGTTTTTGCACTTAACCATCCACCATCCCAAGACGTAAGGTACCTATAATACATTATATGACTTAGACATCTATAATACCTATCCTTTGTCTACCATATTGTGGTAGGCTTCCAGTTTAACCGGATGCTGCTGAAACAGCGATTGCCTCTCTGACCTCTACAACCTACTTAGTCATTGTGTACCAATTAAAGACGAAGATATGCTATTACTTATCCATGGAAAAAGATACGTATAGTCATCAAATAAAACTGAATACTGAACCAGGATCTACCCACAAACCATTTCACAACCCAAACACGACTTCAAATAATTGGAACAAAGCTTCACATTGACCTTGAGTTAGTATCGAGAGTTTCATCACAACTGGACCAGCCGGTATCGATAATAATCGGCTAACGAGAATCGTTGAGCAACTCTATTGACGGGTTGACAGGCGCGTGGACGCACCACTCTGGTAGTGGCAGATAAGTGTTCTTGAAGTGGTCTGCGGTGTGGTAGATAGATATGTATAGTGTGAGCATGATGTATATCGTATATAGATAAACAATAATTGACCAGTTGTCAGCTGATAGGATAGTGAAGATCGTTTAGCTTTAGGTGCTCCGCTCTTCTTTGCATGAAAAGATACACAAACAAAGGTATAACATTGATGAACTCATGCATCCTGCTATATAAAAATAAAAATACTGAAAAACAACTTAAAGACTTTTGGCCGAATTTGCCCCACCTGAGAAGTGAATCTAGTTACGTCCACTGAATGAACGAAACCGAGTTACAAATTACGAGTACTTTAAAGACGGCTCGAGTCTTTCAACGGCCAGGAGTTCTTTTGTCTTGTTTACTCAGAGACACGGTTTCGATTCCCTGAAAAAGTATGCATCATCCACGAATTATGTCTGGAGTTGGTTTGTTTATGTAAATATGTAGGTATGGTATGGTGTGTTGTTGGTATGGTAACATCAACAAGCTGCGCGGATTAGCGAAATGTTTGTTTCATTATTTTGGAATCTCCCAGGATGGTTCGATGAAGTACCGATGACCAAGTACCGATGTAAATGTCAGAAAAGATTTATGTTTGTTTATTCGGGTTGAATCGAAACGTTATAAAAATGGCCGATTGGGTAAATAAATAATTTAATGTCTGTTCAAACTCACTGCGTGTAATTACTTAAAAAAAATTAAGATCTGTTGTGCCTTAAATTACTCAAAAAACTTTACTGGCATCCTTCTAAAAAAATGTGATGGCCTGCCGGGCCTGGTACAGAACAAAAAATATAAAATTAAATACTTGCAGACTGTAAATACTTATGACTCTGTCCATTACAGCAATCGTTGGCATGTCAAGAAAAGAGTTTTTCGTACTATCGATAAGTCATCAATAACCGTAGCACGTTCTTCACAACTTCTCAATAATCAATCGTCTTGTATCTTCATTTCAGCGTAATTTCTATCTAGTCAAATCATACGGTTCCTTTAGCGAGTGGCCATAGGACCTAACAACTAAAAAAAAAACAATTTCCAGACACATTCACAAATGTTTACTAACACCACCCTCTCGACTCCTGAGTATGTCATTCTTCACAGAACTATTCTGCAGTAAGTATCGCTAGATTACTAGACAGTTACGATTAAGTTTTAAATCTCGTTATCATGAGCAAGTCACAACAGCACCCGACGTCTGCGCAGGTCACGATTAAACACAATAAACTTTTGAATATTTTATTATTTGAATACTCCTAAGATTGAGGGTCGTCTTTGAAAAACGTTGGTGCCGATGTCGTAATTTTGGAGATTTCGAGCCCCAAGGTACTGGCTAGTGTGGGGCTCACTAGCAACAACACTATTTACTAGATTTAGGTAATATTTTAAGGCACTTATAACATCTTTTGTGTATACTATAATCGGTGTACCTTCCTAAGTATTACCCGAATAATAAACAATTTTCATTAACCCTACTAACTGATTGCCTAACGCCCGTTTTCACCCACACTAACCTTATCTAACTGAGTGAATAATGCCATCACCACGAATGCCTATACAGCGTGTACAATAGACCCTTAACGAAGCTGAAAGGCACGTATTCTTCCCGCCATCGTTCTGGACCATGTCTGGGAACCTTTTAGTAACCGAGATATTGAAGGCCCAAACTCACAAGGTTCTAAATTCTTCTATGGGGCCCATGGGTCGCCAACAATCGGTTACGTGTATTTTGACGAAGGAAAAGTGTGTCATTTATCTCTAGTGGGCGTTGGGCTACCGCCATCTTACTAATATGTCAATATTTCTACGTCATTTGTTTTTGTAAACACAGGTATGGGCAAGGGCCAAGTATGGATTTATTCGTCAGCTTCTTGACCCGGAAGTCCGGAACAAAATAACACATAAGATCACGACCGTAATCCTCGAAGAATTAGCCTGTACCTAATAGTACACGGTCCACATTTAGCCAGTTTTGTTAATGAGCAAAACTGAAGGGTCGAAAAATGGAAAACCCAATAACATTTTGCCCGACCTGGGAATCCACCCAGGACCTCATACTCAGCAGTAAATCATGCTCACCAGCTTGCGTGTACTAGAGCAAGTCCAAGAACAGCAGCTTGTGTCAGATACCTACGTCTGACGGGGAAAACTGCCTTTTTACCAGCAGCAGACGGATTGGTGACTGCGCTGGTCTTGTGGTCGCAAGCATAACTGCTGAGCAAGAGCTCCTGAGTCCCACTTCTAGGTTGGTCAAAATGTCACTTCTTCCATCTGAACTGTCCAGATTTGAGATCGTTTGATGGCTACTCACTGAACTAACATAAAATTACATTTCGCCAGGTACCACAGGTACTACAGTACCTACTCCTCTGACTTACCCTTCGAGTATAAACAACCATGATATTTAAATGTTGCTGTAAAAGAGAACTTACCTTTTTTCGTGGCTATAAACAAGTATTTGGTAACAAACATGTCAAATGATACATGTACCGACATCTGGTGGGAAGTGGCTTCACTACATAAGTTTTAGTTTATATCACTCGGTACAGAGGGCGCTAGCAGATAGAAAAGTTTTCTCATCTTCAACTCGATGACCCAGTTTCTGTTTTGAGTATTTGATTTTATAGCTACTTATAGCACTCGAAGTTCAATAAAACCTAAATTAGTCGTAAACTTCAGTTACTCAATTCACAAACCGGCAACATACATACGTGCAGCGCCTAAGCGCTTAGCTTGGATGTTTGAACTACCTACATACTGGATGCGGGGTTGATTCCCTGACGAAACAAGTACCTAATCTTCTCACATAATTTAAGATGATAATTATTATGTAAATATATGTACAAGTCGCAGTAGGGGAATACCTGCAGGAAAACATGTTTTTGGGCTGAAGGAAAAAACTGGTTCCTAGTACCGAGTCTCTGTTATAATGTGGATCTTGGAATCCATAAACAATATGTACATGCGAAAGTTTGTCTGTCTGTCTGCTACAGTTTGAATGTTTGGCATAGCGATAGCCAATAGCCTGGGTTAGTATAGGACCATATAAATAAATATTAAATAATAAATATTTAAAACAAACATAATTGTTTCTTATATTTAAGGAGTATGGAATAGAAGGATATTTTGTATTGCCGTCGAACGTTCCTATCGGATAATTTCCAGGCAGGCGAAGCCAAAGTCAAAAGCTAGTCTTGGCTATTTTAAAATAACTTAGAACGTCGCAACAAAAATAAATCACGTTTTTCGGATCACGTGTGTTCAGACACGGTAGGCCGAAACATTATAATTATTTAAAATATTTAAATGATGTGTTTTTACTACATACTAACATATTCCGAAGTTAGATTAAATCACTAAAATCAAGTTTGCGTTTGCGAATCTGATAGATAACATACAAAATAAAGCAAACATCACGCCGGTTATCCTCGAAGGGTTAGGCAGGGGTGCACCAATACTCTATAAATAGTACATCCACATTGCAGCAGTTATGTTTGAGTCCCATGTATAGGGGAAATTATTAATGGGGTGGTACGTTTTTTGTTTAGTAAACATGAAGCTTGAGCACCTGTAACACACCCATGAGTTAAGTTTACCAAAGATCGTAGTAGCACAGATTACAGAACTTCAACTGCTACGATCCTTACATACTGCTTTCGCCTCGTCCACTTTCTTACATCTGGATACTCTCTACGCACGCCTGACCTTCCTGCAGATCATCACCAAGAAGGTCAGGTGGTTCTACTCATCAGGCACTTACATCATCATCTGCCTGCCTTTTCCCAACTATTTTGGGGTCGGCTTCCAATCTAACCGCATGCAGCTGAATACCAGTATTTTACGTGGAGCGACTGCCTATCTGACCTCCACAACCCAGCTAGTATTAGGTTATACGATATCCTTGGTAAGACTGGTTGTCAGACTTTCGGGCCACTGACTACCTGTAACGACTGTCAAAGATAGATCTACAAATGACAACCGGGACCAACGGCTTAACGTGCTTTCCGTGTCACGGAGGAAACTCGGTATGTAATGGGTGGTTACCCATCCACAGACCAACCTAGACAAGCACGGCTTAACCTAAAGATCGACCCGAGCGGCTGTTATTATTTAACCACGAGCTCTGCCTTGTAAATATTTTTTATAGTCGCCATTCATTGATTCTCTTCATGCTAATCACCTAAGCACATATTTTTGTGACTACATCTTTTAAACCGCCATGTTGTCTTAATCTTTCATTAGTGACTAGTTCTATACTACTGTGTATTTACAAAGGTACCTCATCAGTAATGATGCAAACTCGATCTGTACCGGTTTGAGGAAAGCCATTCACATCACGTACTGTGCAGGAAGATCACATCACAGTACACGGCCTTACTCGCGGGCAGCTACGTTACGTTCAATGTTACGGTACGATGCGGGGCAAGTGGGAAATCGGACATTTTATAAATACACAGGCAAATCGTCTCTCTAATAGCCGTAGAACTAATGACCGTTGGTGTAGACGTGTTATTGAGTGTAGACCGCGAAACAGGGCGCAGGGTGGCTGAAACGACCTGGATGAGAGTTTCCGAGAATCGAGTTGAGTGGCTTGCAATTGGAGAGGCCTATCTCCAGCAGTGGACTATAGTAGGCTGATGATGAGGTCATCGTTTCACTTCAGGCGAGTTATGGCCAAACGCAAGCTTATTTAGAACTAGCTGACCCGTGCCCACTTCGTTGGGCGGTAAACATTTTCGAAAGTTTTTTCTCCAACTTTCTTTGCAAATCCGACTACCACGAAAAAGGCTTTTCATTTTCCGAGTTAATATAGCATATGACACTCACAAATAACGTGGCTTTTTATTGGTAAAAGAATTTTCAAAATCGGTTCCGTACATCCAAAGATTACCCCCTACAACCTCACAAACTTTACCTCTTTATAAAATTAGTATAGTTAAAAAAAATTATATCTATGTCACTTATGATTATGAGCGTCAGTGGCAGCGCAGGAGCCACTTCGGCTGCATGTTTTGGGACAGGATACGAATAGACGTCCCTAAAACGACACGATCCTGGGACCATTCCAGTTTCATGATATCTAGATGACATGTACCTACACTAAAATTATTTTCATTTACGTAAACTGTGTTGTTAAATATATCGTTGACATAATTTACTTAATCATCGTCATTTAACGCAATTTCAGTTGACAAAGACTTTAAAACGACGCAAACGCTTGAACAGAGAAATAATATGATAATGATGAGTGTTGTCATACTGGACCAGGTGACTTTCAACACAAAAACTAGTTTTAACTGTGTTTACTTTGTCTTGTCAGATATCTTTAGCTAGCTATTGGCAGCGCAAGAGGTATCCCAAGGGAAAGTCCTCCGGGATAAGAAACGTCCTAATCCATGTCACGGTCTACCTGTATATCAAATTTTATTCGAATCCGTTTAGCCGATAAGGGCGATAAAGCATGAAGGCATGAAGGTGAGACAAATAAATAAACAAACTCACTTTCTCATAGATAAGTCCGGTTAAGCAGTTACAACCCTATAGAGATGTTGTGCCTACTGCGAGTGGTCATTCCAAAAAAAAAAAAACACCTAGTTAAATAAGATTTAATATTCTTTCTTAAAACCTTTTTTAATTTAGTTTGTTTGTGCATGAAGGATTGGACCACAATAGCGAACAGTGGGAAATAGAGGAAGCCTGTGCTCAGCAGTGGTAAACTATCTTAAATTAAAGTTTGAGACATTCATTGATAGTTTTAATTCACGATCGCAGTTTGATTGAACACGCAAACGAGCTTTCTAAACATAATTAAAAACCAACTATTTAAGTCCCTCATAAATTATAACATGTGAGGTCCGTTAATAATCATCCGCGTAAGATTATCTACTTCAGTACGTCATTCAACTAAAGGACCGGCTATTTTGCATAAAGCCTAATTTCATAATTGTGAACACGTCACAGTTTTTTAAACAGAGAAATGATAATGATGTGTTCATGTGTCACGTATACGTGATATACTAAGATCCGCTTGCATTATAAAAAACAAAAAAAAAACATCTTAAAAATCTTTTATCTCAAAAATTTTCAAAATAATATACAGGGTGTTTGGCGCATGGACCGACACAATTTTTCCAGGGATTTGGGAGGTCATTAGCTAGGTTCTACCCATACACCCTTTGTCCCAAATGTCACGGTTGGTTACATATGTTTTTTTTTGTTTAAATGAAAAAAATGCCCAAAATTTTTCCTTTAATTCGAAATAACTTTTTTGTTTGTGAGCGTAGTGGCACAAAACAAATTTTGTTGCATTCTCCAAAGTCTTTTAAATCTAAAAACATCTTTGTTTTATACAACTGGTTTCAAGAAAATTCCTTACAAGCTTCCAAAGTAATTTTTTTAATTTAATGAATGAAATTTTACAACTTCTAAATTAATTATAAAAAAAATTAAAAGTCATTTTGAACTTAGCTTTATTTTAAAAAGTTCTTTAGTTGATACCCTTTCTAACGGTATGCTACATGTCATAGAAATTATTCATTATGTAGTCAAAATACTAGTTAGGAGAGTCAGGGTTAAGAAAAGACTTTTAAGGTTATTTTGTTTTTAATGAACTAAAGTTATAAAAAGGAGGCAAAACACCGGGAGAGGTGGAAAGTAATGGGGGAGGCCTTTGCCCAGCAGTGGGACAGAATAGGCTAGTTAAAAAAAAAGTTATAAATCTTGTTCAAATTGACCTCCTCCATTTCGTATGCATGCACGACATCTGTTTCTTATTTCAACTGTCGTTGTACGTAGTGCCCGAACTTGTTGTGCCTGTTTTGGAAGGTGTGCCGATAGTTTTCCAAAATGACGGCTGTCCAGCACACTACCAACTGGACGTGCGAGAGCATTTAAATAATGCCTTTCCAAACGCATGGATTGGTAGAGGCGGCCCTATTCCGTGGCCCGCACGGTCCCCAGACCTGACGCCTTTGGATTTTTACGTCTGGAACCGTGCAAAAGAATTGGTTTACCAGATAGAAGTGCCCACTAGGGAAGTTCTAATTGAATGAATAACCGACGCGTTTCAAACTATGAAAGAAGAAATGCGACTACGTACAACGACAGTTGAAAGAAACAGATGTCGTGCATGCATACGAAATGGAGGAGGTCAATTTGAACAAGATTTATAGCTTTTTTTTTAACTAGCCTATTCTGTCCCACTGCTGGGCAAAGGCCTCCCCCATTACTTTCCACCTCTCCCGGTGTTTTGCCTCCTTTTTATAACTTTAGTTCATTAAGAACAAAATAACCTTAAAAGTCTTTTCTTAACCCTGACTCTCCTAACTAGTATTTTGACTACATAATGAATAATTTCTATGACATGTAGCATACCGTTAGAAAGGGTATCAACTAAAGAACTTTTTAAAATAAAGCTAAGTTCAAAATGACTTTTTTTTTTTATAATTAATTTAGAAGTTGTAAAATTTCATTCATTAAATTAAAAAAATTACTTTGGAAGCTTGTAAGGAATTTTCTTGAAACCAGTTGTATAAAACAAAGATGTTTTTAGATTTAAAAGACTTTGGAGAATGCAACAAAATTTGTTTTGTGCCACTACGCCCACAAACAAAAAAGTTATTTCGAATTAAAGGAAACATTTTGGGCATTTTTTTCATTTAAACAAAAAAAAACATATGTAACCAACCGTGACATTTGGGACAAAGGGTGTATGGGTAGAACCTAGCTAATGACCTCCCAAATCCCTGGAAAAATTGTGTCGGTCCATGCGCCAAACACCCTGTATAATTGTTGTCTCTGTAACGTTTAATCTGAATGATGTGTTGAACACGTTTAGCACGCTAAATGCATTTAGTGATTTTTGGTGCCAGTGGGTCTAGGCTAGACAGCAGTTTGGACCAGTTAAATTTAAATCTAAATGTAACAGGAGTTGTTGAAGATTTCCACCACTTATTGATGGGCAGTGTTGATATTAAAAAATATTGCGAGTTTGTTCAAATAATTTTTCGAATAAGGGATTCGTTTGTGAAATGTTAAAGTGCTAATTTTTGTTAGACTCAAGTGTACTCCTCCCCCCTCTGCAACAAGTTTACGAGTAATAGTCGACCAAGTTATAAAATGTACTTGGATAACTTGTTTCCCTAAACATATTGTATGGGAACACAGGTTTTTCAACTGCAAATGTAAGTTTGTTTTTTATTATTACAGTAAAAATCATCGTTCGGATGCAAATCGGACCGTAGGAAGTGGATTAAATTAACGTTGTAAGGACGGAACCCTACATTGCGCGTGGCCCGACACGCACTTGGCCAGTTTTTTATTCTTTGGTTAAAAATTTAACTGATTTGAACTGGTTGTTAATTTTATAGTATTTATCTATGTATAATGAACTAATAAGCTGATTCTAACCAAAAATATACAATTATCTCGATTCATAACTTAAAATTAGTATTTCCATGTAAAATACTGATATTCAGCTACATCCGGTTAGACTAGAATCCGACCCGAACAAAGTTGGGGAAAGGGCTAGGCAGATGATCATGACTTCTAATTTGTTGTACAACATCAACTCGAAAGCAACTTTTTTAAGTCCTCTCTAAGTACTATTGGAACATGTTAAGTTACTGACAAACTACTTAAGAATTCAAATCTACGTCAAACAAAAAAGAACCCAGCTATTTTGCATAAAGTCTAATTTCATGGTTGCGATGACGCGTTGACTCATTTTCCTCTCAGTATTAGTTTGACTGTCACATTGGCAAGTAGTCGTGTTCACTAGTATTAAAAAAAAATAACTTGAGAATAGTGATTTTTTATTAATGTGAAAAATGCTGACAGTGACATAAGGTAGGTGTTTTTTTTATGAATGTACCTACTGTTTATGTAATTATTTCTTCGTGTTTATATGAGGGTAAATGAGAAGTAACGTGTGCATGTCTTGATTTCATTATTTTCTCTGATGACTTGAGTCAGTTAGGTACCGTTAGAGAAATTAATTGATAAGCAAATTGACAGTTTAATTATGTCAATTTGCCGTGTTACAGTTTTAATTTGAATATAAAGACATTTTGAGTTGGTAACACAGTTAATTTCTTTATGTAGCTGGCTATGGTAAGCAACAGTGGTTCAATTAAAAAAGAATTGGATATTTAATTTGAAATAAAAAATGATGTTCGTTATTAGTTTATGTTATTTTAGTTGTGTGTTATTACGTAATGAATGAGTGTTATGTTTTGGTCCATATTGCATGCAGTCAGCGATGTATCTATTGACCTAAATAATAAGAGCCATAATCAATAACCATTTGGTTTAGATACTGGTATAGATAATCTTAAGTAAAATGTTCATTAAACAATCATTCATATGAGGTGATATAACATACCTACCTAATTATAACAAAAGATTAAAAACATGTTTTCATGATCGGATATAAATTAAGACTTGGTAGATGTGGAGATTTTTTTTAATTTACGAGGTTTTGATAGAGCAGTGGTGACCCAGTAATAACAGCCCGATATATGTACGCAGCAGGCCGTGGGTTCGAGCCCAGGCAAACATTTTACTTTGCGTGATTTATTTCATCACTTCACTGCCGCTCTCAAAACGGCGAAGGAAAACACCTTGAGGAAACCAACAGGTCTAGAAACAAAAATAACCCGCACCGGGACATAATCTAACACGCGGCTTCATCGTCTAAGGACCAAGATCCCATGAGTGTTGGTGTCTGACGGGAGGTAACCACCACACAAAGTGTCTGGCACTGGAGGAGTTGAATTATTATACATCTCTGTACATTACACATCATATTATGTGCGTGTGTCTAATGTGAGATAAACGTATGGTGTTTGCGTGCATGTTCTGGATGTACGAGTGTGAATAAACATGCAAACAAATAATTCAAGGTTCTGATTACATGTAATTGGTCAGTTTTTATGAACATGGCATGAGAGGCTCAAGAATCACTGACCTGAGTACTAAACCTGTTTCTTTTTCTTGTTTTTTGAATTCGGGTCAATTTACCGAATTTACATCAACGTGACATTACGCCTTTAATCCTCAAAGGGTAGGCACAGATGTACTCGTACTTTACTTATGGCGTCGGTAGCGAGCCTATCATGGAAAACCCCAATAACACTTTGCCCGACCTGGGAATCGAACGAGGTAGTCGTGCTGCTTAAAATGGCAAAAAATATCATTTAAAAACTCATATTCACGATTTGATTGATTTGAGTAGATGATGATGTACAAATCAATTGTTGTCCGACTCAGGGAACGAACTCGCACACGACCGCATACCGATTAAAAACTCAGATTGAAAATCTCTGGGAACCATCATCTTTCCGAAACAATAGCCGAAACCCGCCTAATATGAGTCGGACGCACGCACTAAGGGTTCCGTCTATTTAAACAATGTTATTATTAATTATCGCGCAGTACGGTTATGTTACACATAAGCCTCTAAAATATACCAGTAGTTTTTGTATAATCTTAAATCTGAAGTTAATAGTAGTCATAATTTACATGATCGTCGACTGTACCCGCTGCTAGGTAAGGCTCTCTTTGCTTACGCCTATCAGCACGTTTCTGTGCCAGCTTCAGATTTCAAAATATCGTCTGCCCATCGGCCCACCGGATGACCAGCAGTAATAATAACGTCAGACCCGTTTATTTTGAAATTAATTTAAAAAAAAATATTTCCCGGTTTTTATCTCTTGGTTACCGAACCCTACACATTGATTTTGAGAGATGCTATAAAATAATGCCAATATGCTTGTATAGAAAAACTTATCGTTAACCGCAGATGATTGGTTCGCAACCTTGACATTGCCAATCAATATCATAACCATGAGTTTTTGTTCTAAACAGTTTTTTGCCTTCAACCTTTCGACGACTAGCGATTTACTTTGATTGGCTGTTTTTGTAATGGTGTTTTGGTAAATACAAAAAGCTGATTATAATAGAATAAGAGACTTGAGACATATTATATACATACCAATATTATAAAGCGGTAATTCCAAATTTATACACAAATTTAATTAATATAAAGTAAGGGGTAATTTTTGAAAGTAATGATCCGATTACGAAAATTCTTTCAATAAAGGGAAGCTATTCCCGAGTGAAAATTATGCTATAATAATATATAAAACGTTTCTGTGGAATAACTTACGAACATAAGGTGCGCGAAGCAGTGGGTAAAATAAAAGCTAGTAATTTAAATAAGTTCAAGTAAGTTTCAGGATGTTAAACGTCACAACTACGACAGACTACACATTAGGGGCATAAGGTAGGAAGATACTGATACGTACGTTCTCATCGACAAAAAAGGCGAAGTTCCATTTAAACTTCCATCCTCGCATTAAATAGTCGATGAGCATTTGAATCGAAGGAGATGATTTTTACAATCAGCGGTTTGCAGATGATTTTTATTAAGTCCATGCATAAATTCTGCTGAGTTGTCAAAACGCCCACGACGTGTAGGTGACCGCATGTAACAGCGATATTACAGTAGTGTTTATTTGCGTATAAACTAGTTATGTCTCAATAGTTAATAGGACATGTTCGTAAGTAGTTAGGCAGGTACATGTTTCCTCAAGTAAACGCTATATTTACCATTTCATACGTAAAATGTATTCCAAAGATTATTAAATTATTTACAAACTACAAAACTATAATAGTAATAAATATGTACAAGTAGAAAAGGGATTTCATTAAATCATTAAAGTTGTCCAAAAAGTTTTTAAGTATATTCTAATATAAATAGTAACAGTTTATTTAATAAACAGGATGTAAGGTTTCATCTCTGTTTAAACTGTTAGTTTGGTTTAAACTTTATAACGGCTCGGAAGTTGGCTGCGAGTGACGCGACGGTCTGCGCAATATACAGTCAAGACGATGCGTCCTCAGCGCCGCTGGTGCTTGAAATTGTGTTCTGCGCAGCTTTACGTTAGATGTTCCGAGCCGCTTTGTAGTTTCAACCGTTACACCTGCGC
Source organism: Eurois occulta (assembly GCA_950022335.1). Classification (NCBI taxonomy): domain Eukaryota; kingdom Metazoa; phylum Arthropoda; class Insecta; order Lepidoptera; family Noctuidae; genus Eurois; species Eurois occulta. Next base: position 16,793,176 of record OX465500.1, on the reverse strand, counting down.
AGACCGTCACTCGCAGCTAACTTCCGAGCTGCCATATAGCTTGGACAGAACTAAACCACGAATTCATTATTCTACACTTGATCCTAAACCTCCCGCGAAGAACTTCGGCGGTTAAAAAAGAACAGCTTTTCCATACATTTTAGCGTGGGTTTGAGAGCTATTGTTCTTTTGTATGGATTATTATTAATTTAATTAATAATTGACACAAAAAAACCATTCGGTGTTTATATTCATGTGCTGAATGCGTGGTCAGTTTTGAGCATGAATATCCCTTACATTAAAATTACACCTTATTTAATTTTGGGTATGAACGATGATCCCATGTAAGCATAAATATTATAAATCATTTATTTGCATGAAACATGGTATAAACTTCTTTGTTTATATTTTTAGGGTTCCGTACCCAAAGGGTAAAACGGGACCCTATTACTAAGACTTCGCTGTCTGTCTGTCTGTCTCCAGGCTGTATCTCATAAACCGTGATAGCTAGAAAGCTGAAATTTTCACAAATGATGTATTACTATTGCCGCTATAACAACAAACACTAAAAATTTAAAAAAAAAATGTTAAGGGGTCCCCATATAACAGATATGATTTTTTTGCCGTTTTTATAGATAATGGTACGGAACCCTTCGTGCGCGAGTCCGACTCGCACTTGGCCGGTTTTTTTGTATGCTTTGTTAGTTAGTGTAAACGACCTAACACAACACATTTAATGCAAATCTTTGTGCAACATCAAGACAAAATAACTGCCTTTTAAAAACATTGTTTCTAAAGAACAAATAATACTTAGTTTGCTTCAGTCTCGGTCCATCATAGACTTTATTGTTAAATAAAATAGATATTTATATTCATAAACAAAACGTATTTCCTTCGCAAAAATATTTGTGTTGTAAGTCATGTATTTAACATAATAATGAGAGTCCGAACAACATGAAAATAATAACAACAATAGCCTTGTAAAATCGTAGAAAAATTTGAATAATTTGTAATGAAAGGACTGTTTACCAGCGGCATCTTATATCCTAATATAAAACAAATGAATGTTATGTGTCACATTATTTTGGCGCAGTTTTCAACACTACACACACAGAAGTAAAGTTTGTAAGTTGACTGCCTCGTTGGTCTAGTAGTCGCAAGTGCGACTGCTGAGCATGAGGTTCTGGGTTTGATTCCCAGGTCGGACAAAGTGTTATTGGGTTTTCTATAAGGAATTTCTCAGTAGCAGCCACATAGTCTGGATATGTGCCCGACTGAGGGTAATAGGCTCGTCCCCTATTTTATATATGGGACTAAAACGTAACTGGCGAAATGTGGGTGTCCTATTAGGTACTTACACCTCTGCCTAACCCGTCGGGGATTACAAGCCTGATGTCATGTTATGTTTGTAAGTTTGGTTGTAGGAGAATTCTCCAAAAAATCTTATTTCAGAAATTTTTAATCTGATGTCAAAGGGTGTGTGTCAAATAGGCGACATATTATGTAGATGAAAGTTCGTAATTACACTCGTAGTACCAATGGATGATGAGTGATGAATATAAAAGTCGATGGATGGATTATGTGAGGAATGAATGAAAGAAAAAGGAGTAGGTACCTTAATGATAGCGTGACGGTTGACAGAGGAGAATGGAAGAAAAAAACGTGTTGCGCCGACCCCAAGTAACAACGGACAAGGGCAGGAAGATGATAAACTCCATCGAGCAGCTTATCCTAATGAATTTTCATACATTGTTTGGAAATCTGCAGCCTGCTGCTGTTCCCGTCATTCATTTAGACATTTTTTTAGGTAAAAACTCCATCTAGCATTCAATAGTATGAGCCTGAACTGAACAGCCTTAGAGTCGGAAAACATTCGCTGGTTAATAATAATAAGTACCTAGGTCATAATAATTGGTAGCACGTGTAGATTCTTCGATTTTCCTTGAATTAAATAAACATAGTAATCAGATAAAGGTACACTTCCTAACGTGACCGTAGACCGCAGACAACAGTGCATTCAGAATTAATTGTACATTATGTAGGTAATTAAAACAAAATAAAGTAGATAGTATAGTAGATTTTTCCCGCCTGTTTATTCCATTTTCCGAATATTATATTCAAATGGGCCGCGCCTGCTTCCAACTTTGGTTATTTAAAATTTATATATAATTTTTTCTTTTTAATTTTTTCAGTCGGGTTTTTTAGTCTTTTTAACTACTTTTTTTATTACCTAGATTCGATAGTTAAAACACTTATCTGTAAACATCAAAAAAAGGGCAAAGTAAGTTATCTAAAAACGGAAATCTTTAAATTAGATAACATGCGGTCGTTGACCCAAATAATGAAATATTTATTTCTATCAAAAATTATTTTCCTTATAAAAAGATGTAAAAATCCATGCAAAATAATTATGTTTTAGTTCCTACTTAACACAAAAAGCATGAGACCAAACTGTATATTTAAATAATTTATTTGAGTGCAATGCAAGAAATAAGTTACCATACTTAATTATTTAAGTGTTTACGGTCAATAAAACTTGAACAACAGACAAGAAACAATGTGTTCTCTAGTTTTAGGTAATAATTCCCATATTTATACTATAGTTTACTACTAGCTTTTGCCCGCGGCTTCGCCCGCGTGGATGTTGAAAAATATCCGACGGGAACGTACTACCGGGATTAAAAAGTAACTTATAGGTTAATCCAGGTTACAAACATACCTTCATCGCCCTTTTTAAAACCACCACCCCTGTAAAACCAAATCATTTTAAAAGAGTAACCATGGAGTTTCTTGCCGGTTCTTCTCCATAGGAAACGACCAACCTGTACCGTGCATCTTTTTGTCGTCGTTTTATAAGTGCCCATGTACGCCTATGTGAAATAAAATATTTTGATTTTGAAAAAAGAAACCCAAAGGTTGACTGGCAGAGAATGCCTTGTGGCATTAAGTCCGCCTATGTACCACTCTTGTACATGGAGTTTAAATAAATAACAAAGCTCTTTATTGTTAGTGCCTAATTAACAAGATTATCTTTGACGTCATTTATTTATTAAAATGACGAAAACCTATTTGGCTAAGAAGATTGCAATTTGCACAAACAAACACGTGCAAATTGCAATCTTTTTAAAGATAAAAATATATTTATTTTGTAAAAACATGAGTAGGTAGGTATGTATACACTATACCAGGTCTTATAAATAAAAGAAAGTGGCAACATGTCTTGCCATAAAGGCGTACAAAAATATGTTAGTTTAAAAAAATAGGGTAAACTCAATTAACATAAAATTTTAAATGATAACAATGGCTTAGACAATATTAAATTAAAAAAGAAAACATGGCATAGACAATATAAAATTAAAAACGAAAACAATGGCTTAGAAAAAAAAAAGGCTTATAATAGGATAAACTTAGTTTAACAATAGAAGTTGTTACCTAAAAATATTTTAAAAGAAATGTCGTACCTAATTTAATTGCCTGTTGTTTTTTATTCGTTTAAATGTTCCGATAAGCTGTTCTTCAATTGTTAATTAGGTACTAACATAGTAATCTGATGGACCTTTGAGTAAAAGTGCTAAGCTTATCCCATTGCATTTATAAGTCTAAATTTCATGGTTTTTCTTTATTTAATTTATCATGTTTGTCAGAGAGATTTGATCCATATGATTGACCCTATAGATTGATGTCATAAAAGTACAGAATGTTATTTTTTCGAATTTTAGTCGGTTCGATTCCAGTGTGGCAAGTAAATTTTCGAAAATCTTTGAATGCAGATTTGTTTGTTTTAAAAAATAAAGGAATACTTCTTTTGAGTAAAACTTGATGTCTCCAGTATTTAGAGTACTTTCCCTCCAGGCGAAGTTGAAAAATTCCACCCTAGATATCTCTGGATAATCGCTTAAGAAAGGACTTCAATTAGAAACTTGCTCAAACCTGGATTGATAATTTTCTAAAGGACACTAGAACCTAGACAAGGACAGAAAGTGGGGCAAACTGAAACTTAAAGCATTGACAACTGGTTGGCAGATTTCCAACTGTATCATGTCCAAAATACTGCCAACATTGTAAGTGTCAACCAATGAAGTTGCTCGTCAAGCTGTGGTACTTATCATTCTTCCGTTTCGTCACTTTATTTGCTGTAACAATTCGGAAGAAGCAATATTTGAGTGTAGATTAGATTTATCACCAACCTCGCCTGAACACTAAGACAAGCAAATAGTGCAAAAACTGATTCTTGAGACGAGGTGAGCAGTGGCCTACATTATGTAATTTGTGTTTTCGCTACCACCGCCTAAATATTATTGTGCTGTTGGGATATCAACCCTCGTCGGTGAGCTGAGCGTTTAAAATCCAAGGTGCAAGTTTTAGTGAAAATAAGATTAGTTTATAAAATGTTTTCGAGATCCAGCAAGATTGATTTGATTGGGCTAAAGATCAGATTGTAGAAGTTTTTTTTGACAGATATTAATCGTTTCTTGTACTGCCAAATGTTATTCGTAACAGATGTTCGTTATTATGAGTAAAATTTAACTTTATTTCGACACGATTTCACTTATTAACCTAATTAAAACTAGTTTTGATTTCGTTTTCTCATACAATACTGATAGGTACTAAGATTCTTCAAAAACTCCACCACCACTTTAAATCAACAAGACCAAACAATAATCAACCTGAGGGTGCGGGGGAACTATTAGGCCACCTCTAACCCTCCAGGCTTGATGTTATATTATATTGTTTACTAGCGACCCGCCCCGGCTTACCACTTGGGGTGCAATTTAGCAAATAAAATACAACATTTTACTACAGCGCCAGTCGCAAACTTACGATCGCTTAATAATAACGAAAAAATTCGGTTGCAATAACGATGCTTGCGAGAAGTGCATCTTTGATCTTTCATCATCATGCATCTTTCATCATCTTGGATGTAGAGACTTGCATTACATATTACGCTTTGCTTTATTATTTATTGTTATTGCATACATTTTTAAGCTTTATGCATCCCACCTTTTTCTTTCATTTTCGAAAACAACAGGGCTAAATCTATTACAACTGACCTAACTACCTCACTACACCCACATCTTAATACTACACCAAATTCTCTTAGTTTTATATTTGACATTCACCACATTCAATAGTCAAGGTGTTACTATTCTAATATGAATGGTCCATGAAGGTCAAACATAGGCCTACGACCTCTCATCATTTTTCGGTACTTCTGTAGGTGAAGGACCATCTTTTGTTTTAAGATAAATAAGTTAATAGAACATATAAGGTAAAGTGGTTAAGAACCTTGAGAAGGGATTGGGCCGTCAATTTTACAGTAAAATGTTATTATTTGATTTAATTGATGTTTTTAATGAAATGGGTAAAGTGTTAGAGAGGTGTTACGGAGTGGAAGGTCGAGAGTATGAGTTATTAGGGATCCTGCCGTTTTGCCGAAAAGATTTTGCCAAATTTTCATTACCCAAACAAATTTTAGCAACCTTTTTTTATGCCAATGTAATATTTGGAATAATTTTAGTACGCACATTTTCATTTGGTCAAATGTTTACTTGGCAGATTATTACTAAGGATAATGTCATTAAGGCTTTTGGTCTTTAACCAAATGATTTATTACAGCAAACAAAATTAAGACAATAAACGTTTAGTCAAATGATTTGTTAAGGCAAAAATTTCGGAATGAAGACATAACACAAATTGATTTAATATAACGTAATTGAAATTTAACAGATGCTGACAGAAACCCTAACCCTAGACGGTCGACGTCAGGGGCACCCCGAGGTTCGGTTAGTTAGGTTCCTGTAAACCTTGCAGACAGAAATAGGAGCCCCGCGCAGCGGGGTTCCGTCGACCTGCTGACGGAAACGCTAACCCTAGACGGTCGACGTCAGGGGCACCCCGAGGTTCGGTTAGTTAGGTTCCTGTAAACCTTGCAGACAGAAATAGGAGCCCCGCGCAGCGGGGATCCGTCGACCTGCTGACGGAAACGCTAACCCTAGACGGTCGACGTCAGGGGCACCCCGAGGTTCGGTTAGTTAGGTTCCTGTAAACCTTGCAGACAGAAATAGGAGCCCCGCGCAGCGGGGATCCGTCGACCTGCTGACGGAAACGCTAACCCTAGACGGTCGACGTCAGGGGCACCCCGAGGTTCGGTTAGTTAGGTTCCTGTAAACCTTGCAGACAGAAATAGGAGCCCCGCGTAGCGGGGATCCGTCGACCTGCTGACGGAAACGCTAACCCTAGACGGTCGACGTCAGGGGCACCCCGAGGTTCGGTTAGTTAGGTGCCTGTAAACCCTGCAGACAGAAATAGGAGCCCCAACCGAATCCAAATAGGAGATTCCAACTAGTTAATAGTGCTTTTGACTGAAATGGTAAGTTTAAAATTGACGACACCAAATATTTGGCTTATGTAATTTTGCGTAAAATATGTTATACCAACTGAAATATTTGACTAGATAAAAAATGGTAAAAGTACTAGTTGGTGAACAAGTTATTGTTCAAACGTTCACTTGCCAAACATAGGTTTTCGTAACAATTATTTGTAAAGAGATTTTTTGGTAAGTAATAATTTGGCAAATGAAATTATGCGAAAATTTGTTTGGGAAGTGATAATTTGGCAATTTCTTTTCGGTCAAACAAGGGAGACCCGAGTTATTATCTGTACGATCGACTTTGAGCGAGTTCGATTCATGCACGGATCAAAAGTGGTATTTGGTTTGCAACTGTCTAAAAAGACTCACTTTCAATCATGTGTGTCGTAAGCCAATTCTACAATTTATAAAAATTAATAAACAGTACTAAAAAAATACTAGTTTTATAAAAGCCTTGACATTTGCATAAACGACTAAAAAGTAAAAATGTGCCAAATTGGAACAAAATAAAAGTTAATAGGATATTATAAAATTGCAAAATTCTTATCGTCTAAGTAACAACGTTTGATTTTGGATTCATACAGACTTCACAATCATGCTTCATACGGTATTCGATTTGACTTAACATAACATCACGCTCAATCCTCAAATGGTTAGGTAGAGGTGTGGTACCTACAGTAAACCCGCATTTCGCTAGTTCCATGCAATAGAGGGCGAGCCTATTGCTATCAACCGGGCACATATCCAAACTTTAGGATGCTAAGTACTGAGCATTCGCGCACGACCTGGGAATCAAATCCACATCACAGCAAGCGCTTGCAACCAGTTAGAGTTGAGACCGAGGCAGTCAACAAACAGCAAACTATCGGAATTATGAAACAATTCTAAAAAAATACTAGTTTTGTAAAAGTCCCATTTACATTTCCAAAAACGACTACACAACACAAAAAGTGTGTCGTATGTGTTGTGTGTGTTGCCATATCCGTAGGTTCTAGGTTATTTTGATTGATTTCGGATGAAATGACCCCATTTATGGTATATAACTTATTCTTTTGTAATTTTGCTACTTCCCATAGCGGGAGAACCAATGAGTTTCACCCACGTTTGGTCCTAAATGGACATGGCCCAATTTGCAATGGCCGCTTTTACCTAAATAGTATCTACACCCCACATTTCGCCAGTTAGGATTAAGTCCCATATAAAAGGTAGCGACCGTACGGCATCAACCGGTCACACATCCAGACTCCGTGGCTGCAACAGAAAAATTTCTGATGGAAAAACCCAATCACTCTTTGCCGACCAGGCAATTGAACCCAGGACCGTAGCAGCTCAGCTTAGCTCAGCAGTGCTTGCGGCCACAAGAACAACGAGGCTCACCAAATTAATTATTAATGAAACCTCATTGCTCTTTATGTTTTTCAACGCTTGGGTCAGCACCGGGAGCTGAAATTCTTACAGTAAATTTATTCATTTCTGGCACAAATTAATGCCAATGAATTCTAGCTTAGTCAGTAAAAATGAGCATTACAATATTGTGAACAGCATCTTAAAACGTATGCCTCAGTACCTATTCCTTATTAGAATATTCAACCAGTTTGCAATGAAATAGGATTGGCATGGTCGTCACATTATCAAGGTAGATAAGCTTAAAATTAGTCATCTGTAAGCAGGGTTAACAGCCTGTTCGTGAACTGCCGTCGATTCTAAGCAGCCGTTAGGATGCAAGTTGCAGTGACCTCAAATAGCATGCATTTCTTTCTTTCATAATTTTAATCAGAATATTCTTAACACAGTATAGGTACGTTATTATCTGCCTAGCTTTTTCCTAACAACAAATGTTGGGGTCGGCTTCCAGTCTAACGAGATGCCGCTGAACACTAGTATTTTACAGTAAGGAGCGACTGCCTATCTGCCCTCCACAACCTGAGCCTCTATCTACAATCTAGTTGCTGAGTAATGTATGTATCAAGCACCTCTGCCTAACACTTCGGACACTACAGGCTTGATGACGATGATGACGTATGTTACACTATTACACTAAGTAAGAAAGTATATCTCTCATGCATAGCAAAAACACACAATAAACATCATCCAATTGAACTAAAACGGATATGACGGAAACGCAAGTCCCACAATAATCGCAAAACTTTGGCTACTATGGCTAGGCTCATCTTGTGCGATTCGGTAGAGCCAACTCGAGCGCAGCTAAACCAGATCAAAACTATTGCTAAACCTGTAAATAAATTAATAAACAAGTAGGTAGGTGCCAAGATTACAGTTTTACGTTTATTGCGTTAGAAGTTTTGCTCAATTTTCTGCCATAAAACATTGCGTGACCTCGGACTCATGCTGATACTCATAACCGCGGTGCAAATGTTATGGGCAATATTTGCAAGTTTTACAAATACTTAGAAATTTGCCATGTATTGCTTAATTTGAGTTCTAGTTTGGGAAAGAAATGTCGATTTCCAATTTAAACGTTTCTTTTATTCCAATAGTTTCACATCACGTCGGGAAATAGGGGTGAATCTATTCATCCCCCATAGAAAAGGAAAGAGGGAGGTTTTCTATATCGTCTTAAGTCACGGATAATTATAATAGTGCTTGTGTAGGTATGTAGAATTTTGATTTTAGTTCGTCATTCATTCATCATTTGAGATTTTCACAAAATTTGCATGCCGAATTTAGTAGGCGGAATATGAAGAACTATTGTGTACTTAAGTGTTATAAAATCTGTAAAATACCATATTTATTAATTTAGTAATAATTTTTGTACTATAATGTTGCTGTAGTACTTTTTGTCGTGCACCTTTTAGTAAATTACAAAATATCCGAATGCGGGTAATTTGACAAGGAATACGAAAATATAGTTATTACATGATCAGCCCATAACATTCCCATGGATGGGACACAGACTCCTCTCGTGGGACGGATTGGGATATAATTCAGCCGCGAGCCCAGTGCGGACCGTTGGATGGCACAGTCATGTCTTCGAATTTTCGGTTTGAGGACATTTCCTGCCTTCTTTCAATACATAGTAAGTAAATTGCCCTGACCAGAATAAGGAAAACCTTTTGAATTTGTGTCAATTTTCCTAATGTGGAGCGAAGCAATTTACTACATAATTAGAAGACATAATGAACTAGAGTTTAGATAAGACTAGTTTTTTATACTAGTCAAGGATACAGACAGAAAATATTGAACATATATATTATATAATAGACTAGCAGTATCCAGCTATCATCTTTTTATTTGAAATTGGATTTGACAAGCACTTACGACGGACTTTTATTTGGCAAAACTAGACCTGCCTTTGAGGTTCGTAAGAAACGATGAAAACCTACAGCAGAGATCTTTATTAGGTATTTTATTATACTCTTAGATTCGTACTAGGATTTGTTATCCGTGCATGGCCTGTCTTATTGGTTGTGCCTAAGAGTCAACATTAGAGTAATCTAGTGCTCGCTCTGAAGGCAAGCGGACTGTCCAGAAATAATCACATCGTCCACAGTCATCTAGAAGTATTGACTATGCCAAGGTTTTGGGCTTGCTTGAAGCCGAAGCTTCCTGGCCTATTCTGCCTAAACTCAAGGTATGGGAAGACAAAGACATTTAGGCAGTTGTCCCACCGCCAACGATGAGTAGAGCTAGAAACGAGTAGCCGAGCAGCGAGAAGCGAGTGTGAGTTCCGATAGTTTTGTCGCTGGGCTATTACTCGCACCACTTGCTCGGGGCGGCTAGTATTGCGCAACACTGCACGCGCTACGCACTGGTTCCCGTCCCGACACAACAATGATAGTTCTGAAATCATCATATTGTTATGTGCACTCAGATCCGCACTCTAGGTAGAAACTGGTTCGGCGCGTTCGTGTTCCACGCGCGCCTCAAAGAGATGTCAGCAAACGGGAGGGGCCCGCAAGGGCCGATGCCTGCCAGGGCTGCGGGACTGTTCGAAAGAGATACCGCGGCCCTGGAAAATAAAGGGCCTAAGAAGGAACATGGGTGGTTTTTAGTCAGTAAGAGTCTGACACTCCCTTCCGCTCCGCCCAGAGCGGGAGGGGTCATTTGATGATTTCCGACCCTCCAAAAAAAAAAAGGTAGAAACTGGTTGGTCTCTTGGCGTGAGTTCTGACCGAGCATCGCTGAGCTAGAATTATCTTTGATAGCTTTTGTCGCACAGCGACCAACTAGTGGAGCGAGTCCTCGCCGGCAGTGTAAACAGTCAGCGATCACCTATTAATATGCATCTATTTTGTTTACACCAAAGACATTCAAATATGTTTACACGGAATGTATTCTATTGTACGTTTCTTGAGCGAGAAAATATCCGATAGTTAGTCGCCGGCGGTGGGACAGTTGGTTTACATAGAAAGATATAGAAGTCTACCGTGCTTCCAAAATATTTCCAACTGAATTTAAACTATATCCACCTATCAACCTTGACATATTCGAGGTTCACAATTAAGTACTGTAACATTATTAAAATTATTTTGTCAGCTGTTAGTTTGGTCCACATATTCGTTCAACAGTTTAGGTCAACTATTCACGCAAACGCTATTGATATCGGCGATACAAAGATAGCATTCAGTAGTTGCGATATCCTGGGCAATTAGTAGCGGGGCTGACTGTCCAGATAGCTGAAAAAAAGAAAAAAGGATTTGACCTAGATTTACGATAGAAAAAGATCACCATGTATTGGTATGATGAACTTGGATCTCCGGCAGTCGTTACTGGTAGCCCGAAAGTCTGGCAACCAGTCTTTCAAACAACCCAGGCAGGATTGTGGAGGCAGTCGAATCGCTCAAATTAAAATACTGCTATTCAGCTGCATCCGGTTAAATAGACTGAAAACCAACCTCAAGAAAGTTGGGAAAAGGCCTAGATTGTGATAATGATGAGTTATAGGTGTACTGTTTCTTGTCACCATTCATAAAAAGATTAGTTGTTACTAAGTATGTTTATAGTCTTAGCACTAATATGTATTTGTGCAGTCTCTAAAGAAGCCGACTAGTACAAACTTATCAGTTAATCGTATCAGTGGAACAATGAACGATAATATTACACGATTATCATTAATGATATCTTACTTAATGACTAAAATGCATACTGTTGTACTAATTAGTAAGTAGGTAGGCCAACAAACTAACTGATCTCGTTTCCTATTTTGAAGTTAATCGTATCGGTGGAACAATGAACGATAATATTACACGATTATCATAATAATGATATCTTACTTAATGACTAAAATGCATACTGTTGTACTAATTATTAAGTAGTTAGGAAATGACATCAGTTAGTTTGTTGACCTATTTTGAATGAGAGACACCCTGTATAATGTGTGTAAATATACCCTTAACGAAACTGAACAACACTTGTTCTCCCGAACATTGCGATAATTTTTTGGTTTGGTCCATACCTGGAAACCTTCCAGTTACGAAGATATTGGAGGTCAAAGTTCCAACATTTTTTTTTTATGTTAACACTTAACTTGAAATACCTCCAGGACCCTCACGTACTAGTCACTGTATCCATCAGCACATTGTTTTGAGTGCGTTACATTGAGTCCTACCATAAAACGTGATTTATCACCCCTAAAAAAGTTCCCCGGCAATCATTTTTGCGTAGAATAACTTAGTTTGATGTACAAAATGCTTGGTTGACAGCTTCGTGAAGGGTCCGTTTTAGGGGACCTTTTCTCTGTAGTAGCCGGGCAGGCAGGCAGGCAGGCAGGCAGGCAGGCAGGCAGGCAGTAACACAGAAAGAGGCTGCTATTATTCTGGAATAAGATATAATGCTCCGGCATCAGTGTGGTTGCACATAATAATAACATGTTCACATTACTCTTCAAATCTGCACATTTTTCTCCAAAAAACCACTTAAGACGGGAACCACTACAAGTAATTTTGGGGTTGAAATATTCGGCACGAGCCTGGTGGCAAATTCGAATTTCCGACCCGAAGCGATGCCTTAAAAAATATCCAATGAAGGCGAAACCTAAGATGTTCTGTTTCGGACATAGTCTAAAAATCACTAAAACATTTAATCTATCTTCGGAAAATGTAATACGGTAGCATTTCCTGTACAAGTAGGTATAGAATAAGTATTATAGATCCGGTATACGGATAAACTCGTACTCAGTGGTTCGTAATTTAAGGACTGATGACGATGATGTCGGACCATAATCGTTTACTGCCAAACTTGGGCTTTCCCCGTTCTTTGGGATGGAAGTTAAACCGTGTATTTAAATGAAGACTGACTTACGAAGAGATCAGTCTTGCTTCATCGTTGAAAACAACACTACATTTCAGGTGTGCAAATGAATTATTAATAACCACACAACATTTAAAAAAAAAATCTTTAATTGAAGGCACTGAACGTGACCCCTCTAACCGGCTACAGCAAAGCCAGTGGGAGAGGTCATTAAACGTATATGAAATTCAAAAAAGTCGGCTAAATAAAGTAATTTTCTTTTATAATGTCAAGAAATAAGGAAATTCAAATCCCATCAAACAAATTAAACACCTCACAAAGCACAGATTAAATAAAATTATTTTTCTATTATTAGAATGTAACAACTATCCCCATTTACCAACTTAACACTTTAAACAATATATCATCAATCCATAAACCTAACTAATCCTAGAAACAACAGTTACATTGATAACCTCTAAACATATCAATATGTATCTAATCGAAGAGATTGCTATTCAACAGGTAATACAAGGCAGAACACGGAGGAGAACGCACGTCTCAAGAAAAAAAAAATCGACTACCGAGAAAAAAATCGTGCTCATTGAACAGACATAGCAAACTATAAAATAAAAAACGTCAATCGAAACAAAATCCACAAGTGCTCATGAAATAGACAAAGAAGTTTTCCTTTTTCAAAATGGTGATCAAATTAGCGAACCAAGTGACAAACAGTGTGAAAAAAGAGGACAGTTTCGCGAAGTTATTGGGGGATTTCGGAAAATGGCAGTTTTTAGTTTTCGGGACAGTGTCGTTAGTGAAATTGAGCTCAGGGTGGGTCCAAATGGCTATATTATTCCTGCAACCAAACTTAACATTTCGGTGTCAGGGTCTGGGTAATTCTACAGAAGAAATTAAGAATTCTACATGTTACAAAGACTGTATAGGATATGAGTATGATACAAGCCCGTTTGAGAATACCATAGTGTCGGAATGGGACCTCATTTGTGAAAGAAGATGGCTTGCCAGCTTGAACCAAATGATGCTGCAAGTTGGGATCTTGATCGGCAGCACGATATTTGGATTTATGTCTGACAGGTGAGTGAAACTTATTGTGATTTTAATTACAGAGAGACTATACACGCACTAAGATGCGGGTTTGAAACCTTGAAAGTACAACTAAAATTTTTCATTTAATATAATATTTTCCTAGTTAATCTTGGATGCCGATATTATTCGTTTTTATTTGACTTTTGGCAGCACAAAATTACATATTGTGCTGTGTTTAAAATTTTGATTTCACAACTGTTAAAGAGCTGGATTCGAACCCGGTTACTAGCTTGATAAACAGGACTTCTGTCCTTTTTGTTCATCCAGAGGAGACTATGTCTTGATGAAAATATGTATTTATATGTAATTGGAACAGAAGATTTCTTAACTATATCACACTATATGCGATTGGGCGCTCCTTGTGGGGCTCCACATCGCTGTCAATGTGGTGAAGCAGTCGACTGCCTCGGACACCATGGCCTTTCATGCAGTAAGAGTGCAGGTCGGATTGCGCGGCACGCTAGCATTAATGATCTCATCCGTCGTGCTCTTGCCACCGCCGGGGTGCCAGCTGTCTTAGAACCCAATGGCTTGGCACGCGTCGATGGGAAGAGACCAGATGGTATGACCATAATGCCATGGAAGTTGGGTAGGCCTTTGGTGTGGGACGCAACTTGCGTCGACACCCTTGCGCCATCCCATCTTCCTAGCACAGTGGGCTGCGCTGGGGCGGCTGCTGCAGGTGCTGAAAACCTCAAACGGCGCAAATACAATAATTTAATTGGTAATTATGTGTTTGAGCCGTTTGGGGTTGAAACATTAGGGCCATGGGGTCCGAGTGCCCACCTAGTTTTTCGGGAAATCGCCAAGCGGTTGGTCGACTCTTCACGTGACCAGAGGGTGGGCCTATTTTTTGGCCAAAGAATCAGCATTGCCATCCAACGTGGTAATGCTGCCAGCCTTCTGGGCACTTTTCCTGTTGACAGCGATGCGGACGAATTTTTGGATGCCCTGTAACCCTTTTATACTTGTACATATTTATTTCTATTATAGTTTTGTAGTTTGTAAATAATTAATACTTATACGCTGAACTTCAAGGGATGGGCAGTCGCTCCATGTAAAATACTGGTATTCAGCTGCATCCGCTGAGACTGGAAGTCAATCGTAATATAGTTCGGAAAAGGCTCGGCAGGATGATGATGACAGTAGTTCTATCAACAACTAACAGATTGCTGTCCTAGAAACTAAAACTCCAAATGTATAACAAAAGGCAGAACTGATTTTAACCTAGGACTTCACACGAAGGGGCAGCCTTCATAACATAAAAAACATGTAAAGTTCATAACCGTTAAAAGTATTTTAATCTGATATTTAATTTCTATTACCTATTCTAAGGCCCGTATTACAGAACGTCACTCAATACTCAAGCATCATTTAAAACTAGTTTCAACCAATCAATTGGCTTGAATCTAGTTTTAAATGATGCTTGAGTATTGAGTGACGTTCTGTAATACGGGCCTTAGTACTGTTATAATGCGAAAGTTTGGATGGACGTTTGTTACTCAATTACGCGAGAACGGCTGAACCGATCTGGCTGAAATTTGGCACAGAGATATATTATAGTCTGGAATATCAGAATAGGCTATTTTTTATCCCGGAAATACGATCCCGTAGGTCAATTACTGAACTGCACGCGGGTGAAGCCGCGGGCTAAGTTCGTACGTCACTATTAATTTACGTTACACGTCCATCTTTGAGTCACCGACTTTCATATGTGTACCAAATTTCAACTCAATCGGTCCAGTAGTTTCGGAGTAAATTAGCGGTGACAGACGTACAGACAGTCCGACAAACACGCGAGTGATCCTATATGGGGTTCCATTTTTTTCCTTTTGAGGTAAAAATATTGTTATGTTTGGTACTCATTTTGTAATTACTGGCTCAGCAAAAACCACCGCTGGACAGAGAGACATACGAGTACTTTCGTAAAATTATAACGTCTGTAACCATCATGGCTTAGAACGTTTTTTTTACTCGCGCCAAAAAGAGAGTGTTATGTTAGGTACTCATTTTGTAATTGAACGTTCCTTATTTCTTTCAAAATGTTAGGTTAATAATGTTACACAATAACGTGGCTAGACTAGTCTGATGCTAGATCTGTCTAGGGGTGAGATCTGTCTGAGCATCTCTAATGTATTATTTTATAATTTTAAGATAATAAATAGTTTTGAAGATAGGTGAAAATTGACCCTCCCCCCCCCCTCTTAACTCCGAAACTACAGAGCCGACAATTTTGAAAAAATACAAATAATAAGCTTTGCCTTTAGATTAAAAGAAAACATATAAGACAGCTCGAACAAAAAATTATAAAAATAAACTTAAAGTTAAAGGGGGCTGGCCTACTACGATGGTACGGAACCCTTAATGCGCGAGTCTGACTCGTACTTGGCCGGTTTGTTTTGGCGAGAGTGTCGAGTACGTTCTAAGCCATGATGATTACTTTATTGTACGTAACAAACTGCACGTACGGCCGCAGTAATGTTAAGGGTGTGACTGTACATGAAAATATATAATTACTTACAGGAGCTACTCAGACCGACCAGCCTAACAGTCCTTATGACCCTAAAACCTATAACACTACAGCCCTAACCCATCTTATACCTAGTATGTGATAAATATATACAGGGTTATTTGTAAAACACCAGAAACCTCTTAAAAGGTCATTGTACTCACCACTATGAACAACTTTTACTATAGGACCAAACCTGAAATCGCGAAAAAAAAATCGATTAACTCGTCAAAATGTAGGGAACAGCTGATTTTTTTTCGCGATTTCAGGTTTGGTCCCATAGTAAAAGTTGTTCATAGTGATGAGTACAATGACCTCTTAAGAGGTTTCTGGTGTTTTACAAATAACCCTGTATATACATAGATAAGTTCAGGAAGTCTGCACCATGCGACCTAAGGTTACACACGGATAGTGGGCAGGAATTCCAGTTTCGGGAAGGGTACACTCACTGCCAGTCTCGCAGACTCACGAGACTGATCAGAGATGGCTAAAGGTGTCCTGGCCACAGTGAGGTAATGTAATGACTTGAGACAAGAATATAAAATTCAAATCAGATTTATTAACAAAATTTACAGCTTTTTAATTTTGATGGTATTTTGCTGTAAGTTAGTTTGATATCTTATATTGGTTCAGATAGTAGAGACTATTATTTATGAGACTTGTAATTTCCAACAGTTAGTTTTATTACTAGACCCTAATATTAAATGTTTTTTTTCCCATTAGGTTATTTTAACCTATCATAGAGAAAATTAAATCAAAGACGAATTGCGTAGCGAGATAAATATTATGGTTTAAGCGATTATATAGGGTGAATGGTAATTATTGACCGATACTTGGGAAAAGGCTAGGCAGATGATGATGACTTAAACACGTGATTGCACTCATGAGAACAAACAACTTTCCCAAAGAAAGTTTTTTTATATACTTACTTATTCGTATACTTTTGTGGCGTGGACTGTGGCGCGGGCGCCGCTTACGGAGCGTGCTTGCGAGCCGCGCGGGTGCTCTGCCTACCCTCTGTTGCACGTTACGATAGTAATGAGACAGAACAGCGTCACGCCAGTCACGCGCTGCCGGTTAGGCAGCTAACAGCTGATAGGTGAAAGGCGTTCGCGCGCGAATTTCATACGGCTGTTGTGTTATTGTGATATGAGTTGAGTATTAAAAAAAAATGTTTTTTTGGGAAAGTTGTTTGTTATCATGAGTACAAAGTATCGGTCACTAACCAGTCACCCTGTATACAGGCTCATAAAATAATAACAATAATATTTGTATGTATGTAGGACGAGGCGAAAGGAGTATTGAAATTAAAATTGTTTGTTGAAATGTATGTGAGTGTTGTGTGTTTTATATGTGAGGATCGTAGCAGGGACGTACTGTGGTTTCTGCCAACCCTCATAGAAAAAGGCATGAGATTCATAGGATGGAGGATCATACATGTAGTATGAATTTAAATAAACATAAAGTAAATATATGAAACATAAAAATGTATAAAAAACGGGCCGCGTCAGATACAATCTCTTGAATGTATTAGAGTTTTTGTGTTCTAAAAATATCGCGCAATAATTCACTGTTTTGATTTTTTGCTGTAATTCTTAAGGTGAGCGGTAATCGGAAATTAAATCAGTTTTTTGCAAGTTGGTACTATAACTAAACATAATTATTCTAATAAAAGTTGCAATTTGCGTCTGTCTGTGATGGTGTTGTAACTTCTAAACAACTTAACCGATTTTGATGCGGTTTTCAGTTGTGTGTATAATACATTCTTGCGTCGAATGCGCAACTGCTCATCATGAGGTCGTCCTGAGTTCAATTCCAGGTCGAGCAAAGTGTTACTGGGTCCATCAGGATTTTTGTAGTAGCACCCACGAAGTCTGGATTTGTGCCCGGTTAATAGCAATAGGCTCGCCCCTATTACAAGGGACTTACACATAACTGGCGTAATCAAGGTCTCTGCCTAAACCTTCGGGGATGACAGGCGTGATTATATGTTATGTTACAATTTTATAAATGCATACATAATACAGTGATTCGATGTTTTATCAAGTCGTAAAGACACTAAGCATTAAAATGAAACAAACAAACACAAACATAACACAAACAAAAACAAACATAAAGTTGGCAGATTTATAACAAAAAAGTTTATTTCTTTGACCTATGTATCTACCTTATGTGTATCTCAAATACTAGATATCACTAATCAGAATATCTTGCAACATCTTATCATTTTATCAACACGTAATGTCTGGGCCATCTATGAATAACACAATGGTTTTATTTTTACAAGGCTGACAATTTTCTGTTGAAAATTGTTCAATGGTTGAAAAATCAACGCGGCAACCTATGACCAAGATTTCAGCGATCCTTTCTGTGTGGCGGGAAAATAGTCCATCCTCTCTTGTTTAGGCTGTGCAATGACCATCAGTGAGTTGATTGAAGAATGTTATTGTGTAAATAATCAAGTACATAATTCAAGTTTCTAAACCATAAGTGGCCCTCTTGCCCTTCCAAACACTGAATTCTTCACAAAAAGAACAATAATTAATGTTTTATCATTTTATACCTATCACTTCTTTAAATTAATTTTAATAACTGAAGTTATGTTCCATCTGACAGTTAACTTTGTTTATATAAAAAGATATTATTATTTACAAGTAGGTACCCTTATGCTCTTAATCTTGATCGCTAAGGAGTTTTAATGTCAAGGACAGCAAAAATTGAATAAAAAGATTGCATAAGTAGTTCTTTTTACAAAATATTGATTGAAAAATCTTTATATAAATAAGTAGTACTAGCTTTTGCCCGCGGCCTAGTCCGCGTGGATGTCGAAAAATATCCGACGGGAACGTACTACTGGGATTAAAAAGTAACTTATAGGTTAATCCAGGTTAGGGTAACAAACATAGTAACATACCTTCATCCCCCTTATTAACCTTTCGGGGGTGGAATGATCAAAAACGCTGCGACACGAAACACACACACACGTAATAAATAAATTTTCAATCGTCGGCCTAAACACAAAATTTGAAGATCCTTACTTCAAAACTGACGGACTTTCTTATTAACTTTTGTCGAACTTATTGACAAAATTATACTAAAATCATCAAAGATGCTTGGTTTCGTTATGAGAGAGTGTAAAAATTTCAAAAAACCAAGCATTAAGAAACTTATGTGCAACTCGCTAATTATAAGCCATCTCGACTATTGCAGTGTTGTCTGGTCACCTGAGTATAAGGTCCACATCAAGCGTATTGAACGGCTACAAAAACGGTTCTTGTGGCATCTTACCTACTCTTATAATATGGGAAAAAACAAAGACATTCAAATATTATGTGTAAGTATTTTTAATCTCTTTGGGAAAAAAGCTCAACTCGTACCAAGAGCGACTGAAGTATTTTGGGATGGTGTCGCTGGAGAAACGTAGGAATATGCTTGATTTGGTTTTCCTGAAGAAGTTAGTTACGGGCTCTCTGAGCTGTCCCGATTTGCTCAGTAGGGTCTTATTCCATGTACCACGTAATCTGCCAAGAAGCTCTAATAGGAGACTTTTCTGCATGCCAAGCTTTCACACCAACTTGAGGCATTACTGTCCACTATCAAGAATATATGCTGCATACAAAAAGCACGAAGTGGACATTGGAGCTCTTTTACTCTTCAGTACGTGCAAGAAAAAAATGATGAAAACGTAAATGGCAAGGGCGACTTTTTTTAGAAAAAAGTCGCCCTTGCCATTTAATGGCTATCTCTAGTCAAATGTTTACATAATCTTATATAAAAAATATAATCTATAATAAAATAATTTAATCCATTCTAATTTTATTAAGTCTATGCTAATTTAATTAAATCTATGTTAATTATTTAATTTAATTCAGTGTAATCAATTTAGTTTATAATAGTTTTTTTTCTTTTCAAATTGTGTATTTCTTGTTTTAATTATTTCAAGGTGTAATTTTTTGCGCTTAATTTGCGCATAATGTAGTGCATGCTGTGCTTTTCTGTAAGTGATGAGGCGCTTAGACTTAAGATAGCAATGTAAAAAAAAAAAAAAAAATACCGGCCGAATTGAGAACCTCCTCCTTTTTTGAAGTCGGTTAACAAATTATAATGTAACAGTGTACTCATTGTTGAGAAGCCTAATCCCTACTTAATATTATAAATGCCCACCATAATGCCCATGTTAACTCTGTCTGTCTGTCTGTTACGCTTTCACGTCTAAACCACTGAACTGATTTTAATGAAATTTGGTACAGAGATAGAGTTGACCTTGAGAAAGAACTTTTGAAGAGTTCTCTTGGAAACGCGATATAACCGAACTTGACGCGGGCGAAGCCGCGGGCGGAAAACTAGTAATAAATAAATAAACTTCCATCTCCTATCTTACTTCTTTGCGGGTGGAATTCCCAAAAATCCTTTCTTAGTGGAAACTTGCTTTTCACAAAGAACACACCCGCCAAGTTTCATGTCTCTAGGACCAGCGGTTTGGGCTGTGTGTTAATATAATTATCACCCAGTCAGTCAGTTTACCATTTTATATATATATAGAAGATGATATATTTTTATCTTCTGGACCGTAAGCTTTTTGCCGACGTCATCAGCATCACACAAAAACTTTCACCCCTATTTTTACCCCCTTTAGAGTCAAATTTTTACAAACTTTGAATGTCGTATTTATTTATGTCTAATCAAAAGTCTAAAAATAACATTCAAACTTCTAGCTTTAAAAATGACGTAATTTCTATACAAAGTTTCATCCCCTATATCAACCTTTTACAGCCCTCTTTCGCATTAAAAAGTAGGCTACTTATGTCCTTTCTCAAGCTCTATACTATCTTCGAACCAAATTTCATTTAAATCGCTTTAGTAGTTTAGGCGTGATTGCGTAACACACAGACAGAGTTACTTGCGCATTTATAATCTTAATTAGTAAGGATTAGTAAATAGTATATCTACCTACGATGGTTGCGAGGTTAGAGTGTATATTAATAGCTCATTGCTTAATAATAACAGCCATCAGGCAGACAGAGTTACTTTCGCATTTTCAATAT
This sequence comes from Eurois occulta, assembly GCA_950022335.1. Lineage (NCBI taxonomy): Eukaryota > Metazoa > Arthropoda > Insecta > Lepidoptera > Noctuidae > Eurois > Eurois occulta. Next base: position 16,771,974 of record OX465500.1, on the reverse strand, counting down.
TAAAGCGTACTTACATGGTTTGTGTACTTCTGGCAGTAACTAAAATGTCATAAATAACTGTTTATAATGCTCGTCGCTTTTGATGGCTGACGTCACTAATGCCGTGATTACCATCACTTACAAAATGAAGAATAAGATATCTAATTGTTGCTAAAAACAGACAGACACACGAGTGATCCTATAAGCGGTTCCGTTTTTACTTTTGAGGTACGGAACCCTAAGAACTTGTATTTTTCTATTGTTAATTTTTTATAAAATAAGCAATTGACAGATAACTTTATCTATTCATACTAACAAAGTTAAAACACTAAAAACTTAAAAATTTGGTACTTTGACTTTCCACTTATCTCCGTAACTAGAAGGTTCTCAGGTGTGGTCCAGAACAAAACAAAATATAGCAATGATGCGGAGAACAAGTGCCTTTACACCGATTATAAGAAACAACTAATAATAAATGCTTCTTTTCCCAAATCTTCCAGATACGGCCGCAAGCACACCTTCTTAGTCGCGATCCTGACCCTCATAATCTTCGGCCTCAGCATGCCGTTCTCTCCGAACTACCTGGTGTTCACCATACTCCGGTTCCTGGTCGGCTTGGCTACTTCGGGCACCATGGTGGTGTCCTTCGTCATCGTGATGGAGTCTGTGGGCCCTCGGTATCGAGAGGTCACTGGATGCCTGTTCCAGATACCTTTTATCATTGGTAAAAAAGAAATCATTATTATTTACTTGTTTTTTGCCTGTGGTTTCACCTTTGTGAAGATTGGAACTTATCCCAGGCGGACATGCTACCTGGATTTAAAATATCATATGTCCTATCCAGACATTACTAACTGATGACAAGATGTAACTCTAAAAGCGTAAAACAAATTAGTATGAAGAGACCATTTAAAAAATAAAAATATTATCCAGTTTGATTATCTGAAACACCACTATTGGTATTGCGCTTTTAGAGATACATCCTGTATAGCATGGTGGTATACAAAATGAAATTTATCAATCCATTTTTTTTTATTACTATGAGGACAGATTTACTACGACGCGTCTCTTCATTAAGTATTCTGTTTATTGATAGAAAAATAGATTATATTTTTTTTTCCTTTATTAAAATAGATTGTGAGTTTATTGTTGGTCATTTTAGACGGGCACAGGCACCACGGGTGTTATCTGCTTAGTGTTCTAATGAGATCAAAAACCAGTTTATTCATTGATTCGAGAAGACATGAATCTTCCAATTATACATCATAAAGTAGAACTATTTACATAAATATGACCATATAATACACGTGACATAATTTGTATGGTTGCTGGCATTTATTTTAATGAGTTCATTTACATACTAGAGATATTTCGTACTACGTCTACGACATATTATTCTAATGCGCAAAAATACGGCGCATTTTTTGTAATATTGAATGGACGGTCAAAGTCACTACGTCACTACGCTTGGCTTGCTCACGGATTTACGATCTCACTTTGTCGGAGGACGCTGGAACCTACAATAATAATTGGAGTAATTATGACACAACATCATGCCTGTATATCCCTGAAGGGTGAGGCAGTACCTATAGTTCACCCACATTTTGCCGGTTATGTTTAAGTCCCACGTAATTGGGCCGAAATAATTAGCCTGATAATAATTATTTGGGTGGATGCCCTTTTGGTCCAGTAGCCCAAGTATGATTGCTAAGCATAGGATCCTGGTCCTGGGTTTGATTCTTATGTCAAACCAAGTGTTATTAAAGTTTTATATCAGCTTCTCATTGGCAGCCCAAAGTGTGCCCAATCGACGAATGACAATGGGTTTGCGTCCTACCTACATAACGCACTTGAACAATAAATAGGTACTGAAGAAATGTGGGTGTACAGAATAAAATATGTGCTATAGACATCACCCCACTCCTTCGGGTATTACGGGTGATACAAGCGTATTACTAAACTTTAATAATGAAGGTTGCGGGCAGCGGATGCTTGGGCAATGTCTAGCTAAGGAAATTGTTTGCCTCATAAGTTGATAATGAAACAATTCCTCTTCCAGGTCACATGACAGTCCCCCTGTTCGCGTACTACTTCAGGAGCTGGAATACCTATCTGCTAGCGCTGGGCGTCCCGCCGCTCATCTACCTGGGCTACTTCTTTGTGCTCACGGAGTCGCCGCGGTGGCTGGTCAGCGTCGGCAGGGTGAAGGAGGCCACGGACATCGTGACGAGGGCGGCCATGTTGTGAGTAGATTTAGTAAAACATCACAGCTGTAATCCCATCCTCCCACATGTCATCGTTTGTTTAAGGCGTTAAATAGCCGATCTGTGACTCGAACTCCGAACTCCATATTGTCCAACTGCCTTGACACAAATGTATTCCTTAACAATTTGTCTTGCTTTCAAAGAAACGAACATACTTCTTGATCCTGATGATGATCAAGAAGTATGTCGGTTCGGTTGACAAACACGAGTAATAAATCGATCTGTTAACGAGAATCGATTTTAAGATTTATTTTTATTAAGTTAATATTTTATTCGATATCGTATTTTATTCATAACGTAAACTTATTTTTAAAATTTCTCGTCTTCCTATTTTTGAATTAAGCTTATTTTTATATATTTTGAAATAGAAAAATGTAACGCTTTTTTTAAACCATATCTCAACTTATTACAATTAGGCCAAAAAACCTCGTCTCCTTTTTTAAAAAAGAACAAGTTAAAACAACTCATAAGTAATTTTTTAAACTTTCATGGTCACTAACATTATTTAAATTAACACTAGAAACGGGATATTTACCATGTCCACTGTTTGTTTTGAGTTCCCGACATTTCGGCGCTGTTACACCCACCCGCAATAACTTCAGTTTATCCGTGATCATGGTGCTTGTAACAGCGCCGAAATATCGGGAACTCAAAACAAGCAATGGACATGGTAAATATCCCGTTTCTAGTGTTAATTATAACTCATAAGTAGTTAATTAGATACGTAATAAGATTCATTAAGAAATATAACATTACCTAATAAGAAACCAAATTAAAATAACTAGGCTTAGATTCTGGCAGATGAGTTGAGCAAAAACGTGCTCAATTAACATATGATAGTTATTAATCTATATTTATACACTTGTTTGCGAAATATTAACAAGTAGGTAGGTATTAAAACACAGACTCGGGCAATTATTTAGACCGAGTTTTATTACCTACATGTTTTACTGTTAAGTGTTAGTAGGACATCTTGCTTTTTTGTTATCTTGTACCAATACACAATGACTAAAGAGAGATAAGTAATTGTAACTTTAATATTCATTGTGAGTAAACTATTTTTAAAGTTTGGAACTATTAATTGCAAGTTGGAAGTCGCTGTCGCCCGATTGGAGGCACGTCACTAGGTATAGGTAAGTTCCCACTTCCCAGTTCCCAGTTCGGTTACATTAGCGAACAGCTGACTCATTCGCTTATTGGCCGAGTATCCGTTGCCGTGACGCTAGGAAATGGGAAAAGGCGTCTCCACATGACTTCCAGTTCTTTCAAACCAGGGCTAATGTGGTGGTTAATTTTGTCCAGCTTGTCCCATCATCTTCCAAGAGGTAGGCCGCGATGCCTTCTGGCTATGTCAGGTCTCCAAATAACTTTTCTAGCCTACACTGAAATGAACGAAAAGCAGTCATGGCCAGCCTTGTTCCATTACAGCTGGGGTTTTGAGTAACTCCAGTAATCCGTGTCGGAACGCAGTGTGGTTCTCTTCTATTCTTCACTCTAAAAATAACCATAGAATAATAGTAATGATCTACTAACCTGCTTCAAATAACCATAAACATTATAAGACACACACAACACAATGAAGCAAAAGTAATCCTCAACGCAAACTATGGCTCAACTTCTGTTATGTGGTTCCACGTGCACTTTGAGGGACCCTTCGAGGTGGCAGAGTTCTTGTCAAAACTAATTTTATTCAAAAAAGGGAAATCATCGACACTACGAAGAAGTCTTCGTCTTCGTATCGATGATTTACGTAAAATTAACAACGTAACGCAGCAGCAGATGCTGGATGGCCTAGTTGATTCTTCTATACGCATTGGTCTCAGGGTGAACTTGGACAAAACCCAGGTTATGTTCAACGAACACGTCACCCCAGGACCTATTGTTGTCAATGGCGGTCCTCTCGAGGTTGTTCGAGAATATGTGTACCTCGGGCAAACTCTGCAGTTTGGTAAGAACAACTTGGAGAGGGAGGCTAATAGAAGAATTCAGCTGGGCTGGGCAGCATTTGGGAAGCTTCGCCGGGTCTTCTCGTCGCGTATTCCACAGAGCCTAAAGACTAAGGTCTTCAATCAGTGCGTCCTGCCTGTTATGACTTACGGAGCCGAAACGTGGACACTGTCGGTACGGCTAGTCCATAAATTTAAGGTCGCTCAGCGAGCTATGGAACGGGCTATGCTTGGAGTTTCTCTGAGGGATCGCATTCGGAACGAGGTGATTCGACAGAGAACCAGAGTTGCCGACATAGCCCACAAAATAAGTAAGCTGAAGTGGCAATGGGCCGGTCATATTAGCCGTAGGACCGATAACCGTTGGGGTAGACGTGTTCTTGAGTGGAGACCGCGAATCGGCAAACGTAAGGTGGGACGCCCTCAGGCTCGGTGGAGTGACGATCTTCGCGGGGTGGCTGGTAGCAACTGGATGAGAGTTGCTGAGAATCGAGTTGAATGGCGTGCGATGGAGGAGGCCTATGTCCAGCAGTGGACTGCTATAGGCTGATGATGATGATGAACAACGTAACGAAATACTTAACCATTATAACATAATAAAAAAAATAACTATTAGGTACTAAAAACATAATTATTATACTTTTAGGAAAAACCTGTACCAAATAAAAAACTTCCTCCACCCCTTCTGTTTCTATGAACTGACGTGACGGTCGGATTGTTCACCGAGGTTCGCTCGTTAGTACGAGTATTAGATATTATGTCGCCGAATACCCGCTGTAATTTTGGTTGTAGTTTCTTTTTAACTAAGTATCTTCTTAAGTGTAAGTATCTAATTCTCTAAATGGTGTAGTCGAAGACTTAGGTGCACGGTAAAACTCTAATGAGTTTTTTTTTTATATTAAATGGGTCTACTCTTGACCTCAATCTAGTCTTGAGGACAGAGATGAGGTCGACGATGGAACGAGCTTACCCAGAAGAAGCCTATTAACTCGCGACTTAAAAAGATTGGGGTTATATGAACTTGGGAACACTGACGAAGGCAGGGAATTCCACTCCTTGGCTGTGCGCATAATAAACGATGTCGCGAAGCGCTTCGTGCGAATGTGTGGAACATCGACAAGGAATGGAAACCCGCAGTACGTCTGGACTCCCGATGGAAGAAGGGAGATAGTGGAATGATCTCGTGGAGCTCTTGTGATTATTAAGAATTTAATTGAATCCCTATTTTTGTTTCCCAGAATTGTCAAAGATTCAATGGGCAAGTTTGTAACAAAAAAGTTGTTATCTTAGATTGAACTCTATTGTTTTTTCATATTTGACGTTGTAGGAAAGTTCGGTAGCTAATAATTGAAAATCCATCTCCACCCCTCGAAATGACGTCAAAGAGCGCGAGAGCGAGCACCAAAAAAGATGTCGCGCGAAAACTCAAACCTAAATTATCAAATTCATGAAATACAACAAGTTAGCAACTTATATCTACCTCGTTTTATTGTCATTTCTGTAAAATGAAATCAGGAATTCAAATCTATTTTTATTTCTATTAATAACATTCTTTTTTAATGTCTCCAAAGCGATGTCCCGAAAAAAAAAATATTGTCCGAACGAAGTCTCCACTTTATGTCTCAGTTCCTCGAAGTTTTTGGTAAATTAGCTCCACCTATTCCGATCACTGGTAATTACACATTGCACTTTACAATGCAGCATTTAAAAGCTACGGTGAAGTAAAAAAACTTAAAATAGACGCCACAATCACAATCTAACCAAAATACTCTCTCCATCCAGAAACAAACTACCAACAGCGAAGATCGAAGAAACCTTGGCACAGCTATCGAAGGAGATCTGCGCGAAAGCCGACGAGCCCAAGCTGAACTACTCAGCGCTGTTCCAGAAGTCGTTGCTGCTGAAGACCAGCTGCTGCTGCGTCATGTGGCTAATTACGGGGGTCACCTACTTCGGGTTCAACCAGTACATCAGTCAGACCAGTCCGGATCCTTTCATTAGTGTGGCCTTGGCTGGCGCTATACAGGTAATGCCTCTTCAAAACTGTTATTCTTTACAGTAGTGCAGTACGTCCTTAGATTAGGTAGAACTATGATCTTGGATGCAGGATAAGCTGGTAAAAGCTGAAGCATAAATGTTGTGAGGAACATTTTGATACATAAAATAGCGTTACGTTCGTTGTCCATGGCTTTATGGGGCGCTCAGGAATATAGGCTAATGATCAATATTAAGCGCAATGTGCAGAATTCAACAGGCTCTCAAATTCCATTATTTCATTATTTTGAGCATCCGATATCTCGTCCTGCGATCATGGCAATTGCTATTCCAGTCAAGCTAGACCGATGAATGAATTATCTCTAAGTTCAAGGTAATTAGCAGAGATTACGCCGTTAGGAATACAAATGAGATCTCGATCAAGATGCAGTTTAAGTTTTATTTCTTTATTAATCGGTTTTATATGACATACATGTAGGTTTCCCATAGTTAATAATCAGACTAACAAGTCTTCTATTAAATTCCAGATACCATCAAACCTAGCCTCCATCTGGCTCATCAAGAAGCTGGGCAGGAGACTCACCACCATCGTATTCTTCACCCTCGGAGGCGTCTTCGTTATTGTCCTCTACTTCGTGCCCAAGATCTTCGCTTTGACCCTCACACTTGGCACATTGGGGGTCAGTTGTGCTGCTATTGTCGCCTCAACCATCTACATTTATACTTCAGAATTATACCCCACTGTGATCAGGAATATGGGCATGGGAGCATGTTCTACAGCTATGAGAATAGGGTCCATGGTAGCTCCGTTCATCTCTAATACTTCGACCACTATCCCATGGTTACCTACGTTGATCTTTGGGCTAGCACCCATTCTAGCTGGTTTAGTGTGTCTATTGCTGCCTGAGACGAAAGGCAGGAGTTTGCCGGACAGTATTGAAGATATTAGGAACGTTGATTGAGTGAAGATTTAAGATCATTGTGAAATATAAGGGTAAAGAAATGACTAGTGTTATTTTGACTGGAGAAATTGATTGAAACAGTGATGCAAGGATCTTAGAGGTTGAAGAAGTTGTGAAGTTGTCTATGGAAATTGTACTGAAAAACCAAGATGGCGGCGCTACTTCCAACTAAGGCCACGTGCCAAACGATTGATGTACAACTATAACAATTGAACACTGCAATTTGTGATACCTACACTACTAATTGTGATATTTTAACGTAGCATTCCGTAATTATGAATAGCGATGTCCTGGTTGTGAATTTAGAACAAAATCAACGTTAGTTTTATTTAGAGATAATGATAATTCGATATCGTAAGAAATAAATATAAGTGATAGGTAATTCAATTATTTAAGGAGATAGATTTACGAATACAGAAGATTAAAAGTTCCAATGAATTGCATCGAATTAGTTTCGTAGAATTAATGTGGCAGCTCCATTGAATGATTTAATCTTTATGAATTTAATTGTGCGTCGTGTAGGTAGCAGCAGGTTATTGCGTAACACCTGTACGATTGCAATGTCATTTCGTTGCGTTAAATAACATTTCAAACTAACGCAATATTGTAGCTTTAAAAATCCTTCGAAATAAAATTATAAAAAAGTGTTGCGCAATTTAAATGAGTACTACATCCCTACCTACATAAAGTACAAGAAAGCAATAAAACTTAAAAAAAAATGTAAGTGATAGTTTTTATTTTTAGGATTTGACATTTTATTTTTGCATTGGCCTTTTTTGTGTTGCCATTCTATTATTTTATAACTTAATCTTCTGTCTGTGATGACGAATATGAAAGAATATTCTAATAAAACAATTTAAATAAAAAATACATTTTTCTTTATTTTATAACTATCAATGTGACACAGTACTAAGGACCTCACTGAATGCTAGTGACTCTAGGAGCTTCTGTAATTTAATAATTAGGTATCTTATATAAATCTTATATTCTAATTTTACATATGGTCACCCCCGCATAGTTTTCAAGAATGCATTCGAAAACTATGCAAGTTCTAATTTCTAATAACTTAGCTTGTCTTTTCATACTTCCTACAACCCTTCGGTACGGATAGTCCGTCCTTTCGACTAACTACGCCAATAAAATAACAGTATTTAAATAGTTGTTATCAGCTAGCACCCCTCAAGTTAAGTCCGTATGGTGACCTCGCTCCAGTCCTCAAGTAGAAGTTTCCACGTAAACTGGAAAAAATAAAACAGAGCTATAAGTTCACAAGTTGCTGCTAACTTATACACGATATCAATGTTATCTTCACGATTAACTTATACAGAAACCCAATAACATAACATAACATCACGCCGGTAATCCCAGAAGGGTTAGGCAGAGGCACAAATATTAAAATGTATGGGCAGAGGTGTAGGTACCTAATACATAGTATAGTTTACCTATATTTCGCCAGTTATGTTTAAGTCCCATGTAATAGGGGGCGAGCATATTGCCATCAACCAGGAAGGAACCCAGGATCCGTGACTGCTGCCGTCAGGAATATCTCCGTGAGAAATTCCTGACGGAAAAACCTAATAACACTTTGCCCGACCTGAGAACCCAGGACCTCATGCTCAGCAGTTGCGCTTGCGACCACTAGATCAACGAGGCAGTCACCGACAACAAACGTCTGGTAATAACACCAGTCTAGTCGGAGAGTGGCAGGATTCATCCTTTTTTACTAAGGACGAGAATCTGTATACCCTGTTTCTCATACTTCTAAAAATACATCTCATTAACGGGATCAAGGTATCTCGAACATAACGTAAAACCAACAGCGCCTGATCAAAACTTCAAAGCAACAAACTAAACTCACTCAGGCGTAGCTCTGATGCCCATGAACACGACGGGCTCCTCCATGCACTGTCCTCTCAAGAACTGGTCGTAGTCCTGACACCTGCGGGCCAGGAGTGCGTCTCCTGTCAGGGACTCCGACCAGAACGCCCACGAACGCCAGTGGCTGCAGAAATCTGGGGAAGGCGAGGAGATTAAGTCAGCCACTTTAAATGGCAAAGTGATATGGTGCTTGCATAAATTAGATTTTAGGACTTCGAATAAGCGTCTGTTGAAAAATTTGACAATTTAACAAGTTTATTTTTCATAAAGCAGCCCAATCTGCCCAATAGTACCTACATAATTTATCATAGATCTATGGAGGGTATTTATCTTCAGAAGTTACACTAGATAAGTCTTCTTCTCGATTCGATACTACTTATTATGTATGACTCAATCGAGGCTACTCTAGCTTGTGAAGATAGATCACACATTGCAGGTCGCTACCTAACATTTGATTTCGTCATTATCGTAACTTGCAACAGTTATATTTATTTTAGTTATAGTTTACATAACAGCACTAATTATACAATTGTTTAGAAATAACACTACTGCACATAATGTACACTTTTGTAATACCTACTTTTTTTTTTAAATAAATTATTCTTATTCTTATTGCTAGTGAGGTTTAACAAGGGACTTTCGCAGACTAACGTTTTACTTGCATGTTTCCTATATTATGTAACTCGAAGATGGTACTGTTGAGAAATTGTAAATAAAGAGTAGTGTGTGTTGTAGTGTTAATTTTAATGTAAATAAAGAGATAGGGAACTCTATAACTCAAAAGGACTTAAACACGAGCAAGTAGTGGAAATAGTCACACATAGTAGATCTTGTTAATTGTGCGCGTGTGTTAAAGCCTGAAATAGTTTTGCAAAGGTTTGTAATTCTTTGTATATCTCCTCTGATCCTACCTTCATTAGTAAGCGGTATAGTAGCGGACAGACAGCCAGGCTGCTTGGCCTGCCCCCCATTGGGCCAGAAGTCGGCGTGCCCCGTCGCCGCGGGGGTGCCGTACCCCCCTCCGTCCGTGTGGATGACATCCACGAAGCTCGCGTCTGATGCTGTCATAGGGGGTGCGGCTAGGGGTGGGTAGAAGCCAGGGTAGGCAGGGTCTAGGCCGGTCATTCTGAAAGAAGACACATCCTTATAAGAAAAAGCTATCTCTTATCATAAAGTCATCATCATTCTCCTGCCGTAATCCTAATATATTTGGCGCTGCTGCATGTTCTTCCATATCTATTTCTCTAATAGCCGTACACAATGTCAACCTGCTCTATTGCCCACTAACGGCAAAGCCGCCCCTCACTTGTTTTAAAGATAAGCGTAGAACCACTGAAGTCTCTACCGGATTATTAAATGACTCGCGGATTCTGGCGATTGGGGTGATTGCTAATCAAATATCAACAGGCGCAAAGAGAAACTACATAATTGTCACGTTCGTTTGCTTTACGAGAACATTCTAGATTACGCTCAAGTCTAGACTGTTCCAATATGAAATTATCTTGAAGATTCGAGAGTAATCCTAGAATGTTCGCTAAGGAACTGTGAGGAAGGTTCCAGAAAGTTGTGGAACTTTCTCGAAGGATCGGTCCGCATATAAATAGTCGCCGTGCTTGCGGGAGTAGACACTAGTTAGTTTGTAAGCCCTGGCTGGGGGTCTTAAATTCATTTGAGGTCACCACAGGTTAGTCCGGTTCAGCAGTATTGCAACCTTATACAAGGTGCAGTTTTGCATCCTAGTCAATATTCAGGAGCTTGTCACAGAATACATAAATAATCAATTTAAATTACGGTGCCTAATAGTTAATAAAGCTGCTATTTTTAATTGTTTAAAGACAGTATTTCAGAATCATAGGAAAGTAAACGTGAATACAAAACGTGAATACAATAGCGGATAAACGTTTGCATTTGTGTGTGTGACGGCGCGGTTATAGGCTAAGAACAGACGGAATGCGTTTTAATACCGGTGGTTTACACTTACCGTTTTCGGTAAATAAGAAAAAAAAATACCTACCCATTTTATTATCGATTCGGGTCGAGAATAGTATAGATACCTCCTTGAACTTGACCAGGATGCAAAACGACAGCCTATAGAGTTGAACTGCACATGGCCCTACAAGACTTACTGGGTTTTACCATAACAATTTGTCAGGTAGCCATGATTTGTGCCCGGTAAACGATAGGTAGCTCAGCCTTGTGAGAAAATATAAGCGTGAACCAAAATAAAGCTGGTTTCTAAAGTCAATCAGTAAGTAAGACTTTTAACTTGAACCAAGCCCGACATTTAAGAACTTGATTAGCATGCTGTAATCGCAACTGGCACCCATCTTAAGTGATGCATCTGATAATGTCCAGAATCGATGCATCGCTTATGTCTCGGTCGATATCCTCAGCTCAGTGCAGTATGAATGTAATTAATTAGTCTAATGAGATAAGACAAAGGTTTCCAACGATGCATGCGTTGTTATTTACTGTGATTAATGAAGTTTACGAATGACGGTGGTACAATCCGAACTGTTATTAGGAGAACTTGCATTCATAAATTGCATTATTGTTTGTTCATTACAGGAACTGATGGACGCTACGGAAACCGCCAAAGTGGCTCATCAGTTCTGGGCCGACACAATTTAGATTTCCATCGATACGCTAAGTAGAAAAAGAAGAATTGCATTATTTTTACCAACTAAAACTCAACAGGACTTTCACATGTAACGATCGCATTCGAAGCATTGCGTATTTCCCAAATGATTTTCAACAGAAATTGACATCAATCTTTTCAGTAGCTTACATCAATCTTATATTTTTTTCATTCATCGTTATCGGAATAAAATGTCACTTCGACTACGCCCCTGGGGTCATCGACAGAATTTATTGTTAGAAATACCTACGCAAAATTGGCACTCAAATGGAGTAACGGTTTTTCCCAAATCCCGGCAGAAATCTAACAAGCCATAGTTTTAATCCTCTATATTTCAGAGCTCTGGTCAGCTTTAGGCTCTTAAGCCGTCGTTCTGAAGACTTAAGAGTATCCACTGGTGAAATTCTTACCTCGGCACTGTAAATCCCCTGGACTTGAGATACCTAGCAGCATACGCTACGAGGTGACTGCCCATGGAGTGTCCAACCAGGTGCAAACCCTTCACTGGAACACCTCGCTTCACCAGTTTCAGTAGCGCCTTGCCTACGTTCTGACCTGCCTGAAAAATACATTATTCAACATTAGTTCCTTTGCAAAAGTTCGTAGATTTTCGATCTCTTCGTTTTCTTAAGAATTCACATAAAATCAAATATTTCTTATATTTATTGCCAGTAGGATCGCATAGTAAGAAATTAATCTGATATTTTTTTACAAGTTATGCAATACGACACATTCTCATGCACCACTTACGAGTGTAGACTGTGCTGGTTCCTTAATTACTTAGCGAGCCGGGAACCTAATACAGAGTGACACGCAATTAGGGAATAAATTAGTCAGATATTTAAAAGAAAATATTAGCTGTACAGCTAATATTTTCTTTTATACACACACTTTTATAAACTTATTTTCCCTTTTTTTTCGGATGGGAAACCATCAAATGACTCCTCCCGCTCTGGGCGAAGCGGAAGGGAGTGTCAGACTTTTACTGACTAAAAACCATCCATGTTCCTTCTTTTGCCCTTTATGTTCCAGGGCCGCGGTATCTCTTTCGAACAGTCCCGCAGCCCTGGCAGGCATCGGCCCTTGCGGGCCCCTCATGTTTACTGACATGTCTTTGAGGCGCGCGTGGATCACGAACGCGCCGTCGACACGGCCTGTCGTCATACGACGGACGGACGGCGAGCTAGCCCATTACTCACCGTCCACAGGCCCAACTTATTTTCCCTTACACCAACAAAAACAACAATAATGATTCTCTCACACCAGGCAACATCTTAGCGATGATGACGTAGTTCCCAAAGGCGATATTGGACCAGTCCAGCAGCAGCACGTTGTAGCCTCCTCGTCGAAGGTACGCGGACACCACGGTGGATATGCTCTCGTCCGTTGATAGTTCCACGTAACTGGAAGACAGAAGAAAGAATGATGTTTTCTTTATCTTTATTCTTTTACAGGCAGGTTCAGAAAATTAAGTTGTCTCTTACACCTCAATAATCAACTCAATAGTCGAGACCAGGGGGTCTAAAATGGCCGCTTTAGCAGAATCATAATAGGATAATGATATAAATTACGTTTAAATTCTTAAAATGGTCTTAAACGTACCTACGATTATGAATTGTCACCTTGTGACCATTTAACGAATTTAAACGTAATTCATATTATTATCCTATTATGATTCTGCTAAAGCGGCCATTTTAGACCCCCTGACCCGATTCCAGGATGCCTTTTATGAGGCAAAGAGTGTCCTTTTACATAATGTTAACATATGAGGTATTGTAGTGTTTTTTGGGCTGGTATCTGCAACTGCACGTCCAAAACGCATGTTGGGTATCGGGTAAATATTATATCAATCTAACAAGTACTTTACTAATTCTTACTGCATAAGAGATGTTGTTTGCCAGTCGCAGATGGTTAGCGCCACGTTTTCGCGGTAAGATAATGCCTCTAATTCTGAGATGCCGGTGAACGAAGTCCATCAGATACAACAGTGACGTGTTCTTAGCACGCGATTTATTAAGAAGCAGTAGCTGTGAAGATCTTTAAAATAATTATATTAATTTCACTTACCCATGAGCGTAAATGACTGTAGGTCTTTTGACGTCAAACTCAGGGTCAGTCAGCAAAGACTTGACGTTGCCTATGCGGTAAGATGATGGGGATGTGAGATTTGTCCTGAAAAAAAATTATGGGCGGATAACAACCACTATACCTACTGAAAATTACTGTCAAAGCGTTTTACATTTTCTCAACGACTTACAATAGAATCGAGAAAAACTTTTCGATAGCTTAAGTCAATCCAACATATTTGCAGTACCGTTAGCGTTGATAATCTCTTTGTTTTTGTCCGGGCACTCAGATCTTTATATTTACCATAACAATATGTATATTGAGATCAACAGTTCGTATAACGGCACGTCAAAAAGTACTACAGCAACATAGAACAAAAAGTACTACAGCAACATAGAACAAAAAGTACTACAGTGCCATCTATGACGCAGAGGATGAAGTAAAAATCGAAATACAGTCAAACCTGGATAAGTGAGAAAACTCTATAAGTGAGAGTAATAGCCAGGACCCGTCATTTTAAGCTCTCAAAACCTCTATCAGCGAGAAACAGAAACCTCTGTAAAAGAGAGTCGTTTTTCCCTCATGGACCTCCGTAAGTGAGACTGCTACTTATCTATACCTCTATAAGCGACAGTCGAGCTTATTTATTTATATTATTCAGGAGGAAAATAAAATTACATAGTGTATGAATTTTTGTTTTGTTTTCGTAAGCATCTTGACACCAACCCTTATAAAGTACTTAAGTCAAAATCTAATGAACGTAACATATACACACTATTAAAAATATATTATGTACATAATATACGTTGTGCATATTATTCACATAATTTTATCATATTACATATTTACTACATTCGTACTTGCTGTGACTTGTTATTGCGGCGTACCTCTATAAGAGAGAAACGCTACCCATGTACCTGCATTAGCGAGAAACTCGGGTTAGTGAAAAACCTCTATAAGCGAGAATGAGATTGTGCTCCCTTGAACTCTCGCTTATCCAGGTTTGACTGTACATCTTCCTACATGGCGCAAGTAAAGTTATCCGCAACTTAAAGACTATATAGAAGAACCCGACAACAACTGTCGGGCAGTAGCCCACCAGACATAACACCCGTCTGGTCGGAAAATCGTTTCGAAATCCTTTTCTATGAGGGGTGAAGAACTTTACACCCTGTTCTCCACACCCCCAAATTCGTGAACCAAGCGTGGTAATTATTGCAGTTTTTTAGATGTGGTCTTTGAATTCAAGATTTAGAAAACGAATTGACATTTAGCATTAAATGATGATTAATGAGCGATTGAAGATTATTATCAGGGCACTTGGTCAATTAAAAGAACTATTTTGCAATGCAATTTTAGAAATGTAGATAATATTTTGCTTATTGCATAAATCTACAAACAAGGAAGTAACGTATAACCCACATTTACAACTGAGATTTGTCAAATTATCTACTTAGATTATTACGACATAGTATAACCCACTTGACCAAGACAATGAAAAGACTGACGCATTAAAGTCATCAAAATGTAATTTTGTAGATTGTTGCATGACCCACCTATAATGTCGGATGATTATGTCAGACACAATCGGAGACCTGCCGGGAACCACTGAAAAATTTATGGTTATGATTAATATACATGCACTGTCAATTGACGACAAAAACATTTGGTGACAAAGAGACGCACTGAGTCTAACATTTCTAGGTAGAAGTGCCTTAAAAGGTGTAAACGGACCCTTCACGATCCGGCAACCAAGCATTCTGTACATCAAACTAAGTAACTCTATGCAAAAATTATTGCTGGGAAACTTTTTTTTTTTATGGACAAGTAAAGTTTGGGTGAAAAATCACATTTTAGTGGTTTAGTTAGGAATGTTGCCGGTTTCAAGCGTAGTGGTACCAAGATTTTGCTGTACAAGAGTATTGTATTGTGCGAAGTATCTTGGAATACTGCAGCACAATCTGGAGACCTCACTATGCAACGTACAATCTGAGTTTAGAGCGGATACAGAAAAGATTTATGTGGCATTTAGCTTATGCCAGCGGAATCGCCAGAAGGAAACGGTCGTATGGTGGCAGCCTCGCACATTTTAAGATAGTGCCATTGGAAAAGTGCAGAAAAATCGCGGATTCCATTTTTGTTTATAAAATTCTCTAGAATAAAATTGGCCGTCTCCACTTGCTAAGCAAGTTCCGATTTCGTGCTCCTGCTAGACCTCCCTCGTACCCTCATTACTCCCTTGTACCCCCTCCGCGTAGAACAGTTCTCTGCTCAATTTATATTGTCCCTCGGCTCTGTCAACAGCTAAACGAATACAGCGATCTTATTGACGCGCATTTTGACTCGTTCCACAGAGTAAAATTTAATAGTGTGTAAGTAATACTGCAATTCCTTTTTGAGATTGGCTGTAATTTGATTTTATGTTATTTATATTTTGTGTTATTTTTATCGATTTCATGACATTTTGATTGTGAATTTGATTTTGTGTTGTATTATTTTGATTGTGCTTTTGATTTTAGTTTTATTTTTACATTTAATTTTGATTTTGTTTTTAATTTTTGTATTTAATGTTGATTTGAATTCTGTTTTTAAACTTTGATTTAAATTTTACATTAGACTTTAATATTAAAATTGGTAACATTTATTATTTTATGGGGCATGCGGTGCTAACCTTTAAGAAATTGTTATACTACTAAACTTTGATATAAAAATAAATAAATAAATATATTGGTTGGCCAGAAATAACAAATAAAATAAATACATTTTAGGGTAGGACTCAATGTAACGCACTCATAACACTAATGGATGCGTTGAATAGTACGGGGGTCGAGGGGTTACATTAAAATTTTATTGTAACATAGAAAACTAGTACCTATTTAAAAAAAACTTGTGAATAAGTAGGATCTTTGCCCCTAATATATCGGTAACTTTGACGGTTCCCAAGTATGGTCCAGAACAAAAAAAAATCGCAATGACGGTTAGGTTAGGTCGCAATGACGAATCGCAGAACAAGTGTCTTCCGGCTTCGTTATGGGTCTATTTAGACTTTATACTCGTAGTCTAATAAGGATACTTACTGCTGAATCCTCGTTCTATCGTTCGGAAGCTGGTTGGAGAAAGAGGCAGGGAGGGTGGCCTTTGTCCCTCACACGATAGCGCCACTTTAAAAGAAATAACGTAGATTATCCAAAAATGATTTAGTCAATATGAAAGCAGTGGTTTTTGTAGTTTCTGTCAGCTTTAATAAAAACGCTTAAGTTAATGTATGTTTGTGTGTACGTACATCCATGGTTATAATAAAATAAATACGGCAATAATAAAGCAGCATCTAAAATGTCAGGTTTGGCCTTAGTAAGATCGTTATTTTTCACAGTTAATGTGCTAAGAGCAAGGAATCACCATGCCGTCGGCTCCATCTGGAGACGGCAGTCGTCGTTAATATAGACGTATTTGAACATACATTTAATTTTATTTATTTATTTGACTAAAGGTACACCAAGGGCAGCATAAAAAGGCATCCATCGCGAACAATAACCACAAAAGAATAAAAGTGCTGTATGCCTATGAAAGCTAGAAAATACACAGCATAAAATACAAAACAATAAAATAGTAATTCCTTTAAAATTAACGTTTTTATGACAAAGGATCTTATTGCAAACTTTTCATAGGGATATCTAAGCTTTAGCAGGAATTGCGATTTAACAAAATTGAACATAACATAAGTAGGGTTTGCAAGTATGGTTGGGAAGCTGTTGATACTTACCTAAGGCATATCTCAAAGAAGACAGAAGACTGGCAGTCAAAAGATTTCACTGTACATAGACAGTCAAGTCTTTTAGAGCAGTTTCAGACTAGCGTATTTTGAAGTGCATATAAGCTTGTACCGGCTTACGCGCGTACACGCCCATATTGCGTGTTCAGCAAAATTGACAGCTTATCTCGGGACTCGCGCCTACGCCTGTACGAGCTTATACGCGCGTCAACGCTCGTACGAATTCCGTGTGTGACAAAAGGCGCGCGTATATGCAACTAAGTACAGGCGCGTCCAAAAACGAGCTTATACGCGCAGAAAATACGTTAATCTGAAGCCGCCCTTTAGGCCATTCTCAGATTTCAAATTCCTTCTTATGTAGGTATATCAAGTCATGACACATAATGCTGACTTGCTGAATCGGAAAGCACCTTCTAACGTGCAATCAGAAGAAAAATTGCCAGCTTACAGGTTCAGATCACTTATGAAGATTCCTTCTGCAATTTTAAATGCATTTATTCCTGTCACAGTAGAACCATATTGACACATCACTATAATTAAGTACTTACTAAATAATATAATATTATAGTTTTACATTGTAACAGTGAGCCAAGGCCAACTGCCCTCGACTAAGTACATTTTATTTTATAACCATAGCCTTTTACATCAATGTCCTCAAACCGGCTTGTTTACCCAATTACGACGATATTAAAAGGAGGATGATGTGTTTAACGTGTGTGAACTAAAGTTAACTCTTTATGTTCCGTGTGTAATGTTTTTTCCGGTCCAAAGCATTAAAACTCTAGTTAAAGGTCGAATGCTTAAATAGCACGTTAACAACTAGCCTTTACCCACAGCATCGCCCGCATTATCATAATCCGCTTATCTTTATCCCAAATATTATTATGTTGGGGTCGGCTTGAAGCCAACCTCGTATACTAGGTTTTTACATGGAGCGACTGCCTATCTGACCTCGTCAACCGAATTGGGTAATCCGCACCCTTCGGAAATAATATGTCAAGTTTCGGGTTTCTGGCTATCCGCCCGTGTAGAGATAGGTATAATAGTAAATTATCTCACGAACACAATACATGTCCGGGATTCAAAGATTGAGTCCACCTTTGGAGTCGGCGCAGTCCAGTAAACTGTATCCTGTGTCCTAACCCAGCTCATAGTCTGACCGTGTGCCAAATTTGATTGAAACCAATTCAGCCGTTTAGGCGCGAAAAGGTATCACACAGACAGACAAAGTTAATTTCGTATTTGTAATACTAGTATGAATTTTTTATCAGCCTATCATCTAATTAATTATTTAAATGTATGCAAGATATACAGCTCAGTTATTTTTTTTAGGTAAGTATTAACCTTTCGTGTTGCTTCCGTACTTTTTTCCGGGCTTCAGTATCCTACCGCTGATTCTGAACTTAAAACTTTAAAAGGTTTGGAATTGACCGATTTACCTATTGGCTTTGGGTTGCCCGCGAAATTCAAATTTTCTTACGTTTTTATTAATTTGCCGGTCAGTATCAAGCTGTATGTTGAATAAAATTTGATTTGCGGCCGTAATGCGTACGTATTTACAGAATAATAATCATTAAAATCTTCAATACAACCCTCTAAGTTCATTTAACCATATTGAATGATTTTTCATGAAATAGGCAAAATGAAAAAAAAAAACGTAAGAAAATTGTAATTTCGCGGGCCACCCTGGCCACCTTAAGATTTCGAACCTTATTTTCACTAGCAATCAGTGACGCCCTTATGAATGCCAAAAAATATCTCAAAGGACTTATATAGGCTAGTACCTTAGTAGATCCTTTCACATTATAACCTACGAAGATAGGTAGACCTTGCAGGTAAAATTGCGAATTGAAAATAATTCTTCACAAAACTAGTTGGTCCTACTGACCCCTGAACAGCAACTAGCACCTAAGTTCTTAAATAATTTATCAGTACAATGCCCACCGATTTAGTGCCAAATTGGCACTCAACAAGCTAAAGTAATGGCTCCAAAGTTGAGAATTTTGACATGTTCATGAAACGAATTTATGTAATAACAAAAAATTGGGGTTATTATCTTTGATAAGTAGTTAATGGGCTCCGAAGGTCTGACCTGGTTGGGATTGCATTATGATTGCATTTCACATCAATACCATAAACTCCAAACGGCTTTGACTTTTACTCCTAAAAAATCGTGAGAATGCTCTAGAACCGCATTCAAAATCTCCCTGCACTGGGCCTGCTGGATGACGGTCTACTCGTTCTCGCAGAGACGAGGCTTGAGTTACATGTCTCAGCAGTTTTTTTTTAATTACAGGTCGATTATGCTTAATGAAATAAACAAATGCCTTAAACTCCCTTCTTACTTAGAGAATATTCGAAAAGCTTCGTGAAAAAGCATTGAATTAATTTGGGAAAGAACCGTTTTGACAGATCGATTAAACGATACCAACACGTTCACTTGTACGTTGCTAGGAGCATTTTTGCTATCGACACGCTTTACAAACGGATTGAATTTTGGTGATCAATAAACAGGATGATTCTGTCCAAAATCACAAACAGGCTGATGCTATCCATAGGAGCCCATATTTACTCAGTCGCACAATAATAAACCAAGTGTGGCTTTTTTTGCAAATACAGATGCCGACCACATAAGAAAACTAGTTAGCATATAGGGCAGGAACCTTCGGCTATTTCTATAACTGGGGATCCAGTAAAAAAATTAAATAAATATAAATACTACACATACCAATAAAAACAACCACTAGCCATTTCATTATAACCAGAACACATCCACTATCTACTTCACAAATTAATTAAAAATAATACACAAAATATTCTCTACTACTTTAGTTTTTCTCTCTTTACAAAGTCTTCACGCTCGTTGCTTTAGACCGGTGTAGCACGACTGGGAAGGTCTCGGCCGTACGAGGTTCAACTTGTTATATGTATAGTTATGAATTTACATAATCCTTGCATGTCACTTCTTACTGCATTTTTTTGTTTACTAGTTTTTGTTGATCAGAAATACAGTTTGGATGGGCTTTGGAGTTGGTGTGATAGAAAATCTGCATGTATCATTTTAACAGTAGGTACTTAAATGAAAATACACATATACTTATATCGTATATTTCGGAATGATGTACCTACTGAACACGTGGTAACCGTTTATGCGTGGGCGCCCTTCCCTGTATAAAATTCTAGGGCAAATCGTCATGCTTGACCCAGCGGTTAAGACTGCGGTGTCTGTCAGTAAAATGAATTTATTGAAGATTTCTGTTAACCAGCTACCTAGATGAAGGTAAACGCGTTTGGGTGTCGATGGCAGATGGCTTTTTTAACCAGTTACAAAGCCCAGACTATAGAAATATGTAAAGGGTTATATTATATGGTTACATGCACACATAAACTCACAGTTAAAACTAGACCGAATAAATTTGTACAATCTATTGATGTTTGGCGAGCTATGTAACTTGTGTCAGCCAATATTGAATCATTACGACGTGTAAACATGGATTAGGTACACAAGCGTGTGAAAATACTTATTATGAAGCAAGAATAATACCTGCCTAATCACTTAGCTTTAGAATCCATTAAACAGCTACAAGAACCGAGTAGGTAGGTTAAGTTAGATTAGGTTTCAATTAGGTTTCATTAATTACAGGAACCAAACTTGATTTATCGATGGTAACCGTTAACAGCTCATCACCTAGTATTTTCCCAACAAGATTAAGATCGAGAGTTAAGAGGGAGAGGAAGACCAAGGAAACGGTGGATGGAATGTTTGAGGGATTATATGAAAGAAAAAGGAGTACCTCAATGATAGCGTGACGGTTGATTGAGAATGGAAGAAAAAAACGTGTTGCGCCGACCCCAAATAACATGGGACAAGGGCAGGAAGATGATGTTAAGATCGGTTCAGTCTGACCTAATATGCAGAGAGCGACTACCTATTCGACCCACACAACCCAGCTAGTAAGTAACATAATATCCCTTGGTAAGACCAGCAGCATGCCTACATCAGTCATCAGAACGGATGGTTTCGGTCTTTCAAAGCCAATTTCGTACACAAGTATTGGTGTTGGTACTACCAACCAAAGAGGTCCCACCAATGAGGTCATCAGGCGAAATATAGTTGCAAAATGGATACAGGACCTACATTTCTACCTATATCGTCGTGGAATAGGTAAAGTTGTATAAGAAGTGTATCTTTAAAAAAAAAATATTACCATTTTCTAATGCCTATTTATTTATCAATTGAAACGAGTGCTTACACACGTAAACATTATATAATTGAGGAAACTTCTGCTATCTACTACTATTATATTATATTCAATTGTTTGACGTCAAAGTCACACTATCAAGGTGAAATCCTGATAATGGTGAAGAATCATAAATCAATTAAAACAGATTATTAGGCAATATAATTATGATAACTGCTATTGTGTAAATGCGTAATCGGATGACCAGTTTATTTTGAGCATTACTGCGTAAGGATAAAAAAAATACATAATAACATCACCATTATACATAATAACATCACCATTATAACACGCCTGTAAGGCGGGCTAAAGGTGTACCTAATAGTACACCCACATTTTGTTAGTTAAGTCCCATGTAATAGGGAGCGAGCCTATTGCCAGCAATAACACTTTTCATGACCCGGAAATTGAACCCAGGAGCTCATGCTCAGCAGTCGCTCGTGTGGCCACTTTTTCTCATGGGGTAGGCAGAAACTACAGAACTCCACGACTCACGTGCTACGCTCCTCACATGCTCCTTAAATAAATGTCATTATATAATAGGATAGAGCCTCCTTTTCCCAATTTAATTGGGATCGACGCAGCATACCCTCTTCAATACTTCCCTATTGGACATCTCACTGGCCCATATTGTTATCATCCATCTTGCGCATCACATGCTGAAATGTAAATGCCTCTCATTAATTTGCAATATGTTAGGGTCCCTCTATGTATACGACAGAAGAAGAGATGCTGCGGCAACCCCAAATAAATTGGTATAAGTCTATCTAGATACCTACAGAACCCGAATCTATACCCATATCTACGACACTTCAATAGGATTAGTCTTATCTGAGATATTTCTATGTTTACAGTCATATATGTAGCTATCTATAGGTATCATTCAAATACCTAATTAATACTTATCTACCTACAGTACCTACATACTCGTACATAGATTTTAACATTTTGACCGCCACATCAAAAAAGAAAAAGCGTGCCCTCAGCGCCAACCTCTAAATTCATCCTTTAATACCTACAAAATAGTAGTGAGGTCGAAATTATATCGATAAAGCTCACGGAAAACTGGTAATATTTTTTAACATGGGTTTTAATTTCAATAAAGATTATTATATCATCCTTGTGTTGAGTTGTATTTCATCGCGCTTTGTACTTTATGACATAAATGTAATAATCTGTGTCACAGTTACGGCGTTTATTCCACAAATAGAAACAACAATCGATAAAACCAAGTTAATATATACACTATCACAGCACTATTGTCCATCATGGCGTAATTTTTTGTCACTCTATGACGACAGTGGCGCAGCTGGCACGTATTTCTTGAAATTGTTCGCTTCTGCTCTAGAGGTCCGACACCGATACTTATTAATAATATCGAAATATTTTATTTTGGGGAATTTTTAACTGCACCTCTATTTAGAAATTTAAGCAAACAAAATTTCTCCACTAATAACCTACTGCATATCAAATAAATGACTGACCTACTAATTAACTACTTGATTACCTAAACATGTACTAAAAAATGTTTAAAATTCATCAAAATCTGATCATTAAAATATTACTCACCGTAAAACAAAAATACTGATTTGCACACAAATTATTCAATATTACAACGGAATTCCAAAATTATTTTCTAAAACTGCATAACAAAAAGCGGGGCTCCGTCGACGACGCCTTTGTTAAACCCGTTTTCTTGTGGTCCTACTATTTTGTCCTACTAGTAGGACCACGAGGGAGACCAGTTTCTGTTTGTCTTACTATGACAGACGGTCGACGTCAGTGGCACCCCGAGGTTCGGTTAGTTAGGTTCCTGTAAACCCTGCAGACAGAAATAGGAGCCCCGCGCAGCGGGGATCCGTCGACCTGCTGACGGAAACGCTAACCCTTCACGGTCGACGTCAGGGGCACCCCGAGGTTTGGTTAGTTAGGTTCCTGTAAACCCTACTTTTAGTTAACAGATAGTCATTCAGTAAAACAGTTAAGCTTTAAAGATCTAACAGTATAGTATAATTGATTTATTTGATGAGCAAATTTAGTGTGCAATTCAGTAATTTTGGTGGTAATTTCATGTGACTCAGGTTGGCTGGACAAATCTTCAAAATAGCTTGCATTTAACTAGGTCAATAGGTCACTTTATGTGACGGCTACAGAATCTTAGATAATCGATCGAAAACGTGTCCAGCCATCTTGAAAAACCACTTTTCGCTGGTCTCTCAATCTCGGTAACGGAAGTGATTTTGACGACTTTTTACATATCAACGGGCGTCACATAAATTTGTGACGGGCACCGAGCTAAAAGTTTTGTGATAAGTACAGTGGTTTAGTAGAAAAATGCAAAAATCTGTGTCCAGCCATCTTGAATTTACGTATAAAACTTATGGCTGGCACTTCCGAATCTCAATAACGGGGACGTTTTCGAATATGGTTCCTTTACTAATACTTGGTGACGCAATGTGTGACAGTAATAACGTTTGATTTATGGCGTCATATGTAAGGGTTTACGAGAAATCAATAAAAACTTAATGTCCAGCCAACCTGAGTTCAAGATGGCTGGACACATGTATCCCCACTGCCTGATGATCTACGACCTTCGAAATGTGTTCAAAATGTTGTGACGGGGATGATAATGATAACCTGAAATTGTGACGGAGAAACTTTGCGTAGTTTCAAAGATTTTGACCATTTAAATTTTCCCATACAAACATCCATTAATATTGTGAGGTGACCATAATTTTACATAAATAAAGGATTTCTTTTTAATCGATTAATTGGCCGGTAGCATCCACGCCTGCTTTGTATTTGATTTCCCCGTGGGAATAAAAGGTTTTCCTGCAGTGAAAAGATTGTGTTAATTCAAAATAATAATTGACCACCAGCGCTGCAAGAGAGCCCACTTGTATTTCGCGTTTAGTTCATTATCTTATGTAACTGAAAATGAGAACTAAACTCGACAGCCGGCACTGTATGTACTTTTCGAAGTGTTCAAATCAGAGTACTAGTAACTATTAATTAATCTGCGGTAAGACAAGCTAAATAAGAGTTAAGATTCGACCAGTTGTCCTAGTAGTACCAACTTTAAGCAATAGATGGCGACACCAACATCAGCTATCATGGCAGTATAGTTTGCCTCCGACGTTTTCGTGGTAGCCCGCGAAATTCAATTTTTCTTGAGTTTTTTGCAGTTATTTTTTTCGTCCGCGGAAACAAATAACTTTAGATATGTATGATGATTCTTATGGTTATAATTATGTAAATACATACTTGTTATTGTCGCGAATCATATTTTGATTTCTTTTAACGAACGAACGCAAGAAAAATTGAAATTCGCGGGCTACCACGAAGGAATCACATTAAATACATTTTTTACGCAATTTGTAGATTTCAAATTTTGAAATCGATATTGTTTATTTAATTATTATTCTGATAATTAAATAAACAACACCTAGCTGCAACTTCATAACATTCAATCACTACTGACTCATTTCTATGAATTAGCAGCATGAGCGATTTTAGTGCTCATGAGTGCGATTCGGAACGGCGGTAAAACAACGTTGTGGTACAAGGCGGGGGTTACGGAAGTGCAAATGCGAGTTGATCATCGTCATTTTCGCCATTTGAAACGCTGTATAAGTACATATAAATCAATGTGATTTTATTTACAGCAAACATAATTTTTTCATTTAAATACCTTCAGAGCATTAGTTTAGTTCTCCTGACATAATATATACCTACTAAAAGAATAGATATCTGCACGTAAATAATAAATAACTTTAAAAATTACACCCCCCCCCCCTTCCTCACTTCTACATTTTTGTCTTCTATTGTTTTAAATATCTACAGTTGTTCGTATTAGTATCACCAATACACGGATTTTCGTCCATTAAAGAAAACATCTTAAAATATACTTGTCCTACATAAAACCTACAATATTGGTTACCTTACTGCAGTGTTGTATGGGGAAATTTAAATGATCAATATCTTTGAAACTACGCAAAGTTTCTCCGTCACAATTTCAGGTTATCATTATCGTCCCCGTCACAACATTTTGAACACATTTCGAAGGTCGTAGATCATCAGGCAGTGGAGATACATGTGTCCAGCCATCTTGAACTCAGGTTGGCTGGACATTAAGTTTTTATTGATTTCTTGTAAACCCTTACATGTGACGCCATAAATCAAACGTTATTACTGTCACACATTGCGTCACCAAGTATTAGTAAAGGAACCATATTTGAAAACGCCCCCGTTATTGAGATTCGGAAGTGCCAGCCATAAGTTTTATACGTAAATTCAAGATGGCTGGACACAGATTTTTGCATTTTTCTACTAAACCACTGTACTTATCACAAAACTTTTAGCTCGGTGCCCGTCACAAATTTATGTGACGCCCGTTGATATGCAAAAAGTCGTCAAAATCACTTCCGTTACCGAGATTGAGTGACCAGCGAAAAGTGGTTTTTCAAGATGGCTGGACACGTTTTCGATCGATTATCTAAGATTCTGTAGCGTCACAAATTCTGAAATAAGGGTGTTTAGCCGTCACATAAAGTGACCTATTGACCTAGTTAAATGCAAGCTATTTTGAAGATTTGTCCAGCCAACCTGAGTCACGCGTAATTTCGAGTATTTTGATTGAAAAAAGGGGATTTACAGTTAACGTATTATTTTTATTGTTTTGTACTTTTAAAATTGTCAACTAATAAAATTTAAGTTTCTTTGGAAGAACAAGCAATATTAATGCTTTAGTATATCGCCACTAGCTGATGACATCAGTGCAGAAGTAAATACCGGTTACTGTGTTAGTGTTGTTGACTTACGAATGTAGACAATTTACAACACTGAAATGAATAGGAAATAATGAGGGTACCTATATGTACAAAGTTTCTTAAGTGTCACATACATGAAGTTCACAAAAGATAAAATAAAACATTTCATAAAAATAGTCATCCATTATTAATCATAAAAACAGTAAACAATAATAATAACAGCAAACGAACTACTCTATTCAAAAATTTTACGCGTTTGACGGAGTGTACGACGAAACGCCGACAGACACTACGCCGAATGACTGAACACCGACAAGACTTTACTTCGACGGGACTCTTCGCCGACAGGACACTTCGCCGGCAGGACACTTCGCCGACAGGACTCTTCACCGGCAGGACACTTCGCCGACAGGACTCTTCGCCGACAGGACTCTTCGCCGACAGGACTCTTCGCCGACAGGGCTCATCAGCGACGCAATTTATCTCCAATAATCAGAAACTTTGGAAATCGATTATGCTTTTCTTGTAATTATACAATTCATAAAAAATAAATATCTTGCATTGGTTATTAGTATAAGTTAATAAATATAACTAGCTGACCCGTCAAACGTTGTTTTGCCATATAAATTATTTTTTGTTTTTGACCCAAAAATTAAAAAAAATGTTAGGGGTGGATAACCCTTATCACTTAGAGGTATGAAAAATAGATAGTAGCCGATTCTCAGACCTACTGAATATGCATATAAAATTTCATAAAAATCGGTCAAGCCGTTTCGGAGGAGTATGGTAATTAACATTGTGAAATGAGAATTTTATATAGATAAAGATGTACTTATACTAATAACCAATGCAAGATATTTATTTTTTATGTAAGTATTGTATAATTACAAGAAAAGCATAATCGATTTTCAAAGTAAGTTTCTGATTATCGGAGATAAATTGCGTCGCTGATGAGCCCTGTCGGCGAAGAGTCCTGTCGGCGAAGTGTTCTGTCGGCGAAGAGTACCGTCGAAGTAAAGTCTTGTCGGTGTTCAGTCATTCGGTATAGTGTCTGTCGGCGTTTCGTCGTACACTCGTTTGACGTCATGGGACTGTCGAACATAGACGACTGTGGCGTTCCCCCCGGCACAGACAATACAACAGTGTGATAGAGATGGGCATTACAATTAATCGATAAATCTATTAAAACTAGACTTTTAAAGAGCGCATAGTTCAGTATTATAAAATTTTCTTGATTTCTCAAACATAAAAGTTCAATATCAAATGTTTTACTTGTTTAATAATACAGAATTCAGAGTAAATCAAATATAACGTAGGTTGCCGTCGAGGTCGATATTCTTGTTATATTGACTGCTGCCTACATCACTACGTGTCTTGTTATGGTGACTGTGGCGTTGAGGGCATTATATGTCAATACAGATGAAATCTAATGAATGCAGTTCTCTTCAAATAAATTTAGAATAAAATGTAGAGTCAAGGTACATAATTAACAAGGGCAAAAAACAAAACAATGCTGTTTTATGACATTTATTTACGTTTAAAATTCTGTTAACCAATCGGGACCGTGGCGTGCTAGGCACATTTTGGTTTGTCGTCTATACACGACTGTGGCGGTCAAAAGGTTAACTAAATGCAGTAGTCGAGTAAGATAGCATTAATTTGTACACTCAGCGATGAAATATCGGAGCTCGTGGCTAAACAACAGCCGCTCGGGTCGATCTTCTGGTTAAGCCGCACTTACCTAGGTAGGAAAGTCGGTATGTAAGGTGGCCAGCGGCCAGCGACCACCCATTATAGTAATTTCACGTTAAGCCGTTGGTCTCGGCTGTCATGTATAGATCTTCGACAGTCGTTACAGGTAGTCAGTGGGCCGAAAGTCTGCCAACCAGTCTTACCAAGGGGTCTCATATTACCCAGTACTAACTGGGTTGTAAATGTCAGATAGGCAATCGCTCCATTAAAATACTGGTATTCAGCTGAATTCGGTAAGACTGGAAGCCCACCCCAACATAGTTGAGAAAAGGTTAGGCAGATGATGAGCGATAAAAATATCGCAAGGAGCTTGTTCAAAATGGTCGGATCGTAACTTAGCTTATCACAGTCCACAGCTGGACAAATTCCTTTCCCAAGGTGCACCACAACAAATGTCAGCAAACGGGAGGGGCCCGCAAGGGCCGGTGCCTGCCAGGGCTGCGGGACTGTTCGAAAGAGATACCGCGGCCCTGGAACATAAAGGGCCAATGAAGGAACATGGGTGTTTTTTAGTCAGTAAGAGTCTGACACTCCCTTCCGCTCTGCCCAGAGCGGGAGGAGTCATTTGATGATTTCTCACCCTCCAAAAAAAAAAAAAAAAAAAAAAGGTGCACCACAACACCCTGTCCTCCGCTTTCCTCATCCAGTCTGATCCTGTCATCTTTATCCTGGTTGTCGGTACATCTAGCTGAAGGAGTCCCACCGTATGCTCGCCGATACACGGTCTCTCCTTCAGGACTACGCTTGCCAAACATGGTCAGCTCACTGCTACTTCAGCTTGCTTACTCTACAAACGGTAACTCCAGTTCTTTTGTGAATAAATTCATTAAAATAATTTGAATAAACTTAAGAAAAATAATCTAGATAGGTACCTGTGTCACACAAGGAATGTTTTGGAGTGAACATGTAAGTATGACACCATAGAGTTTCTTGCCCGTTCTTCTCCATAGAGATCTACGTTAGGGAATGGGCAACTACAGTACTTTCACAGTTTTTATGCCTTGTGACTGGGACTGTAGCTACATTTCATTGTTGTCTTTGTTTCGACAGTTCAAAAGTGCCTGTAACTGGCCTACTTGAAATAAATGCTTTGATTTTGATTTTGACCAGGATATATTATTTTGACAAGAACTTTTTACAATTGACAACTTTAATTTGTTCAGTTGAACAGATAATGAATTGTAAACGGTCTGATATTTTTGACGCTGCCGCGAACAGTATTTACGATTAAAGTATTTGTCAATCTAGTAGGTTACAATAAACTCATAAAATGTTAAAACATTCGATTCTGTTTACAGGAAACCAGACTGATAAAAGTGTTTATTTTTGAATATTTTTACCTGTATTTAAGACTGGGTCATATAAAACTTAGGAGTGGTTAAAGCTTTTTGATATCGGCTTTTCATATCTGGATCTTAGAACATTCTAGCAATCCTTCCGACTGCATGTCTGTGGTTGAGATTGTTTTCTTCCGTCATTTATTTCAGATATGAAATCGCTCCATCATAGATCAGAAGCATAAGGTCAGTGTACTAAACTCTCTTTATTTGTACATCGTCGGATGTACAAATAAAGAGAGTGCATGCTTCTGATGTCGAGAACTCGAGACATGTTATGACACTTTTTTGCTGGGGAGCGAAATGTTTATTTTAAAAAGTTTCATAAAATAAGTTTATTTGTTAGTTAGGGTCTTTTACTCCTGCGACGATCAGAAAATATTGTAAATTAAATGTAAATAGTCTTCAGGATTAAAGGTTTTAATCCAACCACAAATCTTACCGGCTTAGCTCAGAATCGCAATGCCCAGTCCACAGCGACATGACTAGAGTCTATGTTACTATATGAAAACTGCAACAAGCAGCAATTCGCCATCTATGGAATTGTAACGATATTCATCATCATCATTCTCGTGCCCTTGTCCCAATTTATTTGGGGTCGGCGCAGCATGTTTTCTTCTTCCATACTTGTCTATTACTCATCTCAGCAGTCCTCCTTTCTAGCCATATCATCCTTCACACAGTCCATACATCGTTCCTTTGGTCTTCCTCTACTCTTATAGCTATCGACATTCATAACAATTGTAAGTGTAACAATATCTTACTTACCTTATCTACCTTACCTTAATGTTAAGCGAACGGTACTTTTTTATTATTGAGAATCAGAATAGCAGAATCTAGTCATTACGTTTACAACGGTTCCACTCAACTTTGAAATTAATATTAAGGTACTTACATACTTAAGGTACAAATGAAAACGTATTGAGATGAACAATCATTTTATTTTCAATGAAATAGGAATGTTTACAATATAAAGAACACATATCTCTTTATCTTCATACGATTTAGCGACACGTTGGTACAGTGACAACGTAGTTTCTAATCGCGTGACAGCTTTTTCACATCTGGGCAGGTTATGTAGTGACAAGACAAATATAATTTATGTCACAAGTTTTGTTATTTTAACAGAATTTTATAATAGTAATCTTGTTTTGTATTTAAAAAGCAAGACAATCGAAATAGCTAATGCGATTGTTATAGTGTGCTTATGACCTTTAAGTGTGAATATAAATGTCCACGGGCGGCCAAATATAGGTATGTACATTCAATTTTGTGGGCCAGCCTGTGCCGAATAAAGGTGTCCGCTAAAACACTCGCGGCTGAGGGCGCGGGTGGCCGCGCGCGTTGCTTTGAAAAATAGAATGAGCAACGCTAGTACAGGGAACACGGGCCCGAGTGAGGAACATTTGACAGTGGACACCCGCGTGAGTTTTAGCGGACGCCTTAAGACCGATCCGAACACAAGTCACCTCTTTGGTGTTTGATGGACTTCCAAAATGTGCTTATCATTTTATATTTCTTCGCATTATGTTATCTACAGCTGCTATTGATTCTTTCGTCTAAAGACAAGGCATGCAGGACATGCTGTTTTTGTACAAAACTAGATATAATCAACAAAAAGAAATTGAATTTAAAAAAAAAAGTTGAAAGTATTTTGACTTCAATATCGTCATTTGACGACCGAGGAAAACTCGCCATAATTTTACAAATAGCGATATTTAGACATTCATACCCTATTATAGATATTATGCATTTGCATAACCTTGAAGTAGTTTTTCTCAAAGAACGGCTCAAGGTGGCCTCAACATTTGGAAATAGTTTTGTTTTATTCTTTTTCACAATAACAATTTGAATAAATGAACTATCTTTGCAACTGTTCAAACGGGTTCTAATTATCAACTTAACTAACTTTAGTTTGTTTTGAATGTAATGAAGATGAAAACACTCGTCGAATTGTCTTAAAATATTGCGAAGTATTTTCAGAATCTCACTTTCTTCTTTCGTTCGTAATGATTACAAGGTGATCGGCATTGGTTAAAACTGTCTTTTTTAATCTTAAAGTTGAGTCAGTGTAGTTATATGAAGAAATCAATTTACATCATAATTATGTCATGGACTCTTTGGTTAAGTGCGCAAGGTTAGTTCAGCGGATAAGGTGTCAGACTAGTGATTGAAAAGTCTTGAGTTTGAATCCTATCAGTTGCACTTTTGACAGTATTATAAATTTAAATAAAATAGGTGTACATGAAGCTAATATTATATACTCGTATCATTTCGTAAAATAAATACAAGGACTCTAGTGGGCATAGCCGTGAAAATTATGTTGACAAAATATTTGAAATCAATTTTAATATTTTCTTATATTCTGCAACCACTTTATAAAACTGTGTGTGTGGAGATAATCCTCAGGAAACATAAAACTTTTACAGCTATGCCCAAAATATGAATCAAATCAATAAAATATCTCTATACAATATTTACAAAAACACTAGCATTAAGAAGAATTTTCAAAGACATCGAAATAAGGCAAGCATATAAGAAGAAAAGAAACGGCAGTATAAACGCAAGTACAAGTTCAAGGCAAAAATCTAGGAAGCGCTTTTCTTAAAACAATTACCGAATGAGCATATAATTTCGTGAGAGAAATCGCGTAAAAACTCATTTCTAATCAGGTTTAATGATTAATTTGCGTGTAAAAACCAGCTTTATACGCTTTCAATACCTATAATGATCTAGTAACATGCTGATACTCGTAAATTAAACGAGGGACAGACTTTAAGGGAGTGTAGTAGTGAACTATTACCATGGAAGGAATTCTGAATCACGAAAAAAACTGATGTTCCCTGTATCTGATCGCATACTTTTGACGTGAACGTCTATTCTCAGTGAACTGGGGGTGCATGTCAGAAATGGAATTAAGAAAATAATTAAGACAAAGTTTTATATCATATAAATTGTGTCATTCATTACACAATTTACGTTATGAGTTGATAGTAAAAGTTTGTTTTATTCTTTTTAGCGCATTTAAATAAAAGCTTGTTTAAAAAAAAGTTTTTTAATTAATAATTTTTATATTTCAGTAAGTCTCATAAAATAATAGTGCATGAGGACTCTTCGCTCCGTTCCTTGCCTCTCTATGGGCAGGGTGCACTGCTAGCACAACGGATGACCGACGGGGCCTTAAGATTCTGGAGTAGCTACCCGTACAGAAAGTTAAAGAGGAAAGCCTTCCACAAGGTAGACCGATGACCTGGTGTAAGTCGCTAAAATTCACTGGACGCCATAAGTACAGGACCGGTTGACATGGCGACGCTTGGGCGAGGCCTGGGTCCAGTAAGGGATATTTTTCGGTAGATATGACTCCCTTAATGTATGGTCCTCGTTCCACCACATATTCTGTATACTTAAGCCCTAAGTCACGTCATAATCAAGTCATATCCAGTTATGGAATGCAAATCTAAAACTAACATTTGTAGGTTAACTGTGGGGGCTGACGCGACAAAATGTTCAGTCAGCAAGCGAGATCATGGTGTGCGTGCACTCAGTCCCTCATGAACGGTGGTAGTATAAACACGTATATAGATTGAGAGACAACAGTGTAAGCGTGTCTGTTTTGAATAGAACAAAAAATTACTGTGAAACTTCTACTTCAGTGACTTTCAACTATCTTCCCTACACCAGGCAACTTAACACCAGACACATCTACCACAAAACACAAGGGACATTATCCGATTAGGTTCGGTTAGTTCAATTTATTACTGTTATAAATTAAATAATTTTATCTTTATGGTTATGTGAATGTTTTTTACCTGTTCCATAGTAAATCATAAGATAAGCGCTGATTCTGTTGCGTCTTGACTCAAGTAGTGCTTTCTTTGTCTAACAGGCACAGAGATAACGAGTCGGTAACATTAAAAAAAAAGGCCGCTGTGCGAATTACCAAAAAATACGTTACCATTTCCCTGAAGTTCCTTTTTTTCGCTAAACAGCTTTCTTTATGATTGATGAAATAATTTAACAAAGCTAGTTTAAACATAGATTATGCATTAGATAACCTAAATATGTATACGTACCATATATTTCTCTAATGTGTAACAATTTATTATTTTTTCATCTTTCAAGTAGACAATTACGTACTAAATAATAATTAATTACCTACAAGTTTTTGGATGACATTATCATTAGACTACAAATTATTATTTATTTGACAGAATCTAACACGAATTATAGAATTAGCATTTATTATAGTCGAAATATAGCTGAAATACATCTTATGCTAAGGTCTGGCTGCATGACACCTCACTAACTAAAATTAGTTCTAAACATAGCCAATTATTTTGGCAGTCTAGATCTACGTTTAGGAACGGGCAACAAACTTCAAATTTCACGCTTGGCGCAGTCGCTGAACGATTGGCTGCGTGTTGCAGGTTAGATCCCCTCACGGAACAAATATTTGTATGACCGCGGTAGTTGTTCCGGGTCTCTCTGTTTGTCTATGTGGGTTTAAATTTGTGTAAACGCACCAACGATAAAGGAGAATTTCTTAGTGAGGGGCAAACATTAAAAAAAAGCTGACAGACTCCTTGATAATTCAAAAATGCCTGTAAATGATTGAATACTGTGAATGTTTTTTGTTAGAGTTTTGAGATTAAATTTTATTATTATGTTCAGTGATAACTTTATTTAGTAAGATGTCGTGCAAGGCAAACTTGATTATTTAATTATTACTGTTAATAATTTTGTAACATAAGCTGCGGGCCTAAGCTGCTGTATTAAATGGGCCATGTTACTCTCGTCATCTAACCTTTTCCAACATCCACTAAACTGAAGTATCTCTAGTAACTCACACTTTTTAGTGCATCAAACAGCTGAACTGATTATAACATACTCACAATCGCTATTGACTTCATACTGACTGAACATTATATTTTTTATGTTTTCGAAAGGAAAGCTATTGCGATTCGATTTATGCTCAATTAATATTATGCCAGTTCCCATAACGTAGTATCGTAATACCGTCCTAGTCAATTTGGAAGTCAATATACTTTTCAGTCCCATTTCTTCTTCTTCAGTTTGACAATTACCTGCTAAGACTACTATAACTTTCACAACAATTTCTAATCAGCCTATCAAAGGCCTAACTAACCTTTTTTTAACGAGTCATCCCTAAGAAATGCCACAACCATGGCCCATTGTGTACAAGAGTGTAATCACAAGCATAAACATAAGCATCGCGACGTGAGGTCAATACACCCTTACTGTATGTCTCTTCATAAGAATTTAATTGAGCTCCGTTGCCAACTTTAGATTGAGACCGGCCCCTTGATATTTTCTCTTTACAAAACATACAATTTATTTAACACTAAGCAGCCCTATAAATTAAATAAAAATTTTGTTTCATCCTTTTCATAACAAGCTCAATAAAAAAAAATAAACAATTTAAAAAATAACAAAAACTTCATTTAAAAAATAATATCAATTAAAAACCTTAAAGGGGCCAGTATACATCTGTTGCGCAGCCTCAAAAGTCCTTGGTCTACTCGGTCTATTCCGGTCTTTTGCCAGTAGACCGCGGTCTACTTGAGGTCCATATCGTCTCCCAGAAGATCTTCACACTCCTTCTCCCACTGTTTGTCATCACCAGCCTTCTCTGCTACTACTTCGTATTCCTTCAGTTCAGCTTCTAGTTCTTTCTCCCATTGTTCTAAAATAAGTTAATTTTGTGTATTTAGTATGTATTTAGTAAAAATAAAACAATTTAAACTTCGCTTTTTGACAGCCTGATGAATTACTCGATTAGTAAATCTAAATTTTTGGTCGTGTTATACGATTTAATTACTGATTACGTTGGCTGTCAGAAAAGTAATTTTTTTTTGAATATTGTTTTTTTCCGTATCTTGAATAAGTTACAAATACCTACTCCAAAATCGCATCTAAATCTGAGGCTCAATAGTCGATTAAGTTATTCATTTTTCATTCAATCCATCTTGCTGCACATTTCTGAACAGATTTTTCGTGACAACATAAGCCTAATGAGAAACGGTACTTTATATTTTTGTCTTGTTATCGTATCAGCTTCATGTCTTTATTTTACTTTTCTCTGACGTATAACAATACTATCGCGCGATAGTAAATAGATATCGGATTTAATACTTCGAATTGACAATAATACTGAGTTTGTATGATATTGGCACGTGTGCCCATCTATGGAAAAGAAACTGATCAAGACTCAATGAAAACTCAGCTATAGGCACCCGTCCCACTGGCCGACGAGGCAGCGACTATTTTCGCGTTCAAGAAATGTACAAAAGATTGTAGGCCGCGTGTCAGTAAAAGAGATACTCTCTCTAGAGCTCTTCTCGCTAATCGCCATTGGTGGGAGAGATGCCTAAGGAGGAGGTATACTTACGTATTCGCTATATGGGGTAAATGGTCCTTCAGTTCTCGACAGATATCTTATTTATAGTTTTATACTTAAGCCGATACTTACTCTTCTGAGGAATGACATTTACTTTATATATATTTATATTATTATGATTCTATTTTATTTATAGAATATCGACCATCTTTTGTTAAATATATCAAACTCATGTGGTATTAATATTGGAATAGTCTTATTATCTTTAAATTACAAGGCAATATTTACCATTAAAATCTAAAATAACAACACCAATATTATTTTAGAATAATATAATTATTTCAATTCATAGTAACTAACTATAAATGCCAATTTTTCATTTTTAACTATACGTCGTAATTTCACTAAACAATGTTTGAGTGTCGAAGAGTATATTATATACTGTCGCTAGTTACATTTTGAAGGTACCTACAGGAAGAAGCAGGCCATACCATGTACCGTATTATGAAGTTTTAATGTCATCATGATTGCAGAGCAAGAGAGAGACAGAACAATACAAGATCGATAGCACCATCCCTTTTTCGCACAGAAACCATAATGACATTAATACTTGATAATACAACCTTAGAGTTAGCCATAATCACGAGGTAGAAACTAAAATTTTGGAAAAAAGTCGCGAAGACACACAGATAGCCAAATTATTTAGTTATATTTTCGGGACTATGATTAAATGGACACCGATTTACGATTATAATCACTACTAATTTATTGCTTAACAGTTTTTGATTAGATTCGCTAGAGGCTTGAAGTTGACAGTCAAAGAAATTAATTGGAATATATAAATAAATATATAGATATCTTAAGACATTTTTATATACATAATATTTAACGATACAATACACAGTACTCATCAATAAACACTACATATTCATAAATATTTTTATAGATAAATACATACCAGATAGATAACATAGATGTATACATATATGACAAATAGATATGGACATATTTATATATGTCAATATATCTGACACACAGTCATAATTACATATATCTGAATAAGACCATAATCTAGATATAAATACAGATGAAAATAATGCTATTCTTCACCAACCTCAAGCCTCTAACCACAAAGCAAGTACTATAGACTCGATAACAAAGAAACCCGGGCGACAGCATACTAGGCCTGTAGTCACAATCGATACAACCATCAAACTCTATCATAAATGAGTCCAACTAGTTCTACACAACTTTAATAACATTGGATTATTCTCCTGATTAATGTAGACCTAATGCTAATTGTAAATAATTATAAAACAAACGGGGAAGATCATGTGTTGCCAGTAAATGATCCAAAGAGTATGCAAGACGGCAGTTTGTATGGAGTTATAATTGACTGTCACCCATAAGTGATATGTCGCGGCGGTGAAAGGTTTCTGCACAAACAACGTCAGTATCTTCAATAAACTGTTGATCAAACTTCAATCATTCCGTAAAATACCCTTCTTTTTAAAGACCTCGTGTTTTTCATTTAGATCTGTATCATTTAAGAATCATCGTTTTAATCATTTGCACGTCCAATTTTGTTGTTAAAATCATTACAATAAGATGAATAATTTCAGATAGGCTGACAACACAAGTTTATGTACAAAAAGATTTAAAGTTTCAACATTGCTACGTGAAAATAATTCGAAGGCAGTGAGAAACAAACGCGAAGAGGTAACGACCAACTTTGAGAAATATGTAAGCGGATAGATAAATAAAACACAAGACAAACAAGCAATAATAGACCACAAAGCTTAAGGAAGAGGGTTGATATACAAGTAGCAATGTCAAAACCTGAACAATATATACTTACATTTAACGCTACTGAGCCGAATTTTAATGAACTGTGTGATATTATCAGCTATATAACCTTAATCGATACTTAGACATATATAACATTTAGTAGACATTAAAATAGGTTCCATTGAGAAAATTTTATTTTGATTTTTATTCTTTTATAGATAAGTATACAATTCAACCGTAGTGGTCTTTACGTCAATAGCGAAATCAAACAGGAGATGTTCCAATCTGTTGAGATGATGCTGCTAGCTATTGAAATACAGACCAGCGTGCTACCAGTGACATACAACAGATTATAAATAAATACACGGTTATATATACAGTTATTATAGTCCTTAATTCAAGGACAGAAAAGTTATATTGTCATATAACATTCACTTTGTATATATATACGACACACGAGATAACAACAAGGATGAAGATATGACACAGTGATATATCTTTAAAAGTTTAAATTAAAATGCAAACAGCCATAAATTCTATATAAGTAATAACGCTTGAAATTATTATAATGTGTGAGAGGATTAACAGTGATGTGGGCTTGACACGATAATGCCATGACTAGACGTCAAGCTTACAGCATCAGAGCAGAAACCATAAAATCATCGGGGTTAACCTAATCCCTTGGAGAAAAAAATGTTTAAGGTAGGGTAGTTAAGTATAGGTGATACATACGGAGATTTTGCAACCCATTTTAAATATGTCACAGCGAAATAATAGCTATAGTGTTCAATATTAACATTTAAACCGATGTTCAGATTTCTACAGTTACATGTGCGTACCCGCTAGCTATATCGTGATGGCATTATTTTATCAAGATTGAAACAATTCTCATGAAGATAATAGCATAATACATTCTTTGATGCAAGCATCGTATCGACTAGATATTTACTGTTCTATACATTACCCACCCCCAAATACATAAGGGTACTCTCGGTCTACAACGCTAGAACCTTCAGAAATCTTTCTCCAATCTGATGATTTTACATTCTTACACATGTGTTGAGGCAAGATGAATAATGGGTACAATGCAATTTAATTTTAAACTTCAATTATAGTAACAAGAATCACGGAAAATACACTAGTTTCCTTAGTAAATATCTAGCTAGACCATATAATTAGAGAATAATATATAGAACAGTGGTGTTATAATATTGTGTGCTGTGGATGTTAAGACGTCCTTTAAGCTGCATTCCAGGGAGGAAGAAAATATGCGTTTAGCAACAATATTAATATTCATTTAGTAAGTAGTCTCATGATACTTGAATGGTTCTGATGGATTCGATTTTGATATCGACTGATTTTATTTTAGAAGATCAATTAATATTTATTATCTTGTGAGGAGAATTTTTAGAGGTTACTTTTACTTTACTCGTATTCAAATAGTTCAACAGTTAGTATGTTTCAGTCAAGTAGGATTGGTGGAGGGTTGTTCAAAGTGGATTTAAGTAAAAAGTGGGTAGTCAAAAGTGTAATAGCCAGACAAATATTTACATATACAGAGCAGCATGCAATGCAATATTATATTCCTCAAAGTTGGTTCTGATTAAGAAAGTGGATGGTTTCGCGGCAATTCGTAATTTGATGTCGGACTGATACTGAAGTTTATGTTATGAAAGTAAAATAAATTAAAACTAAATAATAAGGCCATGTGTGTGAAAACAAAATTAAATTAATAAAAAAGAGATAATCCCTAAACGTAACTAAAATTAATTATTTCAATAAAATAGGAAAGACCGAAAAATCATGTTAGATTTTATCAGCCTTTGCATCCGTAACTTGCCTAATAAACTATTCAATACTTTCATTATTAAAATAACAATACTTCTAGGTAATAATACAAATAAGGTTGTAAATAAAAAGTCTAAAAAATCATGTCTTACCATCTTCGTTTTCTCTATCGACTTTCAAAGATTTTATTAGTTTTTTGGCGTCATCAATAGACTCTTGCGACGATTTCTCATTGGTTATCAGATTCTCGCTTGCCGATTTATCATCGTCTAATTCGGGAAGAAAACAAAAAGAAATAATAAAAATCAAAATGGTAACTAAATAAAAATTAATAATGATGATGTATGCTGTATGTATGTAGTATGGTAACCTAGATTTTCTTTAGTTCAAAAAGTGTCTAGTTAAGTTCGCAGAATGCAATCTTAAATGGTACCCCGTGTCATGAATTAGTTATCTTAACCCCATCCAAAATCATATTGTATTTTTGTGTCAGTGATTTTTACACGAGAAGTGTTTCTCGCTCCGTAGTTCGTTTAAATGATTATCAAAACAGGTGACATAGCTGACTCTTGTCAACAGTAGCTATGTCTCTCGCATGACGAAAAGATAGGTGATTTTCGCCTTTCTTTTCAAATTTGTTAACGAGAAAAGATCATATAGTCCAGCATATGGCAGTCACAGAAAATTGTCTCACCTTACGTTACAGAATTAAGTAATAGGTCCATTCTCGTTTGTCTTTAAGATAAAACACATGAGTACTAATTTTTTTCGACTATGAGAAAGTATTCTCGTGTAAATGACGAGTCTTTGAAATAATGATTAATTTCAGTCGGTACATGTTTCATGTCATGAAAATGTATGAATTAATGTGTGGTAGAGCTAGAATGTACAGTATTCATACCCTGAGAGTCGTCGGCGCTGCTCTGACGGCCGGCAGCCGCGTCCGCCTCGTTGGCCTGGCAGATGAGAGACATGCGGTAGAAGTAGTTCCGCCAGAAGTTCTCCTCCGTAATACTGGAAATTAATTAACAGAATATGAGCAGAGGTAATGAACAATTGGGATTTTGGAGCTGTAGCGTTCCTCAATATACAAGATTTCTTGTTATCTCATCAATAGAATTTGGAAAATGCTACGTGAAATCTATACTAATATTAAAAAAAGGTTGTATGTTTGAATGTAGGGGGTAATCTTCAGAACTACTAATCCGATTACGATACGAATTACTTAAGTAATGGGAAGCTGCATCATCCCCGAGTGTCATATAGTCATAGTTTAATTATCTAAAACGTTACCATGGGATAATTTCCGACTTTATCACGAGCGAAACCGCGGGCAAAAGCCGGTACTAATAATTTTCCCGAATTTAAGTACTTTTTATTTATTACAGTCACGTGACAGTCGGCACCGCGACTTTAACGTCATGATGATATAAATAAAAACTATCAAGCAAAGCCTCATTTAATTCGATGGTCGTATTTACGATATTATCCTATCATCGTATCAGCGCTTCTGCCACTCCTTGTCAGATAACTGTGATAAGGTCATCCTCATGTGGGTCCTTATACTGCAGTGTCACTATACTACACCGTACATTTAGGTACAGTACCGGGGTGTTAATATAGTAATCAAGATAGAGAAAGGGACAAAGCTTTGCCTGACATCGACAACCCAATCTACGGAAGGCATTTCAGGAACCAGTTGTGTTGCTGTGGTCATTCTTCTTACCCTCGTTATAATGGGTGTAGCCGAAAGACACTTGTTCTCCCCGTCATTGCGATCGTTTTTTTTGTTCTGGACCATACTCGGGAACCTTCTAGTTACGGAGATATTGGGGGTCAAAATTCCAAGTTTTAATGTTATGACTTTTTAAATACCTCCACGACCTCCGCAATATTTAATGCATCCATCAGCACAATGTTTTTAGTGCGTTACATCGAGTCCTATCGTGACTTTTCACCCCAAAAAAAAAACGTTTCCCAGCAATAATTTTTGCGCAGAGTTACTTAGTTTGATGTACATAATGCTTGGTTGACGGCTTCGTCAAGGGTCTATTTACACCCTGTATAGGAACTGAGGAGTCATGCAATGTATTATAATAAATCAACAATTTCAATCTGCCGAGCTCAATATCATCAAAAATCAAACCATATGAAATGGTCAATAGGTACTCGGGACCGATCGCTCCTTCGAAAGGGTCCACTTTAACTGCAATTCAGTTAAAAATAATGGTGATAAACAGTAGAACGTGCGATAACTCAACAAAATTAACTTTCGCCGATCAACTGCACGCCGTAAACTTTAGGCTGATTTTATAGTCACGCGTTTCAGCAGCGCCGTTCGGAGCGCGCGCGCTCGGATATGTATTGGGGTAGTAGTAGCGTTTCAAATTCGCGCGCTTGAGCAGCGCCGTTCGGTGTTCCTGTTCAACAGCGCGCTGCCCAACGGCGCGTCTAGCGGCGTGACTATAAAACCAGCCTTATGAATTTACAATCGAAATCTTATCTTATACTGTTATTCACAAATTGCCAATGCCAAGGTAAGTAAGCGCGAGTTTTCGGCTTATGTTGATCAAACCACTCAACGGTATATAGATAGAAGTAATCCTAACATATCTTATGTCAAATCCTTACCTAATAATATTAGTTATCAATGAAAATCTATATCAAGCGAAAACGCTTTTCGTGTTTGTGTGTGGATTTTGATGCGGTTCTCACAATCATTTAGTGAATTTGTTCCGGAAGGTTTATTTGAATACTATAACTATTATGTTTTACTCAGAAATTACATAGAAATCTTGACTTTTAATATATCGCCAGATCAGTGGATAGCAATAGTGCGAAGCAGGGTGGTTGTCTAGTAGTGTCATAAAGTACATTTAGTGTTATCAGTGTTAAGATAAGTGCTTGCATGGAAGCCCTCTTATATGAAAGTTATCTTATTCTTTCCTTAGTTTTCACGATACTGGTGCAGTGACTTTACAGGAGGACCGAGCAGGTAAATTAAAATTAAGATTTTATTTATGAAATAATAAATCAAAAATTAGATTTTTATTAATTTACACATAAGTATTAGATTTTAAATTGCAATATATGGTAAAGATAAAGCTCGACAAAACTAAATGACTTTTTATTATTATTGGTTATAAATATAATTAACTACCTTCGTCGTTTTAAAAAAGGATTAAAATTACTCATTTAATCAGTTTGTGTGGAACAGTTATAAAATACGGTTTCGTTGCGTAAAATTAGCAAAAAATATGGAAAATAAACATCTTCTGGACTAATACCTAGCCGACGGTTTTCTGGAATTCTTTGACTATTTCTATAAAATATTTTTTTTTTATCTGTGAATTATAATTGTTCAGTTAACGGTCACAATAAAATGCTCTGCAGATAAAAGTCTTTGGATATGACTTGTTACAATTAGCTATCCGGAACAAATATCACTCCAAAATATATTTGTAAAAATAATTATCCATTGACAGTACGTATTCTAACTAATTTCTGACGGAGATATATTTTTAGAATCGGTCAAGTGATTTCTGAGATAACCCCCGTATC
This sequence comes from Eurois occulta, assembly GCA_950022335.1. Taxonomy (NCBI): domain Eukaryota; kingdom Metazoa; phylum Arthropoda; class Insecta; order Lepidoptera; family Noctuidae; genus Eurois; species Eurois occulta. Next base: position 16,728,879 of record OX465500.1, on the reverse strand, counting down.
TAAACAAACAAATAGACGCTATCGTCACAACGCTATCACCGGTAGTATCTACGCCTCCTTTAACATGTCTCTTCATCAATTTTTTTGATAAATAAGTAATACTAGAAGTACCTAGATACGTGCGTAAATCTTTATCAGGTCTCGCATTCACTGTAAAAAATAAACTCAGTAGCCCTATCCAGTTTATACTTAGCTCGCCGTATAAACACGACTCTAAAACCGAAGATTCATAAATACAGTCAGTTTACCTCGGACAGTCAGACCCACTACACATACCTGAAAGTCTGATCAATCACAAGTAGAAAAAATATTAATAAAATCGTGCGGACACGAGGTAAGGTCATAAAAGTTTAGCTATTGCAACGTAGCTAACGGACGATGACTGGAACGACGCATCACGCAATATATGAGAAAACTAGCTTTTGCTGGTGGCTTCGCTCCCGTTATGCACGAAAATTGACCCACGTGAAAGTTTTCAATGTAACCTATGACACTCGGGATAATGTAACTTTCCATTAGTGAAAGAATTTTCGGAATCGGATAGTAGTAGAGCAGTTCCGATGATTACCCCCTACTCAAACTTACAAATAAATTGTACTTTTTTATAATATTAGTATACATTTACTGAAACACTGAATGATAAACTTAATTTTGCGAAGAAATTCTTTCGGGGAGTACTACCATCACACCGATGTCTGCCACCAAGCATCATTGCCGTGTTCCACTTCACCTTTGTTGTAGCACTTATGGTAAAGCATTGCTTCTGACGATCTTAAGACGGCGACCATTTTCGACGGCGAAATAAAACTTACATTTTTGGCACGAGATCGAACCGCATCTTCTCAAGGTTGGGGTCCTCGCCCATGATGGCCACGGCAACCGGGTACATCTTGTCGTAGTCGAAGTCGAACTCTACGCCCGCTGGCGGAGCTCGGACGAAGTTCCGTCGGTCCTGGAAGAGGACATAAATTTCGTTAATGTCTGCCTGTTTTGTGGTAAAACGGTAAAGAAATACAGAGAAGGTAAACAGAATCCACAGATTCAAGAGCATAAGGACAACCAATTGGACCTCAAGTAACATTCACCAACCCACATAGGTCGGCGTGGTGAATCACTTCCTCACGCAGAGGAGGCCTGAGCCCACCGAGGGAACGTTAAAAGCGGTGATGATTTATGGTCGTTGAAGTAGTATTTTTGTAAACTAACCACCCTCTTGGATAAATGCCGAACCTAAGCGGGGTGACGTCGGACTATTCCGGATTAGACCATAACGGTGGCGTGCGCATTTGCTTGGGGGACGAGCTGGTACTTAAAAGCATTTATAGTGTGGTAAAAAAAACCATATTGTTTCGTATATAAAACGGTGAACGTGTTATTTATATATTTTTACCCAAGCTCAATTTCGATACTCGATCAAAAAACTGGAACGTCAAACCCATTTTCATTCTGTTTATAAAATTTAAAAACCGGCCAAGTGCGAGTCAGACTCGCGCACCGAGGGTTCCGTACAAACCTGTAGGTATATAAGTAAAAGTTATAAATTATTAAAAATATTTTTATTATATGATATAACTAAAAATGTATACTTTTCGCAATTTTTCCTATATCTCTGCTATAAGACGTTGCTTCATACCAAATTTCAAGATTCTGAGTTCACGGGAAGTACCCTGTAGGTTTTGATTCCCTTGCGAGTGTCGAAAATTTGCGGCATAAACGGGAGTATCTTTTGATCGCGTTGACTTAGAAGTTTGATTTTTTCACAGCTCCAAGAGACCATAGACTTGAGTATTTGATATGAATTTCAGCTTGATACCTCCACGCGTTCCTGAGAAAAAAGGTCTTGACAGACAGACAGACAGACAGACGGACAACAAAGTGATCCTATAAGGGTTCCGTTTTTACCTTTTGAGGTACGGAACCCTAAAAAGCCCATCCACAATTCCACATACATATTTTTTGTACGATTTTCGACTCACAGGTCGTGTTAATACATAAATCCCTACTGTCAGCAATATATAGGTATAACGTTTCCACGTTAAAGTTTGTACAAAGTTTTTGACGAGGATAACACAATATTTCTGACAGAGGATCACCTACAGGGTACTGACGAAATCAGTCATTTATTTGAAAGACTCATCTGCCTTGCCTTTCCTTAATTTGGGGTCTAGCGAAATGCAACAGGAATAAGGCCTAGATCTATGTACAAACGATGCTAAGCACATGTTCTGCCTAAGAAATGTTTCTATCTTTAAAGTCAATCAAGCACAAAGTTTGCCGTCACTGTTTGACAGTGACGGCAAACTTTGTGCCTTTAGACTTTACTACTGTCATCCGAAGCCTTGTTCAAATCACTGCTGAGCATAAGCCTCCTTTCGTTTCATGCTTTATATTCCCAGTCTTATAAAAGTCTTTTGCGGAATCTTTCCCGTGTGGCTCAGGCAAGCAGAAAAAGTAAGGTGGTGACTCGAAATTTAGCCTGGCTCTCGGAAGAACATTGTATCTCTTGGTTGACTTGGTTACCCGGTCAAATCTTGTATTGAATCAGAAGTCGGATCAACAGTGATTACCAATAAGGATCAAGTTACTCAAACTTCGTAATCTTTACAAAGAATTTCCTCAATGCTGCGGATTGAAACTTTATTGACCAAGCTTTGCAAGTATGTCAATCGATTGTTTATGCCGACCGTCTGAAGATATCACTTTTATCGGATTTTAAAATTTAGCTTCAAGTCTGAGACTTCATATTATTACCAAAAATATAGCTTTATCTAGCTATCATCTTACTTACTACGCAATCACGCCAAAACGGCTGGCTGGATCTGGATGAAATTTGGTACAGAAATAGATTATAGTCTGGAACAGCACATGGGCTTTTTACTTATTTTTTTCTCACACATACACTTCAAAATTTCCATGCGACCGAAGTCGCGGATAACCGCTAGCACGTCAACATTATCATCAATGCTTAGTGTATGTTCATTGGTCAGGTCTTCTGGGGTACACGGTCGGATACTTCAGAGTCGCCCCTCCAGAACTTATATCGCAATTATAGCGCAATATCTTCTCGTCTTATATACCGCAATGTCGGGAGACACCGCGAAAGAGTGAAGAGGTACCTTCTTAGCCCGCGCGGTCCATCGGTCTATTATTCCTATTAGACAATTCAACAATACTCACAGTAGACAAGGAGAGGCACTCCTCCTTGAGGGCGGGTTCGTTGGGGGCTCCGACCCAGGGAGGCACGGCAGCGGCACTGCCACGGCCCTCCTGTCCCTTGATGAAAGCGTCTTGCTCACGGTTGAACTCTCCCAGGATGCTCTGTGGGACAAAAGAAAGATCTTATGAGTACGCGATGTATATTTTCTTCTGGTGGTGATTATATTGGAGAATGAATGCCAGGGTTTAGCCCAGGCTACTTTTAGATTGGCCCTTTTAATAACAATCAAAATAGTTCAATATAAACATAATGAATGATAATGACAAAAAATCATATGACGGATTAGTATTATCATGATTTTTAAAGTTTATTTGGGTAATAAAATAATACTTTTTAATCTCCTGGATTTATCCAGTTATCACGATTTACCAAAATTCCTACAAAAGTCCATTGAATTCACTGAAAATTATAATACCAAAAACAAACTTATCGACCAAACGCTATTGCGATTGAACTGAATTTCTTTACACAGGAACTGTTAATCTTTTTCTAAAGACATTAAGGTCACGCTATAGACAGCTACTTATCAAAGAAAGAAAAACATACGTCTCTATCTATTTTATTACAATTTACGAACAATACTCGTATTGTTTGTGTATAAAATGTACTTATTTACTAGTATTTAGTCTACGATGTGTATTCAAGTGAGACAGTTTTGTGTTTATTCCCTCTAAAGTTTCTGAACTCAGGAACTAGTATCTGCCAATCTGTGAGTCGATCAAATTAATTACTTAACCTATCAACTAAAACTTAATACCACAGCATTATGATATCAATTTAATAAGTAATTAGTTGATTCACATTTTATGAAGTGTTTGAGCCGTTTGGGGTTTAAACACTAGGCCATGGGATCCGAGTGCCCACTTAGTCTTTCGGGGTATCGCCAGACCGTTGGTCGATTCCTGACGTGACCAGAGGGCTGGCCTTTTTAAGAATCAGCATTGCCACGTTGGATGGCAATGCTGATTCTGCCAGTCTTCTGGATACTTTCCCGTTGGTAGCGATGCGGGTGAATTTTTGACGCCCTGTAATTATTTTTATTTTTTGATATTTGTTCATGTTTTTATTTATATTCTTCCTATTTTATGAATTAATAGTATGTAATGATCAATGCCTCGGTTCACCTACGGGAGAGATAAAGAAATAGGAAATAATCATCTGTTTATGTAAATGCTTGACAATCTTCACCAATAGCAGGTGATACAGTATCTTTAAAATAATCCGTTAAATCTTATAATCTGACAGCTGGTGGTACTCTTGTTTCGCGCATCTCCGATAAGGGATAGTAATTTGTATGAGCATGTACCTGAGGTTTTATCTGCCCTGTCAAAAATAACCTGAGTGAGTGCATTATTTTGTTATTGGCTTATGGTTATATTTGTTTTTATATATCGGAAAAAAAACGTATAGAATCTTGTGTTATATTTATGCATTTTGGATTATTGGGAAGTTCATTCCTCAACCCGCACTGGCCCGCGTGGTGGATTATAGGCCATTCCCACTCATAGAGAGGACAGAGGAGGCCTGTCTCAGCAGTGGAAACATTATAGGTTGATTATGCTGATGCTACGCTATGCTCATTCTTCAAGAGATAGCTATAAGAGGGATTGTTTTACTATGACCAAATATGCACTACTAGACAAAGTAATACAGTGACATTTATTACATTTACACAACATTTATTTTGTAAAATGTTAAAGTAAAAACAAGATGGCGTTAGTTCTGATTATGACCACGTGCCGTAATATTGTTATTAACCGACTTATAAAAAGGAGGAGAATACTCCGTAATAACTGGGCCGATTTACGTGTTTTTTTTTCATTTGGTAGAGGAAGCCCGATCCCAGATAAATTGTATTAACTTTGCTTGAGGAGTTTATGAGTTAGCTCCTTTAATACGTTTTTTTTCCATGGCCTATGTTGATGACATGATGGTCTCTTAATAACATCTCGTAATGAATTAATTTTACATTCTAACTAGCAATGTAAAATTAATTCATTACGAGAATTAGTGTGGTATACTACAACTACAAAAGATAAAATAAAAAACTTTTTTGCAAATAAAAACCGACGTAAAAAAGTCTAAAATAACTTTAGTCACTGACTTTCGAAAGTAAGTAAAAGTTTTTAACAAATAAAGCAAAAATTATTTGAAATATTTGCAAGTTTCTGCTCTGCATACATTTATTTCTCGATTTGAGGAAGAATCAATAGATCTGCTGTGTTAACAAAACTTTAACGGTTCTCATAGTTAGTTTTACGCTTAAATGATAGCGTGACGGTTGACAGATGAGAATGGAAGAAAAAAACGTGTTGCGCTGACCCCAAGTAACATGGGACAAGGGCAGGAAGATGATGATAGTTAGTTTTGCACTTAACAGAAATCTAATAGGAAGTCAAGTTGTTTTACTGGCATAATAAATGAGCTGAAAAATAAATGTTTTGCTTGGCAAGCTTCCAATTTCTGCGACTTTTTACAGCAGCTACGAAGCTTGCCAAGTTTAACAACTATTTGTTTTAGTTTTACCACTTATTTTATAACTTTTAGAACTTCTTCGTGCTTCTTTTTATTAAAGTATTACTAGCTTTTGCCCGCGGCTTCGGTCGCTTTAATTTATAATTTGACAATCAATTCGGGTAGTACACTGCTTGTAATAACATGATTCAAGATTGAATCATGATTCGAAAGACACGTGGCGCCATCTATTATAATAACAACGTTATTGTTGTTTTCCTCGGGAACAGTACTTTTTTCGGAATAAAAGTTACCCTATGTCCGTTTCTGTACACCTGACAACGTATATGCAAAATTTCAGGATTATCGATTCAGTGGTTGAGGCGTGAAAAGGTAACAAACAAACTTACTTTCGCATTTGTAATATTACTTAGGAAGTTAGGATAGGACTAGAAACCCGTCGTTGCTTCGCGGGGTTTTTAAAGCATCAAGATTTCTATTTCATGTAAATATTAAAATCTGACAGTATACACGTGAAATCTAAAACAAAATTCTTTGCGCAACATCGATATCACGGAAACGGACACCAAAAGGGACTACATAATATGTATAGACTTGTATAATTCTTTGTACAATATCTTATTTACTTCGTAAATTACTTGATATTTACATAGTTATAACTTTAACCTAGAAGTAGAAATATAAATCAAAAGTTGCGATTGGTAAAGTAGGTCGGTTACTTATTTATTTATCTTATTGTTATTGTTTTGCAAGAATATTTATTTTTTAAGTTATTAACTGATAGTAAGCTATATTCACAGACATTTATGTTGCTGTATTAAAGTAAACATGTAATAAATTACTATAAAGGCTTATCATTATTGTATCATAACCATCAATAAAGTTAAGAGCGCATTGCTACGTCATATTAAGTATTACCTAAATTTATTTATAAATCTTATCTGAAAATACACTGAGTGAACTATGAAAACTTTTTGTTTTGACTTTCCTCAAATCCCGGAAATAGTTCTAAAAGGGGAACCAAATCTAGACAGAGTGGAAGGGACATCAACGCTCAAAAGGTAACCATTTAATACGAACATCATTCCGAACCGCCCCTCTCCCCCACATGTTCCGTACATTTTTACCGTGTAGGTATTGCACTTTTATAGGAAACACCTGATTTGTTGTTACGTGGTAGCCGTTTGTACGTCGATGCCCTGAATATGGAAATATAAAACTGTTACTAAGTAAAGAGAGCCTATGTCCCAGCAGGAGGAATATTTTAAGCCCATAATTCTGTGCTAAAACAGAAATTAAGCCATAGACTAAAATACAAAATTGTAGGAGCCCACTTGGCCTACCTTCCTACTCCAGTACCGTCATCATATAAACATGTATTTCATCTACAAATTCTCTTTGTTACAGTTTTGGATCTACCAACTGTCTACGGATCTTCAAGCCACCACGTGCACAGTAAATCCCAAGTGATAAAACTAACAACACTACTTCCACTATAAAAGCGTCCGTATGCAAGCAATAATTTCACTCAATCTGCGACACTTGAGATAACCGTTCAATAGAATTACTTCAGTACTACACAATATTCATACTGATTATGAAGATAGAAAGGTAGAAGTAATTGAAATAAAAGACATAAAATAAGAAACAAAAATGGATACAGAATCAAATACGAAGACAGACACGAAGGATATGAAAATGGAAACGAAAGTAGCAGAACCTGATAAATTGGTAAAGGCAATAGGCGAATTCGGGAGATGGCAAGTGATGCTCTGGTTACTAATAGCATCACCAACGAAGATCTCATCGGCATGGCACCAACTGGGGATAGTGTTCATAGCACCGGCCACCACATATAGATGCACGGAGACGAATCTAACTGATATGATAGTGATGGGCACCTGTTATAGTGATTGTGTTAGCTATGAGTTCTATACGGAGTTCGAGAATACGATCATTTCGCAGTGGGAGCTGATTTGTGAGAAAGCTTGGTTAGCGAACTTTACACAAACGATTTGCATGTTTGGTGTTCTGATCGGGAGTATTATCTTCGGTTACATAGCAGACAGGTGAGCCAAGAACATTTTGTAACTTACTAAGATAGCTAGTGTAAATAATTTCCTTCGATAGTAGTTAACCTCCAAAATTCTTGGCATTAAATATACTTAACTACTAACTTACTTTAGTGTCTTAAAAAATAGCAACAGCGTGTGCCTTTTGAATTATAATTAGATGCGCATTTTGTACAAGTCAGATTGGGGTGAAAATTTCCATGAAAACTGTTATCATGATTTAGTAAAGTATAATTTCTGGTAATGTAAAATCACACAAATGATGTTATTAATTACAGATATGGAAGGCGTCCAGCATTACTGATAGCTTGCATGGTGCAGCTAGTAACCACCCTAGTAGAAGCCTTCTGCCCAACCTATTGGCTGTTCACTACAGTCCGTTTCTTCATCGGCGCAGCCACCGCAGGAACAATCCTATGCTCCTTCATTCTGATGATGGAAATCATAGGACCATTGAAGAGAGAACTGATGAACTGTCTCTGCGCCCTACCAATGCCAGTTGGACAGATGTTAATGCCACTGTTCGCATACTACTTGAGGTCTTGGGACAGATTCTGCTTGGGAGTTTCAATTCCTCTTGTATTGTACCTGGCATATTTCTTTATATTGCCCGAATCTCCAAAATGGTTGTTGAGTGTTGGGAAACTGGAGGAGGCTAGTAAAGTGATGACACAGGCTGCGAAATGGTGAGAATTGAGATGAATTTATTCAAATAATCTGTTAAACTCTTTATTACGATTCCTTGACGGGCTGTTATTCAAAAGATTTACCCTATATTTCTTGGTTTTCAGGAACAATCTCCCCTCAGATAACATGCTTGACGTAGCTAAAAGTATAGCCAGTGAAAAGGTGAACTCAAACGAGCCGATACGGAGGGCCACCTATTTGGACCTGCTCAGAACTCGGATGCTCAGGATCAACACCCTGTGTTCCTGTCTCATCTGGTTCGTGCTTGGCATGGCCTACTATGGAAGCAACCAGTACATTGGCCAGACTAGTTCCAACGTCTTTATTTCTGTTGCTTTAGCTGGAGTTTTGCAGGTAATTATCTTCTTTTATAGTTATATTTTTATCACGGTTAAGTCTAACTGCAGTTATAATATTTGATTCAAATGTTGACTAAGATCATACGTTAAGCGTGTTATGTCATCCTAAAATACAGACGTAGTACCTGCAGAATTTAAAACAGATAAGTTCTTAATCAAATAACAATAATTACTATTATTTACAGTGCACGTGCCACAAATCTTTGATATCACTATCTTACGAAAAGTTACGTAACGACACTATTTTTGCATTTTACGCATATTTGTTATTGTCTGAAAACTAGTATTTCTTTTCATTCACATCATTGTATGTTATCATCTTCTTGGTCTTATTTTTCTCGTTTTGTTTTCGTCGTCTGTCTTTCACAATAATTCTGTGAACCCTGCGTTTGGATAAATCAGTGATTTGACTATCATCTTTTAGAAACATAACTAAATTCTGTTTTTGAACATTTTGGTCCTTCTTCTAATATCTTCTGCTATTTCCAGTTCCCCGGCATCTTGCTGAGTGGGTTCCTGAGCAAATACTTCGGAAGGAAAATAACAATGATCAGTTTGTTCGTCGTGTGTGGAGGAAGCAATGCGTTCCTGATTGTACCAGAAGACTGGGTTGCTGTAAGACTGACTATGGGAGCTATTGGTGTGGGCTGTGCTTCGGGAGCGTTCGCTACCATGTGAGTATAGTTTGATGTTTTTTTCTTAGGGTACATAATAATTGGGCCTAGTTTTTATTTCCAGTCCGTCCAATTGCTGGGCAAAGGCCTCCTCCATCTCTTTCGCCTTGGATGTCCAGAGAAGAGGCTCTAGTTGCTTTAGTAGTTTGAAATATCTCAAGGATCCAGGCATTAAACAGAATCAACTAATGAATTCTGTTCGCCTACATAAAACATTAGTCATTTGGATTGTGCTGGAAGCATAAGCATAATCCAGATCACTAATTCAGGCAAGGTCTAGGTTCTATCCAAAAATCACTTCAAAATGACCAATTGTTTTACCTGTATTTTTGAATATTTAAGCTAGTACTCTTTTGTGTACAAAACTTCATATCAAATCTAACGATTTCTCAATATTCTTCCTATACTTTTCCAGGTACATGTACACCACAGAACTGTTCCCGACTGTAGCCCGTAACATGGCTATGGGTGCTTCCTCCACCACATCCAGGGTCGGCTCAATGATAGCCCCCTACGTGGCTGGCATGGGCATCTTCGCTGCGTGGCTACCTCCAGTAGCCTTTGCTATTGTTCCGATCCTTGGTGCCATTACCTGCTTCTTCTTACCTGAGACAAGGGGCAAATCCTTGTCAGATCATTTGTCTTAGACAGTGCTTGTACAGACCTTCTTTGTGTCAAAATATGTGTTTTCTGACAGCAGCTGTCAATTTTGACGTTTATGTTTTGTCTAAGTCGTATTTATTCTTTATGTTTGTTCGTTAGTTAATGGCTAGGGAAGTGATATTATTGGTAATGTGTTATTTTGTACGTTTATTCTTTAGTTATAATAGAGTGTACAGTTTCGAATGTAATCGGTTAAGTAAGCAGGCTTATACATATAAAGATATTTTTTTAAAACAAGACCAGTGCATTATTTTTGTTGTAACATGTCCTTGTGTGATTTAACTTTTTAATTTGAATCGAAAAGCTAAAAGAACACAATTTTACGGTTCAACGAGCTACAATAATCGATTAACGCAGACTAACACGAATGTTAAACAAAATGTTTCACGTCAAATGAAATTCGTGTTTCCTTTGTAAATAAACGACAAAATTAATGCTGTATTAATACTGAACGTGCACTGTTATTATTTCATACGTGGAACTGGAATTTCGGTATGTGAAATATGAAATGACCCTACGCATTAATGCATAGTCAGGGTTGGGTAAATATTGTGACAGGAATAAAGCCGTAGGGCCTTTAATGGTCCCATTTTATGCGGGTGCTGTTATGGACGATTAAAAGGACTATAAGTTGGAAGGCAACGACAAGGTCTTTTTGGGACAATAAGGACATAATTATGATTGTATACCTTAAAATTTCATTGCAAACACTACTGACCGCTATGATCACGGAATAGACGTAATATGAAACACCTTTATTTTCAAAAAATCCTGTATATGATATATTTTAGTTAGGAGGATATAGCCCTGCAAATCGCTTGAAACAAACTGAAAGCTTTTTATTACATAACTAGCTGTTGGCCGCGACCTTCGTTCGCATGAAATTATTATAAAATATATTACTTCCCTTTATGAATCGAATTTTGTTACCAATTTCAAGGGTATTAATGTTTTTGCACGGAACCCTAATAATTCATCTAAAATAAAAGAGATTAGCCTGATCAAACATACAGACAGACAAAAACTGAAAAAAAAAAGTGTTCTTGTTTTATGTGCCGTATATATTTTCATATGCATTCAGTAAAAAGCTGTAATTTTGATATTACGAACAGACACTTCAATTTAATTTATTTGTATAGAAAATGTATATACGGTCAAACTGATACTAGAACAAAGAGTCTCAAATCAAGCCAGTATATTATTCCAGCAGTGTATATTAATCCAGCACACATTATAGCATAAATCGAAGCAAAACTTCACAGAAATACTATTACAGGGAAAGCTGAACAACAATAGCCATAAAACAAATTAAATTCCACATTAGCACCTCAACAAGGGTGACGATGTGGGGGTGTAAGGGGGTGAAAAGGGGCGTACTCGTTTGTGAGAGAAAACTGGGTCAACTTTGTACACAATTTATTATTGTTACGGGAACACCGAACAATTAAGTAATTAAATGAAAAGGTATGAGCGGTACGATGTTATTAAAATTCATATAAATGTGATTACGGATAACGGGGATGACAATGGAAAAATACAATAGAGGAAGATTAAACGCGTTGTTGGTAGCAACCGCTAGCACCGAAGTTTCGGTTACGATTCCAAGTTGAGTTCACAGAAGCAGCACGGAGTTTGGGCATGTGCCCGGCTGAAAGCGCCCTCTTTGACATGGGATACAAACATAACTGGAGAAATGGGAGTACTATGGTGCACCTGTGTTTATCCGTAAGAGGAGAGTAGGATTTTATGTTATTATAACTATGTAACTATATGGGGACAAATACAACGAGGGCAAAGATTTCGACCATTTATATTCTTATAGTTGAAATGCTGTATGTTAGTAGTTATAGTGGAAAGGTGTACCTATTTAGGACACAATAAATTAGAGATAAAGTGTAAAGAACCTTCACAATGTTCTATACAAACATGACAGCGACAACTGGAATTACATTAATTGTACAAGCATGAAGAAACGGCAACTCATTCCAATACATGTTCTATCCGTGGAACAAATAATTTTCAGTTCAAAGAAGCGACGTTTCCATGGATAAGTAAAACTCAGTCGAGCGGTTGCTGACTTTAAATTATTTTGTCAAACATATTCATATGTTTCTGAATAAATCCAGACATGTGAACGTGTGTGAATTTCTGCCTATAGGCAATTCCCTTGAGCCAAGCATGTTGTGATCGGAGGCTGATCTTAAAAAAGGCTTTCCTAAGACTACCAAATAGTTTAACACTTACGCAGCAAGGTAAAGAAATAGTACCATCGCCCATTTAGTTTTGTTTTTGAAAATCTGATCTTCAAAGAGCTGATCAAAGGACTATGTCCACGAGAAAAGATGAAAAGCTATGCAACAAGAATTCTTAACTCTTTTTAAAAAGAATTGTCCTCGAAAAAAGGTCTGACAAATTATGTAAAGTATTCAACTGCCCAGTTCTTTTCGAGAACAGTCCCATAAACACGCGCAGGACGACTCGAAGGACCGAAATACATTCGTGTACTCTGACACGCCTCGTAAACGTCTGCCTTAATAAGTAATAAAGAACTTTGCCCGTTGCTTTCCGTGAAAAGATAAAGCTCTTTAAGGCTGCGTTCACATCAAGAGTACAATCGACCGCTGGTTTTGTTATTCATTTTTTTTATTTTGTGATAACTAAGTATTGTATAACGTATCTTAAATCTAAATACATAATGATAAATGGGTTAATGTACAATCCACTTCGTTTCCACAAATTTACTTTAAAAAATTAATTAAGTACAAAATGAGGGCGAACTACATACAAGGTGACAGGGAAACTCGACATATTGAAAGGGGTTATAGAGGTCATTAGCAACAAATGAAGTCCAGTTAACAAGGTGTCAAAACTGGATGGTTACCGACCCGTATCGCTAAAGCCTGTCTTTCCTAACAGTCGTAGTCGGTCGCCTACTGTACATTTCGGTGTGAACGCAGCCTAAGACACGAATACTCATTAAAAATGTTCAATGTTTCGCGATGAGGAGCAAACACAATTAATTATTATTAATGGCAATTACTGTTGCAACGAATTTCCATTTCGACGAAATATAATATAATAACCGAATATAATTACCGAATATGGAACAACGAGTGTTTGTATTTTATTTATTTGTCTTTTAACGTGTACATACATTCGGAATAGCTTAAAAGATTTAAAGGCAAAATGAAAATGGTCACCTTCCATTTTGCATATCGCTGTTGAAAGCATAATGCATATGCAACAATTTTATGCAAATTTCAACAGTGCGAAACGACTGGAATAGCAATATGAAAAGGCTGGCATTGCTGTACCTTCTTACTGGTAAAACACTCATATAAACCATATTGACATCTCTATTTTTATCTCTGTCTCTCATTTCTCGTAGTTGAAATCTCTTATCTCATCTGACTACGTGTTCTTGTGTAAATTTCACGCCAGTGGGAATGCGTAGTTAAACATTTATGTTACACAGACAATTGACCACATACTAACCTTTTCTTTGAAGATAAACCTGAATATGAACGAATGAATGTACGACTAAACGCTGAAACCATTCAGGAATGTTAATCCGAGTTGATTAATATTGGGTGAAATGTAAATCTGAATAACAGTTAGGGCACATCAACGGGACTAGTATAAAGGGGTGTGACAGTCTATTATTCTTCACGAAACGTGATTTGTGTAAAAGAGAACCTATCTTGATAAGAATTACACGAAATATTATAGAACTTGAAAGTTCGTCCATTATTTATGTTTTCCATAGATTTATAAAGTAAATTCGAAGGCTGGCTCAAGTTTGCCACTGAAGATAACATCTACCCATCCTAAACCGTGTGAGTGAGAAACGCCGTCCCATCTCTTCTTTTCCTCTGTCCTGTCTGCACCCTGCAGCACTAAATGAGGCAAACGACAGAGCTGTCCAGTGTCCAGGTCACTACAAGATATCTCGTATACACCAAATATTTTAAGCAAAAATCCACCACCATGGAAAAACCCTTTTCACAAAACCAAACCTGAAAAATTGCTATCTCTAAAACCAGCAACCAAAAGTTCAGACAGAACAGTAAATAAAAATTCAATGCACACAGAAATAGTTTATCAAATAAAAATAAAACTGCAGCGCCCAGCAACACATGTTCGGAATGTTGGCCAAAAGGTTTTTGCAGAATGTTTCATTCTGCTCACAGAATATAAATCCGTATTGATTAATACTCAGAAACAATTCAAGGGAAGGCTGTGTTCATGTTCAGAGGCGAAAGCGTTTTGTCGACGGTAGAATGTTATGCAACAATATTTCGTATCAGTCGGGAGAGTAACGGTGAAAATTGCTGGCATAGGTAGTTCCAAATAGCGTCATTGGTTAATGTAATGAATGACATTTAACAGATATGTACACTAATATTACAAAGAGGAAAAATTTGTATTTTTGTGTGTGAGTATGTTTGTAATGAATAAACTCAAATACTTCTGTGCCGATTTCAAAAATTCTTTCACCATTGGAAAGCTACATTCACCCTGAGTAACATAGGCACCCGTGCAAAGCCCGGACGAACCGCTAGTAACTACATATTTTGAAATATTATGTTACTAAAAGAGTGATAAATATAAATGCTGATGGATGGAGAGGGAGAGGAAGACCAAGGAAACGATAGATGGATTGTGTGAGGAATGATATGAAAGAACGGCGGAATAGAGTGACGGTTGACAGAGGAGAATGGAAGAAAAAAACGTGTTGCGCCGACCCTAAGTAACATTGGACAAGGGCAGGAAGCTGTTATAACAACTTACGATTGGTGAATGTCACAATAGCTCACAAGTAATTGTATTTATTTGTGCACAAATAACTGGCATGTGTAGTACGTGTTTTACTAATCTTTTTATGGACGCCCGGTTGGGTATCGATCGATCGCCGGTTTGGATTGATCGCTTTGGGCTCAAAGCACGTTTGAGAGGAGTGCTTGACGCGCTTTGATGACTTCGAGCTTGTGAACAGCTTTGAAACAGTTCACAGCAGAGGTTAAAACGTGAGTAGCGAGAAATAAGAGCTGCATGACACTCGAAATTCATAAAATTTCAACAAAATATTATAGTATTACGGAATGTTTCACAAGTTCACAACTGTAGTTTCGAGGAATTTTCAGAGCAGTTCAGTTAGATTCAAATGGAATGAAACACGTGGCACGACAAAATTGGTTTGTTTTTTTTTTTCAAAATCTAGGTAACGTTTACAAATATCTAAACTTTAAACCACCAGGCAATATTCCATAGACAAGCAATGACAACACCGCCATTTTCTTTTGAATTAGTAACAGCTCTGGCGGTATAGACGGAGCTAGTTCTCATACGGGCAAAATTACAAAATCCAACAAAGGAGTTAACACTTGTAGGAAATTGTTAATGGTTTAATGAAAAAAATCGAGATACAATATGTTAAAAAAAAACCTGTCCGATCCGAAAGGGGCTTAAAGGTATACCAATGATATTGCCAAATTGTAAACATAAAATATTCATGTGAGTAAAAATATGAATGAATTTTAAAATGCATGATTTTTGTCCCAAACTACCACGTTTTCCCTAAATTCAAACAAACTTTCAAAACGAGACAACATCATCTTCGGTATAAGCATGTTCGATTGTCAATTGTTTTTTATGACGTCACTACTCAAGAAGCGACCGCTCGCGCCCGTGTGTTTTTTTTAGTATATTTTATTAAGTTTCTTCATTTTAGTATATTTTATTTATTTTTCATCGGGGTTTTTTTTACTTGTTCTCCAAAAAGGAATAGAATCTAATCTCGCAACCTAATAATAATCTCCGGATCGTACAGGGTTTAACATATTGTATATATTTACACCAAAGATAATTCAAAGATAATGACTATAGAAATGAAGTTATAGCTAGATGATGACCACAAATACAGCATGTCTACTTACAGTCTTGTTTTTCTGTTATCCGAGATTGGCATGGAAAAAGTGGAAATATAAAAATTTAATAAGTGCACAGACACAGACAATAGCAAGAAATAGCACACATATTATGGTGAATATAGACAAATGGAACGCAATTATGGAGAATATGGACACAAATAGAATGTATGTATATGAAGAAGATGGACACAAATAGAATGCATATGAAAGAGATGGACAAAAATAGAATGCATATGGTGAAGATAGGCATAATAAGGGTGAGGCTTGAGATGTGAAAGCAAAATCTTTGCATCAACTATTAGACAGAACAAAACGGAATGCAGTATATATAAAATCTCTGAAAAAAAGGAAGCTGGAACGTCTTCACAAAGATCAGAATGACGATCAAGTAAATGAATAAAAATCTTTTTTTGAGGTCGAAGCTAATCGGACAAACCCAAAATATATACATAAATAATACAATATATACAAAATTCAGATAACAATTAGTTTGCTAGATTCTGCTCAGTTTAAAATTGATATAGATCAAAGCGACTATTCACACAGTTCAAGGACTCTCGTGTTTAGACGCAGTGACAAGGGCTATCGAAACGAGTCCACTGACCCGTCCTAACTGGCTACTGGCAAAGAGACGACGAGCTGAATGATCCTTGATCGGTAACGAGTGAGGCACGATTGTGACGAATTCGAGAATAGGTTTCAACTCTCGAGTATGCGACAGAGCTAGTGCAGAGCAATGTAGTCAATCAGCTGTTTAGTAAGCATAATCATCTGACCAGCTTTTTCTCAACTGTTACTGCGACTTCCAGTCTAACCGGATGCAGCTGAATGCCGATTTTTCAAGGACCGACTGCCGGGGGTGGCGCTAAGAGTGAATGCTAGGTATTTCTAGCAAGACTGCTTGTCACACTGTGTGTCTGTTCAAGTGCCTCGATAGCACAAGAGAAACTTTATACCAGTACTTTTGTACGACTAACTTAAGTTTTTAGCAGTTTTGCAATAGTTTGTACTGAAGTTCGCATTCGACTCAAAAACTGGATACGTATAAAACGGTTAGCTCGTTCGAAATGGGACAGCTTTCCGAATGAAAGACTTCGAACGTTTCTCATATGTAATGTGCTACGTTTGCCTCGTACAAAGTGTGCCAATGTGGGTCACACGGAGGTGATATTTTCCGATTTTTCCCGACATTTTTATATCTGCGAACGCTTTTGTTTCGTGATGCGATATTCAACAGGCATTCATTTGTAACCTTCTGTGAGAGCCAAAGGGATTATTTCAAAAGATGGGAAGAGAGCAGGTTTCTCCCGATGTTACATACCTATGTTACATACATATTTATAATAAAATATGCTTTTCATTGTCTGTTTGGCTCCGTTATATTTCTTCTACGCAACAGATTTCAATGTAGTTTTCACAATAATTTAGACAATTTAGTTTGAAACGTGTGTGAATAATACAATTGATATTTGTCATATTTAAGAAATCGCAAAGTTTTGTCAAGTCATAAAAACTAGGATACGAATCAGGTGCGAATCGCTTGCTATGCGTTAAGTTACGAAATACGATCAAGCTGGACATATCCGAAAAACAAAACCAAGGAAGATCTTAAAAACCTAAAAACAGCTTTGGACCTTGAAGATCAAAGTTGAGCCAAAGCTGTCTGAGAAAAGAAAAGAACAAGTCCAAACCATATTTATTACTACACATTCACAACATCACAAAATTTACCAAATTCGGGTGCATGAAAGGAGCCTCCCTGAGCGGCGTTAACATAAACTGAACTGCAATTAAAAAAAACCGGCCAAGTGCGAGTCGGACTCGCGCACCACCGCACCACCATTACCACACATTAAATATATACAGACATTCGTTCCGTACCATTATCTATAAAAACAGGCAAAAAAATCATGTCTGTATGTAGTATGGGAGCCCCATTTAAATATTTATTTTATTCTATTTTTTAGTATGTGTTATTATAGCGGCAACAGAACAGACGGACAGACAGCGGAGTCTTTGTAATAGGGTCCCGTTTTACCCTTCAGGTACGGAACCCTAAAAACGGCATACCGGATAGGTAGCAATCAATAATGCAAAGTCTATCTAACCAATCCTTTCACAATGGAACATACCACATCAAATCTGGAGGTTCATACTAAATCCCCTTTATGTACTAGACTGTGGTATTACTAGCCTGAAACCAATACCACAGTCCCACAGTCCAAGTCGATCACATCATATGTATGACCAAACAGGAAGTAAATCCCGCTACCGCGCACAAGCCGGAGCTTCGAGTAATCCGGTCGATTGATCCGGACATCCGGTAACCGGGAGGGAGGGGGAACGGGGGTAGTAATGAGGTTCTATTTTAAACGTATAGGGGTGTCGTTCATTCGGAGTGAATTGGGTTGTTTTGTTAATTCAGTATTATTTCAGATTTAAATACGTTGGTACGTTTGATAAATGTAGGTCAATATGTAAAATATAGGTCAACATGGTGAAATACGCTTTGCAATTTGACACGGCCTTCGGTTCGGAACTGCGAGGTAGCTTTTTGTCGAGTTCAGATAAGTGAAGCTTGAATTAATTTACTGCCACCACCCTTAATAGTATAGACATAACATCTCGCTTGACACCCCTGAAGGGTTAGGTAGAGGTGTCTGCAGACGCTCGGTTGATACCAACAGGATCTCCTTTTATCACAAGGGACTTAAACATAACTGGCAAAATTCGAGCTTACTAATAGTACACCTCTGACCTATCCCTTGGGGGATAGCAGGTGTGATGTTGTTATATCAGGTCATTTATAACCGATTTGTTAATTTATAACGGGCTGGTGTCCGTGGAGTTGCGGACACCAGCCCGTTATACAATACAATACAATACAATTATAGAAAGTTCTTAATTGGGGTTATTAATTCTGTCCTTTAGCTTCCCCTTTTAAGCGAGATTGATTTGTCAATAATATCATGTTGGTCATATCCATGTAGGATACCTTACTCACAACCTCACAACAGTAACATTCCCTCGCACGGAACGCCTGTAAAGTTCCACAAAGCCCTCTCACTGCCCTTTTAGTAAACTTTTATCAGACCGTTGAAGCATCATTTATAACTGCTAAAAGGCCTGAAAGCCTGCTGAAAGCCACTCTCTGTTTACAACTTTTACGGCGTCGGACATCAAAATGTATGTACTCAACTCCCGAATGGATTGTATACCTTCTTATCAAATAAAAAGAGAATTATTTTAATGCTCTTGCATAGTAGAACATCATCCTGTAACCCCCGAACGGTTAGGCAGAGGTGTGTATAGTTACACACACCCACATTTTAGTTATTTTTTAGGGGCACAAATCTATACGCCGACCTGCAACTGAAAAATTCGTGATGGGAAAACCCAATAATACTCGTACTTTGCCAGGCCTAGTATTGGAACCCAAGATTTCATACTCAGCAGTCAAGCGACCACTACAACAACGAGACAGACGGGAAACTATCTAATTGAACAAAGTCAATGATATTTTGATACATTGAGACTGATATTAAAATACGACCGTTCTTAAAAACCCGATAAAGAAATGAAGCCTCTGAAAATTATTTCTACATAGAAAAACCTAGTTACATTGATACCTTTTTATCTCAAATATTTTATAAAAAATATTCCGTTACAAAGAATTAACTGACTGAAGGTAAAATGTCAGAGCCTTAACCCAATCTCTTTTCTCTGTAACTAAGTAAATAACTTAGTCTGCAAACAGAAAACAGACTTTTCTACTTAGCGACGGAGACAGACGTATTTATCTTTATGTACTCAGACATCTATCAGCCGAAATTAAGAAAATTGGATCAAGTACAAAAATACCCTCTTGAAAAAAAAATAAGGAAGATTTAATAACGACAGATGAGATGACGAGAGATTTAGAAAACAGCAAAAAGTAACACATAATCATTTTGGGAAATGTCTGCGATAACATTGCGACGACGCGCGCGCGACACGACGCGCGACGTAATTCCGAGCGGAATATAAAATTCCTTGAAGTTATGTGACTTCCGGGCTAAGGCTCCGTTCACGGCCTCGGGTGATGCCACTTGCAACGATACTTGCGCCCTAAATGCGCGTGAGAACAGTCAGCCTCAAAAAGATTATATACATACATCGACAAGAATTCATCCATTGTCTAAAACCTTTGTGCCAATATTTTGTATCAATTTGTAGCAACAAAATGTATTACACACTGGTTAGGTTCTTAATTGTAGCTAAACATTGTTACAATATTATACAACAGATTCATCATCTGCATAGCCTTTTCCCAACTACGTTGGGGTCGGCTTCTAGTCTTACTGGGTGCAGCTGAATACCAGTATTAATTGAACTCTTATCGGTTTTAACATCTTATTAAAGCTAGCTCTTTGCAAGTAGCGATGCTGTGGCATAGTCTTCTTTCATTTGTTTTCTCGGCAGTTGCTGCCTCAAGTCGCACGTCGCTTGAGTTTGTAGCCCGTGGCCAAGAGGTAAGCTTGGTAAGGGGAACGGTGCTCGAATTACGGGAACGAATGTGTGGTTGTAGGTATTGATCGAGCGTTGGTTCTAGACTCAGACCGTTTGTGGCGCCCGGGAGTCTGAATTGTTTACGGGATGGTCTGGTGCTGCAGTTATGATTCCGATTTTAACTGTGCTTGTAACTGCACCTACCTATTTTATTCAATAGCATTTGGATTGCGACGCAGTATATTCTCCAACTATTTTTCTTCTGTGTTTTATAATTATGTTTATTTTTTGCGCGTCATATTTTGTAGTGCGAATAGTGGATTTTTCTGTCAAATTGACGTTTACAAGAATGCAATGTATTAGAAGTTTATAAGGATCTTTTCTTTTCTAAATGCGCTTTTTTTTTCTTATTTATTTATTCCAATCATCATAACGGGATATCTCAAGGCCATAGGGATTTATTTATACTTATAATTATCCTTTACACACTAAAATGATCAACAACTTTCACTTAAGAATATGACCCATTAATTACCTTCTACTACCAGTTTATCCTCCTCTTATACAAAACCTTCCGTGCCGTAAACCCTCTTGAAAGTCCTCGAGAAGTCCTCAATATCATCGAACATTATCTAGACTACTTATAACCCGACAAAGGGACTCTCTCTAGGGCTCAACGACTCGCACAAGATGGCGTCTGGACGAATTGGGAATCAAGTTATAAATATGTTACGAGTTTAGCACCTGTGCTTTGAATAAATATGTATAGGTAAAGTTTTATACGTGTTCTTGTTGGGATCTCGAAGTTTTCAGGGAAAGTACTAAGTCAGTATTCAGAATATTTACGTGGTGGGGAAGCTGGTGAATAACATCAGCGGTAGATCAGAATTATATTATATTAGGTTGACAGGTGAGAATGGAAGAAAAAAACGTGTTGCGCCGACCCCAAGGACATGGGACAACAGAAGCATTAAACTTATTTGAAAAGATCCTGGTAGGATCGCAGCAAAGACAGGGACGTCGCCAGCACTTAATGTGGCAAAAATATAGAGAGTGTTGTAGTGGGGATAGGGCACACCTCAAAATCAAGAGGAAATTTCAACAATGTGTATTTCTACTCACTTATGCTAAAAAAATTATAACTAACAGACTTGCTAAAAGGGTAAAGCCTATAAAACGTTACGTTAAATTATCTTTTCCACTCACAAAGGTGAGGTAAGCTTTCCTTTACACAAAAAAGCCTTTTATGTAACTAATCAATACATTCAAAAGGGCGAAGAAGAATTTCATAAAGTTGCGCCTTTTTCTAGAACTTTCTACAGAAAGGACCTTTGTGTAAATTAAATTAATGACCCAGATCTAGTCCAAGTCTTTTAAATAGAATTAATGGGGAAAAGGACTGGGGAAAAATTGGTTACGTAATCCAATTTGTTTTAAAATGGGTTTTACGTAGATTTGGCGTAGTTAAGTAGTACGTTTCAATTTGACTTTGATTTTACTTGACGACACTGAGTTTCAGGTTAGGATTAGAGAGTTATAACATAGGATCAGCTGAACGAAAATTACTTATTATTTTTTGTGTTTAAAGAAATGAGGAAAAAGATGAAAGTTCTTCATCCTCTCATATCGAGCCTCCGACCAGACAGAGATCTACGGTTTTACATGACGTCAGGTACATTGCTTACTTTACATTATGGCGATAAAGATGCCTCCAGATTCGTGTCAAATTCATATTATTCAAAATCGAAAGTGACCCAAATTGGATCAGTTGTATTAGTAAATTCACAGCGAAAGAATTACACAGTTACCCCAGTAACAGGGTAAATAAGGTGCTTTATATAGTCATAGTGGAACTGCGTCTGTTCGATAGAACAGCTTTGAACCCCTTTGAGGATTAAAACATGTCGGTCACATAATATTGTAGCAAATTGGGTAAAGTTGTGTGTCCATTTATTATGCGGCGCCCCCGGACTGTCCCACCCACGAAGACATCTAGTGGCCCTGGCAAAAGGGTGTTTACATAAAACGGCAATTATCCCTTTTTATAAATCCTGGCCATTTGAATAAAAACGGTGGGGGTTGGTCCATGTGATAATTCAAACATAAACATGAATCAGATTTAAAATGGCGTTCATGCCTGTTGTCACTAGGAGCCTTTACACACCACGTTTTTTTCATGAGCTGACGACGCACGTTTTTTATTAGCGCGTCCTCTGCGCATTATCAATACGTTTTAGCAGGTTTTACACATTTTTTGTATCGATACAAACGCAAATGTAACGCGCGTTTGTATCGATACAAACGCGCGCTTACAGCGCGTTTTAAAAGCAGCACGAAGGCTAGCGCAAGCAGAGTTTTCTCGAGCGACGCCATCGTAATACTGTGTCCAAATGGTTTATAGCGATACAAACGCAAGGCTCGTGTGCTAGGCGACCCCCAATTAAAAGCGCGCCGCTGGATTTTCAAACCTCAGCTTGGTAAATCCAATAATGCTTTCCGCCACCGATGACAAAAGCGGGCGTGGTCGTAAATACGAAACCGAGCGAAATTAAAATTAATAGATAAATACAAGTTTGAAATTATAGTGAACTAGCTTCTGCCCGCGACTTCGTCTGCGTGGGCTCATTTACCGGGATAAAAATCCTATATGTTAATCCAGGTTATTAAGTATCTGTGTACCAAATTACATTCAAATCTGTTCTTCGCGCGTCGTTTCGTTCGTTTTTGCGTGAAAGAGTTCCCAGCAATAATTTTTGAGTAGAGTTACCTAGTTTTATGTACAGAATGTTTGGTTGACAGCTTCGACAAAAAAAAAGGTGTAAACGGAGATGTACGAACGTGGACGCAGCAAAAACAATATGTGAGGATCGTAGCAAGTGCTACGCGCTACGCTGCTCGGGCTATGTGTAGTTCCTGCCCACGGGGAAGACAAAGGCGTGAGATTAAGTATGTCCGACAACATAAATATCTGCATAGCCAAAGTCAAAGAGCCATTAACCGCACACAGCGTCAAACGTGTCCAGTTGACACTTTTGGAGCACAAACCCAATAACATGGCCCGATTTGGTTCGAACCCTCATTGACCTACTTCGGCTGAATAAAAGCAGTTGAATTAAAAACTGACGCAAACGCCCCCATTTCATTCACCCATTTAAATATTAAAAAAGCCAGGTACGACAAACATTGTGCAACGTTGCAACTATTCACAACATACAAGTTACAAAGCGCTTTGTATGGCCGCCATTTTGTAACTCGCTACCTACAAACGTACGTCACTAGCTATTTTCGTCCAACACTGTTATATTTACATGAATACATTAAAATGTCAGCCACTGACATTTTGTGACATAGTTCTATAAAGGTGTAGTCGGGAAGCTATTTTCAAACAGGATGGTGGAAGAGGGAGGAGACAGTGCAAAGGAAATTGTGCAGGAAGGTTGAACAATACAAAGTCGATATAAATAATTTAGTGGGAAGATGAAAGGATGCTGCGGTGTAAGACAGCTACGGCTTATAAGTTGAACTTATAAACAAATTAAGGTCAGCTTAGAAGACCTAATCTTAGGAGGATCTCTGAAATAATCGAGAGAGCAAAGTAAAGGGAAAAGCAGTTCCTGTATGTACGTAATATGTTAACTGGACTATCGAATTAGGGCAACCTGATAACATAGATTTAAGATGTATAAATAAGATGATCAGACACCAGATGGTAAACTTTTTGCATAAGATTCTGTTATAATCTTCTTCTGGGTGAGGGCACTGGCTGCTGTAACACAGGTCTATCACCCAGCACAGTAGTACTAACAGGAGTAACCACTTTCTTGTGGAATAAAGATTATTGATAATAGAGATTAATTGATTATAACATGACTAATTTATATGGCCTGTGTTATCCCTTTAAAAAGGCCTCATCCTTTTCCTTCCACACAATTTTGTTATCTGGTCATTCAGGCCACGATGACAAGACATAAAATAATTCAATGAAAAAGTGAAATAATATACAAAGAATCTTGGACGTCCTGAAACTAGACTAACCTAAATAATAAAAAATATGAGAAACGTTGAGACTCGTATTTCTCAGCTCGGTGAAAACTGCGAATGCTCAAACGTAACAAGGTACACTATTACACATCGTGCTGCTGTTATATCTTTGTCAGGCATTTACATTTTATCTACTTACCTTGTTAACACTGGAATTACACAATAGTAGAGTATAATGAGGGAATGTAGTACATTAAAATAATTAAGGCGAGGTTTGTACAACCTACTTTTAGTTTTAGAGAGAAAATTGTTCTCTTTAGCTTAATTAAATGATGGGGCGTTATTCTACCGTTCCCATATTTTTTTATTCTGACTGTTTACCCTAACCATTCTGTGTTTTTTCGTCATTATCACCTTTCTGCCCTTATCACATGTTGGTTTGGGATCGGCGCAACACGTTTTCTTCTTCCATAATCAGGCTCTTAGATACCTATCATTCCTGGTCAGTTTGAGAAGACACGAACGGAAAAGTTGAAGCTCAGGAGAGCACAAATCAAGACTACGAAGCATGAGACCAGTAAATCCAATACACCACCAATCAAAGCTGCCCACTATGCAAGCCTTGTCAGTAACACACGTATATTCACTATACGGACGTCACCATCGGGAATCGACGTGTCGAGGTAAACCAAACAATGCATTTGAATAAACAAATACTACACCGACAGAATTTGATAATGTTTCAGCAGAGAGAATTTTTAGCAAAGAATAAATATTGTTTTTGTTTGGAGGGAATAAAGGACAGATAAATGTAACAAATACTATTGTAGTTTATACTATTTTACATAACATACCTATAAGATAACATCACACCTGTTATCTCCGAAGGGTAGTATAAGTAGCCTAATACTGACAAATTCCAGATGGAAAAACCCAATAACAATTTGCCCTACCCGGGAATCGAACCCAGGACCTCATGCTCAGCGGTCGCAATTGCGACCAACGAGACAGTCACGATTTTATGTGTCGATAAACAGGACTTAACTTTATTATCAGACACGGTTGTAAGTTATGAACTTATGACAGACAAATAGTAGTAGTTTAGTAGTTATTATTATTATTAATAGTACATGGTAATCGAACTTAGTTGCATTTAAGACTAAGGGCGAATTTTACCACCAACACACACCATGATCAGCAGTTCAATAAGCGTGAATGTTCCATAGCCATTATTGCTCGTGAACACGGTACGAAACAGATAATTTTAAATAAAACTCCAAATATTTTCTACTCTAAACCATAAAATTATACAGTTCCTGAAGGCAAAGAAAGCTTCGAGAAATAAAAGAAACAATTCAAGAAAATAAGAAAAATAATACTCGTATGTTCTTCTTATTAGATCAAGCTTAGGAGAACATACGAACGAAGAACGTGAACTATTCACGTAACCCCGGTGAGATTGGATCCTGAAGCTGCGAATGGTGACAGAAACGTGAGAAAAATGTTAAGGACAACTCTAGGTGTTTATGTGAATATTATTCTTGCTTTATGCTGGTGTAAAGACGGTATTATTTATAACATTGGTGTAGTTGAAACGATATCTACGTGGAAATTTGAGGGTGACCTTGAGAATGCTGGCGTGCATCCCTCCCTCTCTCACTATCATGCTTAACCAGAGATGTACCCATAGTGCAACATTTCGCTGGTTATATTTAAGGCCTATGTAATGGGGGCGAGCCTGAAAGTTTGACAACCAGTCTTACCAAGGGCATTACTCAGTAATAACTGGTATGTGGAGGTCAGAAAGTCGCTCTATGTAAATTACTGCTCTGCATCTGGTTAGACTGGAAGCCGACCCCAACGTATTTGGGAAGAGGCTGGGTAGATGATGTAATAGGGGGCAAGCGTATATCAACCGGGCACTAATACAGACTTCACGATTCGTAATACAATAATTTTGATCGGGATGAAGCTAGCACAGGAGCGTGGGGATTGGCAAGAAGCAAAGAGACCATTGCCGCGTAGTGGGTGAGGTCGGCCTTCAGAAGTTGATGATGTTGAAGTTGATAAGCTCGCCGTTGTACATAAGCTATATATTGTAATGTTGTGTATATCTTTTAATTTTGTGTGCAATAAAGAATAAGAATAAGAATGTTGGTAACATATTTTTCAATTCACTATTCTGTTTCCTTCTATAAATATTATCAGTCAGCCAGTTCTTAGTATACTATTCAAGAATTCGAACATGTAACACCTCTGAAGCTTTTTTATTGCACGAACCACTATTGATCGCAGTAGACTGTTTCAAAGAACAGCCTTGTTGATGATCGCAATATGTTTCAAGACAGTAACAAGCTTTCCGTCAGCGAATTGACGTAATTTATAGTAAAGGTTAAGCCTTTTAATGAAGACGTAATGGTGATGGGTCCCAATATACGTCTTGTGTCAGCGACTTCCTTATTACGGTCGATAGCTTTAGAAGTAGTAGTAACATTTACCTCAAGACTACACAAAGCACTTAGCAAACGCCCTACTATAAAGCCTTTTCAATAGCTCGCTATAAAGCAAATCTAATATTCCTGAACTTTGCTATAAATTTCCTATAAACCTATTAAGGAACCACTCTACTCTTACTTTTCCTGCCATTTCAATCCATACCTTACACTATACAGCATGTTTCAGAGAGGTGTGGTCATAAAAACCAGCTGTACCATACATTTTGCTCGAGTAGATATTGAAACTTTATATGGGAAAACTGTTTTTCCCATTCAAAGATTAACTACTACTAATTTCTTTTGATGGTCTCTACCACATCCTTATGACCACAACATTTTGGTATATGCTGTAAATGCGCGAGTAACTCTGTTTATTACCTTTTCACGCCTTATCGGATACACACACAGGCAGACCTGCCTGTACAAGAGTACCAAATTCTACCTAAATCCCGTAAGATCACGGTCTACCACGACCTAGATTAGCATATAGGATACTTTGTATCCCTTTACTACATTCAATATGATCACTTCTGACATCGCGGGCAAAAGGCAGTATTGTACATTACTACATAGTAACATTGGTACTTGATCCCAAAATTATCTGACGATATTACATTTCATATACGTAGTCGTTTTTTCTCGACTGACTCTTGGCCTAAATAAATATTCCTGTTAGTGTTGATACACGCCTCAAGCGTGGGGGTTAGATTAAGAGGGCGTGTCTGCACGTAATCATATCAATTTCTTATTAAATTTCTAGCGAGAGACGGAGCAATTCTTAAAGTACTTATTTTTCTATCAAAACCCATCAGTATTTTAAAATAGAATAAGGTTTTTGGTGTTTGAATAAATAGGGCAAAACATCATCATCTAACTAGCCTTTTTGCAACTACATATCAGGTCGGCATCCAATCTTACCAGGTGCTGAATACCATTATTTTACATGGAGCGACTGCCTATCTGATCTCTACAACCTGGTTACTGGGTAGCAGGATACCCCTTGACAAGACTGGTGGTCAGACTCGTGGTTTTGACTACCCGTAACGACTGCCAAAAATCTTTGATGATGGCCTCGGAATACACTGGCTATCGGTGTTGACACCCGATTTCCGAAGCTCGGGTTTCGGCATGTTATCGATGATCATGCATCATCGGACCAACCTCGGAAAGCGTTACTTAACCTCGGTGATCAACCTGTGTGGCTGTTATTAACCACGAGCCCCTCGAGCAAGAACTAATAGCTGATACTAATTACTTTATACCACAGAAAGGTCAGGTGCGTAGTACTCGCAACCGGCGTCCGTGTATGGACGCGGACGAGGCAAAAGGAGTATGAAACGATCGTAAAAGGCGTTCTGTGGTTGCTGGCGACCCCCTTTTTTTTGGTGGGTGGGAAATCATCAAATGATCTCCCGCTCTGGGCGGAGCTGAAGGGAGTGTCAGACTCTTACTGACTAAAAACCACCCATGTTCCTTCTTTGACCCTTTATGTTCCAGGGCCGCGGTATCTCTTTCAAACAGTCCCACAGCCCTGGCAGGCATCGGCCCTTGCGGGCCCCTCCCGTTTGCTGACATCTCTTTGAAGCGCGCGTGGAACACGAACGCGCCGTCGACACGGCCTGCCCGTCGTCATACGACGGACGAACGGCGAGCTAGCCCATTACTCACCGTCCACAGGCCCGCGCCTACGGTGGCCGAGAGCCATCACGGCGTGGCCCCCGACGCCCGGTGCTTCTCCTCCCGCGGCGGCTGGGACGTGAGGCTGGCGACCCCCTTGGGCAAAGGGCGTGAGTTTATGTTTGTATGTATGTTGTACAAATAACATAACTAAAGAGCTTGCAGCACCCATATATTACACACTCGTAAGCAGCATAGCATCAATTATACACCAGTACTAAGTGCATACATATATTCACATACTACCACGGTTAAACAGGATAACCAAATTTCTACGATATATTCGTGTTAAACCAACGCTAATCCGATCATGCTCAGTGGGAGCTTGCGGAGATACCTATATCGTCTTAATTAATCTGGTATTTCAAATTCTGTGGAGCAAAATGTTCATTTCAATTTCTAAATTGCGGAACTGTAAACATTTTTGACGAACTGAAAATACAAAATTCTTTTACATCCTGTAAATGTGATTTTGTATTTAACGAAAAATATTCAATTTTACCAAGTTGAGAAAGGAAAAATAAAGGCCAAGAATTTTACAGCTTGTTTTTTCGCAAAATCTTAGAAAAATAGTTTTAAGTTGTCTATACAGCAATCTCATATTTGTTAAAGTGGAAATATATTTGTTAAATACCTTAAAAAACAACTACTAACTGAGAAAATATACGTGTTCAAGCCTTCGGTAATTAGAGGCGTGATGTTATGTAGGTAATGTAACCTCTACCAAGGCAAACGAATCAGAAACAAAATAAATTCACATCAAATTCAAATCTGTCCCAACAGACCCGGTTCTGAAACAGAATCTTTCACATTTTTAACGAGCCACCTAATGTACCGAGAATCTCCTGAAACCGCTGAATGTATGTCGTTAAACTCTTCATGATCACCACAACGTAACACATAAATTGTAGATTCAGGACCAGCCACCGGAAAACGGTTAAATTATCATAATATCGCTGTGATGTTAACATCTTTATCTCTTCGGTTTTTAGGGTTCCGTACCCAAAGGGTAAAACGGGACCCTATTACTAAGACTTCGCTGTCTGTCTGTCTGTCTTTCTGTCTCCATGCTGTATCTCATAAACCGTGATAGCTAGAAAGCTGAAATTTTCACAAATGATGTATTACTATTGCCGCTATAACAACAAATACTAAAAATTAAAAAAAAAAATATATTAAGAGGGGCTCCCATACCAGATATGATTTTTTTGCCGTTTTTATAGATAATGGTACGGAACCCTTCGTGCGCGAGTCCGACTCGCACTTGGCCGGTTTTTTTACAATCTTCATCGATTTATTCTGTACCACCATAAACTATTTCCATGTCATGGTGCAAAAGACGAAGACTTCTTCTAAAACTTAGTTGTCCACTTTTCAGTGAGTTTGGTGGTGGTGCAGTCCCATCGTTCTCCATCAAAGGTTCACCATTTTAGCTATTTTTAATTTGCTTTTTACTCAGGTACTTCTCAGTTAGAAGTTAGGAATGGTACTCGGTTGATGACAATAGGGTCGTACCCTATGACATGGGACTTAAACATAACTTATAAAATCTGTGAGTACTATAGTTCTACTCTGCCTCACTCTTTGGGGATCACACACGAGTTGTTTAATGTTATGTGTTTTCTTACAATTACTCCATTCTCCTATCCCTTCCGTCTATTCTTGGCCCCTGAATTATACCCTATCTGTCCAATATTTATACGTAGATTCATATCTGAATTTCTAGCAATTCATAATGTAGTTACAGAAGACGACTCCAATTTTCCAATTAAGATAACTAGGCCACTGCAATGATTGTTTTTTAGGGTTCCGTAGCCGAATGGCAAAAAACGGAACCCTTATAGATTCGTCATGTCTATCTGTCCGTCCGTATGTCATAGCCACTTTATTCCGAAACCATTAGGACTACTACACAGTTGAAACATGGTAGGCGTATCGTAAAAGATTAAGAGGGGGCTCCCCATACATAGAACTGAAACTAAAAAAAAACATTCATCAAACCAATACGTGTGGTAACGTACTATGGCGCTATGAAAAACAAATTTAGTTTTGCTGTTGAATGTAATACAATACAACATAATTATGAATGAGCCTTCAAAATATTTTTATTATGTTGTTTGGTGCTACGGAACCCTGTGTGCGTGTGAGTACGAATCGCACTTGGCCGGTTTTTTCTTGCATCAACAATCTACTATTCGCCGACTGGACTTCTGATTCTGTTGTACAACAGCCTTAACGATGTTTCAGTAATTAAAGATTCGATTCATATTTGTATTACGCAGTCTGCACTAAAAGTATCGGGAATGGAATATTTCCACTGTTCCTGTCATATTAAAATCTTTTTAATTGAAAACTCTTTGGTTTTAAAAATCGAATACCATTTATTTATTTAAAAAAAGATTCTCGGTCTTGTCACAAGGTTTTTTCAAACTTGTTTAGTCGTTGAGAAAATGGAATTGACTAGAGAAAATTCAAGAGCGATCATTTATTATGACTTTCGAAGTGATTTAACACAAAAACAGTGTGTTGACCGGATGATTTCTGCATTTGGTGATGAAGCCCCATCCAAAACCACAATTTATCGCTGGTTTGCTGAATCTCAACGTGGACGTGTCAAGCTCAGTGATGATCCCCGTCAAGGTCGTCCAAAAACTGCAGTCACCCAAGAAAACGTTGATGCTGTGCGTAAGCTGATTGAGGAAGATCGGCATGTGACATACCGCGAAATTCAGGCAACTTTAGACATTGGCATGAGTCGAATACAAATAATCTTGCATGAACAATTAGGTGTAAAAAAGTTGTTTTCCCGATGGATACCGCATTCGCTCTGTGAAGAGCAAAAAGCGGCTCGCGTTACTTGGTGCGTCAGAACTCTCAAAAGATTCCACGCAGGATCCTCAAATGCTGTATACAACATCGTATCAGGTGACGAATCCTGGATATACGCGTACGAACCCGAAACAAAAAACCAGTCACGAGTTTGGGTGTTCGAAAATGAGTTAAAGCCAACAAAAATTGTTCGTTCACGGAGTGTTGCAAAAAAAATGGTGGCCACGTTTGTCTCCAAAACCGGCCATGTTGCAACTATTCCTCTTAAGGGACAAAGAACGGTTAATGCAGAATGGTATGCTAGCATTTGTTTGTCACAGGTCGTTTCTGAACTCCGTAAAGAGAACTGCAACCGCCGCATCATCCTCCATCACGACAATGCGAGTTCACACACCGCGCACAGAACAAAAGAGTTTTTAGAGCAAGAAAACATAGAATTATTAGACCATCCGCCGTATAGCCCCGACCTAAGCCCTAATGATTTCTATACTTTCCTTAAAATAAAGAATAAATTGCGTGGTCAGAGATTTTCATCACCTGAAGAAGCTGTAGCCGCCTACAAAACGGCCATTTTGGAGACCCCAACTTCCGAATAGAATGGTTGCTTCAATGATTGGTTCCATCGTATGGAGAAATGTGTCAAATTTCGCGGAGAATACTTCGAAAAGCAATAAATACATTTTTAAATAGTAATGTTGTGTCACTTCCTTGATTCCCGAAATTTTCAGTGCCGCCCTCGTACTCTTGTTTTTCTTACTACTTATCTTGACCTAGAAAAGCTCATCATCATTATTATTTAAGGAGTCAAGCAGTAGGTCTTTCGATTTCTTCTTTCATAACGTCCAGTAGGTAGCCGTGTTAATCGCGGCATCTGTAGCGTTTTGTAAGTATTCTTCGAATAGCTTTCGACAAACGTCCACTGCACACCCCAAGCCGTGCTACATTGACGAGTCCTATTCATGATATGCATGTATGTGTTTGCTAAAATAACCCTTGTCGTGGTAAAAATATCATCCAGTCCGCAAGGTTTAAGGTACGCCAGATGTATATTTTAGTTTCACTACTACTCGTAAAAGTTATTTTAATAATAAAACTACTAGTCTCCTAGCCAAGCCTAACCTAGATACTTCGCTTTACATCCCCGAACCAAAATAACATATTGAAAAGCCTAAGAGACGAGTTGAGCTGAATAGTATAGCCGTAAGACATCTAGAACGAAGGATTCATGGCCCATTACGATGTATAGACGTAAGTGCAGGCCAGCAGTCGTAAAACACCTCGAACGTAAGTAAGGTCCTTGAGGGAGGCTTACTAGAGTGCACTGAAGAGGGTAGAGGGTAGTTTTATTAGTGGTGTTGACTTCTGGCATCTTGATGCGAATTTTTTTTTTGGAATGTTGACGTATAAGATAATGGGAAGACCTATGAAACGGTGGATGAATTAAGAGATGGGAAATAATATAGTTAAATAAGAGGACATCTTGTTATCTAAGATGACGGTTAGTGGATATGGGTGGAGGAAAACGGTACACGGCGCCAACACCTAAGCTCCTAATTAAGTTACGATAGATAGAAGATAATGGATAGTCAGTAGCAGTATTTATTTATATTACTCAAAGTAAAGCATGTAGCCAAAAAAAAATCACTCACAAAATAATAAAAACAAAGCATTTCACCTGACAGCATTCAAGACACTAGACAGTCTTGTTCTTAAAAAAAAGTAAGTACACGACGACGACGATGTAACAAATTATTGTCACAGACAAAAAGCCTCGTATCCTACATTCATACACGTCATATAATATCAACAGATGTATCTTTTCAAGTACCGTTACGCCTAGAGAAAAGAAATAATACCTACAGTTTTTTTTTTGCTTCCTTATCTTCAGATATATTGTCCGTCATTTTCTTTTTCGGAGCAACAAAGGTAGCCATTATTTACTGACGAAATTACATGAGGCATCGTATTTTCTGGATGGAGCTTATTGTTAGTTAATCAAGTGGTGTGAATGTGTTGATTATAGCATCTGGTAGATACCTATAGAAAACGTATAAAACCGGTAAATCAGGTAAGTGGGGCCCTTTCGTGGATTTCATGAGAGCTTTTTACAATCCACTTCTGACAAATGTAACGGCGAAAAAACGATACACCGATAGTAAAGGAAAAAGACTTGGCGCTTCTACTATTAAAATTAGAAGACAAAAATATTGTAAAAGTAAAACAAGAAATTAGCTTAGCTGTTGGTCAATTTGGGATAATTATGAAAATGATGATGTCCAAAGGAAAATAACGTCAACTGCAGCACCTAATACAGCGCGTAATACTAAAACTAAATCTAACTAAAAGAGTAATTCAGAAAAATAAATCGGATAGGTGGAAGTAATTGCAACATCAGACCAAAATAAATCTCCAAGAACGCAATTTCTTGCTGCCGATTGTACAACCTCATACCATCACATACCCAGCTTTAACAATCAGTAACACAAGCACAGCTCAAGATAACCGTAGGTGTATCTGAAGCGAAGCGTTGTTTAATAGCATACTCGTACAGTTTTATTGGTATTCCTTTATTTGGTCGTTACGTGACCATTTTTATTGTTCTGCGCAGTGGTCGTAAATTGCTGACGATGGCCGACGATGGCTATTGATTTAATTGCGATAGATGAGCCAGTGCTTATGGTGGAAGTGGCTTTTTTCATGGTTGTTTGATAGAAGGTCTTTATAAGAGGGAAGATTTACTACTCTACGTTTACTTTCCTATAGAATTTGGAAGTTTCGTATTAAGATAAGTTTATCAATTTTAGTTTTTTTTTAAAGAACGGTACCGTCTCAGTCTATTTGGAAGTCAAACCAAAGCAAGGAGTAACCAGCTTATTTCCCCTACATCCTGTATGTATGAATACCTAACTACAGCCACATATTATATACACAGCGGAAAATCACTATCTTCCAACGACACAAGAATATATTTTCAGCGTCAACGCCCAAATTACCATAATACTGTGAATTTGCTTACTACGCAGCTTCCCTGTTACAACATATCATGTTGTCATGATGGGAAGATGATTTTAAGTCGATCTGACGAAGGATCACTTAGATCAGACAGCTCAGGGTAATATTAATAGGTAATAGTTACGTCCTTTGGGAGATATGGTACGTAATTTAAACTGATTAATAGTGGCCTTGATAATGGTATTTTGAGCGATAAACATAATTTAGGAGGTAATTAAACTATGACGTAAACATAGTCGGAGTTTCGAAGTAGGTTAATCAGTTCTAAGAGTAGGATCGAACTAGCTCTACGGTAGACGAACACATCCAGTAGAAAATCTGGTGTTCACAATAAGTGAAAGAAATTGAACGAATACTTGTTATTTCTATGGAAGAAAGTCTTTTTCCTGCAGCAGGGAAATAAACAAAATTAGTTACTTATGAATATAACATTCGCAAACTCGACCTATCTCTCAAAATATCACTCAAAATCGACTTCTCGCTGTCGATGGTGTTATTCAATTTTATTGCACGGTGCACGGTAGTAGTGTAGAGGTCGCTTAGACCAAAGCTTCGCCGACTCCAAGAACTATCCACCCTTAACTACACACAGATAGCAGAACAAGACATAAAGAAAGCAATAAAGCACAACACGCTAAAGGCACCACGTATCTATTGCCACTTCAGCGGCACCAGTACACCCTAGGGAGCGAAGAGTCGTTTAGAGTGACGTAGACAACACGACACAACATGAAAATCGAAGGGAGCAATAAGAGCCAGACAACAAATACCACACAATAGAAAATTACATGAAGAGATACCGACTGCCGAAGCTGCTAAATCAAAGCCACATTTGTAGTTTTTTTTCATTCTCGAACATAACTAATCTGGGTCAAAGACTACCCCAGTAACAAAACTATCCACCCTTACCTACATACATACAGCACTGTACTAAGACATAAAGAAAGAATTTAGATACCACACGCTAAAGGCACCACGTAACTATTATCACTTTATCGACACCAGTATCCCCTAGGCCCTAGGGGATGAAGAGTCGTGTCGCGTGACGTAGGCAACGCGACACGGCGTGAAAACCGAAGGGAAGCAATCTAATGAGAGTCAGGCGACAAATTCCACGCAATAGACAAATTGGCATATAGATGTAGATACACTTGAAGTATTTTTACATTCTCGAACATAATCCTCAATATATGAAACTAATCTGTGTCAAAGTAACAAAACCCATGAAGAAAACATTAAAAGACACACGCTACAGGCACTACGTATTTAACTACTGTCACCTCAGCAACACCAGTACACCCTCGAGAACAAAGAGTTTCACCACGTGACGTAGACAACACGACGGCGTGAGAACCGAAGGGGAGTAATGAGTAGGCGACGGTTGGGAGATGAACACCACGCATTAGACGAAGAGATAGATGTACGTGTTGGTACACTTAGAGAAAGTAGCTGCTAAAACAATTCAAGCAAGATGTGTAGTACTTTTGCACTTCACATACACACAAAGTCTCGAAATAAATTGTAAAATATTTCAGATATACATATATGTCTGCCTTTAGTGCCTGTTATATAGTGCTACTGTTGACCATCAGGCCCTGGGTTTAATTCTCGGATACGGCAAATTGTTATAGTGTGTTTCCATAGGGAGTTTGGTCAGCAGTAGCCCGGAGGCAGGATTTCTGCCCGATTGATTGCAAAAGGGGTAGGCTAATACATGGAACTTACACTGGTGAAATGTAACGTACATGTATAGCACTACCTAATCCATAGATATTTATGTCAGGTATGAGAGCCGACACAAAGAAGAACCAAGATACATACGAGAGCTTAAAAATCCTAGCAAGAACATCAGTTTACATTACATAAGTAAAAAAGATTTAAAATAAGCTCCAGCTATATTCCAGAGGACATCGTTTTTTATTAAAAGAGGGAACGAGGACGACTAATGAGTGCGCCGAGTAGAGTTATGAATGGCCAGCATTAGCTGCAAATGGGATGAAATATGTACGCCGTAGATGAGATGCAAATTCAAATCTCAGGCTTTACCGCTTTATTCGATTTAGGAATAATGAAATTCCTGGTTTTATACAATTGCGACGTGGAATCGGCCCATCTGGTCAGGAAAATCTTTGTGTCTATGCAATAAAAGCACGAAAGACCTATCTCCTAATTTCGATTCGTACAACGCGACTCCACACCGCGTTGAACTAAATGCGACAAATGTGGTGAAGCATGATAGATTCAAGTCGATAAGTGTGATTATTTCCCATACAAACTAAACAGCAGAAGACATAATGATGTTAGAAGACGCGAATTCAGCCAAATGTACAAAAGCTTCAACAATTTCAGCTGTCAAAATGACAGCGAAAGCCGAACTGATCACAGCTACAAACACATACCTATACACCATGTTTGATATGGGAAATGGGACGTACGGACGCGAGGGTGCGACGGGACCTAATGAGAGAGCCGAGCAGCGTGATGAATGCCTGGCATTAGCTTCTAATGGCATGAATCATGAACGTACACATTGGAGGTAAAGCTGTAAATATTTAGAAGCTGGATTTGTTTAATTTCCGGCACAAGAGTTTAAGTATTGTAAATCTATAACGTTGCTTAGTAAACAAAGGAAATTGGAGGATTAAATTGAAACTCTCGACGTTTTGTTACTATCCACTGAATTTCCAAATCCTTCGGCAAAGCTCTGTTATGATAAATAGTTTAATCTAATTTCACAATACAAATTCAGAATCATTCATAAAGTAGAACTTTTTCCCCGTTTTTATTTCACTAACCATTAAACCTTCTGTAATTAGTACTTAAGCAGCATACGTTCTACGTTTGCTAATAAAGATATAGCTTCTTTGCTCTAATCCCCTTCTAGCACCACTTTCCTTAATTGCCATAATGCAACTTTACTGCCTCTTAATCTACTTGCTACTAGTGGATTACTACAATCATTGTTACTTTAATTGTAATCCTTTAATTTACATTCTCACATTCTGCTGTTAACATTATCAATATCATTCAGTTCATCTATTTTTGCATCAGTCAGAAAATATACCACATGCTTTATAAATATCAACTATGTGTGTACTATAATTGCCATCTCTTATAGCGACATAACCATTATCAACATTCAATTTAAATATTAATACACCAGTAGCTTCCTTAATTAATTTTCCGGTGCACATTCCATCCACATCATAAATATCAACTATGCGGGTAGTTATGACAGCGTCAGCGGTCAGACTTTATGCAGCATTTCAAATTTCCGCCACTGTAACGTATTTCACATTCGTTAAAGCCAATGCAGAGCATGCGCGTAGATTATGTGTGGACGTGCATTTAATCCTCTGTTGGCATTGCATAATGATCTTGTTAGGGCTTCTACTGACATTGCTCGGCTATCCGAATGGATTCGGTATTGATCCACAGATGTCATACATGTTGCTTTTATTGATTCATGTGTATTACTTTATGTAGATATCTGTTTCAATCTTTCAATGTAGTATTGATGAATAAATAATTTTAAATAGCTGGATTTCGATTGGATTTCGCCTTGCATATTATAACTTATGAGTGTCCTAACACAATACCACATTTTTGTTTAAATGTCTACTTCTGATAATCTACAAGTAACATTTAACAAAAGTATTATCTAGGTAACTACTCCAAATATGTCAATAAAGTCGATATTAACAAAATTCAAAATTATAAACACTGCCCTTCCAAAAGCAACTTATTTTCACATCAAAAGGCACATTGCAAAATCAATAGCCAACATTCCTCAAACATTTTGGAACTATTTGGGACATCGCATGGCTCCAACTTTTTCTATCAAACATTGCGTGACACAAAATATACGGTTGAATAGTGCTATTGGCGGATATGGCACCGCCATCATGGGTATATAGCTCGTAATATTTATGATCTAAAAGATGTATACAAGCTTTTTCTCGCGAGGATATCACGCTAAGTAAGGGAGGTAACGTCAAGCCACGTTTTACGGCAACATGGGTCCAAAATGATGTTAGAACTTTTAAGGTCAGCATATGCTTTGTAGTAATATGAAATATACTGAGGAAAATGTCGAGTGTCTGCTCGTATTTTATGCTTTCAAAGTAGAATTTTAATTACCTCCAAACGGTGATCAAGAAGACACAAAACGAACCCGAAAATAAAACCAGGTGAAGCTTTGAAACTACATTTTTTTAACGCTAAAATGCGGGCTGTTTTTAAGCTTAATGTTTCAGTACTACAAAAGACGTTGAAAACATGATAGCACACATATTTGCTAGCTACATGTTTAAACAAAACCTAACATAAATCATGAACACACAGATTTGACCTATTTAATCTATAGCAGCATCATCAATTTCGCAGGGTCGTCAGTAATGCGGCGAATAATTCAGTAGTTGTGCTTAACAGTGCGGAATGTAGCTATGTAGCTGACATGCACGACTATGACGTACACACAATGGTAGCTAATGAAGAGAAACAGTGACGTCACAGCACATTGCGTCGAGAAACCCAGCTAAGAACAAAATGGCGACTGGGAATATACAGGATGTTTAGAAGACGGTCCGACCTAATTTCTAGAAGTAGGGGGAGGCATATCCTAGTTTTTACCCACAGAACCTATTTCTTAATTATCACGGCAATTGAGACATTATTTTATTTTTCCCTATAAATCCTACACCTCCAAATCATCAAAACTTTTTTGTTTAAGAATCTGATAGAACGCAGTAATGGTAAACTTATGGTGTTTCCAACAATGCACATTTCTTCTGAGAAATATACTTCCAAAATCTTAAAATGAAGTATGATATTTTTAACATTAAAAAAATGTATCAAAAAATACCTTGTCGAGCTAGCAAAAGACACCACACCATCCCCCAAAACATTTTGTCGGTCCTTCTACTAAACGCTCTGTATATGTGTTGTTAGTTTTATGGTGGCGTGCAAGGCACGTAAAGGAAAGGGGTGAGTAATAGTAGACTCGAAGGAAAGGACTGTTTTGAAATAGAACTGTCTTGCACGTAAATGACAAATGTAAGAGAAGAATTTAATTAAAAATGAAATTAAGTTTCTATTTGTATTCTCTTAAAAATAACGCGAAGAAAGAAGACGTTATTAAACAAGACCCCCAATGTGACCTATAAATAAAAAGCAATAGCAAGTCTCACAGAAAAACTCGCAATATTTTTAAACACGGGACGTTTGATGCAAGAACTAATTAAAAGCCAAACGAAGTATATATTTTCCTAGGCGAAATGAAAAACGCACACTAGCTGAACGAGTAATGGAAGCAATTACTGAAGGGAAAAAGATACTTGATATAGTGCGACAGGATATGGAAAAAACCACGATAAACCAAGGGGAAAGGGACACCGACGGACAAACGGTTACCAAGTATTCAGAACAGCATTCTGAACGCCCCTACATAGAAATGTTTCACGATAATTTAAAAAAAAATCTTCTGTTTCCTACAAAAGTGCAATATCTGCAAGATTAAAATTTATGGAACATCTATTTTTTTAATTACCGATAGAAAAATGGTAATGTTTTCTTCATTCATATTTCGCTCTTGGTCGTCATGTCAATAATCTCTCCCACTTTCTAGACATGCTATCTTTCACACAATTCATCCATTGTTTCTTTGGTCTTCCCCTACTCTAATAGTCTAAATATAATTTAGATTGTAATTCAGAAAGTTAACGGCCAATGAAATTACCTAAAACTAATTAACTTAATTAGAATTTACAATATTTGGTCAATTAAATTACATCGTAAACTACGTTCGTAATAGGTTCTAATAAAGGTATAAAATAAATCATAGCTAAATTGGAAATAATTAGAACAACTTTATTAATAACTAGCAAACAAATGAAAGTCAGAAATGTAATTATTTATTTAGACAGGGGTTTAAAGATTCAGTTAAAGCTTTGGACAGGATAACCATACAGTCTCGATAAAACCCTAAGCTTGAGATATAGATATCAAAGAAGTAATGACCACATCGCTTACTGACTCAACAATGAAGTCAAACCTACTAACATAACAAATAAGGCAGATAAATGTCTCTATTAACAGAAACATTTCCAATTAAACTGTAACTGAAGCAGCAAAATATCTGCCAAACCCGAAACTATTTGTAATTACACAGTCCAAACGAGCATGAGCATGCAAACAATAAAATAAGTTGCAAGCTATAAATTACCGAAGGCAAACTACCTTCGTTACTGGAAAATGATAAAGCTAGTACAAAGTGCTAACAAATTGGCCTAGATCCAAACTCTGGAGTGCCACCGTTACATAAGGAGAAATACGAGTTTTGTCGGGTAGATATTGATCATACTTCTCGTGTGGCTCAAAGCCTAACTTTGGTAATAGTAATTGAATTGTTTCAAACTCCTGAACAATAGTTTGGTGACGAAACTAGTGTTAAAAGCTTGGCAATGCAATCACCAGCTTGCAACATGCACGATAGCAACACTTACGTAATTATTTTCAGTTACCACTCGAGATACAAATATAGACAGAGATGAACTTTACCCGTGTGTTTGCACACAAATATTTATATTTAATTAAACCTGCAGCGTCCATTCAGACCGAAACTCGAGAGGATACTCGCTTCACGCAAT
This sequence comes from Eurois occulta, assembly GCA_950022335.1. Taxonomy (NCBI): domain Eukaryota; kingdom Metazoa; phylum Arthropoda; class Insecta; order Lepidoptera; family Noctuidae; genus Eurois; species Eurois occulta. The sequence continues at coordinate 16,687,673 of OX465500.1, read as the reverse complement.
AAGTTCGGTGGAATTTTATATCTTCTCATCATGATCTTTCACTTCCGCTAACTTACTTTTACGAAGTTAATAAGTTTAATGTTTATCTTCTACACCCAAATCATCAAGGAAAAAGCTATAAAATTTTGCAAACAAAACAACGTTATCTGTAGCAAAAGTAAGTGAAAATTAAGATCTTACTTCAGAGAAAGTGTGGCAAATAAAATGTCGTGAAATATTTCTGAGAAAGGCGAGAAGGGGGGGGGGGGGTTTATGGCAGATGAAATAATTATCATTTATAATAACTGTCTGTACAAAGGCCTAATAAAATGTTGAGGTTGCTTGGGTCACAATGTCTGGTTTTACGAGTCCTTAAAATGCCTCAACTCGTAATTACGAGTCGTATCTTGGCTACTTGACGGCTGGCATCGAGGAGTGAATACAAATGTAAGTATTTGTTACTTTAATTTGTACTTATCATTACTGGAAGGGCCATTGGTAAACGTAACTCGAAAGCGTTGCGTGGTGACTTTTAGGAATATATAAGAAAACTTCTGTGATCCAGAAATAGACTGGAATAAATCGAGAACGTTAATTTAATCAAAGAAGACCAAATTATGTTCTCTGAATACAAAAACGGATTAATATAGTAAACCTCTACACGTAGGAAACTTCACTTATTATCTAGCTAGGACAAATTGTAAGTCAACTAAGGAAAATGGATTACGAAAGTATCTTAGAGGCTACCCCTGTAATCCGTTTTTCTCAGCGGACATTGACCTCGTTTTCCTTTCTGTATAAGGAAACAAAAGATTAAGATAAACTTTATGAAATAACTTCTGTTCTTGACCAAAAAAGTTACCAAAACATCGTCCAAGTACGTCAATCGAGGTACAGCTGATGATAACCCGGACCGTAATCCACCGAGAATTCCCAACCTTTAACTCAGAATCTAATTTAAAAATATCTACTTCGTTACGTAGTCTGCACCACCTCTTCGTCCCGGCTTATGGAAAGTTGCGAACTTAAAGCGGATTGGCGACTTCCGCGGCGAGAAAATTTCTACGTAAATAAACTTTAATGTAACTAGATCGTACGCTACTTAAGTACGAAACTACGTTTTTTATTAGTTTTCTTTTTTCTATTTTTATTATACAAGTCTTATTGAAAAAATATCGCAGGGAAAGTTTGAAATCTAGCAAAACAAAATTATGAATGAGTTCTTTTTCTCTGCGTTCTTATTTTCTGTTATTTACGTGCTAGGACCTTTCTGATTACTGCCAATGTGCTTTATGAAGTAATAAGAACGAAGCGCCGATACGCATTTTTTTACTTTCAAAGTGATAACCTTGAAAGTAAAAAAATGCGTATTAATAATTAATTTACTTGCTAAATCCCTGATTCCAATGGATAAATATAGTAGCAGGTATGTTGTTTTCATTTATCAAACGATTTCAATCAACTTTCACAATGAACGTCAAATCTATAAGCCGCCACGTCATCCACAGCCAATAGCGCCACAAGCCACAAATGCGTCGAACACAAAAGACTTAATTAACTGTTGCTGCCGAAACTCCAACAGTGGCAAATATATACATACGTACCCTACATATTGGCTCAACAAAGCTTCACAATTTCTAACTACCCGCAAGGTCGATAGAACAAACGTGGGAAGTTTCGCACACCGGGAAGCGACTAAATTGCATGCACGTCGGCGAGCAATGTGTGTTATAAATGTACCTGCTGCGTTCAAATTTAATAAAGTTTCAGCGGACCGGTACAGTTTCTGACTAGGTGGTGTAATGGTGAATGTTGTTGAGTGCTTAACATTTTAGAATAAAGCGCTACAAAGTTATTTAATTTTGATGGAATTTATAGTGGTAATCAAATTTTAGTCAATTTGAAAAATACTTTGAGTACCAAGACTCGAATACAAAACGTAAATACGTTTGAACTAAATGTGATTGGACATGTAATCGTACGTGTCTATTTGCTCTGGAAACTTGTTTAAATGTTTCAGCTGGAATAAATACAGCACTCTAAGTGTCTGGCATGGCATTTGCATTTAATTCTAGATTCGCTTTACATACAAATTCATTCATGACATGTAATTTGATACTGTAATCTTACCAATTTAGCAAGTTTAGTTCGGAATCTCCGGGTACAATGAAACCACCAAGTCATCTAAGTAAGTTTGAAGCGTATGTTTGCACAAAAACAAGACAATAAGATCCAGACACAGCAGAAACTGTCAACAGTTGAAATTGAAACATTAAGCGCCTGTAATGTGCAGGCGGCGCCGACGATAGCCATAACTTCGCCAACTTCTAGCAAGCTCCAAGCAGACATAATTATTTATGAGAATTGTTCCTCTGTCCGGAATATAAATTTTATTCAACCGTTACCCAAATTGAATATCGCTGCTATTGTTTTGAATTAAAAGGATTTATTTAGGAAGTTGCAAAACTTAGCATCGCTGTGTGATGCAAATATTCCAGTTTTCAGTTAATTTAGCGCTTACGTCGTCATCTCAATTAAGAAGCAAAATATAATCAGAGCAGAGGTTTTCATTACGAGAGTGCTTCACAGTTACTATTTATTTGAGCGCTCGTACACTCCTCTGAGAAAATAAATACCGGGGAAAGCTTACACTGCTTTTACAAAATTTCTGTAATTAAATTTAAAGTTATCTAGCACTAAAGTGTGCAGGCTGGAGCATAGTTCAGAACTAAATGGCGGAGCTAATAGAAGAGACAAAGAGAACTATTTAGAGCCAGAAACTTTGATTACATTAGCGTTCAAATATAGCCTTTGAAGTCAACAAATTATCAAGTCCACTAAGTTAGCTAGCCACTTTGATTACACCCCAACTCCATCTATTGGTTACGCAACCCATTAGAGACTTCGAAGAGGGAAAGATTAGGTTATAACTGGATGAATTGGTATCTACCTACGTAGAACAGTTATTTGCGTCCGTTTATTGTCTCGTGTGTTAATTAGTCTCCCGTCCGACGTCGGAAATTATCCCGACGAATGGCTGATAACATCCGATGTCTTTTACGGAGGTAAATAAAACACATTTCAAGGAAGGATGTTGACGTAATCACACAAGGTTGGAAAATGTTACACGTTTCTGCCTTCACCAGTAGTTGACAATATAGCGTTGGTTAGATATTTAAAATGAAGATCATCAGCCTAGCTTTTTCCCAACTGTCTTGGGGTCGACTCCAAGTCTAACCGGATGCATCTGAATACCAGTATTTTACATGGAGCGACTGCCTATCTGACCTCCACAACCCAGTTAGTACTGGGTAATAGATATGATATCCTTGGCAAGACTGGTTGTCAGACTTTCGGGTAAATGACTACCTGCAACGACTGTCAAAGATCTACAAATGACAGCCGGGACCAACACCTTAACGTGCTTTCCGAAGCACGGAGGGAAATCGATATGTAATATGGTCACCCATCCACGGACCAACCTGGGCAAGCACAGCTTAACCTAAAGATCGATCCGAGCGACTGTTATTATTTAACCACGAGCTCCTCCTCCGAGATATTTAAAACGAAGATACAATTTCGAAATCCTGTTAAACTTGTTTGTTATCACTAGTAGTAAATTCCTTTCCATTTCGACTTGGAGCATGTAGCCAAACAACGATTCCTGATAAAACCAATATGATACCGGTTACCTATGCAGCTGAATGTATTTACCCATTGCTTCTATTTTCCGAACAGTATTCATGTCGAGTCTTGGAACTATGAACTTTTCCCATTATTTCATACTGGATGTGTTTAACATTCCTTTATGGGTACTTACTTATTGTAAGAACAAGAGTTCATGCCACCATCAAAACTTTAAAGCTCAGTTTAGCATAAAATACTTTGCAAAGCATCATCTAAGCAGTTCTGGTCTTCAAAACAGCCATCAGAGGCCGCGGCAAACAGCACTTCAAATGTTAAGAGCGTCGCAGACAGCCGTAATTGGCTGTGCCGTGTCAGGGTTGAGTATATCTCTGAAGTGGAAGCTAAACTGCCTTTACGACGTAAGAGTTTGAGGTTTACCTACCATGGTGTGACATTACGTTTTGATGATAAAGATGTTGGAGAGTTTTAACACTTACCTGTAACAAGAAAATGGTTTGTTAGATCATTGAAAAAAACATATAACATCACGCCTTGTCATTCCCGAGGTTAGGCGGAGGTGTACCTATCTCAGTATACCCACATTTCGCCAGTTATGTTTAACTCCTATATAATAGGGAGCGGGCCTATTGCCATCAGCCGGGCACAATTCCAGACGCCGTGGCTGCTACTGAGAAATTTCTGATGGAAAAACCCAATCAGAGCAACCAACCAGACCAATAATACTTTGCTCGACCCAGGAATCGAACCCAGGACCTCATACTCAGCAGTCGCGCTTGCGACCACTGGACCAAGAAAGCACGAAGCATTGAAAAGAAAAAGTTCATGCAAATAAGTATAGAATCAACAGCGTAATAAGTCTACGACTGAAGTTGTCTTCCTAAAAATAATCCTCACATTTATGTTTTTAACATCAAAATATCTAAATGTTTAAAACAACGACTCTTTACTACATTACGCCAATCGATTCATAAAACGCCTTTCAGTCTCAAAGCGAAAGAATCTCACTAAAAATAACAAAGACTAAAAGTAATTATGAAGCACGACAATAAAGTAAATTAAACGAACCGTGTCACGACCTAGAAATACACTTGAAAGAAAAAAGTAACTCTCCCCCATTTCCATAAATAGAAGTGAGTGTTACACAAGCAAATACATTAAGTCAGGGTGATTATATGGATACTGTTGCAATAAAAATGAATCATTTCAAAGTAAATGGGTCTCGCCTAGGGCCTGCGTAAGAGGTTTTTTTACGAGAATGCTAAACGTACTTGCGACCTAGTTTGCAACAGCGTGTGTCGCAACAGCGGCGTTCGAAACAACATACGGGGACCCATGTATATAGACATACATAATCTTTCAGAATCGAAGATTTTTGTTACAAGGCAACACAATCACAAAGGAGGTATTTATAAAAAATAGCAAGTATCTCCTTACTCAGATCTCTGATATCCAATATCTCATTGGAAAAGAGATAGTATTCGAAGTCCTAAATATGAATTCAAATCGGCTAAAGTTCCATTAAAAAATAAATCATGAATTTGAAAAAAACCTTTGAAAAGCAAAAAGAAACTCGAACCCAGGTATAAACCGGGGCGCGGTTTCAAACGTAGGCAGATCTAAATTCTGATTAAATGTACGAGAAATCGGTTAAATTACTTTGGGACCGATATATAAATTGTATTGGGATTGTGAGATCTTTACTGGCAAATGTGATCAATTCTGTATTGGTCTGACCTGTCACAACCCTCGACCAAGATGAACAACCGTGTGGTCATGAAATTTAGAAATGGTTCTGTTTACATTACGGAGAAAATAACGCTATCGCTATTTTTGATGAAACTTGCAGCCAAGTAAGTTTATGTTGGAAAATTGAGAAAGGTAAAATATAGGTTTTGGCAATTCTCATTTTTGTTGATACGTATCAGGAATGAGGCATTATCGGAACCAATATTTTAAAATAAAATACGAGACCGAACCAGACCACACAGCCGTATCAGATTTTAGAGAACTTTTATAAATTGCCAAAATAAATCATAATCAATTACGTATTTTTTGCACCAAAATGTTAACAGTATAATGCTGGACACGGTGGTAGGACATTAATACTGTGTTATTCAACATGGAGGTCCATTTGTCATTAATCTTCATTACAGCGACGTTGATGGGGGCAAAAAATATATAAAAGCCGCTTTTGTAGGCGTGTAAGGGTAATTTGGAGTTAACAGTGATCCAGGTTTTGTTAGCAGCTAGGTCACTTTCAGCTTTGTGCTTTGTCGTCATCCTTTTCAGTGTATTTTGAATGTTGCAAAAATACCTCAGTGACTTTAACACTAACAAAATATGGGTACGTAAGCGAACCTTCTCTGATTACATAAAGTTAATAATAAGACTCCCAGGAAAAGTTTATTACATAAAAACGTCCTACTTTATCAATAGGTTTTATTTCTGCGAATAAGGATGACAAAAACACAACAGCTAACAAATTAGATGGTCTCAATAAACAATACAAAGATACAAGATTAAACGATACAATCTATAACAAAGAGGATAAATCTAGAATTGATAAGCTCCAAGGTTCAGATATTATATTATTCAAGAATTCTATCTATCGCCTCTCGAATCTTTATGGAAGACGGACATTTGAATACTGCGGAGTTTAGCCTCTGAACGAGCATGATCGTGCATTTTTCAAAGCGGAGCGTTTTGATAGAATATATTTTCTGGTATTGAGGATTTTGTGAAGATTTCCTTGACTCGGTGTAATAAGTATTTTACTTAGTATAAATCTGAATATCACAGTTAACATAACATCTAATTATCTTATACAATTATAAGACATTCATTTTCTTTAATTACGTACATTTTATCGTGTCAAAGAGAACCTTATCCTTCATTACATGTTGTAAAGATCTTTGCCTCCAGCCTGATTACTATGTCAAAGACAAATCTGATCTCAGACAATAATTGTATTGTCTGCGATCAGATTTGTCTTTGTCTCTGTCTGTCTCACCAAACAATGATATTGGAAATCAGTTTCTTTCAAAGACATCTTATTTCTAACCGATGTGTGAAATCTTATTTCCTGACAAAAATACGACGAGATACAGAATTGGAATTCGATTCTTCATAAAGAATGGTTTGACATTCGATATATTCACGTTCTGTAAAATGCATGATTCAATCGACAGGTTGGAGCTGTTTATCGCAGGTCGCACGATTAGATTCAATAATTGATATAGGGGTGTTCTCGGACGTAAATAGTTCGTAATATGCAGCTACCCTCATAGCAACGTAAATAAAGGATTGAGCAGCTTTGGTTTCCCATGAGTATAATTTTGAAAGGGTTTGAATACAGACTACCCTATCCTGATTACTAAAACAATAACTTTGGTAGAAATGGGAATTTGATGCTAATTGAAGCTGAAAATAATCACGTAACGACAGAATTTTCTAAAGTTGATAACAAACAATGAAGGACAAAAATAACGTTTCGTAATTTTAGCAAACAATTCGAAGTCCCAGTGATACAAAAGCCTGCAAAATCCTCTAATTTGAATCTTCCATTACAAAGTTGGTATCAGAAAATTCTCGCAACTAATTCTGTAAAGCTACAATGTAAACTGATCGTCGCCGGAAACGCAGCTCCATAAACTTGAGTCGGATGTATGGAGGAATGGCGCCTGGAACCAGAGAAATATCTTCATGGGAAAATAACCTCTACCAATATGTGAATAGGTTAGATAATGGCACGAAAGGGTGTTGTCTGTTAAGGCGGCGACTGCTTCGGTTACGTAACGCGTCTCGTATTGATCGCGTCCCCCACTCCGCGCACTCGCGCACGGCACCAGCCGACCAATCACAGCGCTCGGTTTAATTTTAATTTGATAGCCGTTCGGCGCGAGGCGGCCCCTGATTTGTTGGCTCGTTACGCGTCAAGACGATGCGCTATAAGGTATTTTTGACAACGCACGTGATTTTTGTCGTTTGACACCATACTTCAGTTTTTTAAGAGGGCCCAAAATATTTTTCGTTGAGATTGTTTTGCTTCAATCACTCTCTAAACCTCCTGTAGACCTGAAACATATTCCGTATTGGTGAAATAATATTTCAGCAGTTTTCTCAAAGCTGTACTTGGATAAATTGTCCTCTGGTAGAAACGTGTGGGTTAAAGGCAATTTATTCGAAAATAACCTTTGAGTCATGAGGTAGTACTACGTGCCCTATTCAGAATCCCACGCGTTACTTATTCGTAACAATTGTGTTAACCTTTTTTTCACTTCTCTTCTGTCACGGGCCTCTATTATTGCTAATCGTCGCTCTCAGGATCTACATTTAATTTCGAAGATTTTTACACTCATTTTGGGATTGTCTTGCCTATAATTACTATCCGCAACCAACGTTTGCTTTAAAATCTAAACTTCTGCTTTCTCGTCACATACTTCCAACTTTTTACCCGAAAAGCCAAAGGAAGGGTTATCATTGTGTTGTAAGTATTGAGTTTGAAGAACTCTTATCCTCGCGGCCTCGTAACTAGACGAGTTCACACGAGGTCTGATAATTTACGAGTATTAGCCACACGCCCACTGCCGCCTACTCATACGAATTATGACTTCATACAGTCTACAGGATTTTGAAGTAAAAGATGCTACATAAATAAGGATCGAATCTGATCCAGAATAGGTTTCGGGTTTTTTGAACAGGCGTTTGGGGATTCCTTTCTATTTTTAGCGTTATCCATTTCTGATTTAAATATTCATAAGTTCGAGATTTCCATATAGCTTTGATCTCAATGCGAGGTCTGCATCAGCTATCGTCCCATTTATGCATATTGCTGATTTTACAAAAGCCTTGATAATTTTCATAATATACTATACACGAATGTAGACGGTCTTCTAAAGGCCATTTCGAAACTGATTTATTCATGAAGTTATTGAGTTTGTGATTATGGTCCGATAATACATTTGGGTGTTTTTTAGGTACTTACACCTCTGCGTTACTTTCGGGGATTACAGAAGTGATGTTATGTTTTAAGGGGCACAATTACCAATACTGTCTCTTATCATTATTTTAAAGTTTTCTTTACGCCACCAAAACGTGGGCAAAGGGTCTATCAGCCCTCTTTCTTGTGACAAATCACACACACTACCAAAAGTAGCAGTAGGGACCATTTTCTCTAACCAAAAAGTATTTCAAAACTTCGCGACCTTAATATTAAAAGCAAAATTTTATATGACATTAATTATAAGTGACTTACAAACTTATGAATAATCGATCATGGAGGACCTCAAAGTAACGAATCGGTAACTAGCAATCAAACTTTTCGGTCAACTGGGACCTCTCATTAAGTATTCATAAACTTCACCCCAAGTTTAATAAACGAAACCCTACCATTGAATTACTTGATCTATTTAATAATATTGGCGTCGAAGTCAAATATAAATTGGAGATGTATAATTTGTATCTAAAGACATAAAATCAGAATTGAAATGATCCACTACTAAATGTAGAAATCGAAAATCTTTCATTTTGTTAAGGAAACAGGATCCCAACAGCGTAAACAAATCAATCATTGATATTTGTGGGTATAGAAACAAAGGGTACTGATGCTGATCCTTCTCAAATAATCCTTATATCACCACCACAAGGACAAACACAGGAAAAACAAAGACGACCTTTTTCAAACGAACTACGCACGGTACGACACAACCGTTGCCAAAAGATAGGCATGAAAAATACATGCCCTGATTTGGCAAAAGAACTTCATTTACAACAGAAGTGCTGTCTTCAAAAATCTTAAAGCCATCTCCGGCTATCAATTGCCATTGAAGACAAAATTAATCGACGTCGATTCATATCACCGCTTCCCCTTAAGTATCGAAATTCTCGACGCGAGACGAGCCGACGTCAAATACCGACATTCAATATCAGAAACTTAATGTTCCAGCGAAGAATTAATATCACGAGATCGGCAGCGATCGGGGATCAATAGGGATCAGTGTCGTGTGAACGGGCACTAAGAGAAGAGGAAAGAGAGAGAGACAGAAGTTGAACTAACTCACGAAGACGTAGACGGTGAACAAAAGAAAACTATTGAACAATCTGTGACTGAGTTAGTTTACAATTCTTATTTATCTTCACAGCGGCGACGATTTATCTAGAATGCTTTCCTCGATTCCAGCACTAGTGTGTTTACTGTATCTTTTTGTCTAGTGAGCTGGTCGATACTCGCTTTGGCGCAGAGCTTGGCCGTGGGACGGGACGTTCGTAATTAGTGCATTAACGATCGGGTTCGTTTCAGCGAGAGTTTTTTAACGGCACGCCCCTGCAAGTGATTAATTTTTGCAGCGATGCAATCTGTAGTTGGCTTTTAATATTCACTTAAGGTATTGGTTTTTAAACACTTTATAGTATAACACCTTGGAGCTTGTTTATCGAACAATTCAGGGAATTAATTGTAGTGCTATCATCATCTCTAACTATATCCATCCCTTAATAGATCATCATCATTATTATCACCCTCAGCTCGACTTTACCCAGTGCTGTGGAGCAGTGGAGCTTGGCACAAGAAAAGAGAGGCCTATATCTAAGGCCTCTTTTTCTTGTGCCAAGCTCCACCTTCCTGTGCCAAAGAGGTACCTACATGAAATTCTCAGAAAGCCTACCCTTACAACATTTCTATAACTCCTTCATATTTTACAAAAGCCAAGCCAGCCGTGTGACGCATGCTATCGTAAGTCACCACAACTCATTGTGTGTGAAACCAGTGCACAGATTTAGGTCACCGACTTACGTCTTTATATAGTCGACGACAATATTAGGAGCTGACGTTATGTAACGTGGGATCAAGTGTTCACATATTTTTGGTATTTTTATTAAGAGAACTACTGTCTATAGCCGTCATAAACTCTGTTTTCGTATTCTCATTTTTGTGTTTGCCAGAAAACTGGGTCTATAAATCTATCCTCCGTAAATATTACTTATCATTTCTGATTGTGAATATTTCCAAATGATCCCAAGAGACTACTCGCTAAAATCATTGACTTCAATTTTTAATTCTACCATTTCATCTAAAAATGAATATCGTGTGGAGTGTTCCATTGTACCAATTCACTCTTGCTCTCTTTTCCAATAATGATCTTCCTTCTGATTAAACTTTGCGTAAAAAATATGATTTGCCCTAAAACCTAACGTAGCCATTACTTAAAGCTTCTACTATTCTGATAAAGCAATCGTCTGCATATTAACAAAAATTCTACTATTCTGATAAAGCAATCGTCTGCATATTAACAAAAATAATCTCTTATCTTCAATCCCTTATCTCCGGTTTGATCAAACCTTGCTTTAACATTCCCATTTCCATCGATTCCCTTAACAATAAACTTCTACACAAGTAGTAACAGCTCGGAGTCGACTGCAGTAATATTCTATTGACTTTACTGAACGTTCTAGTATTCCACTGACAGTTTGGTCTCGCATTGCTTCCTAGGGTGGATAGTTATATTGCATTCGCTATCTCCCGTTCCCGGGGCGACTGTTATTGCTTCTATGTTCTTGACAATGGTACGCTTTAATATATCGTTTGCACTTTTGTATTTTATCGGTTACAAGGATTATTATTTGAGCGGTGTTTTACTGAAGTGTGCCTAGCAGGAATTGGTGTATTTTTACGTTTGTAAGGTTTATAGATACTTACTTTCCCAAGCAATATTTTATTTTACACATACGAAAAGCGTAGTTTTTCAGACATTTTCATGCGTAAAATTGTTTCCAATCCAATGGTAGCCAAATAAAAATAGTCTAATGAAAAAACATTTGCTCGTATTGATACCAAGCAAAACTAAAGAGAGTTAGATCACAAACCCGCAATGCAACCAAACGCTACAAAATAACATGTTAAGGCTAACATACGAATAATACTAAAACACGAGAATTCGCAATAACATTCAATATCGGCGAAATACTTCGCTTAATTGAATGGCTGATAACGATATAGCCTTCTGAAAACCTTTGGCACTACAATATGGCAATTTTATTGAGCATTGACTGCTGCCTTTAATAGGTCAAGGAGATGTGAACAAATACTATATCCGGTCAAGCTTCAAGTATCGACGATCACATAAAATGCCTGTAATCCCCAAAGGGTTAGGCAGAAGTGTGCCTAATAGTACACCCAAATAGGCCAGTTATGTTTCAGTCCCATGTAATAAGGGCGAGCCTACTGCCATCAACCGGACTCAAAATCAAGACTCGGTAGCTACTTCAGAAAAATTCTTGAAAGAAAAACCAAATCGAACCCCGGTTCTCATGCTCAGCAGTAACGCATGAGACCCCTAGACCAACGAAGAAATTCCAACGAATATTATTTCAGGTCAAGTAAAAAGTATCGACGACGAGTACATTTATTGCCCTATTTTATACGCTTCTATCTAAGAAGCCGATCCAGTAGAGTGCCTGAAAATGGACACCTACGCGTGAGATAACGATGAAAGTTTTGGGGATATTGGATCCGACGGACTGACGAAATATCTCGAATCCCATGGTGAGTACCTAAAAGGCTATCGATCCGCATAGACATAGGGGCGTAGGTACTATTTACTACTCCGACCCAATATTGAGCAATGATCAGGGATTCACAGCTAGACTTTTAAGAATACACTAGGAAGTGGCAAATGGCGGGAGTTTAGGGAAACTATCATATGTAATTTTTGACGTTCCAAACCTGTTGCAGTTTTTTGATTAAGAAGAAATTCTAAAAAAGTATTTTTCAATTGAAAACAACAATAAAAATCAAATCAAAAATTAAGGTCCGGAAGACCGTAACAGCTTTTGTCCAATACCTACCCAAACAAAATCCATCAGTGTTATGCCTACATATTACCAACACGAAGCCTGAGACACAGCAAGGTGTTACACGTGTAAATCCAGGCGTCAAACACAATCATGTCTAGATAGGAACCGTGTAATTGCTTTGTGAGAACCTGGGAATATTGGGGCTTTGGGCAATGAAGCGAGTGTTGATGAGTTAGCCTGAAACTAGTCTCGTGAGTAATAACTTTGAAACTGATGCGGAGTTAGTCGACAAGAAATGCATCTTGAGTAAGCTTATAAAAGAAAACAAGAGGGCTTTCAGGACAAAAAGGGAAAGTGACGGTGTAAATGTATAAAAACATAGAATCTTGAGGAGGGTTTCAAATTGTCAAGTACGTGGAATCCAGTTTTAAATATGCTCAAAAAGAACAGCCGGCGTCGTAATAAGGACTCCACAAAACCTGTGATTGTGTTTTGCCGTGAGTGTCGAGTTCCAGTAGTGCGCGTAGCAATAGACTAAGAAAGAGAGTAGACAGATTTGTCTGCACCTAACAATATATTTACCACCCACCCGCATTTTCCAGTGCTCCCGCGACCAGGGCGCTTGCAACAGCGTCGAAATATCGGAAGCTCACAATAATGGATTATCACGGAAGATATCCCGTAAGTGACAGCATAATTAGTGTAATCTTGAGTTAGTAAACAAGAAATACAGTGTGACAAAGCCTAAAACATTTTAATCAAATTTTAAACCTTAAACGATTTTAGAAAACCTTCCAAGAAAAGAGAGGAAACTGCCGGAGAAAATGTCTTATATTAATAACTTAGAAACTGAACTTGAGCTAGTTAACGAGAAATGCATCTTGATCTTGACCAAGCTTATAAGATTCTTACTTCAGAACATTTACTAAAAACAAAAGGGTTTCCAAGAAAGAAGACAGTTGGAGAAAATAAATAAAGATAACTTAGAAAGTGATACTGCTATAGGAAACGCTCAACTTATAAGATTCTTCCTAAATGCAGAACTATAACAGGAACAAAAGGGGTTTAACAAATAAACAAAACTCTTAAAGGAAGTGGATAGTAAAATAGAAACTAAGCTCGAGTTAGTAGACGAAGAGTTCACCTTAGCTGAGCTCATAAGATTCCTAAAAAGAAATGAGAGACTGAAATGGATACGAGAGTACTTTCAAGAAACAGGAAAAACTGTTTGCTTTTATTAGAGAAGGTTAGTATGCTTGAGAACTACACGACTGATAAATCTAAGACGCTCATGTTTCAATGTGAATTCTTTTTGTGCATTTTATGTTTCCTTTAGAGAATTGCATTTACTTGAGGAAGTGCGCATGTCCTGTTTGCTAACCGTCTCTTGCTTCGTGTTTGGAGTTGACATCAAAGATGGCGGCTTTGGCGGCACACAAGATTCAGAAGCACTAAGTAATTGCTTTGCGTCGGAACTGTATGTGCTTAGCTTAGAGGTATGTGAGATATTAGAATTATTACATTAGAAGATTGTATTTTGGTCGTTACATAGTGATCAGAGTTGTTGTCTAGGAAAGGTGTGGATAAAATGCTTTCCTTATTACAGTTTAGTAATTTCAAATATATCTAAAACATTATTCTAGCCACCAAAACTAACTATGTAGTCAGTCACACTCAGTCTGATCCTCGAGAACTTTTGAATTCGTACTTACAAGCGTGTCGATGACAATCTAAATTAATTCGGGCCAAAATTTGGCATCAACATCCTTGTAAATACATTTCAAAACCAAATTTCTAAACTCTGAGATGTACATGGATTTCAATCTCCCACAAATTACGTCATTAGCAGAGTGCCGCCGTCTTCAAATAAGGTATAATATATCTGTACAAACAGGGGCGGATACCAGAGGGATTTAGGTTAAATCCACATTAAGTTGGTGACAACTCCGCTGACTTTGATGAAGGTTATTAAATGTAACCTAGACACGACGCGTTTATTACGCGGTTTTAAGTGTAAAACGAAACACCAAACTTAATTATTTTGGAAACTAGTGCAGAGTGTGATCTCGTTTATTTCAACGGCTAGACTCCTATAATTAAGAATGTACAAATTAAACCATATCTACGAGTACATCTACACATATTATAAATGAAAGAAGCCACTTCGTTTCTGTACGGATTTTGATGCAGTATACACCATCATTATAGAGCAGCGGTGACGCAGTGGTGGCGACCCCGACTTACACACAGTAAGTCGTGGGTTCGATCCCAGGCAGGCGAATTACTTTGTGTAATTTATTTCATCACCACTGCTCTCAACACGGTGAAGGAAAACATCGTAAGGAAACCGGCATGTCCTAGAACCAAAAATTCGAAGACATGTGACATCGACCGACCCGCACCGGGCCCGCGTGGTGGATTATAGCCCATTCCCTCATTAGAGAGGAGGCCGTGTGTCCCAGCAGTGGGATCATAATAGGCTGATTATGCCTTGCATATGTTATAAACCATCATTTATATTATCGTTCGCGAAAAAATTTCATTAAAAAAAAAATACTTACTTCCCTTTTTCAGTCGAATTTTATTACCAATTTCAAGGGTTTTAATTTTTTTGCACGGAACCCAAATTATTTTTCTAAAATAAAAGTAGCCTATGTTAGACCTTATAACATCAGTAAAAGTCCCGTCAAAATCAGTTCAGCCGTTTCGGAGATTAGCCGGAACAAACAGACAGACAGATAGACAAAAATTGAAAAAAAATGTGTTTTGTTATAAGTACCGTTATACTTTCAAATGCATTCAGTAAAAAGCTGTTATTTTGATAATACAAACAGACACTTCAATTTTATTTATTTGTATGTATGTACATATTTATGTATAGATTTACTCGAGGAGGTTTATGTTACAATACATCAATATTAAACTCACATGTAATAAAGAAAACTCAACGATTTCTCAAATCGTAAGAACCGTGTGAAGCCGAAGTATTGTATCTTTTGACAAACAAAACCAACTTCATTTAAAATCAAAAAGAATCCGAAAGAATTGCAAACGCGTGAATTGAATGTAAAAAGAGGGTAGGAACTTTCAAACTTTTGGGCAAATTTTGCAAATAAAAACTGACATTAAAGGACTGATTCTTCTAGGCCTTCGCATTCATAAACTGAGTAAGCTTAATTTGGATTCAGAATTGTATAAACCAGTGGGGGAATATATACGCATTTACGTCGGTAGAAAACTAAAAAATATTAATAGAATATGAGACAAAGAAACCTAATTACGTAGACCTCATGTTTCGAATTACTTCTACAAAAAAAATCTAGAGCAAATGAACACACACCGACGAATAACGTATAAACTCGATACGATTCTTAATGGTCCTTTTGCTTTGTCTACGGTTGGTAGTACTACGCACCTGGCCTTTCTGAAGAACACAATAAGGTCTATGTAGGTCCATTTCATTATTAAATACCATAGAAAAACACAAGATTGAAAAAGAATCTCAGAACAAATAAACAAAAATATATTTCCACTTCAAAGGGAAGCTGTAAAGGGGCACAGTCGTTGGATCCAATATATTCAGCACTGCTTCAATTCTCAAAGGTACTCGTAACTCTAAACACTGTCACAAAGGAACTCTGGACCTTATTGAGGACAAAGTTAGGTAACAAGCCGGATGGCTCGTTAACAATACACAAGTTTCCAAACTAGAATATTTATATGCAAATATTTGTAAGACAATGTTCAAACTTCCTTGTGTTTTCAAGACAGATGTGACTTTTAACTTCCCCTCTGTAGAGAATACTGAAGACCACTTAGAATATGTATATAGAAGAGTTATATGTTAAGGAACTGCGAGGTATAGCGCGTCGCCTCCTGGATTTGGAGCCCTGACACAGTCAGAAGGCGACGCGGTAGACCTCCCAGGAGATGGCGGGACGAGCTGGACAAAACCAACGACCAGTGGTCCACATTGGTCTTGGATCGAAGGATTTGAAAATCATGGGGACAGGTCTTTGCCCAACAGTGGGATGACACAGGCTAACAGTAACAGTAGCATGTTAAGTTTTTTTTTTCGGCTGAGATGTCATCAAATGACCCCTTCCGCTCTGGGCGGAGCGGAAGTGGAGTGTCAGACTTGTACACACTAAAACCCATCCATGTTCTTTCTTTGCCCTTTGTGTTCCAGGGCCGCGGTATCTCTTTCGAACAGTCCCGCAGCCCTGGCAGGCATCGGCCTTTGCGAACCGCCTCCGCTTTGCTGACATCTCTTTGAGGCGCGCGTGAAACACGAACGCGCCGTCGACACGGCCTGTCGTCATAAGACGGACGGACGGCGAGCTAGCCCATTACTCACCGTCCACAGGCCTGCGCCAAAGGTGGCCGGGAGCCACCACATGGCCCCCGACGCCCGGGACGTCTCCCGCGGCGGCTGGGACGTGAGGTTCTCCCTCTCACGCTCCGCCACCTCCTTCGCTAGCATTTCTGCTTCGCAGAAGGAGGTGACGGCTTCCAATTCCGGTCGCCGCCGCCAATCGCCGCTACGAGGACACGGCGGTACTCCGTACAAGCGGAGCAGACCTCCACGGTATGCTCCACCGTGTCCTCAATGGTGACACCCGGGCGTTTCCTCCCGCCTGATTCGGTATAGGTACCACCCGAAACAACCGTGTCCGATAAAGAACTGCGTCAATGTTAAGGATTCACATTAATAAAACTTCGGGATGGCTGCGCAAGTAGGTTTTTCTGTCTTACTCTCGAAATAAATTATGTATGTTAAAAAAGGAATGGAAATTATTCTCTGAAGCCTCATAAATCTGGGAAAACAGATTATTCTAGTAAAGAAAAGATCCGGGCTTATTATAATAAAACTGTACTCTGAAAGTTAATGATATTACTATAATAATAATATTGAAAGGAAACGAAATATCCCGTCAATAGATTTCATCTGAAGGACTTATCGGGATCAAAATAAGAGCAGGACAGTTAGATAATATTCCTTTGAGCAAAATTTAATAACGTTACCTTGCTTCATGAACGGGGAATTAATTAAGGGCTAAGGTCTTTAGCCTAAGGCCAATAAGACACCAACACAATATATTCTATTAAAGTATGAAAAGTAATTATAATCAGCTGCCCAAAATGCACAAACACAAGGTTTAAACGGACCCTTCATGAAGCCGTCAACCAAGCATTCTGTACGCGCAAAAATTATTATTGCTGGGAAACGACTTTTTTTTTGGAAAAAATCACCTTTGGCGATAAAGCTCAATGTAACGCACTCAAAACATTGTTTTGATGCATTGAATAGTAAACGGTTCATGAAGGTTTTTTTTTTTAAACTTGTGAAAAAGTTGGAACTTTAACCACCAATATTTCCGGAACTTGGTCTAGAAAAAAAAAATATCGCAATGACGGGGTCTGTTTACACCCATCATAGGATAAATGACGACGGTATTGCCCAAATCAATCACATTAATAATTGGAATTTTCTGCTCCTAGCAATTTCAGTCATTTCTAGGTATTGGACTCGTGCCAACATTAGCTATCGACGGATCGGCCCCTGGGATTAATACCATTACCAACGAACAAAAAATTATCAATATTGTGGCTATAGAGAATAGCCTGGACCTAAATATTATATAATGTACAGTGAAAGTTGGAAGAGCCCGTGGCAAAATAATAATAACCGCCCGGGTCGACCTTCCAGGTTAAGCCGCGCTTGCCATGTAAGTCAGTGGATGGGTGACCACCCATAACATACTCAATTTACTTCGTGCCTCGGAAAGCACGTTAAGCTGTTCGTCCCGGCTGTCACTTGTAGATCTTTGACAGTCGTAGCCCGAAAGTCTGACAATCAGTCTTACCAAGGGGTATCGTATTAGCCAGGACTAACTGGGTTGTGGAGGTCAGATATGTAGTCGCTCCACATAAAATACTGGTATTCAGCTGCATCCGGATAGACTGGAAGCCGACCCCAATATAGCTGGTCAACAGTGAAAATAGAAATAAGGACAAACCTTGAACGGGGCTTATTTAGAGGACCTACTGGTACTAACTTTACTTATTATTACGTTCAACGTAGATAAACTCTATCGTCATTATTATCTGTGTATACAGCAGTCCACTGCCGGATATAGGCCTACCCAATTGCAAACCATTTAGCTTGATATGGGCTACACTTATCCAGCTTCTGCTACTTATCCTGTGAACTGCGAAGGTTGTTTGAAGGTTGATTCGTCAAGTTTGAGGCCGTCGTACCTATGTATCTTTCTAACAATTTACCTATGGCATTAAGTTCGCCTCTGTACATTAGTCTCCTTTAAGTTCTAAATTAAAATTTACCGTTTTCAGAAGTCCCAGCATTCAGGTAAAGGCTATTCACTCCACGTGTGCGGTGTCATGTGCTCAATATCATTGTACAAAGGCGTACATTCGAAGCGCGGGCTCTGGCAAAACGGAATTAAACCCTACGTGTGTAACACGCCTTTGAACTTATGCCTGCCAGAATATAAATTAGGACGATCCCAAATTCGGTTTTGGGAGTACCTACTAAGAATTCAAAAGGAAAAGCTGATTTAATTTTCCATTTGACTTATGAAATTAAAATAAATTTTGGTAACAAAGGGGAATCAAAAATTTTCATGACAAAGGACTAAACACATATTTATCCTTTCCGAGAAAGCTTTCACCGAAATAAATAACTCCAATAAATATTTCATACCTACATAATACTGTCTCATACAGAGTTCTCAGCAAGTTAAATAAACGATTTAATTAAATATAAAGGTGTTTCGTCATAATCCACAAATAAAACAACATTACAACTTTGGGGCCCAACTTCACAGCCATTTTCTCGGCAGCCATCTTAGTTTGGTCTTTAATGGCGGCGACGCTTCCAGAGACAAATGTCAACCGACAGGTCAAACCACAGTACATTTACATTTAGTACCCTTTTTCGCCGCAGTTCAAGATATACTGGTTCCCCAGAGTAAAGAACATTGTTCGCGTCATTAATCAAAGTTTCTGAACTCAATCAGCGCTGAAAAGAGGTTTTGTATCGTTTTCATAGATTTTCGAGACTCGTTAGTGGGGGCTAATTGCCCGGTGACCGTCACAAAGCCTTTTTAATGCGGCTTTTGAAAGGTTTTCATTACTTTTGTGGTAAGGATTAGGTATATAAAAATATTTTTTGGAAATAGAGCCTCAAGATTTATAACATAACATAATATCACGCCTGCATTTCCCCGGGATCAAGCAAAGGTCCCATATAACAGCAAGCGAGCGAGCCTATTGCCATCAGCCAGGCACAACACACACTGTGCTGCTACTAAAAAATACGGATAGATAAACCCAATAACAGCCCGAGCTGGCAATCGAACCCAGGATCTCCAGCTCACCAGCAGCGCTTACGACCACTAGATCAACGACAAATTCAAGATTAATTATAAAGCTAAACTTATACTGTCTCTTATATCTTCCGTGATTGTTCACGGAAGATATCCCGTAAGTGACAGTATTAGTTCAGCTGAGCGTGAAAGCTTAAAGCAGTGTTTAATTATAAAGGTTAGATTGTGCACAGATCATTATGATTTTCGAAAGGATAACGAAGGTCAAAGCTGCCAACATACAGGTGCACACATCACACCATAATAGAGAAGGTAAAGGTGGGTTCCCGAAGGTACAAAAGTAAATCCGTACCATTAGTCGTCATAAACTTGGAAGGAACTTGATTTGTAACAACTAACAAGCACCTTCCTGTCCCGAAAAGGTCCTGACGTCAACTTGACAGTGACAAACAAAAGGTCTCTGACCCCGAATGTTCCCGACACCCTCACAAGTCGGAATGTAAAAGAAAAACAAGTGCTTGTGAATAAAAGGGAATGTTTTTGTTATCACCCTTTTCTTGTCAGTATATCGTCTAACTCGACATTTTTGTATCCCGAAATTGGGGTCTAGACTACAATGAGATGTCCAACAAGTAAACACAATTTAACTAACATAATATAAGCATACGGTTTTCCACCATAGTTTGGAAAGTGGTTAGGCTCATGATGATGTTATCAGGCAAGCAATGAGCCTGATGGGAATTCCTATAGGTAATAATGTCGAACTTCCTTACAAACTTTCCTCTCCTATTTAATCCCTTCAGGAGATGAATTTTAAAAAACGTTTAAAAGTGACTTTCAGCACATAAAGTATTCTTGTGTAAAATGTCATACTATTACGTGAGTGAATTTAACATTTTTATTTAGGAGAAGAAAAAGTGAATATTTTGTAAGTCGAGAATAAATGAAAGAAACTTTTATTCATATGCGAATCGGTCAAATGCTTATTATATTTGCTTCATTTTTTCAGAGCTGACATTCAAGAAGACCGGAACCAAATTATATCGAACATTCCCAAAAATGATATTCAAGAAAAACTCAACATTTTCAAAACCGACTATTAACTAACCCAAATTTACACAGAGGCGAAGACAGTAAAAATATCTTAAAGATAAGGAGCTATAAATCTTTCGTATCGTGGCAAACAAATTGGGGAGTCCACGAAAACAAACAAGTTGGAGCAAGCACTTACATTCGAGGAGATACGGGCAAAGATCCATTACAGTCAGGGGTGATAAAAATGTGAGCAAGCTTGAGAGAGGTTTCTTCTGTGCAGAGTACCTTCCCCAACTAGCAAAAGCGCTTTATAACGAATGATTTATAAGGTAATAACTCTTGTACATGTTTTATAACAGCATCAGTTCTACAACTCTCTTTATAAAAGCATGTTTTAAGTGTTTTTTGCTAATATGGTATATCGGTCTTACCACCTTATCTTACATACGTTTATATAACCAATGTAAATGTCCCTTATAAAGCATTGGACATATAGAAGCATATAATATGGCTTTTGTGACATAAAATAATTTAGCCTTGTAGTCGCATTGGCCTCGTACTATTTGTAAAATTAATAGGGCTATTATAAAACCTATTCTCTTATAATGTTTATTTGAATGCAGCTTAAAAGCTAATGCAAAAAGGCAAGTTACATAGCTTCTATAAATAAATAAAGTGTTGACTGCACCTCTATGTAACAGGTACAAGAACTTTATTCTTATATGTATGCTTGACTTTGCCTTTACACAAGTTTATCGTCAGCCATGACATTTTAGAATCGGTAACTATAATAGTGTCTCGGTTTTGTGAAAATGGATTCAAATGACTGGAAAAAACTAAAGCGAAGTGGTTCTTATAGAAGAAAGGTAAAGAAAAGGTACGAGGCTATGATGTCATCAAATACGTTATCCTCAGCAGCGACTCCGTCCAGGGTAGAGATGAAAGAAAATGTTATGGGTTCCGTAGAATTATTTTCACAAAATTTTGACAATGACTCTTTCGATGAAGATATCTTGAATGGTTACCTTACTCAAAGTGATAATGAATCATCTGATGATCATGACAGTGATATAAAGAGAGACATAGAAAAGGACGGGTTCAGAGATGATATAGCTACTTGGGCTGTGGAGTATAACATTACGCATTGTGCTTTAAATAAACTTTTTGAAATTGTGAATAAATTAGTACCCCATTCATTACCAACAGATGCACGCACACTTCTTAAAAGTAACACAGTTAAAATTAAAATAATTCAAATGGGCACTGGACATTATTGGCACAACGGACTAACGGAACAATTAATCAAATTTTTACAACGTCACTCTGACATACCCAACAAGTTATCACTTAACCACTCGTATGCCGAGTATATAGACACAATTAAAAAGTGATTGTGTCTCGTGTAGATCTACGAAAGGTTAATATAAATATTGACGGATTACCAGTTTACAAAAGTTCCAACCATCAATTTTGGCCAATTCTATGTAATGTACCCGAAATCAAACAAATGTCTCCGTTGGTGATATTTTATTTTCTCTTTTGTGATAATGAAATGGGTTGGAAGATTCGAATCAGTCTGATTGTGACATCCAAAGCATTCTTCTCTTATTATAAAATGTGTGATTTGCCAAGGCCAAATCACTTCAGTAAACAATTCGTGGAAATCGTCCTTTGTTGAGAAACAGTCCACATCCATGTTAGGTACTGTCATGGTTCTGTAGAATAAAAAAGAGTGCAAAGTAGTAGGTCTGTATTCACAAAATTTTATTATAAAGAATAATGGAGACTGAACCCTAAAATCTTTCAATATGGTTGAGTATATCTGTACTAGCCTACTACAATAAGGGTACATGACTTTATAAAAACATTTGATTTGCTAATCCTTCTTATAGTAGTAATTAACAGGAACTCACAAAAGTAAAATACTTTTTAAAATTAAAAAAAGATAAAATTAACGAGGCGCATTAAAAATTTGCCGTAAAACTTACCCACATTTCTCACAAATCTGCTTTTCCACTTAGACTTCCCGTACAATAAACGAAAAAAGAGCGATGTAGTCAATGTCTAGCTGTAATGCAGGCAATTAATATCTTTTATAAATCACGTATTGAGGCAAATGACGCGTGAAAAAATCATGAACTTCTCATATTCGTATTGCGTTTGCTACAATACGAGAAATTGCCTTTATAGCCGTATTTTGTTTGCGGTTATAAGGGTAATTTGTTACATAAAAGCAAATGTCTTGCGTATTTATAGTTAATCAGCCATACAATATGCCTTTACATGGCGAGTTTAAGGGGGATTAGCTTATTATATAGCAACTATACAATATCTACAAGGTTTTATTCCTTATAATTTGTGCCCATACGCAATCTTATTAGCAATAATATGGCCTTTATAAAATATTATTTTTTGGCTTTAATGACATTTATAGAGCAACTTTTTGCTACTTGGGTCGTGTCTCGGTGGCTGAACATTAAGTTAACTTCAGTCATAGGTAAGAAATAGACACAATTAAATAAGAACCAACTACATGGTCTACGATTTCGGCTCGAGACAATTTGATATACAGGGTTATTTGTAAAACACCAACAACCTCTTAAGAGGTCATTGTACTCATCATTATGAACAACTTTTACTATGGGACCAAACCTGAAATCGCAAAAAAAAACAGCTGTTCCGTACATTTTGACGAGTTAATCAATCATAAATGTAGGGAACAGCTGATGTTTTTTCGCGATTTCAGGTTGTGTTTTACAAATAACCCTGTATTGATGGCTCTGTATTGCACTCAAAAGAAAGGAAATAAAATAACTTTAATCATTTTAGATCTTCAATATTTGAATATATTGTAACTTGATTTTGACAGCGATAATTTAGCCAAACCCAAAAGAAAAGGAGTAGTGCGTACACATTCCTAAACATCAGGTTTCCTTCACCTTATTGTCGATACCTACTTCCAAATACAGCGCTTGTTTTTTCAAAATTGCGACACAGTAACACTATTCTATTCTATTACTAGTAATTCGTGACAAGGGTACAATAACGCGATAAAAGCAGTGCCAGTAGTAATAACCAAAATGAACGAACGACCCAACACTTTGACACATCTAGTCGCGGCCATTTTGTGTCGCTTCGCTTGCCTTAGCCTACGTTCACACGTTTTCTTTTTGACGGGACGTTTTTCCCCACGCACTAGTTAGCCATCCTTAGCACCGAGAGATCAAAACCCAACAATGCAATTTTTTGAAGTTGAAGCGCTGGGATGCACTATGTTGGATTGACAATGGTCGGCTCAGAATGATGAATATAAATTTTGGATGGAGACGGACAGGAAGACCAAGGAAACGGTGGTTGGATTGTGTGAGGAATAATGTGAAAGAAAAAGGAGTAAATGATAGCGTGACGGTTGACAGTTGAGAATGGAACAAAAAACGTGTTGTGCCGACCCTAAGTAACATGGGACAAGGACAGGATGATGATGACAATGCCCAGCTCAATACTTAGAGTGAAAAATCCTCTGTACGACAAAAAAGTCGCGTTATACAACCGCCCTTGCGAACACAGGACCATAGCCCAGGGACAGTTTAATGCGATCCCTCTGAAAGTCAGAGTAACGACGTTTATTTCTGCCGACGGCAGACGGAGGGCGATAATTGACTAAGTTAGTCCTCCGACCCTCCCTTATAGACGTACTTTCTAAGCCCTCTGCCGGGTTGACGGAATCAATTTGGACTTCATTAATCTGATTTTTTGTTCTAATACATTGGTGGATGATTGATTTGTGTGTGCAAAAGGCTCGCCCGTATTACATGCGAGTTAAACAAAACGGGCAAAATATGAAATATATTCTTATATATAAAATTCTCGTGTCACAATGTTCGTTCCCGTACTCCTGCGAAACGGCTTGACCGATTCTCATGAAATTTTGTGAGCATATTGAGTAGGTCTGAGAATCGGCCAACATCTATTTTTCATACCCCTAAGTGATAAGGGGGTAGGTAGGTAGGTAGGGTAGCGTAAAAAAATGTGCATTGCAACGCATGCCGGGCACAGCTAGTGTTACTGTAAAAGCCCGAATTACGGAAAATCCTAAGATTTTCCAGTAAATTCTAAGATTTACCAACTCTTAATGGTAAAAGTCCGAACTGTTCTAGGATCATCGTTTATTTCGAACTTCTACCACCATGCACTTGGTAATTCTTCGGATTTGCCTTAAAGACACAGTAAATGTTGAAAATATTCTATTCTATTCTATTATATTCTGTTCTAAATAAACATGCCAGAACGTGTTCAAAAAATGCTTGTCGAAGAAATGAAGCGCATTTCTTCGACAAGCATTTTTTGAACACGCAAGTCATCAGGATTACTTTGTAATTCCAAATGTCATAACAGCGGTCCGTGTTGTAACAAGAATTTTTTTTCAAGTCAAGTCATTTATTTCTTAACAAAATACATTGTGTAGAAACTTAAAACGTACACATGTAGACGTACTGAACGCTGTGTTACAATTTGACCATCTATTTTAATGGGACCTTATATGTCAAAATAATGGTGGTGTTTGTTGTTCGTCCGGGAAAACTAATTAACGTTAATATGGGTAATAAGTAATCTATAACTTATGCGTTAATTTAGTGACACTGACACAGTGAGGCGGGGTCGCGGCAGGCCACGAAGGAGATGGCGGGACGAACTGGAGAAGTTCTGTCCAAACTGGAAGGAGGACGCGCGGGTTCGCGAGAAGTGGAAGGAGGGGAGGGAGGCCTTCGCCCAGCAGTGGGACAGAGCAGGTTAAGAAAAAAATAACTGAAGAAAACAACAGCATTGATAGAATTAATTGCCATAACGCCAGTAGCCCCAGCACAACGAAGTAAAAGATTCTGTTTCTACATCTTTTATTATTATTATTTATTTAACGCCTCTGTCGTCCCACTACGGGGCAAAAGCCTCCATCAGGCTTCATAATATATCACGTCATATACATGACAAGACTATATTATGAAACTAACAAAGTCAGAAGCAGTGACGTCGTGACGTTTCTTCAGCTCATTGGCTCCGGAATATATTACCCAATATCTCTTAGTTGACTGCACAATTGTGTAACATAAGCTGTAACGAAGTCAGGGCGAATTTCTCCAATCAAAATGGGGGGAGCCATTGCCCAGAAGTGGGAAAATTCCGGCTAAAAAAAAACTGAACGCAATTAACACATCTCAACGGCGCGGCGTGTAAAGGCTGACAATAAATTGCTGTGAAATATTGACACTGACAGATTTTGAGCGTTCAGTATCAGTAACAAAATCCGCTCATAGTCTACCATTCTAAAATTAACTTGACCTAGGCCTTAAAACATTCATGAAAATATTAAAGTCCAAAAATAACACAAAATTATTCGTGTTCCGAACACAATTCATAAAACATTCCGAAGTGTAGAAGTTATATTTTCATATAATTATTACCAAGTTGGAACGATACGCCCACACCTCCAATTTCGAATAAAGAGCCGGTTTAATTTCGCTCCAAGTGACGGCGATATTACCCGAATACTCGAATAAAGTCAGTTATCGAAACGATCGGGAAATTTCGCGCGAATCGATTCCGGCGCCAGAGGGCCGAAGTCGTAAGTGTAATGATTTTTTCATTACTTATTCATGATTATGCCTAAAGGGTAAACGGAGAACTTTTTCGATACATTTAATTCGCTTGGAATTACTTTACTGAATTAGTTATTGCTTAAATAATTGCTAGATCATTATTCTTGTTATTAATTGTACATAACATAAATTACAATTAGGTACAGTATAAGTTATGTCATTGTATAGGTAGTTATTTATAAGCTACAGGGGTAAAATCGATCTCCGCGATTGGAATTAGAATTGGGGATTGAGGCTAGATTACAGGAACAAATTCCTGGTGGAAACAGGCAAAGTCATAGACAATAAATGGTTATTTATATGACGAGAAATAAAATAAAATGCAAGGCATTCGACGAACCTTTGATGATAGAGGAACTGCAAGTAGAACAAAAAGTCTACTGAAGGTAGAGGTGATTTGTCGTTGATAGGAAATTATGATATCTTGCAAAGGCTTCTATTTTTAGACGCTTACAGTCATATTTCAACGACTCATAACTAAAACTCCATCTTACTAAGAGCAACTGCAATATATTCCACTCTGGTTGCCCATCCAACATCATGCCGATCATATTTCACGGAGAAACACCAACTTATAACATTTTAGAAGCCGAACTTCCACGATTTATATAACTCCGTGGCGTTGAATATTCTAAGAAAAGTGGGTAGTCGAGCAAAACCTAAACTAGGTAGAAAACGAGCACCTGGGGCTGGCAAGTCTGGCAACATTTTACCTGCCTTGGTTAGTAATAGAATGTATTATCGTGCAAGCCGCGGAGCCTGCTAAGACTTTAAGCCGTTTAGCCGAGACATTGAAATGAATGGGCTTAGCATTGAGATAGATTTAAAATTTATTGAATTGGAGCCCAGTGAGGAGCCGTTAAGTCTACCCGGGAACCTTTTGATAAAATTCTATCTTTGTGAAGGAATCGTTAGTGGGAGATGAACGAATATCAGGCTTTTATTTAACGCAAGCCGTACGCCTGATGGGGTTTCCCATCAGCAATAATGACGAACTTCCATCACCTATTCTAACCCTTTTGGGGATCAATTTTCAAAAATCGCTCCTTCTGTTTCTGCATAAAGAACTCTTGTCCAACAAGCTAACAAGCTTCTGGACCTAGCGGTGTAGGCTTTCTGTTTTTCGTAAGAGTATTAAATTTTTTTTTTTATTGATTAGGTAAATAACAGTTTTTAGGGTTCCGTACCCAAAGGGTAAAACGGGACCCTATTACTAACACTCCGCTGTCTGTCTGTCTGTTTCCAGGCTGTATCTCATAAACCGTGATAGCTAGAAAGCTGAAATTTTCACAAATGATGTATTACTATTGCCGCTATAACAACAAATACTAAAAATTAAAAAAAAAATATTAAGGGGGGCTCCCACACAACAGATATGATTTTTTTGCCGTTTTTATAGATAATGGTACGGAACCCTTCGTGCGCGAGTCCGACTCGCACTTGGCCGGTTTTTTTTGTAACATTTGGACATACACGTCTTGCATCCCCTAGAGAGAATTTCAATTAAAATCATAGTACAACTCTCTCAACAAGGTAGCCACCCCAGGGAAATCTTGGCTCAACGACAAAACAGTAATATTAAAAAAGTAAATCTGAGAAAACCTCGTACTTTTTGGGGGCATTAAAATCTTAATGAAACCAATTGAAAGAAAGGCCCCGAATATTGAGAAAACACCATGATGTAATGTTCTCTTTACAAAGACTTACAATGTCGTTTGTGTGAAATCAAGGATCTTATTTGTGTTGAATATTGTATTGTTTCGTAAATCTTTTCTTGGACGGAAGCTTAATTAGAGAATTTATTGCTATGTCCAATACATGGAAAGTCCAAAGGAAGCATCAAACAGGAATAATAGTTAGGTACGGTAGTTCGGGCGGGCACACATCTACATAATCACATCGCGTGCTCCAGAATTTCTTCCAATTAATTATGTGATTGATTGCATGTAAAGCGAAGTCAGAGGCCCATGGGTGGCATAAAAACTCTAACACCAGGTTAGGCACTAACCACACGATAAAGAACAGTAGTAAGTAATGTGAAACGAGAATCGAGTTGAGTGGCATGCGATTGAGGAGGCCTATGTCCAGCAGTGGACTGCTGTAGACTGATGATGACGATGATGAATCTGAAACGTATTGCAGAAAGTGAAATGGAGCAGATAAGGTGGCAAACTTTCTGCTGGAGTCATTTTTAAAAAGATTGACCGTGGCAGACCTTCAAGATCTTAAAAAAAAAATTTATTCCACAGATTTTATTCAAGCTGTCATTTACCTTTATTTACACTGAATGGGATTGCTAATAGCCTGATGAGAAGCGATGATGGGCATAGTGTGGAGCAAGTTTGCCTAGAAGAAGAAGAAACTGTTTCATTCGAACTTTGAAGAGATCCAAATTATAATGATCAGGAAACAGAGAAGCCTTCAGTGAACTCCACATATTCACATTCCTACATAAAATTATGACTCAAACACAATAATATCCATTTTACACAACACTCGTTAGTGATAACGAATGAAGCTCAATTAAACTGACAATTGGAAATATTGGCATACACTCGTTTAACAAAACAACAGCTGAATCCAACCCATCCAATACATTTTCACATAAAATATAAATTGAGCTTTTTTTCTCTCCAGGCCGTGACGAATTGGCTCTCCAATGACGACGATCAATAACTGTGCGTAAGTAATTACTTCGGAAACTGTTATCACATGAGTTTGGCGATACATTATTATGTAAAAGTTGATATAAAGTTTTTCTTCAACCGTTAAAAAGTTTCGGGTGACTATTTGAATGATGTTCATTTTTTTTGAAACTGCGCTGTAAAGATACATCAGTAGCTATTTGAACTTTTGAATATAAGAAGACCCAGTGCAAAGCTCCTAATGTTAGAGATCTTATTCTCTTCTCGAGTCTACCTTCGTGACGGCTTAGATCTTCATGACTCCGCAACAGATTTTCACGGACGTTTAGTGCGTTTATTCTGGAAGGTTTATGCATTCATATTTAACTAAGATGTCGCACAGAAAACTCAATTTTTTTACTTGTCCCCTTTACATTCTTGCGAAACGGAGGTAGTTCAATTAAACCTCAGTCTTAAAGTAACTAAAACCTCGCACAGTTGAATGCTGCATCCAAAGTTCCAGCCCTTTCAATTAGATTACTGTCTCCACATTCCTACATTCATAGTTTGCCATGACAACACATTAACAAGGCTGCTAATAGTTTGCAACCAACGAAGAGACCTCGAGCAATTTCACAAAGTGCTGTTCGAAAGTCAGTGTCGAATAAATACTGTGAATTTATAGCTCAGGCGAGGGATGAAAAGTGCAGTTCGTTAATTGAATTTTCTCTTAAAAGCAAATATATATTTGGCGTTGCTGGAAGCTTCGCCGCAAGAGAGCGCAGTGTTTTTGTCATTTACCAAAATCATCGTGAATGAAAAGTAACCATTCAAAAACTGACATCTCGCGGCGAAGTATTTAGAAAGAAATCGAATGAATGTGATAAACGAGTACAATACGCTTAGCGCCATCTACGTGGAATTAATTTGTGAATTTTCATCCCCATTGACAGTGGCGACATCTTTAATAGGTGAGGTGAGGAAAAATGTGCAGATTAGAATTTCCAATACGGATAAAAACCTGTTTTTATTCAACATACGTTGCAAAGCGCTTTTCATGTATTAAACTGTATTCAAAAACCTGTGCCATCCACAAACGGTAAAAGCAAACCAGCCAATTCAGCCCCAAAAGTAACAACATTCAAAAACCAACGTTGGAACTGGAAAAACATGCACCTATTCCATTCATCCGCCACAAAAATAAAACTAGACGCCTTTTAGGTGCTCCAGCAAAATCGATTCTCTCCATCCCATCCATTATGTATCTGGGTCGAATATACTCTAAATCTCGGAGTACTCTTCACCCAACTTAGGTCCATTTAAAAACAAGCTCGAAAGCTAAATCGGGGACCTCGTCGGGGACTAAAAGCTATACGTTGTTACTTTCTGATAGCCTGGTACCAACCAAGGCTTGGTGCATTGGGGCGAGATGGACAGAAAAATGAAATAAATATTCATCGGGAAATGATTCAATTTGTGGTATTGAAAAATGGAGAGGAGGTCGAACGAAAAAAGCATTTCATTCCACCTCCTCTGTTTAAAACTTACATTTTAAAATTTTACTGTCCATGGAGAAAAACCTTTTTACAATGGATATTATTCACAGTACTTTTTTGATTCACACCGTTGAACGCTGATTACATTTCTGCGAACTGTTTTACATAGATTACACAGTCATGTAATAAAAAAAATTACTGATTGGATAATTTATGTATTATAAAACTGCTCGTCATTCTCGCAGAGCTGTTGGTCAACAAATTCCAACAACTCAGTCATTTTGCTATGCAAATCTGAACAAGCTACATAACTTCTACAAACAAGTAAGATCACTTTTTAACTGAAAATATAAAATAGATAACATCACACGACAAAACACCTATAATCCCCGAAGGGTTAGGCAGAGGTGTACCTAATAGTACACCCATATTTCACCAGTTATGTTTACGGTCCTTAAAATAGGGCGAAACTATTGCCATCAAAATATAAAACAATTCTTTAAAAAAAAGGACCGTATTAAAAAACGAGCGCCTTCTTAAGTTTTATAAAAATAAATTGACAATAAACACCTTATTCACTCATATTGGTGGTTGTCTCCTTCGTTATTCCCTGAATCAATAGGTCTATGGGCTCAAGAGAGTCGTACATTTCCTTGTCACCAGCCCTACAGCCCGCAATGCGGCAGCCCACACCTGCTCCGTCATCCAGCCACTGATCCGGAGAGATCGATCGGTTGACTCATTATCTATTCTATCACAGGTCTAGTCTGGATGTGTACTGCCTCGTATAGAAGGTATGCTTGTGGAGATGATCGACACGGTCGCAGTAAGAACTTGATTATAAATTAATTAGACCTAATTTTTCCTTCCATTTTGACAGTTCGACATCATTAACTGAAATAATGAAAAAAATACAACACATTTGCGATTTTAAGTTGTCTATTAGATGAATTTTTGAAACATATGAAGCAATGGATAAGGAATTTTCTTTAAATCCTTCTGATTGTTACAGAAACTAGTTGTCCCAATTTGCGTGTTGGAACAACTTCATCGTATCGGAGGCATTCGATTAAGTTTACATAATAGTAATAATTACGACACTTCAAAGGACATAATCATACCATCACACCTGTAATCCATGAGTGGTTAGGCAGAAGTGTACGTAATAGTAAAACCTATTACTATTACTAAACTCTTTACAAAAACTCGTTTTTCGAAATTCTTGATCTTTCAGAGCCCTATTTATGAAAACTTCAGCGGGTATTGTAAAGGTTGCACGCTAAATGTAGATTAGTCTCGAAATCCGTAAATATATAAAAACTGATTTTACTTTAACCAACCGATTTCCTTTGCATTTATTCCGCAAGTGTACTTTTAGATTTCACGGTCGAGATCAAAGGTTGAAACCGGTCCTAATCTCAAAAATAACATTCGGAAGTTCAAAGGGACTTTCCGCCCCAAGAGTAGTGAGCCCGATGGGGATATTCTAATATCCCGTGTTTTTCTACGTGGTCCTAAGATAATCCTGAACTTACATGAAAAGGGAACCAGGAAAACGGGAGCAAAAAATACAAACTCTTTCTTTTTTCTTTCACATAAATATATCACAATTCGTTTGTTCGTGATAGTCGTAAGTATATAGATATACACACATCATCACACACATTCACAGACACCCACACCGTACAAATACCCAAACGCACACAGGCACACATTACAAATTTTAATGCCAATTAATTCGAGTTACTCTCGGCTAATCTTAATATTTTTTGTGTAAACATTACGCCAATTACGAAGGTAATTGGCGTAATGTATAATAATTTTATGTTAATTTACTGTCAACTGTGAAGCTACCTTTAATAAAATAAATGATAAGTTGACACCTTTTGAAGTTTCCCAATCTCTGCAAGCTATAGGTAAACTTTATCTATCACAATCAAGAGTAACTAATTCCAATATGGCTGAGAATAAAAACCTTTTGAATACCAAAATTACGTACGAGTCTTCAAAAACGCCCGCCCTTCACCACGCCCTAGTGTATTATCTGGGAGAAGAAATGACGGAACAATCTCCCCAGAAAACGAATCTCGATCTGTCTATTAAGTTAGAACAACTCAATATCAATTCAGAAGTAACTTTAGCTACAAAATAGCCATTATGAGAAACAAAATGGCCGCTGCACCCCAAATAAGGTCGACAACATCCATTTAACAGCGGTTAACTTCCCCAGTTTAAGGCAAAAGTCAAAGCACAGGTAAAATATATCTGGCACACCAGGAAAGGCCATAAAAAAACGATATGCGGTTCCTGACAAGGGTAAAAAAAGGTCGAGAGATACGCGCAAGGGGTAGCCACGATAAATATTATATTGAATTTTATTCATTGGACACCGGTATCCATGATCTAATATAGAGGAAAAAAGAGATTTTCCTGTAAATCAAAACCGATTTCGGAGAATCGGTAATATAATTTGGATATCGATGTATGTAAATCTTTTTATTCAAATGATCTCTGAGAGAATAACATTGTCACCAGCCTAACATGGACCATCCTCCATCTAAGTCACATCAGCCGATTATATTATGTCCCTGGAAAATAACTACAGGGCAATATCTAGGATCACAAAGCTGGCGATAAGTATTGATCATGACCAATCCTGGTTCTAGTATTGATCCAAATAATATTCTACGGGAAAAAAAGTACTTAGAGATCGCACAAGATAGAGAGGTTTTAGAAGAGAAAATCATACCTTGGCGTAAAGGAAATTACATGATCCATATCGAATAAAATGCCATTCTTTCCGACCTCGTTAAAGACAAAACCTATCCACGACATATCATCAGATATCTCATGATAAAATATGCCTCATGTTTTTATTGATACCAAATATCAGACAGTACAATATCATACTTAGATTTCTTCTTATAGAAAGCATAATTAATCGAAGGTTTAATTTGGAAAGTACATCGGTAACAGGGCCCGTCGATAGTCTGAACAAGACAGGTAGTGCCAGTCGCTTACTTAGAGTATTGACCTTTTTCCAGACCTCAGTACTATCCATGTATAACCGTTAACATTTTCTAGGTGAATTATACAGTATGTATCAGAAAGGTTTGGTCATATTTAAGGGTGTGATACAATCTAAGAAACAGAACAATTTTCTCCACGGGACCAATAATAATCGCGAATAAATAATCAGATTTCGCATACATTTGGGTCGAGTTGATGTACGCTGCAGCTGATTATATTATTTTTCCGCGATTGCGATGCTGTATAACCCGAAGAACGTGGGCAATTGTGACATTTCGCTAGTTATATTTAAGTACCATGCAATAGGGGGAACTTTTTGTCAACATAACATCACGCCTTGCAACCCCGAATTGTTAGGCAGAAGTGTACCTAACAAGTACACCTTTTTTGTCATCAACCAAGTACAGATTTAGACACGGAGCAGCTGCTGAGAAAATCCTGATGGAAAACTCAATAACACTTTGTCGAATCTGGTATTTGATCAGAGTACTTCATGCTGAGCAGTCGAGCTTGCGATAGACCAATGAGTCAGTACCCTAGAAATATGAAAATAAGACATCCGACAAGTAAGAGATACCTCCTTTGACAAGGGTGACGGCTTATGTTCATGGGCCGGGCAAAAACCCATATTATAAACTGTTAATAAGAAATATTCCTCCCTTCCTTATCTAATAAGAAAAGGTCATGTTTCTTCGAAGACAACCATGCAGTTATCTAAGCACTACTGAACCTGACAGCAATCGAATCATTTCTGTATTCATCGTGCCTTCATTAACAAAAGCATCTAACTACTAATCCAAGTCTTTCTTTGTTGCATAACCATCAATTCTATTTCCTAGAAACAACTAGTTTTCCTACAAAAGCTTACGTAATAGATGCCATCTTACGTCAATTGTTTCACGGTCTAAAAATCACGATCATTCGAGAACATTCGGAAACGTTCTAGACGTTACCCGATATTTCTCCAACGGAAGGAATATAGTAGAATTCGCTGGGGAGTATAGGTATCACGTTACCTCGGGCATTGTAAGTTGGTATGTAAATTGTAGATGCGCGACAACATTTTAGACGAAGTATTGTGTTGGAGAATTTTATATTCCATATTTTATGATAAAGACTTCAGGTTTTCTTTGAATTTCAGGTATGTGTGTTACAGCTATGTGCCTTTGCTAGAAAGCTCTCTAACTCTCATATTCTGTACCTACCATATTCATCTGTGATCACCAATCTAAGAGATCCGTTCCAGATCAAAGGAATTTTTGAATGAATAAGGTGTTATTCATTACAAGATAGTGAGAATAAGAGGTTTATAATTAAACTGCATCGAAGCCACTAAAAGCTTCCAGCTCCATTGTAACGGTTAATTGCAGCTATATGGTGAATTGCCATCATTATCTATGATATCCTGGAAGTTGGGAGCAGCAGCTCACCGACATCCACAGATCGTGGAATCATAGCAGCGTCTAGAGAGGGTACTAATAAAATTCGTTTCGTCAAAAATGCCCAAATCTTCCGTCACAAGCCGTTGTTCTAAGCTGACAGTTTCTAATTTCTATAAGTCACTAGTTGACAGACGTCCTATCTTTTTGACAACAGGCAATTGGATCCAACTATAGCAGAGAACTATCCGGGTGACCCAATAGGTACAAAAAAAATCAAAAGCGTCAAGCCGTTTAGGAGCAGAAACATTACGGACACACGCACATTGATTTTTTAAAGAGAAGATTTGTGTCGTAGATGGAGCAAATGGTGAAACTTTGGCTTGCATGAAAACTATGAAAAGTGTTGGCTCTAGCAATGCGGCCTCTTCCAGCAGTCGAGGCGTCTACGTGCTCTGTACGAATACCTGATGAAATTCAATTAGGGGCCCCATTACTGGGAATGTCTCTACTGAGACTACTCTGGTTTCTTGTCACGGTTTGTTAGCTATGTGGGTAATAATGTGACCCCTGTGGAGTTGAGGGTTAAGTAGTAGAAAGGATGAAATGTCTGAATTGGGGTCAATTTTTTTTGGGTTGGAGAACTCTTAAAGTAGGTTTTTTTATTTGGTTCAGTTATTTTTTCAGTCTAGTAATTTAATGATAATAGTGTGTATTGAATCGTAACCGTAAGCTTGAGTAAGACTAACATAATATATCTAGTATACGGCATTGTTAAAAATGTTAAATTGATCGTAAGCAATATAAGACTGTAA
This sequence comes from Eurois occulta, assembly GCA_950022335.1. Classification (NCBI taxonomy): domain Eukaryota; kingdom Metazoa; phylum Arthropoda; class Insecta; order Lepidoptera; family Noctuidae; genus Eurois; species Eurois occulta. The sequence goes on along the minus strand of OX465500.1, from coordinate 16,651,874 downwards.
AGATATAGGATCGGATGGATAAAGGTAAAAAAAAATCGTCGTAAAAACTACTAAGACAAACGAAATGAGACACGTGAATGGCAATAATAACAATCTAGGTGCTAAAATTAAAGAAAGGAATGTATTTATTGGGAATCTCCGAATAAACTATCACTACAAATCATCTGTCTAGTCTTTTCCTAAGTATGTTGGGGTCGGCTTCAAGTCTGACGTTTGAATACCAGTATTTTACAAGCAGCTGCGAGACTGCCTATCTGACCTCCACAACCCAGTTAGTACTGGGTAATACGATACCACTTGGTAAGACTGTTGTCAGACTTTCGGGCCACTGACTACCTGTAACGACTGTCAAAGATCTTCAAATGACAGACGGGACCAACGGCTTAACGTGCTTTTCGAGGCACGGAGAAAACTCGGTATGTAATGTGTGGTCACCCATCCACGGAACAACCTAGGCAAGCACGGCTTAATCTAAAGATCGACCCGAGCGGCTGTTATTATTTAGGCTCGAGCTCCTCTATCAGTACAAGAAATACAAAAATCACAATACCTACTAAAAAAGTAATCAATTTCCACATCTTTCAGAAAATAACTCAGAAAGTCCAAGTGTAATCCGATCAAACGGTTCCCCCTGAAGCCTTTCAGCGAAAAACGACGCCTTTTACCGCTGGATATGAAAATGAAACAATATACTATTGTAAATGAAAACCTTTGTGTAAAACACGGTGGGTGAAGCTGTAAGGATTCTGCGGTGACGTCATTTGGTATTTTATATTCATTATCAGATTTCATTAAACTTTTTGGCTAACGAATTTTATGTAAATGGAAATTATGGTCAAATTTTGGTGTCCAAATGAAGGCAATTCTGAAACTACGCATAATAATCAGTCAATAATTTTCCCACAGTTGGGACCCAGGCCTTTTCTCTATGAGAGGAAAACTATGACCGTAGAATAATGTATAATACTTTCTATGTAAAATAAGACTTCTTATATAAGAACAATCCGTATTCCTAATTTCTTAAAGCACTTTTTCAATCACAATCCGAAGGATTTTGCAAAAAAATCCTAGTCCACTGCAATCAACAGTACATCATGCAATAAATGTTGCTGGATTTTCTAATTGCAGGCCATTGCTGTGTTCCACAAGCACCCCGCAGACTGGTGAAACCATAGACTAAGTTATTTGATAGTCCTTAGTATTATAAATCGAAAAGTATTACCTAGTACTAACTAGGTCGTGGAGGTCAGATAGGCAGTCGCTCCATGTAAAATACTAGATCCAGCTCCGGTTAGAATGGAAGCCGGTCCCAACAGAGTTGGAAAAAGGTCATAATGATGAGTACCAAATCGAAAAGTACCAACATAAATCTATTTGACGAGAAAACCAGACTTTACCGGCTGCGAAATACTTTTCCAATTCATTATTGACTCTATTCCTACACAAAAAAAATCGGGACAATCTGAACGCGAGCGAACAGTAACTAGACAAACAGGACACAAAGGCCCGCGACATTCAACAACCGTTCCAATATTTATCGAGTAACCTTTTGTGCTGCCATCTTTGTCTATCCATCTGTCACAAAGCTATAGGGGTGCAAAGACCCCTTGCGTCATACCCGCATTATACCTCGCCTCAATTCTCCCAGACCTGGCTCTAGGCCAAATAACTCATGCTTTCCAACTGTTCGGAATTCACACTGTCTGTGTTTCCACTTTAGGGAGTTCGAACTCTGTGTTTTGTAGTGTCAACTGTGTCTGGTACTCGTACTTCGATGAAAAATGCACTTGTTTTCAGGAAATGCATTAAGTTAATCACTTGGATTTCCATTCATTCTGAACTAAAGTTATTATGAATGTTAAAGTTAGTTGATTTGAATATTTACGAGTCTGGATAGTTTTGGTACATTAGTATAGCTTTATCGTGCACCGTAGTCTGCAGTTTCTAAAGAGACATTAGCTATTCTTAAGTGAATGTATTTCGGTCGAAATTGCAACATAGACTTAACAACTCACCCGGCACAGCAGTAACCTAATGGGAAAACCTTGTACAGCGTCGTTTGTCCTTTCAATCGAGGCGTCATGGTGTTTACATTAACAAGAGTATTCTATTCTATACGTGTTTTTGGTTACCACCCAACTGTGAACGCTTATGGGCGAACACTTCATGCCTTTCATATTCAGAGATAACGGGAAATATCATGCCTGCGAAAGGTGGGTCTAGCTCCTATAATAGCCTAAGCTTTCGGTGGAAACCGGCGTGAAGTTACGTTATCATGTCATTTTCTGCGTAATTTTTTATTGTGACACATGTTGGTCATGGTTGTGAATAGTTAATCGTTATCGAATAGATCACCCGTCATTGACCTACCTATGAGTAGGAAATAAAGGATGGGAAACACCACGAACATTATTTAGCGTTGGATGAACTGTGTAAAAGATGATATGGCCAGAAAGGAGGTGACTACAGATATAACGAGTAATAGAGAAGTAGGTACGGAAGAAGATATCCTGTGACGACATTAAATAAATTCGTATAAGGACAAAAGAATCTAGAAAATGCCTTCTGAAAATTAATTTTAAGACTCCTCAAAAGTACTCCAAAACAATCTTCCGACGACCCATCAAAAAAACTCACGCGAACTGATCTCCGATAACTCAATTCTAGCTTCGAAAGTAATTCAAAAGTTTTTATCTCGCGACGCACTCGTCTGGTCTCAGCCTCGGTTTTGTTCCCGTTAATGACTTTCTTATCTAACTTAATTAATGGACGCTCTTTCGGCAAGTTCCGTTAACTCTTCTAGTTTGTGTTCAAAGTTAAACATCATTAATGTTCAGGAAGTTATATTAGTTACGGGTATTGTTATAATTACCTACACCGTAATATCATACATTACATATGTATAGTGATAATACTTAGGTATCTCTCCAAATAAATAAAATTGAAGTGTCTGTTTGTAATATTAAAATAACAGCTTTTTACTGAATGCATGAAAATATAACACATTTTTTTTCAATTTTTGTCTGTCTGTCTGTCTGTTTCGACTAATCTCCGAAACAGCTGGACCGATTTTGGCGGGACTATGTATTACTGGCAGATAGCTGATGTTATAAGATCTAACTTAGGCTAATTTTATTTTAGAATTAAATTAGGGTTTCGTGCAAAAATAAAACCCTTGAAATTTTTAACAAAATACGATTCAAAAAGGGAAGTAATATTGTTTTATAATAATTTCACGCGAACGAAGGCCCCGGCAACAAGTAGTATCAATATTATGTCATCATACCGTCAACTTACAAATCACGGGCTAATTCTTAAAAGAAACCCGTTGCTCTTGCGCCTGATCTCTCTCCAGTCGTGTCGGCTTGCCGGTTGGCCAATCCAAACGGACTATAAGAGTGGGTAAAGGATGCCAATCCCAATATTTGGAATAAAACTAGGCAGATTATCAGTTTAATATTCATTTCAGTCAAAGATCCCTAGTAAAGTGCAGTAAACTATAGACAATGCACAATGCTATTACTCGTATTTATGATAGAATGCAGTTTAAACAAAGCAAACACGCATTTTGTGGCTGAACGAATGAAACGTATTTTCAATACAATGAAACTGCGGTTGCAGCTGTTTCTATAGAAACAAATGCTTGATTCCGGCTACAGTGTCCTTCAACTTGCTTTGTATGTATTTCTTTAAAGCAGCGTTTTATGATTGACTCGCAGGTCAAGAGACAGGCCATTTAATAAGATTATTTAAAAAGAAGAAGGTAGGGTAGGTTTAGAGACAATTCCGGGCTAGAGTGCAAATGCGGTGCTGTTGCACATATAACGGCACACCTGATTTAGTTTCCTAAGTGCCCTGATGCTTGCACGCTACAGGAATTGATAGATGTGATAGCGCCTAACTCGTAGCTAATTTCTGATTGCCATCGATACGCTAAGAAGAACGCAGGACAAAAACCATTTTCATAGTTCACTGCAAGACAAAGGCCATTTTGTTCTCCTTGGAAATAACTAGCACTTAGGTACTTTATGATGACTATTCTTAGTTTTTACTCAAGTCTAGAGACTGAAATCAGAGCAGGTCATTATTTAACCCAACTTTGTCATCTCGCTAGTATCCAATGACGCAATCAAGGCTAATGGTAAAGCACTATACAGTAGATGCAACTCCGGACGCTCGAGACAATTGCATACGTAACTGTTCTACGGTAGTTCAACTAAGGTTCCAAAAATATAAGCAAACCTGTACTTATATATTTATAAAATTAACTTTAAAACTTAAGCACACACTACAACTTCAACTTTTTAAACATCAAACCGAAATCTCGTACATTTATTGGTGGTATATATTTTGGTTACATGCAAATATTGCGTAATAAATAAAGAGACAATAACCATTAGTCATTCTGAACTCAATTTAATTTTCACAAGCATACAGATTATTGTTTTAGTGGAAATAATATAAATTGTAAAAAGAATGTGTCTAGACTTTAGTGACGTTGCCAAAAGCCCAATTCATTGGCATAAGTAAGTTGTCTACTCACGCCTGCCAAAATACTTATCCGAACAACTTGCCAAATGTTTATAACTTGGCTCCTTACACAGATAAATGAGAATTATGTGTCTGTTCTAAAAAGGCAAAGGCCTACTAAAACCTATTTGCATTATTTTAAAAGCAAAAATTGCTTTGTCTATTGATCTTGTCGGGGTGTATCTAGCCTAGAAAATGGCTGAACAAATGATAATGGTGTTGCGCAGTATGCCAAGACTGGAAATGAAATTCATATTCTACAGTAGTTTCTTTATCATAGTAACATAAGCGTGTTATTGAGATTTGTAATTTTTGTCAACGAACGGCTGTGTAAATACAGTAACTGTTTCGGTTTAAATTACGCACTTATTCAAAAACCACAACAACATTACTAATATTATAAATACGAAAGCTACTTTGACTGAACAGATTTCGATGAAATATGAGAGGTAGAACATGATCTGGGGTAGGACATTGGATAACTTTACCCCGGTATGTTCCCATGGAACAACTTGACAACATTCACGCGGCGAAGCCGAGGGAAAAAGCTAGTAATACCTATATAAAGTTTATTTTCACGAATGAGAACCCCCTTTAGTGAAATTAATAATGCTACAATAAAAAAATACTTGATAAAACTGGGAGCATTTGGTCTCATAGCACTTTTAGGGTACACAAATAAAATATAACCACCACTTATCCGAAGGACCATTTGGCCAAAGCCCCGAATAAAACCTAACGTCCTCAATGAGCCGGCCTCAATGGCGACATTAGCGGACGCATAGTAACACGCCTGCCCTGTAATCTATCGAGATCAGAGCAATCAACCCGCTTTACTTAGCGAAACAACCCATAGGTCTATAATCGCACCCTGGGGGACCCCATTACGGATTTCCATACAATTCTATGTAAATAATTTAGTTGGTTTTACCGACACGACGAATTTTCCACAGTGAAATTGTCGTTTTGGTTTGGACAATCACTGTCAATTGTAGTGTATAAAATCGATGTTAAACGCATAAACACGATTGATTACTTTGATATAGAATTGCTGCAGACAATGGATATTTAAACGATTAATTAAACTGTTTGTGCAGAAAATGTGTGCTGCATTAATCAGCTAGAAAAATACAGTTAAATATATATAATATTGACAATAAACGCAGACAAACCTGCTTATTAATATCTTAATTGTTTGACTTGGCAAAGGCCTTTGATATTCTCAATGATATTAATACTGTTGATTATGATTTTTGTACAAGGTGTACATTATCAACTTTTACTATGTCATGAACACTTTAACAAGCATACAGTTTCGAAATTAGGTCTACTGGTCACTAAGTACTAATTACTCACGTTTTCCTCGACGGTCTTCTTGATCTTGGCGCTGGCCTCGCTGACCTTGGCTCCAGCCTTGTTCACGGCAGAGTAGAGGAAGTTGCCCAGTGACTTGGCTCCAGCAACTGCCTTGGTTGTCACTGTCGAAATGATAGACGTTGAAGATATTTTAAGAAGATAATGATTGTGGAAACTATTCTGATCAAGATGCTGTAGTAGGTTAAACTGGATGCAGAAGGCGGGAGCCACAGTATAGTGGTGCAGTTTGTGCGATGCCTATGATCAGAAGTGGACTGCGATCAGCTGAGGTGATTGAGAGTAAGTATTCAGCTCAGTCCTACGTTATTTAATGAGACTGCCAAAGAAAATATTTTGCTTTTATCAGTTTAAAATCTTTTATGCCCTTAAATATACTCAGCTACGACGTTCTTTCTCACCGCTGGGACTCAGGCCTACTCTTTGCGAGATGGAGACATACCCCTTACTTTGAGAATAAAAATATTAAGAATCAACGAAAAAGACACACAAACTTGGAACCTATAATAGTAATAAGGCCGGAACAAGCACATTTAGACTCTAAATGTACTAGAGTAGCTCTAAATTTTAGAGCTACTTTTGTAAGAGCTACTTTTCTTTGTTGAAATGTTTCTTGAAGTACGAAAAAGGGATTCAAGATAGTGTTGACTTCTTGAGAAGACGAGAGGCAATTTAAAGACTCTTCAGTGACAATGAATTAAAGGACATGGCCAAAAAAGTACATTCCATAAACACTTACATAGTAAATATATTATATTAAGAAAAATAGAGAAGTGAATTGTTGCGTAGTTTTTAACCTCTCTGCACTTATCAGTACTGATTACAATATAATAAGTAATGCAAGTTGAATTCAAAGTCTCATTTGTCAACTTTCGCCACTATGGACCGTTCGTAGACGAACACGTTCTACACCACGCATACTACTTGTAGATATGTATGTGAAATGAACGACAAATGCTCTTACCTGAAACATTTGATTTAAACAAAACTGTTTTCATTGGTATTTCTTACATGTAATTAAATTCTATTTTGAGGTGTTGATACGTAAGATATATTTATTTCACACAATTATAGTAATAACGTAACCGTACCATAAAACGGAACGCGTTTTACAATGTCATTGTTTATGTCAAAATGGCGGTACTGCGATTGCACAGATCCTCCGTTGCGTACGAACTGTTTGTTTTTTTTGCGATTATCTTCTAATATTTTTGACTCCTGCTTATCTCTAGGGAAAAAAATATTTTTACTTATTTTTACCAAGAAATGAGTAATTATTTATAATATTTTGTTTTATTTCGTATTTCCCTTGTTAATTAGTAGCTAAACTGTTGAAGAAAAACGTCACTTTCGGAGTCTCAATAAATGTGACAATAATAACATATACTTTGTCTCAGTTTTCTATCAGACTTTCTCAGTTCAGTAAATGTTAATCAATATATGGTTAAAAAACCTTAGTTCAGGTAGAATGACCACCTGAAATAACGATTTTGGATCTTGTTAAATGCCTAATAATTCACAGCACTTCGTTATTTTAAAACGCCTTGAGGTTTTTAATAGCAAAATCATTATATCATATGCTTTGCCAGCAATCTGATAGAAGGTAACATGAAACTGTTTACGTCTATTTATTTGTAATGAGAAGTTCTTTGAGCTTTTTATTTTTTGCAATTTAATATGGCAATATTCACGAATATGAAACACCAAAAATTATCGTTGTACATTAAATTTGATAACTATGCAAACGCCCATACAGAAATTGGCCATGTCCTTTAGTACTCGTTTAAAAACGATTTAGATAGTCCCTCAGATCGTTGCTTCTTCGAATCTTTTTTAAAATTTTGCTTCGAAAAAAAACATAAAACGTTAAATAAAAGGTTGAAACAAAACTAGTTTTATCGTCACACAAAACCACACAGGATGAAAAATTCTTGAAAAATGGAAACCGACAACAACAGGGTTTAACCGCACCGACAATTTTTCAGCTTTGCATTTTAATCGTTTCATTTCAAGCAAAAAAATGTGCCACGGATTTTTCAGCACAGATAAACAAAACCTATATTCTGTAACCGCTAAAGCTATTTGGGTGTAAGTAAAACCAGTTTCATTTCAACAAAAATAAGAAAATAAAAACAAAAAAATAATTACTAACACTCTTGCATATCAGGTACTTCAATAGCATCAACCGTAAACAGTTTTCTACTCTCGCTACCTGGAAATGTACGAAATAAAAAATGGAATAAAAAACAAAATTAGCAAAACTACAAAATAATAGCAAAAAAAAACATTCAATAAAAAGGCAACATCGTTTTGGGACAAAGGACCAGAAAATAAAAATACAAAGTGTCTTTGACATTTTCCGGCGACGTCCAATTGACCCCTAATCAAAATCTGTCAAGAGATACATACATACAGCAGTCCCCTTTATTATCCAGTTCTGAAAATACGCAGTTACATAATAACTGGGACCGCCGAAGGTCTTAGTGAAAGGGACTAGTTACAATAATACTAGACCAGTCAAGTTATTTAACCGTGTATTTTGCTTAGACAACTAGATTTCTTTGCGAAACCTTTTGAAACATATTTTTGTTTCCCAAGCATTGATTATTAAAACAGATATCAGACCCTTCTATTTGTGTTCATTATTACCTTTCATTCGGCACATTACACCTGAAGAGAAACGTCTGAACACAAGTACGTTAGAATCAAAATTGAAAAATTAATCTATTAGTGAACCGATCTTACGATAAATCAAAAATAAACGTAAGGAGCAAGATGATCGTTCCTGCCTATGTAATTTTATCAGTGTCGCGTGAACATGGAATTAAACAACAATGAAGTCTCCAAAGTAAGTCTGATATCGGCATTAGAAATTCAATTCAAGAAGACGATGTTTTAAAAGGACTAAAGAAAATCTAGCATAGAAATTCACGGTTGATCTTCTTGACTCTACTTCTCCCAACTTATACAAATGTAGCAACTAGAAATATCTGCGAATACATACCGTTCCCGACGCCTCCAGGCTGCTCTTCAGTAGGAGTGCCTCCAGTCGAAGCTGGCCTGCTGTCCGCCCCACCAGTGGCGCTGCGTCCAAGTATATAGGTTTAGTTAACATACGTGTTAGGACCAACCCTGGGCAGAAGGGTCTTGGGAAGACATTCAAGGCGAGGAAGGGATGGGCCTATAGTAGTGTACTGTTATAGTAAACTAAGCAGTATTCTTGGTCTTTCGATACGCATGGTAATTTCGAGGAACCCTGATTCATTTCAAACGGCTGGCGAAGGGCGGGTGTTTTGGGAGACTGTCTTCGTGATTGCAAGCGCTGATTCTTAGCCTAATTTGAATAAAAAGCTTTGATTTTGAACTCGAAGACTTTTTAGAAAAGATATTCTGTCTGAGGTGTAGATTCCTCTATCACTAAAGAAAAGATAACTGCCTGTATTTTATAAAAGATTGTTTCATGTTACTTTAATGTTGTAACAGCAGTTACCTAGTTCTGTTAATCATTAAAGAATTCTGAAAAAACTTTACAATCAAAAGAAACCACCAGCCATTACCCCGAATCAAGAGTTGCGTGGAAATCGATAACACTAATATATTCACAGGTCCTCGCTCGATATATTTGCGACCTCGATCTGGCAAGCTAAGCACAAAGTTAAAGCGAATGATCCGTTTATTGCCCCCTGGCCCCTGAACTATTACGTAATACCTCCCTGGCGGAGAGGTCGATGGTTTTTCCGTGATTCATCGATAGACACGCCTCTTTAGTTTGCTGAAACACTAAAAATACTGAAGAGCACTGTTTTGGGGGTCTTCCTTAGTAATTTCTGACGTTCAAAAAAGTACTTATTCTGAACCTAATTTGAATAATGACTTATGAGTTTCCTTAAGAATATCTTCATCATTCTCCTGGCTTTGTCCCAGTTTATTCGGGGTCTGCGCGGCCTTTTTTTCTATCATGCTTCTCTATTAGTCGCTTATTTTATTTAACGATATAAGTACCCCGAAAACTAATCATAACTTGGTACTACAGTAGTCCAAAAGGCAAAATTCTGGGAATAAATAAATTATGATTATTGTATTCAGCCCTTTTTGTCCTGCTGTTGAACAAAAGCTTTTCCCTGAATTTTCCACCCTTCGCTGTTATTGTCGTGAAATATAAAAGAGGAGCCTTTTCTACGGGAAGAAGGATCAAGCGTAATTTTTCCGTAGTATATGAAAAACTAAATCATTTTCCTTACTCTTACAGTAATCAGCTGATTCAATCACTCTTTTAATTTCAAGTGATGACGCAAATTATTGCGTCACATACACGCGTTTTCATGGTTTTACAGCGAGAGAATCGAAATGAATCGGTTAAACTAACGCGTAGTAAACCTCTTATCTAGAACTATGAAGACTTGATTCATGTCTAGGTAAATTCGATTTACGAAAGTGATGGTTTCAATAGTCGAAGTATTTTTTTTTGTGTTTTTACAGGGATATAGTCAAAATGCACAAAGGCTTTAATACCACTAGGCCTCACCTAAATGTATGCCAAAATATTATTACACTGGATTTGCTACTTTTGGCACTAGGCCGAGAGTCGAAAATCCTGCACTTTTTAAAGCACTGCGTTTAGTTGTCGCATAGTATTTGCAAAAACGCATATACGTTACGTAATGTACTACGTAAAAGATAAGACTAATTAGGTATTAAACTTGGATAAATTCCGAGAATATGACAAGACCAAAAATATAGATTTTATAAAAAAAAAACAGTACACTAAGAGAATGCACAACAATGAGAAATTAAAAATGGGGTTTGAGCAGAATAAATGAGTTTGTATAGTTTGCGTGTGCATCTAGAAAAATATATCTAAACTTTGTGATTTTCTCTAATTTGTTCTAAAATGTTTCAGTTGTCTTTATGAAGTAATTGTTCTTACACTATGTTGTGTAATAATTCTGCTAAAAACTTAAACATGATGTAATTGTTTCTAATTTATGCAGGAAGTGTAAACGTCACGAATTCAATTTAAATGGTCAAATTCATGTAAAAAATATTTGATGCAAAAAGTATGAAATATTTCGAGAGATAAATATTGTTCAAGTGCTCGATAATTTCAATGTGAAATGTGTCGAAAAGCTGTGAAAATAAATTAGTGATTAAAATAAGCGAAGCAAATTTGTTTATAATACAATTTTGTTGTGCCATATCAAAAGCATCCTTGTGTCGTAGAAGGCTTAGTAAAATATTCATGAGCATAAAAATTTTGTGTTGCAATAACAAATATCAATATATAGGGTTGGTGTATTGTTACTGAGTGTTAACCCTCGTTTGCAAGGGCGGATTTATTAAACGCGAACTGGATTTTTAACGCACTGTCTTGCGCCGAGAATCGAAGATCCGACAATGTGTGTTTTTGATTCACAATGGTCGGTTAAATACCGAGACTTGAAAGCCAGTGCCCGAAAAAAATCGTCGCGTTAAAAAATTGCCCGTGTGAACTAGGGCTTATTGATTAAAAGCACTTACCAATCAAGATATTATCTTTTGTGTTATCTTATCAGTCTGCTTTCTTGCTACCTTATGGTGTTCTGATAAAGTAAGTAAGTAACTAATGGAAGGCTACTGCATCCAGTATCTAAAGAGATACTATGATTAGGAAAGTCTAATCAAATCTAAAATATTTAAAGACTAGAAGGACCAAAAATTTGATTTTGATAGTTTTTTTCGGAATTAGTAACTGACAACATTAAATATTTTGCAAAAAAATTTCAAATTCTTGAAAATATTTTAGTCAGTCCAAAAATTTTGTGACCAAAAAAATCTAAAGACCATACTATCTCCCAAAATTTATCAGTAACAACACACAAACCAATAGAAACGAAACAGAAAAAGCGTAACAGAACTCCGATCCAACTCATTACATCCGCCAACCCCTCGTACCTAATATACCTAGAATTATCATCATCATCTTTGGCCTCAGCCCTTGGCTCCGCAACCTCTGTTGGTTCCACTGGCACAGCTTCTGGTTCCGCTGATGTAGGCTCCGTTTTCCTCAGACCAGGGATAGGGATCCCGGAACCAAGCCATCCGGTCATCTGGGATTTTACATTGGTGATGAGGTCCAGTTTGCTGCCAGCTTTTGTTGGGCTGTGAAAAATAAATCATGTTTAAATATGGATAAGAGCAAATGTTGTAAGGTCTATGGTAGTTGAAAGCTAAAAATTAAAAATATTAAAATTAATTTGAATATTTCTAAGTGTTATGTAATTTTGGTCCTAGGGTTCCTTACTTCTCATTGCATATGTTCCTATTGGAATCAAGGTAGATTCCAAGATTTTTTCAATTGCAGGTGTTTGCTAGTATTACATCATTCAACCCAACCCTAAAGTCTGCCTTTGCCTAAGGCCAATTTTCGAAAAAAAAACTAGAACTCTTTTTTATTCCTCATCAAATAAATTCTTTCTATGATTACAAAAGAGTAAGAATTTGCAAGAAATCCATTTCTAAATAACTTGGAGTTAAATGAAGGTGCTCCCATTCCATTGCAAAAGAAATGCAATGGTAAAAGTACTTGACCCAGATTAAATTCATTGTATCTGAAAATCAATAATTTAGGAAAGCTTTGTCACAAACGGTTAATTAAATTCTTCTTGTTAAAAACTGCGCAATATGGAATAACCATGTAAGAACCTGCATCTAGGAAAATAGGAAGAAATCTTTGCTTATCCTGAAAAAAATAAAAAAAAAGTAAAGAATTTTGTGTGCAATACCCGTTTGAATAAAGAATACGCCTATTATGGGGCTATTGTCGGATAAAACCAAGGTAAGAATAATGTAAACAATATAATTCCATTACCTTAGCTTTTCGCCTTCCGCCACAACCGCTGCTGCTTCGCCCATCGCTTCCTTCGTTGGGGTTGGAACTTCCTCATCTTGGGGTTCGCCCTTAGCAGCCCCCATCCACGAGCTAACCTGATTCGTAAGTCCTGAAAACATTTTCACTGGCACTAGCTACTCAAACAACTACACAACACAATCACTCAGCGATATTCACTACGCTGCGACAGATTCGCACATGACCCACGACACGGATGGTCTGCTATGCGGCTGTAGAAAGCGTGATCAGCTGAAAAACTAAATGGAAAACCACGATCGACCAGGGAAATTGAGGAAGAAACCACTGCGCATGAAAACTTGCGCTCCTGCGCTATTTGCGTTTTGTACTGTTCCCACACAAAGCAACAGAATTGGGAATGCCAAACTAGTGTTTCTGATCTAAGTAATAAGGGCGTAAATAGCGTGTCGAGTTCCAGCAAATGCTATTGACTTGCGGGCTGTTCTGTTTACGTCAAAAATATGTCAATGCACAGATTATGGGACCTTTAATTTCGTTTAGTTACTATTCAAGCAAAACTAAAATTATTCTTTTGTCCCAAATTACTACAAGCTAAAACATTTGAATTTAAGTCAGAAAGGAACAGATTTTCTCTAGCATTTTCCTAAGTTCTTAGAGCATTTGTCCCCAAGTTTCTATTCTACTTATGGTCATTTTATTTCACTGTAGCTCATAAATGGAACAATAAAATAAAAGTCAGTAAGTGGAATACTAAAAAGTATTTCGTCTATATATATATATATATTTACTCAATTAAATGAGTTTTTAATCCACGTTGCATCTGATTAAAACATAGCAACGGTCAGCCTCTGAAGAATTTTGTTAAAAAAGATTCGTACAACGAAGCGTTTTAGTAAATTTTAATCTGTATTGAAAACTGGCTAATAAAAAAAAACTTGACATTCTGATTTGATTCACAATTTTTGTTTGCAGTGCATTTTTACAACAATCTCTGTGTTTTATCTAACAAATGTAGGATTCCGTAGTCCCGGAGACTTTAAATTGCGGTAATACCTCGAATAAGACGTAAGGGTGTGCAAAATTTCATCATGACAGAAACGCGAAGAATACAGCTTCACCTTGGAAAATGTATAGAGGATTTGGACCAATTACACAATGTACCAGATTTGAAGTCGAAAAGGGCTACTCTGTAAGTAATCTCAGCATTTTCAGCCAAAAAATCTCACCTGTAACCGGAAATCCATGTAAAAATATAATTTTTCTTGTAGGTTATGCAAAACTGCTCAAAAATTATTCGAAAGTGCGGAAGAGGCTCGCGAGAAGGGAGATGAAGAGTACTCTTATGTTTACTACATGAAATACCTTCGCGTGATAGCTTATATCAGCAAAGACAAGGACTATTTGAAGGACAAGTCTTATTTCAACAACATGTTGGGGGCTAAGAACCCGAACAAGGCAATAGATTATGCTGAGAAGCTGAAGAATAGCCTCATAGACAGGTAAGAAATTTAAAACTTTTGTTTACGATACGAATTGTTTGGGTTATGGATATATTTACTTTGAATTCACATACCTACTTTGCTTATCTTCAAGTTGATAAGTCACTATGTAAATAAAGTTTATATTTTTTGTCAGTAAATACTGGTAATGGTTACCTAAGTTGTTTTTTAAACATGGTAATTCAAAATGGCCAATTGTTCAAATTCTACGAGTCAAATGTATTATCCTCCTGTACTGATACTTTGTTGCACAAATGATTGATGGCTAGAAAGAAGGCATTTGATGAGATGACGAGTAATAGAGAAGTATGGAAGAAGACAAACTGTGCCAACCCTAAATAAATTGGGATAAAGGCAGGGAAATGTTGACTGATATTTTGTTGCACTTATGAAACAAAACCTAATGGCACAGTACTGGTAACAGCTGTAATTTTAGATATATCCTAGTATTGAAACCTTAGGTATGCCAACATACCTGAATCCTTTTAAAATCTGTACTCACATGTCTTTTGGTTGAAATGTTTAAAAAGTAATGTTCAATCATTCTGTAATAAAATCTGATAGATGAAAACCTTGTTGAATTGGATTTATATCTCTCTTCTATTTTTTATGATGCTTGAGTGGACTAAAGTTCTACAGTGAAGAAATAATAATATCATAATCATTCTCTTGCCGTAATCCAAATTTAGGTTCAATGTCTTCTACCATACTTCTCTATTACTCGTCATCTCAGCAGTCACATCCTTTCTAGCCATATCATCCTTCATAGTCCATCAATTGTTTATTTGGTCTTTCTCTACTATTATGGCCATCCACATTCATACTCAAAACTTTCATCAGTACATTTTCCTTAATTATTGGCTATACCGTGTTGTAATACTTGTTTACTCAATGCATTGCATTAGATCAACTACCCACATTTAGCCAGTAATATTTGTGTCCCATGTAAATCATTTAATAGGGGACAAACTGAATATTTCAGTCATAATTCTAACATTTTTCAACAAACAATTTGTTTAAAATGTTATGCCTGTCGAGGTTTTTGTTACACCCATGATTATTTAACAGGAGGTTTAAGAAAATGCAACATAAATATGATATTTTAATAATTGCAGATACCAGAAGGAACAGAAGACAAAGCGATTGAATGACATAAAAGAGAATGAGTTGATCAAACAGAAGATTGATGAGAACCGGAAGAAGACAACAGAGACCACACCCATCATTGAAGCACCTCAGCCTCTCGGATTACCAGGTTAGTTCTTAAAAGTAATTATTAAATGTATTACTTTATAAATCCATACAAATCAGCTTTCCTTAATTATAAGGAATTTTATTTTTGAGGGAGCCCTTGTCCCATTCTACTTGGGGTTGGCGCAACACCAAATAATTACATTGTAATAAAATATCATAAATAACTTAGACTTAAAATTATTTTGCTCATCCAAAATTCTAGATTTTAGATAGACTATACAAACCTTTTAAACAATTTAGTTTGATGACATATTAATTAAGTTCCACTATAAATCACTTCCTATTGTTCCTCTATCATTCTGTTATCAGTCTAATCAGTGATAAATGCTTAGCTTGCATACTTTGTTGTGGAGCACAGATATTAGAAACTCCATGTAAGATACTGCTATAAGCTTTATAGGGTTATAATGGAAGCCCACCCCACCCCACCACATAGTTGTGAAAAGGCTAAGTGGATAATAGTGACCGCACCTGACTAAATAATGATGGCTACACTTGAACATTATTTGCAACCTGGAGGAAATCCTGTAATAGCCTAGTTATTTTAGTGCCACAATGTAACAGGGGAATTATCATCAAATCAAATCCATTTATTTGCCAGAATGTAGGTTTACAAGCCCAAGGTATGATCTTAAACCTATAAAAGCCCCTTTACATTCTACCATTACATATGGTGTGCAAATACTTAATTTTAACCTGCACAATGTTATTATTTTAATTAGATATATTAGTCAGCAACCACAAATAAGATCTCATGCATGGATTAATAGGAACAAATTAATTAATTAATTGATGTCAAAGTTATACCTATAAGTTCAAGAGATAAATTTTAATAAAATGTCAGATTAAGAATAATTATACAAACGTAAATTGGAATTGATAATGTCATAACTGTTGTAATATGTCATAACAGTTCAATTTACAGTTACGACAGTTACTGTTGTTAATGTAAATTGAAATTATTTGTCTTTTGTATGGGCTCTTGCCTGAAATAAATGAATTTTATTTTATTTTTTTATTATTTATTTTATAACTAATAATTTGAACATGAATTATTTTAAGATATAAACCAAAATTAACCTGACATGTATTAATTAAGATTATAAAAGCCTTTATCTTTTAACCATTGCATTACCTTTTTTTTAAACATGGTCAATGGTAAATTAGTTATATACCTTTACAGAATTTATGTATTTCATTAATTCATCATTTGAATTATTTTCTTTGGTATTTCAGAAAACAAAAATATTTTGTTATTTATCCTCATTATTTACACCGTAGTGAACAATGATTCATTGTTATTTTTATTTGAATAAACTCATGTTTACTTTCTTAAAACCAATGAACCAAACCCGAATTAATTCGTCAATTTTCCCCATAGGCATACCTTTTACTGAACTCAAGACTGAAAAACCTCAAATCCACTCTGCCTAAGGTGAATAAAACAATTTTGTCTATGTCATATTCCACCTTATTACATAATACTTTTTGGTTCCAGGTCCTGATGAGGTGACGATCAAGAGTGAGCAGTTGTACACAATTTTGAAGAGTGGTAAGCTGAAGGTGATGATCTTGGATGCGAGGCCTGGAAAGGACTATGTGGACTCGCATATCAACTGTCCTGCATGTATCAGTGTGCCTGAGGAGTGCATTTCTCCTGGGTAAGGGCATAAAATAACTTAGAATCGTCATTTACCATCAACATTCCATCATTCTATCGTATTTTTTTTTTCCGAAATAGTGCTTCCGGTAGTTTGAACAAGTTAACAGCAGATTGATCCTGTAAAAGGAAGGGTAATAACGCGATTTTGGACTGGTTTTGCCCAGGAACTTTGGCATGGCGAAGTATTATGTCAATTATTAAATCACTGCTTCTGAATGCCAGGAAATCTTCTAGAACAGCCATTCGCAATACAATAGTCCAGCCTATCTGCAATCATACACTAGATGATAATAGTCTTCTTAGCGTGTCGATGGCAGTGTATATTTATTCACCCAGAATTTAACTACGAGTTTGGCGCTATCACTTGCGTCCATAAATACCTGTAGTGTGCAAACATCAAGTCACGACACGGTATCAGTCCCGTCACAATATCTCACATTGTTTGTGGAACAGCACCACATATGCACTCCAGACTAGAATCAGTAGTAATACAGGGTGTAAAAGGATCCATCACATAGCCATCCACCAAGCATTCTGTAGATCAAACTAAGCATAACCACTGCACAAAAATTATTACTGGGATACGACTTTATTATTTTTTTTTGCTTGAGAAATTAGACATAGTGCTGAATGTGATGAAGTTAGAACTTTGACCTTCAATATCTCCGTAACTAGAAGGTTCCAAGGTATGGACAAAAAAAAAACATTGCATGTAAGGGAAGAAAGAGTGCCTCTCGGGTGTTTTGACACCCGTTATAGTGCCCCTACTTCACAAATGCCCTCTCCAATCCACAGGCAATCAGCAAACGTGCTAGAACAGAACCTGCCATCCGCCTCCCGACCTGTCTGGGCAGACCGCGCTACCATGGAGCTGATCATTATGCTGGACTGGAACAGCACCGCTGTGATACCCGGCAAAACGCTGCATCTGCTCAAGACTATACTCCTCAAGGTACCTTCCATCATTATCTGCCTAGCTTTTTCTAACTTTGTAAGGGTCGACTTTCCATCTACCGGATGTAAATGAACACAAGTTGAACCACCACCGTGGGTACTGGGTATACACCACCTTTTGGTAAGACTGACTCTGGTTTCTGGCTACCCGTAAGAGCTTAACGAGCTTCCTGAGGCACAGAAGCATCTCGGTATGAATATTGGATTGATTTTCATCAATCTATTGATTGACTTCTGCAACCTTGGTCAATCGACCTTTAACCCCACTTATTGATGCGGAATCGGCTTGAGCCATACAGAAAGAGCCTTACGCTCATAAAAGCGAAATAGACGTGTCGCCTCTTTTCGGTTGCGCCGTCTCTAACTTGCATCATAATTGTTGTAAATACGTGCTAGGGTCAAGCGGCGCCGCGTCTGCTTCGATACGTGGGGTAGTGACCAGACACGTAGAAGAATGTCTCTATGTGTCTGTTACTACGAACTCCTACTTAGATACAACTTTATATGAATATAATAAAGATAATTGTTTGTATTCCAGTGGGATGTAAAAGTCCAGTACTCGCGCCAGCCGCTAGCCCTGCACGGCGGCTACGAGGACTGGCTGCTGAAGTACCCCGCCTTCACCACCAACCCGCAGTGCGTGCCGCCTCGGCAGGACGACTTCATGGATGATATGCTGGGTAAGTCGTAGTGGCGGTACCTTCATACAAACTTGACTTGCTTATTCCTACAGCTCTTTATCATTGAAAGGTTTCTGCACAGTCTGCTTGCCCTGCCGTGCCGTTATGTTGACGCCTTGGTACTTCACTGCAAGTCAACATATTTCATATTTAAGCATTGGTTATCACAGTATAGTAATATAGTAATACCCCGCGCTAATTGGGTTGTGGAGGTCAGATAGGCAGTCGCTCCATGCAAAGTACTGGTATTCAGCTGCATTCGGTTAGACTAAAAGCCGACCTCAACATACCTAGTTGGAAAAAGGCTAGGCAGGAAATGATATCAGTATTAGCTCAGGGCCTGACAAATTTATTAACAGTGCTCTATTTACAAAGATATTCTGTCATTGTGACAGCTGCGCTATCAAATTCAATTAAATTCTTTGAATCAATCTCCACACGGTGATATAATCTCAGCGAGAAAAGTTCACCTTACGCATTGAATGTGTGACGGATCCCCAGGGTCTCACCTCGAATTAAATATAGTTTACACACAGAGTACTCAGATAAATGATTTATTGTAGAAGGGAAAAAGCAGACATATTTTAGCTTAATTAACGTAAAAAAAAAAATGAAAATTAGATATGGTGTACTGTAATGGGTGTGAAGTAAAAGTGTGCAGGTGAAGTGTGTGTGGAGAGGTTGGATGATGGTGTGGGCATAAATGTGTCGGGTGATACAGTCGTCCACGATTTCCTCGGCGTAGTGCTGGAGTACGAAGCGGTCTGCGAGCATGGAGGTTCGCTTCATGCAGCCTTCTCCTCACAGTTTGGTCACGAACAAGCAACTGGTGCTCTGAATGGAGCCTCTGAATCAACTGCATGGCCGTAACATTTGGTTGTCTTCTCGCGGCAACTTGCAAAATTCGGTCTTTTCGTTGAGTCACGATAACGTGACCATAACCTTGATATCACGTTTTGTCTTGTTCCAATCTCCTCAGCAATAAGTACTCCGTTGAGTAGCCCCAGCTTGGAGCATGCCTGCTGCCCTTAACATTTACTCTCTTTAAATGGCGCCGGTGCATGATGCACACAATAACATTAATTCAAAATTAAGCGATAATTTGTTTTAAAACTTAAATTTGACACAAAAAAATAGGCAAAAACTACTGTAGGTAAATGAAACCTTCGGACTTCGCTACCATTATGCCGCGTAAATCTTTTGTTTTTAATTTATTTTTTCAAATTCAAATTTTGAATCGTTCAAAAAGGTTTACAAAATAAGCTTTCTTCAAAAGAATTTAAAACTGGCCAAAATATCCCTAGACGGTGTTGATGTGTGTACATTTAAGTGCTACAATAGAAGCAAATTACGATGGGTGCAACCGGAGGATCCAAAAAAATGCAAATTTATTTTAATAAACTAATTTATTACTGTATTACAAAGTATTGAAATTACGACTAATTATACTAAAGTGTCAATTGGTCGATGTCAGATCCAAAAGTGCCGCTCCACGTTTTTATGTTTCTATGGAAAGGTTCGATTGACGTCAATTGGGCACGTTATGCTGAGCTTGCGTTTCGTGCCCGTGGGTGCCGTGTGCAATGTGTATGCAGGTATGCCGATGCAGCGATCTATTAAGGTTGACCATGCGTAACAAGCATGCACCAAAATCATTTACTCAGACGAATTGACAACAAACGGCTTTTGTCAAAGCGACTGGAGGTATGTCATTGCTGATACGTATCTGTAAATCTATCTAGTAATACCATGCCTACTGTGTGCTTTATTGTTTGTCATCTGTCCGTGGTAAAGAAGCAAAGAATCAAGAGTGAGTTCAGTTGTTACATTAAAGTCAATAGATGGCTCTTATATCATTTACTTATTTTGTGAAGGGATATAAAATACGAAAAGTTAATCACCACTAAGTATTTGTATATTTAGGCATATTAAAATAATAGGAAAATAAAACTGGCGTTATTAAAAACCAATGTCAGAACTCAGAACAGCGAGCGAAACTTTTTTTAATTGGGCTTTGCCTCCCTCTCATTGCGGGCATGCAAGAAAAGTTGCGGGAAAGTTGGCATTTGTAATTTCAGTGTCCATTTTTCGTAATTTTGGCGTTTAATCATTCTATTGGTTTTGTTTTTGCGTTTATTTTAATCTAGGATAAGGAAAACCGCATCATGATCAGTGATGGAGGTTTCAGCTACGTAACAAGAAGCTGGGAGTCGACTTTTTAATATAATGTGATCTAAACACGTTTTATTATGAGTAGGGAAAGTATAAGCTGGCAACATGCCATGGATGGATGCTAAAAGGTTCAGGTAATGAGCAGAGTTAGAGTCTGTGTTGGTCTCTATTATGTCCACATTAAGGAGTATATAATATAATATAGTAAGTCTATGCATTAAGGTAAAGAAAGGTATAAAAATAAAGTTTTTTTTTATATTGGAGGTAGAAGTGAGAAAATGGTGAAGAGGTAAAAAAGTTATTAAGGTTTTTGTCACCAGCAGGTCGCTAAACTGCTAGCTATTTTGATTAATTTTGCTCATGAGACAGTTACAATCAGAAATGATTGGTTCTTCCATGCATACACCAATGTTATCTTTGCAGTATATAACAACCCCTTCGTTTTGAGTTAGAATATTATTAGTTTTGTAAGAATATTCCTACAAAACTAATAATATTCTAACTGTGTGCACAAGAAAACCAGTATTCCGACAGCACAATGAAGTCCACTCCGTCAATCTATTTGTGATCTCTGTAATAATGAGAGTCAACCTGGTGGGTTACGCGTAATGCTTCTAATATTTTGGTGTATAACTTTCAGAGATAGTTCAGAGTCAGTTACAATGTTTTGACAATTGTCAATATGACAGGTGAACGAGCGTGCCACGGAAATACGATCTAAGAGTAAGTCCGAGATTATGTCTTTGGTACTATTGAACTGAAATGTGAGGGAATAATGACATCATGAATATTTTGGTGTTGCATGGAAATGTAAACAAAAACATTAAAAACGAGATTTTAGAAAATGACAATATGTTGTATATTGTAAGTATGCACTCTTGCGGTGGTGTGTAATTAAATAGGTAATACTATGCAATAAAGTATTAATTGCTTTAACGTTGTCAGTATGGATTCAATCATAATATGATACAATCTTAATTGTAGGGTATGTTGAAAAATTATCACCCAATAGGCATGTTTTACTGTTGCACAAGTACTAATCGTCAATCGGAATATCGTTGTTGATACAGAAAACAAATATAGTGACGCTCGCAGAGTAACGTTCTGTTCACATTCGTGTTATTTTGGATAAAGATATTAAGTTTAGTTTTGACTGTAATCCTGTAATGTAATGAGTAATGATGTCTCCAGTCTAAAGGATAGTATCCGTGTGACGTTAGTGATTATTTGTCAAGTGTAAGGAACAAAATGTTTTTAGTGATGTTTTTAAGAAGAACATCAAAAAAATGGCTAACATATATAGGTAAGTTCAAGTTCCAGTCAATCAGACTTTAATTTTAGTAGGTCCTCCTCGCAGTCAATTCGAATTGGACGAGGTGTTTTATTTTTTGTATATTTTTCCAAATGCCAAAAGCTGTGATACTTATTATCAGTTTTGAATTTTTTCACAACGTAGCGTAGTTTTTTTGGCCGCAGGTGTCAAAAATTCAGCAATATTAGCTGAGACTGAGATGAGGCGGCCAGTTGAATGTGCGAAGTATTTAACGTGTTGTTTGGATTGCCCTTGTTGAACGATCTACATTTTTTGATCAGGTTGTTCTTCTTGAACGTTGTAGTGAATTGAATTATGATAGGGTGCTTATTTTAGACATTGGTTTTGATTCGGAAGGCATCGTAAACATCGTCATTGATTGGCTGATTATAATTTTACCAATATTTTAACAATGGTGCGTAAAGTTTCCTTGTTTTCTTTGCGGCCTTTAGGTATATTATGAAATTCAACCGCTCATTTCGGAATTTCGCTCCAGCAACTCAATTTTCGACTCCAAATAAGCAATGCTTTTTAGGGTTCCGTAGCCAAATGGCAAAAAACGGAACCCTTATGGATTCGTCATGTCTGTCTGTCTGTCCGTACGTATGTCTCAGCCACTTTTTTCCGAAACTATAAGAACTTTACTGTTGAAACTTGGTAAGTAGATGTATTCTGTGAACAGCATTAAGATTTCACACAAAAATAGAAAACAAAACCGGCCAAGTGCGAGTCGGACTCGCGCCCGAAGGGTTCCGTACCATTATCTATAAAAACGGCAAAAAAATCATATCTGTTGTATGGGAGCCCCCCTTAATATTATTTTTTTAGTATTTGTTGTTATAGCGGCAATAGTAATACATCATTTGTGAAAATTTCAGCTTTCTAGCTATCACGGTTTATGAGATACAGCCTGGAGACAGACAGACAGACAGACAGCGAAGTCTTAGTAATAAGGTCCCGTTTTACCCTTTGGGTACGGAACCCTAAAAAACAATACATTTTGGGGTTTCCCCATACTTAGAACTGAAACTCAAATTTTTTTTTTCATCAGACCCTTACTTACGTTCTGTATCTATGGATAGGTATTCAAAAATGATATTGAGGTTTCTAATACTATTTTTTTCTAAACTAAACAGTTTGCGCGAGAGACTCGGGTGAGAGCGTCGGGTTAGTTATACCATGTATAACTCAAGAACGGCTGGACCGATTTTAATGATTTCTGATTTTCTGCATTTGCCTCTGCCCCGAATAGCAGAATAACTATTTAAAGAACAATGGCAAATCTCCTTACTTTAAATTGTCTGGAATTAAATTGAAGCATCCCGTAGTAAAAAATATGTCTAAAGATTCGGCGTCAGTAGCAGAATCTACAAGCGAGTCTATTTTGATTCGGAAAAGCCGGAAAACAAAGATATCGGAGTTTGAATTTGTAGGTTATGAATGATGTGAACACGACTATTATAGGATTTATAACTTAATAGGTATGATAAAATGATACCAAACAAAAACTAATATTACGGACAAATGGAGTAAAAGTCCATAAACAGTCCAGGTCGGGTAGAAATTAATAGTAAACCGAATAAACACACAAAACACGAACGAAACGGAATACGCAGAGGAATTCTGTAGCATCCAACTGTCAATCGGTCACTGTCAAAGACAAAAGTAGAGCTGTACAATTAAAATCGATTTAATGTAAAATCGATACAATGTTGAATCGATCCTATGCTCCTTTTTTAGATTTAAAAGTAATATTACATAAAGATCAAATCAGGTTGATTAGAGATAGAATAACTGCATTTCAATAATTATTTTAATAATTCAACCAACCCTAGAATGATCAATTGAATCGATCGTTCATTTAAATCGGTACAGATAATAACATTCATAATGATTGTATGTGTAACACCACTATAATATGAAAACAATTCGCGTATCTCGTTCCGAAGCAGTTGATATACTTTTATTAATATAAATTAACTCCGGCTTTTAAGAAATAAAGTGAATAATTGAAAAATCATAAAAAAATAATTAAATTTGTTTCGTTTTTGTGATATTTACGGTCGCTTAAATATAACCAGACAAATTTCTGCCCTTCTTCTTTCTGAAAAGTTCACGAAAAAAAAGTTGTTTCTAAATAAATTAGGTTCGGCAAATTTCGCAATTGACAGCTCATGCCACGCAGGTAGAGTAGGTAGGTAGGGTAGGGTAGGTAGGCAGGTAGGGTAGGAAAAGGTGCATTTGCAATGCATGCCGGCCGGGCACAGCTAGTTTTTAAAACTTGTAAAACTAAAATTTATAAAACTTGTACACAGCTTTTTGCATTCTCAAATATGTACTTACTATACAGCATCTGCCTCTCCTGCTAAAACAATCGCGATGTTATGTTTATGTGTTGTTCTCCTTGCAGGTGAGATCGACTACCCGAACTGGTCGGACCTGAGCCCTTCTGCAGCCGCCGCGCCGCCAGTCTCACGAGGCGGCAAGCCAGGGGAACCTGTCGTAGACAGGAGTAGTAAGGTAACAGGTTCCATTTATACGAGTACAATAAGAAAAATTACGAAATATACACGTGGAATTCTTCATCAGCCCGTGTCCGTGTCGGCCACCCCGGGAGACGAAAAAGTCGCAATAGCCGCCTACGCTAAACTCAGGCTATCAAAGACGGGGCGCCTAAAGAGCGAAGCAACTTATGGCAGGAGAGGTGTCCACCAGCTCACGACTTCATGAAGCCCCAACAACCCCAGGCTTTGAATCGGTTGCGTACCCAACTAAGCCGCTGCAAACATAATCTGGCAAAATGGGGTATTACTGATTCCTCCAACACCGAGCGCGAGTGTGGCACTCCGGACCAGACTATACGCCACCTACTGGAGTGTCTCAGGTGTTCGTTTACCTCGACACTCTGAATAACGCCTCTGACGCTGCAGTAAATATGGACCTACACCCTACTGAACCCGAACTGTTTAATTTGGAAGTATCATCGACACGAAAAGTAAAAGAAGAAGCCTGTACAAAAACAGTACAGAAAATTATAATTCTGGCTTGATCAACAGCACCAAAACTTAACATTTCACAAAGACCTTCACAAAATATTTGTTTATTTGAGATTTATAGGATGTATTGTGCAATAAGATGGAGACAGCATTTCATTCTTGTCCACTGCAAAAATCTCGCAACATCATCATGTTGCCAGCAACACTGCAACATACCGTGTAGCCAGCAACATTTTTTCCCGCGACACAAGCTTTTCGTCATTTTTTACGCTTACGAAGCTGCATGTCGAACTATGAATATGGATCATGTGATGTTTTCTAATGTCGAGAGAAAAGCGTAATACGTTTTTGGTAGATACCCATCATTCTCATCAGTGAGCTTTATGTTCGTTACGTTATGGCAGCTTTTGGTTTGCTACTGTCATAGGTAAAGTAAATTTGTGTAATGACCGTGCGCCCGCCGACGATTAACGTGGGTTATGCGGAACCTTTGGATGCAAGAAGATGCCGAACAAACTAAAACCTCCTATTGGGGCAGTCGTACAAAGTATCTTATATTCTGCTTTGAAGTTCAAAAGACTAACAGTTCTTAGAATTTTAATCAAATTCTGCTTAATTGAAAGTGTCCATCTTCTAATCTATCCCCTTGTTACAGGCCGCAGCAGTTCAGGTGTACACAGAACGCGCACGCAACATGCAACTGATCTTAGAACAACAGGAGCGCATTGCGGACTCCTCACTCACGCTGGAAATGCAGCGAATAGAGGCGGAACAGGTAAGAGAATATTAAAGTCTTAGGCCTATTACCGATCCCTGGTTCAAGACATGGTTCGGGCGAGAGGGAATGGGAAGCCGTCACCTCCTGCGAAGCAGTCATGCTAGCGAAGGAGGTGGCGGAACGTGAGAGGAAGAGAACCTCACGTCCCAGCCGCCGCGGTAGAGGCCCCGAGCGTCGGGGGCCACGTGGTGGCTCTCGGCCACCGTAGGCGCGGCCCTGTGGACGGTGAGTAATGGGCTAGCTCGCCGTCCGTCCGTCCGTCTTATGACGACAGGCCGTGTCGACGGCGCGTTCGTGTTCCAAGCGCGCCTCAAAGAGATGTCAGCAAACCAGAGGGGGCAAGGGTCGATGCCTGCCAGGGCTGTGCGACGGTTCGAAAGAGATACCGTGGCCCTGGAACACAAAGGGCAAAAGAAGGAACATGGATGGGTTTTAGTCAGTTAAAGTCTGACACTTCCTTCCGCTCCGCCCAGAGCGGGAGGAGTCATTTGATGATTACCCATCACAAAAAAGGGCCTATTTACCGATGAAACTAAAAACGATCAGATTTAACGATTTCAACGGCGTTCAAGAGCTGTCATTGTCAACGTTCTACAGAGTGGAAGGGACACCGACGTAAAAACGGTTATCACGTATTCAGTTCATCATTCTGAA
The DNA here is from genome assembly GCA_950022335.1 of Eurois occulta. NCBI lineage: Eukaryota > Metazoa > Arthropoda > Insecta > Lepidoptera > Noctuidae > Eurois > Eurois occulta. The sequence continues at coordinate 16,625,161 of OX465500.1, read as the reverse complement.
CCCCTAAAAAAAAATCGGTGGTTTCGTACGAAACTGCAATACCCACACGGTCAAAATGTATGGAACAGCTGTTTTTTTTTTTAATTACCGATGAAAAATTTCGATGTGGGGCGTTCAGAATGATGTAAGTGTCTGAATACGTGGTAACCGTTTGTGCGTCGGTGTCCACTCCAGCCTGTATAACAAACACTGACAGTCTTGGAACGCCGGTTAGATGTTCTGACCGCGTTCAGTTTTGTTTTTGAAATTCGCCCTTTAGAAATAAAAGCCCACTGCCTGTCCACTGGTGTACTTCAAGACCCGGTACATACAGAAAGTCCTTGTAACTTTCCCTTAATCTTGTCTAGATATTTTCCAAAATGACACTTTAACACCAATAAAATCTTACATGAGAAACAATATGGTTTCACCAAAGGACGTTGCACGACTGACGCCGGTGTCACCTTATTAAAACACATATTTACGGCGTGGGAAGAGGCACAAGATGCCATAGGAATCTTCTGTGACCTCTCGAAAGCATTTGATTGCGTAAACCACGAAACCCTACTCTTGAAACTTGAACATTACGGTTTAGGGAAACTTGCGCTCAGTTTAGTTAAATCGTATTTAAACGATAGACATCAGCAAGTACAAATAAATGGTGTCAATTCAATGGGTTTAAAAGTAAGTATGGGTGTACCGCAAGGTTCGATATTAGGTCCTTTCCTCTTTTTAGTCTATATAAATGATCTACCCCATTTATTTAAAAACCAACCACAAATGGTGTTGTTTGCTGACGATACCTCTTTAATATTTAAGACAAACAGACGTGCCACAAATCTTGACGACGTAAATAACGCCCTATTGCTGGTCCATAATTGGTTCACCGCGAATAATTTAGTATTAAATGGGAAAAAAACGAAGTGTATAAGATTTGCTCTACCGAATGTCAAAAGTAGTGATAGTGACATAGTATTGAATCAAGAGAAACTAGAATTCGTCGAAAAAACTGTTTTCTTGGGGATCACGCTCGATTCAAGGCTTCAATGGGGTCCGCATATAACTTCTCTTGCAGGACGGCTGAGTTCAGCAGCATATGCTGTTAGAAAAATCCGTCAATTTACTGATGTAGATACCGCGAGGCTAGTCTATTTTAGTTATTTTCATAGTATTATGTCATACGGTATTTTACTATGGGGACGGGCTGCAGACATTGAGTCTATATTTATTCTGCAGAAAAGAGCTATCAGAGCCTTATATGATCTACGTAGACGCGATTCTCTAAGAGAACTGTTCAAGGAAATTAACATCATGACAGTACCTTGTCAATACATCTATGAAAACATCATGTACGTTAGGAAAAATTTGCATTTATTTAGTAAAAGAGGTGACCGACACCACTATCATACTAGAAATAGGGACCAACTAACTCAACCAGGTTTCAGGCTAGCTAAAGTAGACTCATCTTTCATGGGGTACTGTTTAAAATGTTACAATAAAATACCTCCCCACATTCTACAACTGAATGAGACGAAATTTAAATCTTGTATAAAACGCACACTATGTAGGCAAGCATATTATAAGTTGGGGGATTACATTGATGATAAAAATGCTTGGCTCAATGCTGGTCCTGCTCCACAACCATAGGGGCAAACTAATTGATTGCCATGTGAAGTTATTGTGGAAGCTGCAGAAGATTGTAAAAATATCTTTGAATTGTATAGATTCAATCTCTTAGTATTATATAATCGCATAGCACATGTGTGAGTACTATGTATGGTAAAGCTACCATTTACATTTAGTTATCTTCATTGACTTGAATGTGCCCTGGTAGCTGAGAGAATGTCATGCTCACACAAATGTCTCGCTGATGGTGGCGGGTGTGTCGGGTCATTTAGTTCCCTTCAATGTGGTTGAGTTGAATGGCGCTGATCCATGCGTCATGTTCGTGAACGGGCGCTGTCAGTTGGGACTGGTCATCTCTTAGCTGTCACGGTTTATTTTAATTACTTTATTTTTAAATTGTTAGTTTAATCTTTTACTCTGGACGCTCTTAATGTGCACGTCTTTGTACATCGTTCTCACATACTTATATGTATAATCTCAACATGAATGATGTAACCAAGATTTTGTAACAATATTTTGATTAAAAAGAGTGTCCATGGAGTTTCTTGCCCATTCTTCTCCATAGAGATCTACGATTTGGAATGTGCAACTACAGTACTTTCGCAAGTTATTATGCCTTATGAATGTGACTGTAGCTTAGCTTTTTTGTTTTTGACTTTCAAAAGTGCCTGTAATGGTCTAATTGAAATAAATGCTTTGAGTTTTGAGTTTGAGTTTGACTATCCATTTTCAAAATGGTGAACCATATATATCTGTTTTCTCAACTGCCATCCTTTTCCTATTGACATTTGAAAATACACTTTTAATTTGGCTAATAACTCAAATTATCTTTTTTATTCCTAAGGACTGGGAGAAAGTTCGAGAACAGCGAGAAGGAGAGGAACAAGATGATCTGCGAGCGATGTACAAGCTGCGTGAACAGGAGATCATCTCGCAGCTCATGCAACTCGAGAACAAGCAGTATGATATGGTGAGTATCTACTAGAACAGAATATAACACACGATTATATAGGAGACTTATTTTTACCCGACTGCGGCGAAGCCCAAAAGGAGGGTTATGTGTTTGATTACTTACACTGCTGGATTTTCAACCATCATTGAGCGCTTAGAGTTGAATTTCCAACAATACAATAATATTTAGATGTCGCACCTCGTTTTATGCTGGTGTTAGTAAAGTTTTACAAACTACCAGTGGCGAAGAGACCGATTCCTACGGTTCTACTACTTAATTCCGAACACCAACATGATCACCATTTAAAAATGGTATTATCTTTGCTACGCTTCTTCGACCTCGCCACTGCAACCTAATAGAACATTTTTGATGCCCCGAATGCGGTAAATTTACTGTACAGTACTTTCATGAGAGTAAAGACAAGTCACATATGAAGGTAGACTAGTCCCAAATGCGTATCATGTTTGGCTGTAACGGCCCCAAAATCTTAGTTTCTACGACAGCTGAAAGGAATTCTTAAGTATGGGAGAAGATTGTAAGATTTACTAATATACTGTGTGTCTTTCAGGAACAAGAGAACCAGAGTCTTCGCGAGCAGTTAGAAGAGTACCAGAGGCGAGAGCGAGACGAAGCCGAGAAGTTAGCTGACACTATCAGCAGCTCCACGGAGGAGCCCGAAGTGGCGGATGTTGAAGGTACATTATTACTTAGTTTGTGTGATAAATAACAAAATTAGCCCGTAATGTTTCCATTGCTAGGAAAGAGATCTCTTTGTGAGAAGGTGGGCTCATTGCAGGTTTTATTTCTACAATATCCTGTAAAGGACATGCTGGAATATTTTGTTTTGCAGTGTGAGCTGATCTTTGGGTTGACCGACAATATTTTGAGATATGATAAAATAAGATTATTTTATGATTGACTGATTTTTATCGTAATAGGACAAAATGCCTTCACTTCTAAGGCACGATTTATTATTGTATTGATTAATATGTTTTCTCAAGATGAAATATTTATGTGACCGGACCGGACCGGACGTCTAAGATAAGATTCACTGCTTTATTTTTAATTACGGAAAGCTGCATGAATGATGGACGGCCTTTTTCCCTTTACCTTTTTTAGGGTTCCGTAGCCAAATGGCAAAAAATTGAACCCTTATGGATTCGTCATGTCTGTCTGTCTGTTCGTCCGTATGTCACAGACACTTTTTTCCGAAACTATAAGAACTACTACTGTTGAAACTTGGTACTGTGAACCGCATTAAGATTTTCACACAAAAATAGAAAAAAAACTAGGTTTTGGGGGTTCCCCATGTTTAGAAACATTTTTTTTTTTCATCAAATAGACCTATCCATAGTAGAGGTGGGCGCCGCGCCGCGTTTTGCGCGCCGCCGCCGCCGAGCATTTGAAATTTAGCGCCGACAGAGGCGCGGGGGGGCGCGGGGGGGGCGCGGGGGGGCGCGGGCCCTGTGCATCCGCGTCCGCGCGGTACGCGCAACGTCAGCCGCCACGGCACGTTCGCGCTAGTTGCTACATACGCTCTTGACATCGCTTTCTTACGTAAATACGGTAATTTGTCAAAATGTCGTCCAATTCCAATGTAAACAAAATCAAAATAAATCAGTGCTTCTGATTTTCCATGTTCCGATTGCGGTGAAACTTCCCGTGATCTATCAGAGCCTCCACCAAGGTCCTCTTCGACGCAATCTTTGCTGACAAAATTATCTAAGAAGCACAGTAGTTTCAGCGACGAGGCAACGGGAACAGATTTTTCTCAAGAATGCTGGAGAGACCTAGCTTCGGTCGATCCAAAAGAAGTGGAGATTTTGAACGGGGATGTGCTTGCCTATTGGCGAGAGAAGAAAAATGCGTTCCCAGGACTATGCTTGCAATTCCAGCTACAAGTACGCCGAGTGTTGGCGGCGGCGACCTCTCGCGTCCGGCCCTGGTTCAAACCATGGTTTGGGGCGAGAGGGAATGGGAAGCCGTCACCTCCTTCAGCGAAGCAATCATGCTAGCGAAGGAGGTGGCGGAACGTGAGAGGGAGAAAACCTCTCGTCCCAGCCGCCGCGGGAGAAGCACCGGGCGTCGGGGGCCACGTGGTGGCTCTCGGCCACCGTAGGCGCAGGCCTGTGGACGATGAGTGAGTAATGGGTTAGCTCGCCGTCCGTCCGTCTTATGACGACAGGCCGTGTTTCTTTGAGGCGCGTTCGTGTTCCACGCGCGCCTCAAAGAGCTTTCTATCGGCAAGGGCCGATGCCTGCCAGGGCTGCGGGACTGTTCGAAAGAGATACCGCGGCCCTGGAACACAAAGGGCAAAAGAAGGAACATGGATGGGTTTTTTAGTCAGTAAAAGTCTGACACTCCCTTCCGCTCCGCCCAGAGCGGGAGGAGTCATTTGATGATTTCACATCCCAAAAAAAAAGTACGCCGAGTGAACGTGTTTTTTCAGTAGTAGAATTGGTTTTGAAAGCTAATGTTCATACATGACAATTGCAAATATTTTAAAAACTTTTGATTATGTATTTTCCTGATTTTAATTTCTACCTTTGATAGCTTTAAAATATAACACTTAAAAAAAAAATTCTTTTTTTTTTAACTTTTTTGCAAAAAATAAAACTGACTCCAAAAACACAAAAAAAAGTAAAAATAATATTTTTTTTGTGTTTTTGGAGTCGGTTTTATTTTTTGCAAAAAAGTTTTTTATTTCTTTATTTTTAGTTGCAATATTCCATAGAAATATTTTTCATCATCAAACCTGTAATGGCACTTGTAACCCAGATGGGTGCAAAGTTTTAATCAATATACATGAATTAAGTCCAAACGCAAGGTAGCTACTGTAAACAGTTGAGGTGTTCCCTTAACCACTTGTATGCCGAGTATATAGACACAATTAAAAAGCCATTGTGTCTCGTGTAGATCTACGTTCCGGCACACGAAAGGTTAACTGTCCTTCGTCTTCATCATCAGACCCCTTATGACAGTCACAACCCATCTAGGTGTAAATTTCTCATCAATACAAATTAATCAAACCCAAACACAAGGTGACTGCTGTAAACTGTTGAGGAGTTCCCTCGACTGTCTTTCGGTTCCATCATCAGAGCGACTCCAGACCTTCTTTAAATTATAGTGCTTTAAAATACTTAATCAAAAAATTTACAAACGCACTAGTCGCCACTACAATTTTTGAAAGCTCCCCTCAATTTCTCTTGGATGCCATCATCAGATCCCGGTTTCCTTATCATGGGACCACCCTTGAAGTATCTCCTTTCCAACAAAAAAAAAATATCAAAATCGGTTCATAAACGACGAAGTTATCCGCGAACACACATAAAAAATAAAAATATATACGGTCGAAGTCCTCCTTTTTTGAAGTCGGTTTAAAAAAACGCCGCGCCGACCAGTTGCGCCAGGCGCGCCGCCGCCGGCAAATTTTTGGTCGGCGCCCACTTCTAATTCATAGATATCCCACATGTATGGGCGTCTGGGGTATCTATGGATAGGTCTTCAAAAATGATATTGTCATATTGAGGTTTCTAATATCATTTTGTTTCTAAACTGAATAGTTTGTGCGAGAGATACTTCCAAAGTGGTAAAATCTCAATCAATAAAATCAATGTTTTTTTTTTATATTCGATTCAATCAACTCAAATATAAAAAAAACTAGAGAGGTGTCAAGGGACACCCGGATGGAACGAAGTTCCTTTCGATGTAGTAGTGAAGGAATTGTAAAAAAAAAATTGCCACAAAAAAAAACCACCACCACCTCCACCACCATCATCACCACCATCATCACCATCACCACCATCACCAACACCACCATCATCACCACCATCACCACCATCATCACTACCACCACCATCACCCATCACCACCACCATCATCATCACCACCATCACCACCATCATCACCACCACTACCACCATCACCCATCCGCAGACAGACCTCGGGCACCGTTGCTTAACTTGGATCACCCATCCACAGGCAGACCTGGGCAGTCGTTGCTTACCCATCCACAGACCAAAGATGAAACGAAAATATCTGACTTGCTTTCTATAGCATGCGGACGCCGCACGGCTTACAATAGCTTACTATAGCAAAAACACATTACCCTCCTTTGCGTCGTGCAGTCGGGTAAAAGTGTCGTACACACTTTTCGTCTGAATTTTTTCCGTCTAGCCTCCTTTCGCAACGCGCCTTAAGGAACTACGTTCCAAAAACATCGATCAAAGTTACAACGAACTACAAGAACTTTTATATCGTTTTAATTGCTGCTACGGAACTCTTCATGGGCGAGTCCGACTCGCACTTGACCGCTTTTTTTACAATGAAGACTCGTCCATGTCGTGTGCAGAGCGCGCGCGCATGGTGTCGGAGCAGGCGGCGGCGGCGCGCGAGCTGGCGGCGGCGCGCGCGCGCATCGCGGCCGTCAGGCAGCAGCGCGACCAGCTCGACCGCACGCGCGAGCTGCTGGAGGCCGAGCGCAAGCGCAAGCTGCAGTACGCCCGGGACAACAGGAAGCCCGACCTCGACAAGCCGCAGCACGGGGTACGCCACTATTGCTTTTTATGAACCACTTGTCTTACCGCCGACGAGAAAGCGATTAGTTATCGGCTATTTTTCGGACAAGAATCGTATAATAGACTAGTTACTTACACTGTTACACTCGATTATGTAGTTCGCATTAGCAAACATACCAACTTTACCTCAATATTAATATCGAAGTATAGATGTAGGTCCATTGACAGTAAATTAATTGTTAATCGCTGCCTCGCTACTTGCTTACCACAGCGAAAAAAACCAGCTAGCGAGTATGCGTAAGTACCAAGCGAACGCCGCCAGCAAATGAGTGAATACATCTAATCGCCAGTAACACACACACTCGCGTTTAGCCAAGGGACAAAACTATTAGGAGTTCACGCTCATTACTCCACAAAGAGTATCTAGAAACTCGATGTGCTCGCTAATCCGTCGGCGGTGAACCAAGTGTATGAGGTATGTACACTCGACAAAGTAAACGATTGACCACTTTAACTCTTAAAAATTCGATTGAAAATTCTGCCTACTTTATCGAGTGTACATATTTGTGGTTGCTTTTGAATGAGGAAACATTTCGCTGATGTCCTGTGCATGTTTGTTTGCACCCTATGTTACAATCTCCGTTTGTTCATTAAACATTTTTACACTACATTTACACAGTCGTCGAAACAAACAATAATTGAACGAAAATGTCATTAAGAAAAAGTGCAAAAAGCCATTCCAATCTAAGTGCACTTAGCCATTGAACATTGTGTTTCTGAAATATTTATAACTGATTTTTTGTACAATTCAACAGATTTTTCTGCACTAAAAAACTAAACAGATATTTAATGCACTGACTAAACAATGTAACTGATATTTTGTGCACTGAATAATTTAACATATTTTTATAAAATAAATAAAATAAAATTCGTTTACTTCAGACTAATAAAATGTCCATAGGTTGTTAGTTAAAACAAAACAAAACTTATACAACATGCAGCCTGATAAGCCTACCTACAACTGCAGATTCAGGTCTCTCTGCAATCATCATTTATGCACTTAGTAAATTAACTGATATTTGTCCGTTACATCCACCAACCTCACATTGTGGCGGATTGTCCCTCTCACAGCGAGAAGTAATTTAACTGATTTGTCGTGTTGATTCAATACTGACAAACTGCCCCCCGTAACAAAGCCATACTGTAACAGGACGAGGACGGTGACTCGTACATGATGTCCCCGGACAGTCCGGGAGCCGCCGGACTCAATAGGTCTCACTCCTCGCCTAATATCGCCAAGGTAACCATTACTACACTTCCATTACTTGTTGTGTCGCTTGTTTGTGTGTGTGTTTGCATGGGTGTCATAATAAGTTAAACTACTCTCAGGCAAAGATATAGACTTAAGTTATGCAGTCCTAGAGCTAAGCTAAGGTATCTTAGGTCGCATAGCTGAGGTATTTTTTATAGTGATATTCTTCAAAGTTTGCAGTAGACGTTACACAAGTATGAAAAAATATGTAGCTCCTAAACTAAACCAACTTAGCTTTGCTCTTGCACTGCAAAAAGCTTTAGACTAAGCTCAAGTTAAAAAAAAACAGTGGCGCTTCATCCAAAAATAAAAAAACTTTTTTTGTTAATACGAATAAAGTTCGTTTTCGCATGACATTAACTTAATAGTTAATGTGCATACTCCTACAAGCGTTTGTCATCAAGCGTATCATATGAAATACGAAGATTAGTTTTATAGAAATACGGTTCATTTTTGTTTGAAACTCGACTGTTGCTTGAGTTAAGTCCACTCTATATATATCTTTGCCTCGAAACGGTGAAAGTGAGAAATTCTAAGACGAGTGACATCTACCTCTACTCGCGCAGGGCCCGCGTGGTGGATTACAGCCCATTCGCTCTCGTAGAGAGTAGGCCTGTGTCCCAGCTGTGGGAACATTTAAGGCTGATTTTGCAATGCTTATTGCTACGGTCGAGCGATGACCGCAGACGCAGTAATGCTATCAATGGTTATAGCAGGAAAGCGACAAAAAAATTTTTTTTACCAAAGACTCACGAAAGAGCATCCACCAAAAAGGGCCCGCGTGGGGTGTTTGTTCGATTCGCAATTACACGCACAAATCAGCATTTTCTTGCATCTCTTCCCGTGATTGATCCGATCGCACGTTGAAGTTCTTCCAATGCGGATGAATGCGGATCCCTGCGACCAGACTTCCCGCTCCACCAGATGACGCTTTTAAGTGATGTGCGATAGAGATACTCGAAAACGCTGATACGTGCGTGCTAATGTGATTTCACCCTTAAGACCTGCTCACTCTTACAAAAAACCGGCTTCAGTCCCAACAATGGGAACTAGGTATGTATATAGACTGATCATGTGTCATCAATAGTGGCCTTCCGTCTAACTCCTCACCCGTTTCTCAGGTGTCTTCAGATGAAGAGGAACCTTGCGTGCCGCAGTTCGACCGCAGCACGAAGCCGCAGAAGGTGGCGCCCTCTAGTGAGTTGCACCAGCGAGACTTCCAGCCTGTTTGGGGAGATGTGGTACGTGTAAGTTGTATTATCTAGTAGGTTTAAAATTAGTGAAGGAACTTGTTCAAGTTGGCGTATTCGATTCGGTAGTATTTATTGTACATCATATCCGGCCCGGAGCAATTTATACAGGGTGGAAGCGACACCGACACACAAGCGGCTATCTCGTAGTCAGTACATCATTCTGAACGCCCCACATAGAAATATTTCGTCGGTTATTATAAAAAAAACAAACCAACACGGTTAAAATGGATGGAACAGATGATCTTTTTTTTAAATTACCGATGAAACATTAATTTGTGTGTGGGGTGTTTAGAATGATGAACTTACTACGTGGTAACCGTTTTAGCGTCTGTCTCCCTCCCTCCCTGTATACTATTTCAGGACGCATCGCCGTACGCATCCTTCCGTATCGACAGGACGAACCACGGCCATACGTTGTGTTCTTTTTGTATGGACAAACCGTCGAACGCCGTCTATATATCGTGACCCTTATCATCGGATAAGGGTCACGATATATTGACGGCGTTTGAAGATCAAACGGCCAGACCACTTACCTACGAACTACACGCACAAGCAACATGCGTGCTGTGACAGCGGCGCCGGAGAAAACAAATGAAAGACATAATTGCTTAGCGCATGTTATATGATACACCGCAAGGGAACTTGCGGAGCGCCGGTACTACAGCGAAAGAAATAACAGACGCGCGCGCGTTTCGTTGACGCTAGTCGCGTCTGAGGTCGTGGACGGAGCGTAAAAACAGACAATATTCGGTTCTTTAAATAGCCATTTAAAAGAGAATGACCAAAGTTGGTACCAAAAAGTCTCGCGCCTCAAAACCAAAATATTATAGTAATTAGTTTCATATTTTTTTACGGCATTACGCGTCGGGGATTTGATTTTTGAACTGGAAATATACTTTTCGAGTTTAAAAGTATGAATATTGTTTTACTCCCTTTATATGACGTTCCGTTTCAACTGAATATAAATGACGTTCCGTTTCAATTGAACAAACCCTTGTCTGTCGAGCGGACTCTAAAATTAATTACAATTAAGTAAGATCAGTACACCAAATTGATTTAGTTTGGTTTATTGCTATTTTCAACAAAATAGATTTTCTCAGCCTAAAGATTTTGATTTATCGATTACATCCCTAAATCCCGACTAGTTTATAGCACTTACTATACTCTATGGTTTATAGTTATCTTATCTGTGGCATCTGACATTTGTAATGTACTGACTGACTATTGGCAATATAAAGGTCTAAAATAAAATCGAGTTTCAGTCAAGCATACTGTGGATGTTACTTTAACTCGTAATTCTTACTAATATTAGTGTATTACGCTGTTTTTAGAGCAATAATGTAATGAATGTGTGTTAAAATACGTCGTTGGTAGCGTCGAAAAAATAGACCTACTTTTTAGGTTAGTTTCGATTTTATAAAATAACTCTGAAACGCGGGTTTTTTTTTCAAAAATAATTTTTGTAGGAGTTAATACGATCAGTGTAGTCTATAAAAAACAAGGTTTGATTTTGATGCAGCATGGTACGGGATTCCATACTTCCATGAGCATTCTTCTTTAATACTTGTACGCTCCACGGTTGGAATGGCTCTTACAGCTATGATATTATAATTGTTAATGAAATGCAGTTAACTTTAAACTTTCACGATGAACTACATAATTCGCATAATTCGTCTTCAAATGTGTGAAAACACAGATATTTCTTCATAAATTAGGTCAGACATTGTGTCACTAAGACAGGCGGTGACATGTTTTCGAAATACTATTAAAACGTTATTGTAACTAACAAACTTGTCTAAATACATTCCGTTATTTAATCAAGTGTAATTAAAAGCTTACATGGAAAACTAGGTTAATTTTGATACGCTAAGCCGTTGGACGCACGCACTTTAATATGTGACTCATTACAACGTCAGTGCATTGTTTGTGCATTACAGTGGCGTTGTAAACAGTAGGGACACTAAGCTTTAACATAGTTAACTGAACGTTGCTGTCTATTGGTTCTCAATATCGATTAATGGATAACCATTGAATTCCTTGAGATGGACGAAAGCAATTGCCAAATTATTTTATTATTTTATCTCGATTCGATTATATAAGGTCCCATTAAAATAGATGGGCAAGTTTTAACACAGGATTCAGTACATCTAACCAAAGATATCCAAGCAAAAAAAACACTACTACAGTGATTAAGTTTATAACGTTTTGTGGTAGTGTTTCTTCTAGAGTGCCGGCAATTTATTATTTTAGGTCAACAATAAAATCACTTTAATCAGTGTTTTTTTTTTTTGCTTGGATATCTTTGGTTAGACGTACTGAAACCGCACGAGATCAAACATGAAACATCAACAAAATGACATTAAGAGATTTTCAATCAATGGCAATGCTTGAAATTAGCATGCTAGCGCCAATAGTTACACAGTTACGTTCTCCATTATTCTCACAAATCTTAACAAACTTAACACACTGCATCGAATGCACTGCTAGGCGTGAGCTGACGAGCATCGCAGTCAAGGCAAGGAATCCCACCGCGTGCGCTAATCCGCCTAACTACTGCAAACGTGCCGCCATTACACGCTCATCAGTAATAATAAACATGGGTGGGACACTCATTTGCATTTAAAAATATGTAATACAACATTACGATAGTAGTCCCCGATAGGGGTAGACAGAGGTGCATATAGCATTCTCGTTTCGGCAGTTATACTTGAGTGGCCTGGCCAATAACTATTAAAAAAATACTAGTGGAAAAAAGTGAAATGAAAAAAAAGTTTAATCTGGGAATAGACGGAACTTAGAAATTATAATTATATTAATAACAGGCATATGCCAACATCCGAGCTTTGGCGCGAGGAGCTCGTGACTAAATGATAACAGCCGCTCGGGTCAATCTTCAGGTTAAGCCGCGCTTACTTAGATTGGTCCGTGGATGGGTGACCACCCATTACATACCGAGTTTCCTCCGTGCCTTGGAAAGCACGTTAAGCCGTTGGTCCTGGCTGTCATTTGTAGATCTTTGGCGATCGTTACAGATAGTTAGGCCCGAAAGTCGGACAACCCAGTATTACCCAGTACTAACTGGGTTGTGGAGGTCAGATAAGCAGTCGCTCCATGTAAAATCAGCTGCATCCCGTTAGACTGGAAGCCGACCCCAACATAGTTGGAAAAGGCTAGGCAGATGATGATGACACATCTCAGCTTTGTGTTTGGAAGGATAATGCATTCCATGGCATGACAACTTACCATCTAGTGCCCGCATGATGGCTAGTTATCAAACTAAACTTCGTGCGCCTGCCGCCTTTCTGCTTGCCTCCACTTCCCAAAAACCATCACTTACCCCTACCGCACGTCATAATTGAGTCACGCTAAACACGTCAAGACAAACGTGACACAAGTCGTGACCCGCTAATCCGTCCCAAACGCCGCACATTCCATGTTGTTCTCACATGACTTGGCGCATGCATAGGTACTCGAATTAGAAGCTCGTACGAAGAAGTACTACGAGCATAAGTTCTTCTAAGCACCTTTGCTGTGTGTGTTCGACGAGAACTGGTGTGATTGTAACTAGGCTATGCATTTTTTCCTCTTTCTTGCAATATCTAAAGGCAGCGGTGATCGTAAAGGTTATTGTGTATTTTTTTATTACAAAATGGGCCTGCTTTTGACCTCGATTACGCCTGGTGGAAAGCGATGGGTGAGGTTTATGTGGTATTTAAAGCACATGAGACACTTCAGCTTTGCCTTAGTGTTAGCAATGACCCGTGAAGCCTCTGGTATTGCAGAGGTCCATAGGCTTCTGTGACCTCTTACCATATTATGGATCTCTTGCTTAATTATCACGGCAAGAAAGCCCATAGCGACTTGCTGACTTGTTTGTAATATCACAGTAATCCCAGCAGGAACATCTTTCTTGAAGGAACTCATTCAAAAAGTACTTATAAAAATTATCTGCCTAATTTTAATACCTGAATGACTGTTGAATTTTCACGGTAAACGAATCACAAAGTACCGCTACAACACGTCGAAAGAAACGTGACACGTTGACATGCTAAGCCCGCCAAAACACCGGACATTCGATGCTCTCACATGGCCGGTCGCATGACATGACTGGTCTAGTACCAAGGAGCTCGTCCAGCGAGGTACTACCATCATAGGTACTTCAACCGCTAACCACGGTTGCTGTGATCTGGTTGAAGGGTGCTTGTTTAATTACTGTAGCCTTCTGTATGGGATAACAACTACATTGTCTCTGATATCTCCTGCCGGTGACCATTTACCTACCCCATCATTACCAAGCAAGCATCCAAGCGTCCCGTCCCGCGTGTCATGATGATGATGTAACCAAGATTTTGTAACTACATTTTGATTTAAAAGAGTGTATGGAGTTTCTTGCCCACTCTTCTCGAATGTGCAACTGCAGTACTTTCTCAAGTTATTATGCCTTGTGACTGGGACTGTAACTTCAAATACAAATAATTTATTTGCTTGTTAGCTTCGCTTCTTTTTGTTTTTTTTTTTTACATTCAAAAGTGCCGTAATGGTCTAATTGAATTAAATGCTTTGAGTTTGAGTTTTGTGCCTACTTGGTACTTTTTAAACTTCAAAAAATCTTAAGAAGACTGTCCCTCAAAACCCACGCCCTCACTTCTTCGTAGTGTATTAGCTGGGGAGAGAATTGTCTGCAGATACATCAATTACACCTCAATACGTCAAGACAAACGTGACACGTTGACCCGTTAAGCCTGCCAAAACACTCGATGTTCTCACATGGCCCGTCGCGTGCATGCGTGTGTCTAGTACGGCTTCACGGCCACTCCAAATATTTGTAAGATTATTTGCTAGTGAACTTCACATGTTTGTTAAGCTGTGTAGCTGTCACTAATTGTGATTAGTTATGGAGTGATGTTTCGATTGGTTTCCTTGTCCAGTATGACCTTGTTACTCAACGTCTTGAAAGACGCTATTAGTAAGATAAATAAGAGAAGTAGTAAATCGAAGAGTGGCTTTCTTTCCTTAACTTGTCAGCAGGTGGTGAAAAAAGCTAAAAGATTTGCCCACTAATCAATTCCATTAAATTTTGTCATTTGTGTCCAGTTAATGATAACAAACTCGTTTCTTTTTTTTTCTTTTCTGCCGATCCTTTAAAAGGCGGGATCTTTGGGGATAAGACAGGAGATTGTAGCATGTTTACCTCAATAAAACCACCCCGTCACAATCAGCACAATAAGAAGGTCTCATACTTTTTTGGCGAATTGTGAATATAACTACACTTTTGCCGATACCTCTGATTACAAGCGTGCGGTTCTGTTATGATTAAACAGCTTAACTAAAGCCCCAACTTATATTTCCAGTTGAACTTTAAGTCTATTTATCAAACGTCTCACAACTAACAGGCACCTCTTATAGTGACTTATATCGGACATACACGTGCAATGTATTAAGAACCGTCTCTTAGTATAAAGTAAACTTGAACTGTAAACTTTGAAGCCAGCTCTACAGTTTGTGTAAATTCACGTTAAACTGCAATTAAGATTCCATGAAATAATAGCTGAAAGATTTATTGTGCATTGTGTTATGTAATTGGGTAATTCGAACAAGTTAATTAGTACTCACGTCAAATTATCTTGCATTGACGACAATGATGATGTTAATGACAGTTGTGATTAATGACTGTTTGTTTTGTTATGTAATTCTTTAATTTTATAATCTACTGTAAAAATTCGACACAATGTAAAAAGTGTTACTGAAATAAATGCAATGAAAAATGATGATTGACGTAAAATGTTAACTCTGACGCCAACACTGACTTGCAACTGGTCACACATGTGACTGGTTACTGGTTGACTACAGTCGTTTATTTAAAAGTACAAAGAACCCAATAATATGGCCGGGTTTAATAAGTTTTTCTTCCACTTTAATGTAACAATTAAATGTATAACAAAATTCTCCCCTTTTAGCCATTTCACATTTTCCATATCCACCTTTTATTTTGTTATGAGGCATTGTCTTCCCTAGCCTTTTCCCAACTATATTTCAGTCAGCTTCCTGTCTAACCAGTGCAGCTGACCACCAGAATTTTACATGGGGCGACTGCCTATCTGACCTCCAGAACCCTGTTATTGGTTAACACGATATTATCTCTTGGTAATAAGGGTTGTGAGACTTTCGGGCTTCTGACCACTCGTAAAGAACGTAAGATTTAGTAATGACTGCCAGGACCAAGGGCTCAACGTGCTTTCCGCGGTACTATTGATCTTGGTATGTAATGGATGGTTACCCATCCGCGGAAAGACCTCTGCAAGTATTGCTTAACCTTGAACGGATAGCAGCAGGACGGGCCGACCGTTCTGCTGTTAATAATAATTAGCTACGAGCCACCCTTTCATTGTCTTGTGATTAATTTATGCTGTATCAAAAAAACACCCCCCACACATATATAATGAATACTAAATAACTAACGTCAATTAATTAGTCTGTCTACCGAGCCCCTAGGTAGAACAATAAATTCTAGTCAGCATGATTAATGTGCCAACGTCCACCGCAATATGTATGCGATTTAAATAATAGTACCGACCTCGACTTTGTTGGAAATTCGTCTATTACATTATTATAATAGGTGCAGGAATGGGGCAGTTAAAGGTAACTGTTATAGGTCAGTCTTATTATTAAAGGTCACGGTTTTAGTGAAGCCAGGTGTAGTAAAGTTTGCATATAATTATTATTTTCGTTGGTGAAATTATTTACTACTGACCAATCAACTAGTAAAATAAACAGAATCTGAAAATTTCTTTTCATTTGTAATTAGATTTGTGGCCAGTTAAATAGCAAGACTCGCACCCATTAGCATAACATAGCATAATCAGCCTATAATGTTCCCACTGCTGGGAAACAGGCCTCCTCTCTATGCGAAGGAATGGGTTATAATTTACCACGCGGGCCCAGTGCGGTTTGGTAGATGTTACATGTCTTCGAACCAAAAGGTTCTAGGCCATGCCGGTTTCCTCACGATGTTTTGCTTTTCCGTTTTGAGAGCACTGGTGATGAATTAAATTACACAAAGTAATGCGCCTGCCGGGGTTCGCACCCACGACTTACTGCTCGTAAGTCGGGGCCACCACCACTGGGCCACCACTGCTCTCCCACTAGACCCATTAGACATAATTACTTAGCTGCTGGGTAATAGGCCTCTCTGTGAAAGGCAGCGGTCCGGAATCCACCACGCGGGCCCAGTGCGGGTAAATGATAACCCTAACAATACCACCAGCAAAATGTGGATGTAGTTACTAAACTCGACTGCCCATCATCAGCCTAGCCTTTTCCCAAGTATGTTGGGGTCGGCTTCCAGTCTAACCGGATGCAGCTGAATAGCAGTATTTTACACGGAGTGACTGCCTAACTGACCTCCACAACCCAGTTAGTAAGACTGATTGTCAGACTTTCGGACCATGACCTGTAACGACTGTCAAAGATTTACAAATGACAGCCGGGACCAACGGCTGAACGTGCCTTCCGAGGCACAGAGGAAACTCGGTAGGAATGGGTGGTCACCCATCCACAGACCAACCTAGGCAAGCGCGGCTTAACCTGAAGATTGATCCGAGTGGCTGTTATTATTTAGCCACGAGCTTCTCAGTGTACTGCCTACACTTTCAATATAAAGCAGTCGTGATTTTCTCATAAAAGTTCAATAGTCACCTACCATTCGCGTTTTCTGACCAGCGTCAATAGATCGCGTGACAGTTTGACGTGCATGGAAGTCTGTACGTAAGATATAATCCCTTCCTCCGTGATACCCACGTGGCACACGCGAAGAGCACGGCTTATTAGCTACTCACTTATTAAGTAGCTGTAGACCACGTCACTGTAAATTGCCTTCAGTTTCTAGTGCAATCTATACTTATAATAAAATTGTAACAGGCCCGCGATGTCTGTACATGGTGACATTGAAAAAAAAATATATATATACACCATTATTTTTAGGTCGTTCTGGAGCCGAATACCATAAACCCGATCATCGAACTCGAAACGATTGGGACTATTTTTTTTTCAAAAAATAACAATAAAAAAAACACGAAAGAATAAATTTAATGTTTTTTTTTTTTGTGAAATAATGAGAATCGATCGATGAATGAATTTTTCAATGGGTATCGTTCGCATGTGTTGCCGATCGTGGATACGTTTTACACACACATATGCATTTCAGTTCTCATTATTTTAAAAAAAAAAAACATTAAATTTATTCTTTCGTGTTTTTTTTATTGATATTTTTTGAAAAAAATAGTCCCAATCGTTTCGAGTTCGATGATCGAGTTCATGGTATTCGGCTCCAGAACGACCTAAAAATAATGGTGTAGATACGATCGAATTGAGAAACCTCCTCCTTTTTTGAAGTCGGTTTAAAAATAAATATGGGTGGTCTTTACTAGAGCAACAGACGCCAAAACAACAGTTTTTAGATTTTTTGTCCATCTGTCTGTATGTTTGTAAAAACTACTGCATGGATTTGGACGCAGTTTTCACCGCTCTACTGCTAGATGCTTAACTTAAAATATAGGCCACATTAGATATAGTTTTGGACCCGATAAGTGGCGCCGTGGGAAGCAAGGGCGGGTCGCTAGTGTTAAATAATTAAATAAAATGCCCCTTTGGGGCTCGTGGCCATTTAGCCACTTTGAAGATCGATCAATGCAGCTGTTATTACTTAAGCCACGTTGATCGATTTTCAAAGTGTCTGAATTGTGAAGGTCAGGCTGTCGTTCCATGTTAAATTATGGTTCTGTTGCTGCTGGTAGATGCACCCTGTTGAACTGGAAGTCCTAACATAGTAGGGAAAAGTTCGTTGCGGGATCCAAGACAGTTAAATTGTTTATCTGGGACTTCGTTGAGCTTCATTGTCTCGGCGCTTTTCTGGTGGTAGCTACTGTTCGGGCCTGTGGACGGTGAGTAATGGGCTAGCTCGCAGTCCGTCCGTCGTATGACGACAGGCCGTGTCGACGGCGCGTTCGTGTTCCACGCGCGCCTCAAAGAGATGTCAGCAAACATGAGGGACCCGCAAGGGCCGATGCCTGCCAGGGCTGCGGGACTGTTCGAAAGAGATACCGCGGCCCTGGAACATAAAGGGCCTAAGAAAAAACATGGGTGGTTTTTAGTCAGTAAGAGTCTGACACTCCCTTCCGCTCCGCCCAGAGCGGGAGGAGTCATTTGATGATTTCCCACCCTCCAAAAAAAAACGCTACTGTTGATTCGACTTTCAAGAGTTGTAGTGGTTTGGGAATGACGTGGCGAGATTGCCCCAAAAAAAGGTTGGGAAAAGGTCAGGCAGATGATGATAACTAGGATTAAGAATCAATAGGTTGATTATTTCTGTCGTAACAAAAGATACGTAATTAGTCGTTAATGTTCCCGATGGAATTAGGATTCCTATAAATAAACAAATAAATTCTTAATTTCACCAAAGGGCACCAATGACAATCAACGCAAGGTTTAGTAAAAAAAATGCTCTGACTTTTTACCCTGAACTAGGTGTAGCATCTTATGACTGATTCCCAGTAGCAAACAAAGCCATATTATTTATAAAGGTAGACTATCCTCCTGACAAGACTGCGGGATAGTTGTCGTCCATTTATTAATTTTATTGGCCTGAAGATAGACCGTTTCGTTTGACAGATAGATATAACATGGCGACGTAAATTATTCAAAAGTGCTTGTTGCCTAGTGACCTAAGGGTCAATGACTGAGGATGTCTACTAATATTTTTCCAGACGAAATCTTTCCGAAAAAGTTTATTGTTCGCCGGTCGTGCCCTGTGCACACAGACCCCATCAATCAAGCGAATCTATTGTTAAGCAAACAGTGTACACGCGCCTTTTTTATGCATAGAGTATACTCACACGAAAAAAAATATGGACACTGGGATATTCGTTGAAAAATAAAAGATCTTATACAATATTCGGAGATTGTCTCGTCACTCATATTACATGAAACTTTCATTGCTACAGTGTATCCCAAAGTGTATCATAAATCATAATTCATAACTTTTAGTTTTAGCTTTTCCGTCATGTCGTCGCTGAAATTGTTCGGTATTAGCAAAAAAAAAATGAATTTTCGCATTTTCCTGGCCTTTTCTTAAACTTTATAGGCATTTTGAAATTAAATGATAAATATCTCTTTGTATTGCATTCATAATTTTGCAAGCCAAATATTAGCAAGACTATGAAATCTGTCTTGAGATTTCTTATTGTTTTGCACAATATGGTTGCAATGTTATACATCAACATTTCTCCAGTATTGCATACTAATCACAATCTCAATAACACTCCCTAACCGAGCTATGACAAAAACACTAAACTTACAAACATTTACCAAACACAACGTACAACTTACCCACACATAGACATACATACTTAACTAATAAATACTGAAGACTTAGCCACCCTACACCCCATCCCTTACCTACGACAGAAAGTGAACACGTAAACTCAGTTCGTACTCGACTGTGCTCACGACTACACGTGAGTAGCGGACAATAAAATATTTAAACAAACATAAAAAACAAATAAACCACTGTGAAAAACAAAATAAACAAAAAAAGTTTTGATTAAGAACGTGTTGTGTGTAATGCTTCCGACAATTTTATCTACGTTGTTCATGTTCTATTTGTTAGTATTACTTATTCTAGTTTTTCCTTTGTCTAGATATACCAAATCAAACCTTTTGTTTGGATATGACAATTGAGTTTTTTTAATTACTCTTTGAAGTTCAATGACTTTGTGAAATAAACAACAGAAGAGTTTTCGTGATTGTATTGTTCAGTTTTTTGTGCATCGTTAGTGTTTTTACTTTAATCTTGTTTGAATAATGTGTTTACTGAAATATTTAACAATCGCGCAAAATAAGAATGTTTTAATTTCGATAAGAGCACTTTAAACACAGTGTAAAATTAAATAAACATACAACGATGAACTGCAATATTAGCTGCTTTAATTAAAGCTAAAAGTCAATACATCCAATAATAAATAGGCATGACTTTAAAAAACAATAAACACAACAGTGTTGAGTAACTAATGTTTTAAACATAAAAAAACAACAAACAGAAAATTGAAAACCCAATAGTGCGATAGACCAAGAAGAAAAAGCTTTGCAGTAGCTCAATACTGCCGTAAACCAACAAGAAAAAACCACATCAAACCAACTTCAACTCTAACTCATCTAACTCATAAGCCGTAAAATACCGTGCAAGAAGGAAGACCGCGCTGCGATAGCGCTCACTAAGGGCAGTACTATCTTCAAGATTCTGCGGTACGAGCGGCGATGTATCCCGCTGGACACAGCGAACATGGTGCTCAAAGTCAAAGTCCGGCTCAAGTATTCACAGAATCATATCGTTTGGCTGTTTAAACGTGTAAGTTGTGTTTATTGATAGAAATAAGACATATGTTTGCGCGTTTTTCTTTAGATTACTCATAATGTTACACCAAATTTCCCGAAATTTTAGACAGAACTTGTGGCGCCATTTCCTAAGTCATGTTTAGGGGCGAGCATTTTGATATTGCCATCAATTGGGCACAAATCCAAACTCCGGTCTGCTATTGAGAAATTCCTAATGTAAATACCCAACAAGACTTCCTCTTCCTGTGAATCGAACTCGGGCAAAGACGGCAGTCGCGTTCCCGATGACTACACCAACGAGGCATTCAGATTCATAATCATGTAAGAGTTTTAGCTATAATAATAAATACCTAAAGTTATACCTTGAAGCACAATAGCTCCCGCACATTAAAACTGATCTTACTTTATCGAAAGCTCTTCCTTTCTCAAACAGGCAAATCTTCATTTTGCCTGCTTAAAAAAATCCGTAATTACAAATGAGCCTCATTTTTTCAAATAGAAAACATCCGTTGATGTAAGAAAAATAAATATCAATATAATTAAGCATTAGCCATTTCGAAAATGTTCTTTTCGAAAAACGAAAAAAAAACAATTTCTTCAAATCTCCAAGCTTATTACTCCTATGAAAACATTTCGCTAACAATCTAATACTTTTACCCTACACTTCCCTCATTACACTAAGTTCTCATTTAAGAAGCTACAAAAAATTATCCCACTAATAAAAAAATCATAAACCGACATAAAACTTGTACACGTCATCAAGAAACTGCACCGACCTTTTCAAATATTCACGACTACTACTAATCAAGTTGTCGGGTCTATATTAGGACCGCTCGCACACCCATTTGATGCTAGGGTGACCACACTTTATTATTGATTCGGACGTGTCCGGATTTTTTACCGACCACACGGACTTTTCATTTGAGTGCCTCGTTGTTGTAGCGGTCGTGGGTTCGATTTCCAGATACAAGGTTAGTCAAGGGTTCGATTCCTAGGGCGGGAAAGTGTTATTGGGTTTTTCATCCGGATTTTTTCAGTAGCAGCCACGATAATCTGGACTCGTGCACAGTTAACGGCAATAGGCTAGCTGCCTACCTCTTAGGAGATTATAGGCGTGATTCAATATCATTTTAAATTGACCAGTATTTTCGAAAATTAGGATTTTTTTTAGAAAATATTGGTTTAAAATGTTAACTGCTTTGTGTTGCGCTAATAGTAGCAATCGTAACTGCTGGTCATAGAGTCCTGCGTGGAGATTGAATAACACACAAATGCAATGCCATTCATTAAGACAATTCAACCACATTCATTACGTTGTTTACGTTTCGAGCAGACGAATTCTACAAACATAATCTGCTTGTTTGTTTGTTTGAACATTCCTTAATTCATAGATTAGATATTTCGTAATGAAAGTCATCTAATTATTATTGATAGTTTGTTACGCAATTTTGTTGCTGTGTAGTATCACCCTCTTGATGGATGCAGGTGACTAAATCGCCACCCTGTACCTGTGGGAAGTCCAAGTTGGGGTTCAAAAATTGCGGTGCCTCGATCTCCAGATTTGTTTTATCGATTAATACCAATACACCCGCTCTATATTTATGTGGTTGTTAACTTGCGAAATGTCAGAATACTGTACACCTCTATCCTCGGAAAAAAGTAAAAAGTATAATTTTCACCAGCTTTTCACGACTTTTCCTACCTAGAACTGGTGACCCTACCCTCAGTAAATTAAAGTGAGCTGAAAACTACAGTGTGGCGCAGTTTCGCCGTGAACTTGCCCTTGAGAGGCGCCCTCTGACCTTACAGCGCGATAGCCATCGGTCTCGCCGTAATGTGTCTTTATTTATATGTTATATGCCAGGGAACAGACCAGCGCGGGCAATGTGCTAATGGCATATTGTAGTAAGAATGTATGGCATTTTTTGCACTTGATGAACACTTATGTTAAGATAGTAAGGTATTCTTAAACGAAGGTTCAGCTAGATTGTATATACAGGGTAGCAAATTAGTCACTTGCATTCATCAAGAGGGTGATGCTACCTACCATATTACTTTTGCCACGAAACCCATACAGATTCGTAAAAATGAAGACGGGTAGATTCACCTCCTTGGCTAAACCGCCTCAGTGTATTTGACGCGCGTTACCGCGCGCTCTTGCGTTTTTCATCACTCACTTTGCTTGATCAGTTAACTATGTTAAATCAATAGCTGTATTGAAAGTTAAATTAGCTAGCGCAGCTTTACCGGCGGGATGGTTATCGATATCTAAACACGATAAAACTTGGGGTCAACGATCGCACGTAAAGTAATAACTAGAAAAATCAAAAAAAAAAATGTTTAATTAACTTCACTTTTATTTTTATTTTTATCTTGTTTTAATGTCTGCGTGTTGAATTTAACGTTGTGAAGATCTCAGCAACAGGCCGTCAAATATAAGTTTAGCGGTAATAAATTGGTTGGCGTCCAACCAAGCTTTTATAAAGGCTTGCATTACCGTGCGTTTGATCCCTTTTAGCTATTGTCAGCACGGATGTAAACACATTAGTTCTTTTAACGGTATATGAATATGTCCATAGATGGAGTTTAGACAAGAACATTCTACAAAACGTGCAAATTTTTTCTCCAGTTTATTTATTGGAGCGATAGATCTAAACTTTCAGCCATTAAAGGTGAAGCAGCAAGATAAAAAATAGTTTATATTGTTTTTAACATTCTACAGCACAAAATTGAGGCAGCCCCGGTAAGTTATAACGATATTTGTGATGGAATTCTGTAAGTTTTCGTAAGAAAAAGGGGATCCCTTAGCTTTCTTCAATTGTGATTTTGCTAACGGTTTGCAATGACATAAGGATAAGTCTTTAGCGAAAGCTTTTCCCATTGAATACGACTAGAATACAAATGTACATGTACAATCGGAATAAAACCGTTTTGCTTAGCTCAAATTGTGCCGAGCCGATCCAAACATGATTTAGCGATGTAGGTGCCGAACGGAGTTTGTCGATCGGCACGATCCGTATGTATAAATTACTTTTGGGTTGTCTTTATACCTTAACAAATACTGCCGAATCGGATGTTCCAACTAGAACAAGTCTCAACTCTATGAATAACTTGCTTCTGAACTTTGCCAAGTGGAATATGTTTGTCCTATAACTAACTAACCTGTTCTACCCAGGGTCGGGGACTGACGGGTCTGAAGAACCTTGGCAACACGTGCTACATGAACTCGATCATCCAGTGCCTCAACAACACCGCCATTCTCGTCACCTACTTCTGCAACGGACAGTACCTGGAACATGTCAACAGGTATAATTGATGAATAACTTATTAGTATTCCACGTGAAACATTTATTTATGCTAACACCCCCTCTTCCTGGTTGGTGGGAGACATTTTTTTTCATGATATTATGATAGATCCATATTTTTCGTTTTGTAATATTGTGCTTGGTATTAAGGGTTGGTCATGAATACGAGCTATTACCATAATTTAGCCGAAAAACATCCACTTCTGAACGTAGGGCTCCCTAATCGCCGTAACAAGTAGTCCTGAGGTTCTAACATCCCGCATTCACCAAGTCATCTTTCCATCTTTTGGAACCATACCAACGCTGCCCCGTCCGCTATGAAAGCTATAAGTTGTGTTGTTTGTCCGCAGGTCCCACAGCACTCGCGGCGCGATAGCAGAAGAGCTGGCGGCGGTGGTGCGTGCGCTGTGGTCCGGACAGTACCGGTTCATAGCCACCAGGGACCTCCGGGTACGTATCTCATTACTAGATCACATCCTCAGGTCTTGTGTCTGAGTCTTCGGGCTCATGTTTTAAAAGTTGTGAAAATAATGTTTACTCTTTCGTAATAAAACAACTGGAAACTTCTTCCGGGCTCGAATTTAAATGAGTGGAAATGCTACTATCTATAATGTCACAAATGGGGTAAAATTCATGACCACTTGTTTGTAACACCGATGAGGCTGGGATGGGCATAATGTCTCCGAAAAATGTTTTAAGTTACCACCTTTGTGTGTCCAGAACGAGGTTGGCAAGCACCAGCGCGCATTCCGTGGCTGTGAACAGCAGGACTCGCACGAGTTCCTCACCATCCTCATGGACTGGCTGCACCTCGACCTGCAGTTCAGCATTAACGTGCCGCCGCACAAGGTAGGCAGTCCTCGAAGATTACTGGCCAGGAAGAGTCCTAATTCTCAGATCTTCGGAGAATGTCTTGTAAAAGTCTGTAGATCTATCGTCAAAACTGTTGCGCCCTATTTAGTTGTCATACTCGTAGTTAACACCAATGTAGACCAAGTCTTTAGGAATCATATGAAACACAGTAAATAGTTCCATTGTTCATATCCACTGATTGAACCCAACAATTATAGGCCTCTGTCAATTCTGCCAGTTCTCAGTAAGGTGTTTAAAAAGTTGAATATTCAATCAAATTTTTACGTTATTTTAATAAAGACCTCATCTCAAAAGGAGCTGCACAACTGACGCCGGTGTCACCTTTATAAACAAAATAAATTACTCTAAGGCGTTCGATTGCGTAACGTAGACTATGACACACTTCTCCTGAAACTGGCTCACTATGGGATTAAAAATACGGCTCTTGACTTGATAAGATCTTTCCAAAATGATAGACAGGTTAAAATTCCGATAAACGGTATAAACTCATGAGGGTCTGTAATGACAGTGGGCGTTCCTCAAGGTTCTGTATTGAGTTCATTCCTCTTTTTAGTTTACACAAATTTTATATACCTCAATTAAATTAATTACTTCAAAAACAACCAAAGATGGTGTTGTTGCAGATAATAAACAAAACGACGTGAATGACTCATTTGTTTATAAACAATTTGGTACCAAATTTAAAGAAAAGTTTCATTCGCTTTACGAAATGTATGAATTGCAGGCGTGATGTTGTCGTAAGGCCTGACGTTTAGTATAACACAATACACTTTCGTTTACAGGACAGTCTCGCGCCCTCAGAGAAGGCATGGCACGAGTACACCAAGTCCAAGGAGAGTCTCATCCTGCGCCTGTTCTACGGGCAGATCAAGTCGACCGTCCGTTGTACCGTCTGCGGCAAGCAGAGTGTGACCTACGAGTCGTTCTCCAACCTGTCGCTCGAGCTGCCGGCTAACGCTAATAGGTGCACGTTGAGTGTAAGTTATTCTTCTAATAGATAAAGTAAATAGTATTACTTGAAATAACTGAATACCTTCAGGTATTCAGTTCGGCTCATTGAACTTCAATCGTTGTACAGAAGCGAGCACATCAAGCTACTGTCACTGTCAAATTTTCCCAATCGACCTTGAACCTAATGCTATAGCGATAAAGTTGTAAATCTATCAAAGAAGTTTGACAGATTGTAGTAGCTTGATGTGCTGGCGTCTGTACATAATTTTCCCTTTAGAACCAAGACTGAAATCGTGTTAAAAAAAATAAGCTGCTCCAAATATGTTCAAAAAAAATGTAATTGATTTGTATTTTCCTCCACAGGACTGCCTAAAACTCTACCTGAACGGCGAAACAATACCCGGTTGGAACTGTCCAAACTGCAAGGAAAAACGAGATGCCGTGAAAAAACTAGACATTTCCCGTCTGCCACCAGTCTTAGTCATACACTTCAAACGATTTTACGTCGATCCTAAGGAGTATATGTGTAATGCATATAGAAAGAAGCAGACGTATATAGATTTTCCTCTAGAAGACCTGGATATGGGGCAGTTTGCACTGAACTGTCCGAGCAGTCACTCGTATAACCTGTATGCGGTGTCCAATCACTATGGGTCGATGGAGGGAGGTCATTATACGGCGTATTGTAAGAGCAGTGTCTATGGGAAGTGAGTATGACTTTATTTATTTGTTTAAAGGCCACACTTTTCTACTTGCTGTATTTATGTATTTGTTTGGTGTGCCCTTTTCGTAATCTATTAGGCTCATTCTTAGGACTATTATTCTAATTTGGTGAGATTGGAAGAAGAAAACACGTTGCGCCAACCCCAAGTAGAAGGTGGCTAGGGCAGGAAGATGATGATCATTCTAATTTGGTGGTTTCTCATTTTCGTCCGTAAACATAAACCCTTGTTGAGCGAGTTAACTTAAGTTGAAATCAAATGGAGTTAAATACGTTTTTTGTCTTTAAACTTTGTTTAAGTTTATTTTTGATACATAGGTACCTTGACAATATTGTACTACAGACAAGTACCTATAGGTCTGTAACTCAACAGATATGTGTTTCTGGGAGTTCGTTCCGCCACTAAAACACTGGGAAGTGCTGACGGGCGGCTGCTTTGGGGGACTGTCTATGTAATTTTATCGTTGATTCTCTTATAAAAAAAAGCCGATCCTCAGCTTAATTTAAATAAATAACTTTAGAATTTGATATAACATACAAATCCACCTCCCCAGATGGTATAAATACGACGACCACGTGGTGACAGAAATCTCATCAACCGAGGTAAAGTCGAGCGCAGCGTACATCCTGTTCTACACGTCGTGTGGCACGCAGCGCGCGTCGTGATGCGCGTCGTCGCTGCACAAGCGCAAGTACTCGGACATTACCCAATATTTCTGTGCTTGACTGTGCCAGTGCCACTGCGGGTGATGTGACTTTGACAAGGTACGAGAGAAATTCTTAAGTGCGGCGTGTGGTGAACGTTTCAGACTTCAGTGACATGGATAGTAGCGTTGTAACAATATTTATATTATAGTAATATTTGGCTATAGGCTCCACCCTTGGGATGGAACGTAACTGGCGATATGTGGGTGTACCTACTGTTGGTACATCTCTGCCTTACCCCTTGGGGACAGGCGCGATGTTATGTAATAATATCCTCCCGACTGCGGCGGCCATGAGATTGGCCAGAGATAAGCCTACGCAGGAGATATTTATATATTGCAATATAATCCACTAATGTTAGACGATGATTAGATGTCGAATTTAGTAAGATTTGAACATTGATTGGTAAAAGACATCTGCCTATTTGTATGTTTATTGTAATGTAAAAGACATGGACGATTATATTTATGATATAAAGAGTGTTGAGAATCCACTGGAAGCCAAAGTTCTGTTAGTGTTTGTATCTCAACGCCGAAACGGCTGATGGGATTTGGATGAAATTAGATACAGTAGCAGTAGAATGTGTCCATGACGAGCGCACTAATATTAATTTAGACGGACTGCAAGTCGACCCCAGCATAGTTGGGATGGAAAATTCGGTAAGCTATCGAAATAACTTGCAGTACAAAACTCGGTTTCAATGGATTCTTAACCAAGAATCTTATAGGATCCATTGTATGTGCAGTATTCAGTCGTAAATATGGCATATTAGGTTTTGAAGATTTCTTTCACTCATACCAGTTGTCTCTTTCTAAACCGCAATGCGTCATATTTACTACCTAATACTGAATTATATTAATATATAACTGTAACAAATCTACATGTATGTCCTTTCAATATTGTCTATTATAACATGAAGGTTTGATTAAAAAAAATATCACAATTATGGTTTTTGAAAAAAGCCATGAAGCAAGCTTATAGATGTAATAATATGATTGATGTATAAACTATGCCTTGTACAAATAGCTTTTCCATGTTGCGATTACATAGGGTTAATATTTCATTAATTTATTGTAATATTTTTAGTTTTTCTTTTTTTCTTTTTAATGTCGCAGTTGTTTTTTAAAGCGAGTTATTTCAGTATGTTGTATAATATTTATGGCTACATAAACATTCAGCTTACCCGACTTTGACAAAGCCCAATAAGAGGTAATATTTTTCACATCTAAAATGAGTCTTGTACAAAACTAATAATGGCGTTCCGTAGTTTCTGCCTACCTCAAATAGGAAAAAGGCGTAAGTGTACAAACTATTATAATTTTATTTTCTGACACATTTCCATGAAGTAACATTAAAAGATAACTGCGACATTTTTCCGCGGCTAAAGTACATTCTACAGTCAGCAAGAAACTAAAACTGAATACCAGAGTATTGCCTGGAATTTTGTCTTACTGTACATGTCAACAATGACAGATGACATTGACAGATGTCATTCGTCGCCGCTAGAGTGAATGATATTCGTGAGTGAACGCTTAATGTTTATGAATGAAGACTGAACATGATTGGTAGTGTACCTTTAGATGTATTTCATGATTATTGTATTGAACATGGCTTGTAATGTACTGGCGATTTAGTTGTGCAATTAGAAAACAGCTAATTTTAATTATTATGACAGGGTTTTATGCTAACTATTTTCTTATGTATTTTATAGCCTGAAGTTTTGGAGATTGAAAATGATTTATGTATTTGTATATTTTCATATGCGTGGGTATAGCCAAGCTCGTAATTGCTTTACCGTCTTAAACTTTAATGTCACTTGCATGTCAAAGTTCAGTAATTTGTCCTCTGATTGTACATTAAAATAAGGGTTGCTGTTCTCAGTAGTACGCACGATGACCTATCAAACTATGCAAAACCAAATTAAAATAAAATGATCTCTCATCGTACGGGAAGCTCAGTACAAAGCGAGGTCAGGTTATACTGGATTCAAAAGCTTGATGTGTCGCCGACGTGTGTACACTATCTGGGATCTGTCTGAATGTATCAACCTCAATGAAGCTTCTATTCACTGGGAATCATTTTCAAAATTGGTAAAGCAATTACGAGATCGTCTATACGTCCAACGTTGGCGTGGACGTCACATGTAATTTTTGACGGATGCTTACGCCGACTAAATCCTTACTCCTCTGCTCGTTTTCCTAGATGTTTATAACTAACTTGCCAGTATAAAAGTTTTAGGCAATGTACGCATTATGCGAATTGAATAATACCCATTATATTAAAATGATGAATGTGTTTTAGCAATTTCCCTGCAATGTGGTTCTTACCTTAATCTTATACAGGCTAAGATCAATCGCTTACTGCGTACATTGTCTAACAAGGAATCGGCTAAGGATTTGAACACATAGCTGTGATCAAGTCGTTTTATTATTTTAACTTATCAAAAGTAACGAATAGCAGTGCCTAAATTATATAACAAACTTGTAACTTTCCCTTCCCGGACGAATGTGCCACTTCCAATGGTTTCCATTAAATAACACGATTTGGTCTCGAAAACATATTTTTTAATTATAAACTGTTGTATGAACATTTGTATATAGCATACATTAATGGTTTATTGTATGTAAAGGTAAATGTAAGACAAACTTTATTAAATTCTTTGTTAATATATATGTTCTCTTTTTATTTGTCTGTACTCTCTGCGGGGACGCAGGACTGAGGCATTTTAAATGAATTTCTAAAACTATTGACATACAGACAAGGTGATGATAGGACTTTTTAGAAAGTAAAAAAAGCGGTACAGTTTCGTTCAATGTGTTTAATCTCTTATTGCTTACCCTTTCTTTTATTTATATAGTTATACCTTAAAAAATATTTTAACACTAGTCATATTATAGCTCCAATCAAACTGAGGCATACCCCATGGGAGGCTCCTGCGCACGTCTATTGTTTTAAGATACCGCTCGCAGCCTCAGGCGGCACGCGAACGCGGTACGCGAACGCGCCTCTTGTTTCCGTCGCGTAAGTACTGAAGATCCGCACCACAAGTCGCGTATCGGTGACTCGTGGCAAGCTCTATACAAGTTCTTTATTTTTTTCTACGGTGTCACCGTCGCTTGTCGCGTGTAAACAACGATAAGGAAACTAAGCAACTTTTCGCGCCCGTTTAGACACCTCCACAAGTTAGTTGTCACAGCAGTATTAACAATTTTAATTACAGTACAGCGATTATACTAAAAATCACTGTAATTTTGATAGACTTGTCAGTATCAGTAACCTGACAACACCTTATCATTAGGGAAATAAAGATACCTGCCATTTGCCTGACAGTGTTGCAAAATAACTGATAGGTCTCTCGAAGCTGCCCAAGTGTCGATTCGGTATTTCGGTGATGTTATTCCTCTGCTATTTGCGAGTCTTGGAATTCATTAACATGTTCATTTCTATCTCCATGTCGTCTTCTTCGAAGTCGTCCTCATCTTCTTCTATGTCAAATTCATTGAAATGTTGATTGGCTGGAATTGTTAATGTTCTGTTAGTTTAATATAATTTTATAATGCAAGGAATAGGTGGAAACAATACACATGAAATTGTAAGTTCCACATTAATGTATCATCAACATCATCAGCCTAGCCTTTTCCCAACTATGTTGGGGTCGGCTTCCAGTCTAACCGGATGCAGCTGAATACCAGTATTTTACATGGAGCAACTGCCTATCTGACCTCCACAACCCAGTTAGCGTTAGGTTATAAGTACGATACCCCTTGGTAAGACTGGTTGTCAGACTTAATGTATACAGGGTAAATTTTCCAAATGGGCGTGGAGGCAGTCAGATAGTCGCTCCATGTAAAATACTGGTATTCAGCACTGGGTTACACTGGAAGCCATCCCCAACATAGTTGGGAAAAGGCTAGATAGATGATAAGAGACATTATTCTTTTTTTTTTTTCATTTTACTAGGTCTTTATTGGTACATATGGTTTACAAATAAAAATTTTTGACGGCACGGTTGGCGCAGTGGCTGAGCGATTGTCTGCTGCGTTGCGTGTCGCGGGTTCGATCCCCGCACGGAACAAATATTTGTATGGCCTACAGATAGTTGTTCCGGGTCTGGCTATTTGTGTATTTGAATTTTAATGTTTGTAAATGCACCCAAGATACAGGAGAAATTCCTAGAAATATGAGATAAGTAGCGGGTAGTTCGCAAAAAGATCACGCATTCTCCGGCCGTACGAGCGGCGTCGGCTAGTAAGCGAGCTGTGGTCATGATGCGTCACGGAGGAAATAGTGATGGGGCAGTCGGTATCGATTGTACGTACGGGCGTACGGTAATGTACTGAGTCTACTTTTACCAATTGATAATATTAGAAAGTTACGGTGAGCTAGGTTTTTAAAGAAATATAATTTACGCGAAGTTTTTAAAATGAAATCTTTTATGGATGGATAGTTTAAACGGTTGTGTAATGTTCTAAGGTTGGTGCGAAATGGTGTGTTATACGTTAGTTTTAGGGCTTTATTTTGTATAATTTGGAGTTTGTTATACACTTCTCATCAAAAAAATCGAAACACCTCGCAGTTTATGATTTGATAAGGATTATCAGAAAAATGTGTATATTTAGGAATAAATGTAAAATGTCATTTAATAGTGAGTAGTATGAGGTTTTTAAATCCTAATGTTATTGTTCTAAATTCAAATTAAGTCTTCATAGGTTTCGTATTTTGTATAATGAGTAATTTTTACCCTGTATGGAATATGAAGGAAATGAGTAAAACAACACGCGTAAATGAAAAAAAAATGTAAGAAACGTTTATTTAATAACTTGTATTCCCTCCGCGAGCTCTTATTACTGCTTCCATACGGTTCTTCATCGATCGGATGAGAGTCACGATCACATGTTGTGGTATATTATCCCATTCCTCTTGGATTGCATTTTGCAGCTGGCTAAGTGTTTCTGGGGCTGGATCTCTTGCTCGAATTCGTCTCTTTAATTCATCCCATAGATGTTCAATGGGATTCATGTCCGGGCTTCTTGCTGGCCATACCATAATGGAGATACCGACTTCGGTAAGATAATCTCGTACGACGCCCGCGGTGTGAGCTCTAGCATTGTCGTGCATGCATATGAAGTCGTTGCCAATAAAATGTGCATAGGGCATCACATGAGGTTCAAGACACTGTTCGATGTACCGATGAGAGTTTAGTGCAGGCAGCCGTGGCCCAGACACAAAGGCAAATTCTGTCTTACCGTCGGCGCTGATTCCTCCCCAAACCGTCCACGAACCGCCACCATAGCTGACCTTTTCTTCAATGCAGCATTGTGCAAAGCGTTCTCCATCTCTTCTGTAGACCTTGTTCCTTCCGTCGTTACCATACAGCATAATTTTACACTCATCAGAAAACAGTACTTTGCTCCACTGAAGGTATGACCAAGTTAGGTGCTCGCGTGCAAAGTTAAGGCGCGCTCTTCGATGGTCTGCAGTTAATTTCGGCCCATTCGCTGGCTTATGCGGTGCCAATCCGCGTTCCTTCAACCTTCTTCTTATTGTAGAGTCACTTACAGCTACTCTTCGTACAACGCGAAGCTGCTGCTGCAGTTGAAAAGCGTTATGGCGTCGATTTCGTAAAGAAGTTGTTACAATAAATCGATCATCTCGCTCAGAAGTGACCCGATTCCTGCCAGATCCTGAACGGCGCGTGAACGAACCAGTCTCCCGATAGCGTTTGTAGACTCTATGAACAGATGATAAGCTTAGATGCAATCTTGCAGCCACAACACGCTGACTAAGTCCAGAATCCAGCAATGCCACCACTTGGGCGGCTTCTGCGGGCGAAGTATCCATATGTTTTAGAAAAAAAAGTTTTTTAGACGTCCCAAAGTCACAGTAAATGAAATAAGAAACAAAAAGTTTAAAGACAAGCGCTAATTTTTAGTTTTTAAACGAGAAACGTACTCCAACCCTAAATACACATTTGTCTCAAACATAGATATAATAAAGAAGGAGATATGGCGTGGAGTTCAAAATGTATAAAAAACCAGTGAAGCCACAGTTGCCCCTCCAGGACGCTAATATTGCACACACAGTTCTGTCAAAACAATACTACGAACAAGTGCACACACGCGCCATCGATAACTCTGTCATTTAAATATAAACCTTATTCTTTAAAGCACAGCGTACTTTTTCCGTATAATTTACTCACACTAAAACAATTATCATTGTGTGTTGTCGGGACACGGGGGCGGATACGACATAGTGCTTGACAAAATCGAAGAGTTATCGATAAATATATCGGGTTTTAGAAATAATTTAATAAAAACAATATGAAACCAACAAAACATTATTCAATTAATAAAAATATTTTGAGAAACTACAATTACAATTTGTTAGTGACTTACTGAATTATAAACGAAGCTAATCATAAACTTGTATGTTAAGCAGGCTCCTAAAAAACCCCTAAGCAAGCAGTATTTTTAAGAAATTAAATTCTTCTTTCTTTAGCAACTAGGGGTTTATGTGACAAAAAGACACACGCATGCATAATAAATAAATAGCATGAATGTTGACCCATTGCCAAAATTTTAATAATATTAAAGTAATTTTCATATTATAATTGTTTATTTTAGAGCGTGCAAGTGTTAAAAAAAGCGTACATGACGTCACAATATAGCGTCTTCAAACCCTCTTTAGAAATTCTGCGGCATAGTACATAATTATGACTCTAAGATGCTGATTAAGCTAATGGTGCATTTATGAAGACTTCAGTTAAATACCATAACCATAACAAGTGACGAAGTAGCTCATAATTCAAACCCAAGGACATTCCATAGATTACTTAACTAACATTAATGAACTTATTTCACGATCTTTGGTTACGCACTACTACGCTGTAAAATAATAAAAATGGGTAAATATGCTTAGAACCACATCGGTCTTCCAACCGGATTACAAGAGTTAACATATTGAAGAAAAATCGACAAAAATAAAAATAGTAATATAACAACTCGCAGTCGACTTTCTTGTCGGTAGACTTTGTCAAACCTCCACGAGCACATCACTATCCGCGCTCAAATACGGCGGACCGGAGCAGCGGACGCACCATGCGACATTACGGCTTAATGATGTTTCGTTATGTCAGCTTTACATTGCTTGTTCAGTCACTCAGTGACAGACTGAGGTGGTTGTAAAAGAGCAATGTATTTAATGCAAACAATACAGTCGGAGTAATACAAGAAAACAAAAATAAAGTAGTACAAGTCAGATATATTTTAGGGATTGTTGTTTTTCGTGATTTTTAAGACAAATACTGTAAAATACTTGTACTTTACTGTGGTAACTGATGCCATGACTACTAAAATGTTTGTCTTGGCTTCGATTTTTGCACGAAACCACCGAACAAGACGGCATAATCGTTGTTATTACGAACGCGGTTGACAACACACTAACTCGCGGTGACGGCCATTTTTTCAATAGCTGAGCGAGGCGCTCAGCACCACGTGGTCGCCGACACGCCCCCTTGCCACTTCTCCTGTTTTTAATATTTCTGTGGTCTCAAAACAGTGATTAATTTCATTTATAGGATAAACAAATGAAATTCTAATTTTGAATTTTGATTTTTTTCTTCTTACTGTAATGACCAAACTGCCAGCTACACAATAATGTTTTTTTTTTCATGGAATTAATTCTCTTTTGTAAAAAATTAGGACAAAAACAATAAAAACGAAAGTGTTTCGATTTTTTTGATGAGAAGTGTATTTTGTTTCCGTTAGACTGGACCACACAGGTGGTGCGTAAGTTAGGCAGGGTCTAACAAGTGTAGAATAGATAAGCAATTTGGTTGAGGAACTAAGAACAGACTTCAAGATTGGTTTTAATGAATTTAGGGCTTTTGCACCTTTGCTTATAAGATATGTATAAAGATAAGAGATACTATTGAATGGCATAATAATAGTTTACACAACTTCAATTCCTAGCTATGAATATTTTTAGCATGAGTTGGTCTTTTCAACTTTACTTTCTGTTCAGAAAACAATGTTAGTATCCACCAAAAGCCTACTTAAAGATGATTTTTTATTGCTATATCTAAGTCTTGATACAATAAGTTTTCCGACCCACCTTGTAACACTTGCGTTACAAGGTGGGTCGGTTAACAATGCGGTTTAAAACTTGGGTCTTGACCAGCTCACACAAATTAAAGCAGAAACCAATAGCCTCTTGGTCTAGTTGTCACAAAATTAGACTACTCCTGGTCCTGGGTTTGAATCCCAAGTCAGGAGTATTATTGGGTTTTGATGCTGAGAGTGCCAAACTTGTTGCCAAATTTTGAGCAGACTCAATTTGAATTGTCATCAACACATTAAGAAGATTATTGGGTTTTTCCATTGGGAATTTGTCAGTAGCAGTCACGGAGTTTGGAAGCTTGCCTGGTTGATGGCAATAGGCTCGCCCCCTATTGCATATTATGAAAACCAATAGCAAATTAGAAATCACTGACAAAATACAACACTTACTAAACACAGAGTTGGTTACAGACAGATCCAGTTGCTCATTATTGATCATCTCATCATCAATGCCAGCCACCGGTATGTCAAACTGTGATAAAGATGTAACTATTCTATTTTCCTCCGTTGGAGCGGCCTTTTGTGGCACCTCTGAAGATGTTGGCTGAGGAACTGTCGTTTCAGAAGTGATTTGAGGACTGTCTGCAGCCACATTATTGTTCACCACACCTTCATAGAGTACAGATTTTCGAAGATTATCTAAGTGAAATCTCTCGATCTGAAATTTTAATGACACTTGTCAATGAGGAGTCAAACACATGGACATAGACCCAAATAATTTAATTGATACGAAAAGAAGATCGAGTTCCCTCAGAGATGGGAGAAGCTCTGGCTGGGCCCAGTAGTTAAGTTGCGTAGCCTTATACGTAAAATTCGCGCCTTGGACGTGGATTTGCCGACACCAGCCACTGTCCGTAAATCTAAATTAAAGAGAGTTATTGACTAGTGTCTACCAACATCCCTGGGAGTATAGAATACGGATAACCACCCGGTCGTAAGTCCGTACACTAACCTGCAAACTATTTCTTTGCTGTTTCACTTTTCTCAGCGCGTTTATAATCCATTTCTCTTCAGCTAGAAGCTGTGATTCTTGGGCTATTCGCTGACTCAGACGCGCATTAATCTTTTGCATCATAGTTCTGACTTAAAGCGGCAGCTTTTTATTTTGAACAAAGTAAAGCGATATCAACACACTCCAAAACATATGTATTATTTTATTATTAGTCTTTGCCAAAACAAACCTTCGTTGTTGACAATGACTTTGAAATTGACTTGACAGACAGCTGACAGGTTCATCAGGTTCATGATTCATCGGTCATCTCCCACAGAATAGGTACAATTTTCGGAAAACACAGTCAGAAATTATAATAAGCTAAATTAAATTATGCTACGTAATTCAAAGGCAGGAAAAGTCTGGAATTTGCTCCTAATATCTAGATTATTTAAAAAAACATGTTTTTAAAACTCTACACCCAGGTAGCACCGCCGTAGCGTCGCGTCGTCCTAACAAGGCACTACTACGTATACTAGAATTCACTACGTATTTAGCTCTCCTACAAATAAATTATAAATCACAGTGGCACGAAACGTTACAACTACCTATATAAAAAAAGTACTCTGTGGTTACAATGCAACGCTCGTGACCCAACCCAACTACTGGTAGTAGGGGCATTAGCAACCATAGACTAATATTGATAGCAACCATGTAGCAACCACATGTACATGTAGTAAGTCTTTGGTAGCAATGCAGTCATGGAAGGACTGAGATTATCATCGCTGCGGTGCCGTATCCGTTGGTAAGTCTGTGATAAACTTGCATTCATAAATTTCACAGAAGACGAGATCAAACTGGACATTATAACATTTATAACACCAGCACCACACGTTGCTGCCAACGCTCGTACCAACGTTGGTCGGTTAATATCGCGAGGCGTTCACACGTTGGCTATTATAACAGTCCAGTCCCGTCAGGGCCAACGTGAAAATATAGATGAAGATCTCAGATCTCTGGATCAGAATACAGAAATCGAAATTGCTCCATATTATTTGATGTGCCTGGTAAACTTCTAAAAATTCTATAATTTTTTCATTTGTCCATATGGGTGGCGATTTTGAGGATCACGATGACATTCTCGCTCGTCGCGCGCTCTCGATGCGTGTTGCAACACTTGCAACAGGACTAAGGACTGAGCAAAGCAAGCACTAACATGTGGACGGATCGCGAACGTTGGCACAGATGTCTTTGATAAATCGAACACGGCTCGGCCAACTCCCAACGCTCGTCCCACCGTTGGTGCCAATGCTATTTCTTAGATTCACACGTTGTACGAGTGGCTTTGGGACCAACGTTAGGGTCAACGTGTAGAGCCAGCCTAACGAGAATATCAGCCAATCTTGTCTATGCTTGAAAAATTCCGTAAATAGTATACCGTCACCCGACAGCTTAGTTGAATAAAATTATATTTAATTTAATTCAAATTCATTAAATATCGGTCGTCGGCAGGAGTGGTCGTTAAAACTCACAAAACCCCTGTCTCGGTTTTTCTTTTATCAGTGTATTAATCGCTTCATACCAGTCACTACTTGATAGTTCTATCGTGTAATCCTGTGTAAGAAAAGTAGATATAAAATATTTAAAATGTTTGATTACGATTCGGGTTCTGATTCTGACACAGGGTATGAGCAGGTGTGTACCCGCGGTGGTTCCTGCAGTAGGAACGCCGCCGCCGCCGCTTTGCCCTTTGATCCTACGTCTATCGAGAATATAATCCTGACTATTAGCGACTCATTCGACTTCCGCGTGATTATGAGCGATGAGAGAGCAAAGGGGGCCTTGCTTGTGACGACGGGGCTTGCGATAGCCGGGGGCCTTATTGGTAAACATTATGGCGGGAAAATGGGGGCTGCACTAGGCGGAGCAGTGGGGGGTGCGTGCGGGCTTGGGATTGTTGGTGAGTTGGATTATAATATTTACTTATTATCAAGGCTATTGGTTTTCATAATTCATGATTGTATGTCATGAACAAATAGACGATTTTCTGACTGTTGGGTAGATTTAGTCCTTTTCCCTGAAAAATATTGATATTCATCAGCTTCTTTCAAGAAATAAGTAATACCAATTATCAGTAATTAGGGTATGCCTACCATTTTTTATACATACTGGTCAGTGGGTAGCCTTAGGACTATTTATCCAGTTGCAAATGTAATAGTTAACCAATCACCCAACAAACGAAGTGGGTTGCTTCATGTTTTTACAGCTGACCTAGCAAAGGCTTGCATCACCAACTTTGTCTTCATTACTGCAGTAATATTTTTGATTTAGGGATTTCCATTGATCAAAAGATTTTTTCCCAAATTTTGTAACTACCCTCACTAATATTCAAACCATTTCTCTCTTTGTTCTAGCTGTTTCTATGAGAAGTATCTGGGAAGACATCAGGAACAAACTGTCAGAATTGTTTGACATAGTGTATGATTACCTAGCCGGCATGGGACTGGAGGACTACCAGCGGGCAGCCATGTTCCTTACCCAGCCTGGGGACAAAACCCAGCTCGCTATGATCATCCTGAACACGGCTTCTAGTATCCTTGGCAAGAAGATTCTATCAAGCATCAGTGCTGCATAATAATAATAATTGTCTTGGTGCCCAAGGTCACATGAAACATATTGTACAACCAATATTGAGTTATAATATTTTAAATGATGTACATGAATCATTTTTGCTTTGATATAATTTTATTCATTTCATTTGATGAAGACAGAGTATTTTAATTAATAAATTTTGACTTAATGAATGATTTTGTAGAGTATACTTTTATATTGATATAATAAATCTATAATAAAATGACATTGGAAATGTGACATACTTACTTGACTGCTAATCTTGACTAATTAATATGAATAATGTGTTAGAAAGATATTATTGTCATATGGATTGTGATGGTATTAATAATAGAGTTTGATATATTAGGAATTAAGTACATATCTTAAGTGCATAATATAATGGCTGGTCAATTATATAATTAAAATAGTTGTTTATTAGGATGATGAATGTTTTATTTACAAGTTAGACATAAGCGTTTTGTATTAGGATTGTGTATCTATTTTGTTAGCAATTTATAATTATGAAATAAAGAGATATCTTAAGTGTATGTAATATTGTAATTAAAGATAAGAAACAATGTCTCTAAATGTAAAAATAAATAAATAGTCTTGATAATAATAGTTGATTCATTTAGTAGATAACCAGTTTTAACAGTTTTTTGTATTTACCTATACCAGGTACACACGCGCGTGCCCTCCATGCCAAGCCACAATTTCACCTACCATATTGTCACACATATTATTTGGATCGTTTGTCGTACAGGACACGCGCTTGCTTGTCACGTATTATGTAACAATGGCGGTCAAAGGTGAGGCAATACTGATACAGTCCGTTATTCAGTGACATGAAAAAAATGCACGAGGATTTTTCCGCTTGGTGTGGAAACCAACCCTTACGTAAAGTCTGTACCTACAGTACGCAGTAATTTACAAGTAGGTACTTATTCAGTTATGTCATGATAGTTGCAATAGTTTTATCTAACCCCTCTTGCGATATCGCCACCGGAAACAGGCTATAATTCAGTGATTGAACGCCATCATTATCTCCAACAGAGCATACAATATAGGAATACTATACTTACCTACTTGAATTATATTTTCTGTCACAACTAAACAAGTTGCTTCCCTTCGTGCCATACACTTGAAAGGAACAGAAAAGGCTCTCTGCCGAGCAGTGCTTGTTGATGATCATACCTGCTTCTGTAAAGGGTTTGCTTTCAGTATCTAATCTTCTGAGTATTTATTGTTCGGAGCTAATCTATACCACTGAGGGTTGCGCCTCATCTGGCAGCACGGAATCGTTCTCCTATTCTTTTCTGTCGCTCAGAACCGTCATTTGCTAGAGCGGGAATGCTATAGCATGAACGATGCGGTCGGCAGCACGCAAGGTAATGTGCGATTCCGTGCTGCCAGATGTGGCGCAACCCTAAGAAGATACATTCCGAGACAACAAAGCAGGACTATCAAGACAAAGGAGGTCTATTGGTCGCTAACGCTACTGAGCAAGAGGTCCCGGGTTCGATTCTCAGGTCTCTGCGCTGAATTTGTGCCTTGTCGATGATAGAGGCTTGCAGTCCTATTACTGTAGGTACTATTAGTATGGACACGGTACAATTGTGCCAAACTCTTCGTAGATGACAGGCGTGATGATAAGTATCATAGTTTCGAGATTCATCATTCTCTTGCCCTTGTCCCAATTCATTTGGGATCAGCGCAGCATGTCGTCTTCTTCCATACTTCTCTATTACTCGTCATCTCATCAGACACCTATTTTCGTGCCATATCATTCTTCACACAGTCCATCCATCTTTTCTTTGGTCTTCCTCTACTTTTATACCCATCCACATTCATACTCAGAACTTTCCTCACGACATTTTCCACATTCCTCCTCATCACATGCCCATACCACGATAACCGATTACTACAAAACTTTTCAGTCACCGGCGCCACTTTCAGGCTTCCAAATATGTACCTACTCATTTCCTATTTTATCCATTCGCGTAATACCACACATCCCCCTTAGCATTCTCATCTCAGCCTCATGCAAATGTCTTTCATTCATCCCTTTTGTGGCCCAACATTCTGATCCATACAAGACAGCAGGTCTAACCACTGTTTTATAAATCTTCCCCTTAAGTTTAAGGGAAATGCGGGAGTCGCAGATTGTTCCCGTGACCTGCCGCCATTTCATCCATCCTGTATTTATTCTGTGCTTTACACGATCTATTTCGCCATCGCTTTGAACGAGTTAACCGAGATACCGAAAGTCGGAGCAGACAGGAAGAAACGCGCCATCTAGCACTATGACTCCAAGACTGGAGCGACCGCCGAAATCGCAGAACATGTATTTGGTTTTAGTTCTGCTGATTTTCAAGCCAAAATTCTCCAGCTTCTGTTGCCATTTCGCCAATCTGCTCTGGATTTCAGGCCCATCTTCACCGAGGAAGAGGTAAGGACTCAAAGCCTACCCTTGATGCAAGCCTACAGCCACACTAAACTTGTCGTGTTGCCAGCAGCTGACCGGACGTAGGTACTAGATTGACTGTAAATAGGACGAATCAACTCTACATACTTCCCAGGTATACCTTTCTCTTTCAAAGCCCACCACAACACATCCCGGGGTACCCTATCATACGCTTTCATACACTTTGAGAGTTGTGAGAGTGCTGGAGCAGTATTCTTTCATCTTTAGAGATGTAAGTAGACATTATGTACCTTATGTCACATGACACATCCTTAGAGTAAAAACATTGTCTCAGTAATACGCACATCATCATCATTACGTCATTGTAATGAACAGAACACTGCACCCTATATCTAACAAAGACTGTAGGTTTCTATTTATACTTACTTGTGGTGGTTTACTGATAAAACGGTCAGGGAAAAACAGAGCCCACTCACTCGGACGCTTCGGAGTGCATTCATGTAGGTACCTACTTTGGTACCGAGACAAATACATTGAGTATTATTTTATGTTCTACAAAATTTTAACTTCTACTACAGAATACGTATACTACATACCTACATTATTCAGTAATTGCACACTGAATCACAGGAAACCACATTTTAGTAGTAATTTTCAAGCCTGAATAGTTCATCGCTTAACAATATTAGACTTGTCAATAATAATTTAGTACAAGAAAGAATCAAACAAATAAGTACATGATTTAGATATCTAAACGTGATAAAGATACGAATAAAAAT
Source organism: Eurois occulta (assembly GCA_950022335.1). NCBI lineage: Eukaryota > Metazoa > Arthropoda > Insecta > Lepidoptera > Noctuidae > Eurois > Eurois occulta. The sequence goes on along the minus strand of OX465500.1, from coordinate 16,582,714 downwards.
TCGATAAAATCTCAAAATGATTGGGGAATACCCTTTTTTCATACCAAAAGATTGAACCTTATCGTGACGGAAATAAGATTAATAACCTGAATTTATATTTCTAAGGGAAATCCCCAGAACTACTGTATGATTGCCATTTTGGAAAAAAAGTACCATAAAGGTACTTTCTGCCGTGCTGCCTACACCGAAATCCAAGATCAGGCTTGTTTTCATTGAATGAAGTATTAAAATGGTCTTCATAATCAGTCAACCCATCATTGCAATCTGTTCATCAAGCGAACTGCATTTCAAGAGAACATTTTCTTCTGACTTGACTTGAAAAATCAAATGATTATATTATGATGTTAAAAAAACCGGCCAAGTGCGAGTCGGACTCGCGCACGAAGGGTTCCGTACCATTATCTATAAGAACGGCAAAAAAATCATATCTGTTGTATGGGAGCCCCCCTTAATATTTTTATTTTTTTTATTTTTAGTATTTGTTGTTATAGCGGCAATAGTAATACATCATTTCTGAAATTTTCAGCTTTCTAGCTATCACGGTTTATGAGATACAGCCTGGAGACAGACAGACAGACAGACAGCGAAGTCTTAGTAATAGGGTCCCGTTTTACCCTTTGGGTACGGAACCCTAAAAAGCAAGTTTTTTTTTTTCTGAAAATCAAAGAAAGCACCGCTTTGCTACAGTAGTATGAAAAATGTATTAATGTTGTTGTTTATTTGAATGATAATAATAATAGTAAGTCAGAGCCAAGAAGTTCAGTTATTTTAGATTTGTTTGGATTTATGCCAAGTCTTGTTTTGAATAATTATGAATGCTATGGTATTCACGTTTAAGTCCTATGTAAAGATAGTTGCATGGGCGATTTGATAGATAAATAAATATAATTAGCGTTATGTCGTTAGTAGTTTTTCACTCATAAAACTTGATAACATTACAAAGTAAAGTACCTCTCCAATCAGTTGGTTTTCAAGTGCCGTTCTGTCTAGACCACATTTAGACGGAATCGGAACGTAAATGATTTTTAATCTGTTTTATTTACGTCATTCATAAAAGGGCCCAGCAGTGACGTTTGTAATATTTTTGTTTACTTGCCAAGAAATTGTATTTTAGTTCGTTTGATTAATTTCGTAATTATTATCAGTATTCTCACACGGAAAATAATCATATATAATACAAAATGGATATGCAAATTCAAGCTTATACTGAACGTGAACTGCGATTTGACCGAGTTTGGATTGAACAAATACTTTTGCAAATTGGTAAGTAACGTAAAAATACTAAATTTATTTTATTTTACGTTGAGTTCACCGTCTTACATTCACGAAGGTTACACGATATTATGAATACTTTGGTACTCATATATAAATAAATAAACGTGGAAATAGCTACACTTGGTAAATAATGAATTCCTTTTGTAAAAAGTTGTTCGCACGCATGAAAGTACATTATTGTCCGTTATTACTACTTCGTGGTTCGATAAGACATTCGATAATGTTACGGAGAAAGAAACAGAGCCCACTGCGCTATCACTAAAATTAAGAAGTTAGATAATACTTCTATTGTTCTTAACTTAGAAAATGCCATAATTTTAATAGTATCTTATCATTATGGACAATGCCGGGACAAAATATTATGTCAGCAATTTCAGTTTCCAGAAATACAATTATAAACATGATAACAAAATCATTAACACTAGAAACGGGATATTTACCATGTTAACTCAATACAAACAGTAAACATGGTAAATATCCAGTTTCTAGGGTTATTGATAATGTTATTGACCAAAACAAAACAAAAAAAAACTTAATCACGCTAACAAAGTTGTTTAATGATAAGAGACATTGTGAACACATACATGGGAATAGATGAATGTCTGTTACAAATGCAATTTTTAAAAACAAATTGTCTGTCTTTATATAAAAACCAAGACTCTTTATGTTATATAAGGAAATCCCCCATATTTGCCTTGGTTAAACTAAATATTGGTCTAGTGGTTGCAAGCGCTACTGCTGAATGTGATGTCCCAGGTTCGATTTCGGGGTCAGGCAACGTGTTGTTGGGTTTTTCCATCAGGAATTGTTCATTAGGCATGATGTTATACTGTAGTAATATTTTTTGTGTCAATTATTCTTGTTTGATTTCCTAGGGCTTATTCATTTAATAATTCAATTTTTTGTACTTGTATTTTAATTTATGTTCTTATCTTCTCTGTAGCGGATGCATTCGAGATCCGCATAGTATGGGACAACAATGTTGCATTAATGACAACTGCTCTGGCCGTTGCTGGTGGACTAATGGGTGGATATGCAGCGGGCAGGCTCGGGGCAGCATTGGGTGCTGGCATTGGTGGAGCCACAGGACTTGGAGTATCAAGTGAGTAAGGTTTCCTTGTATAATAAACAAACAACATCTGCCAGGCAGCAGAAATTTACTGCTTTATAAACCTTCGTTGTTGTATGCACGACGGCCCATCAAGCTTCACAAAACCAGTTTATGCAGATCTCTCATTATATAGGAAATCTACACAAAGCGAGGCCAAGTTATACTGGAAATGTACAGCTTCATGTGCCGCCATGTGTACTAGTAACTTTCATGCAAATGCAAACGACAAATATAGTGACATCATATCATCATCACATATTTAGTGCTTTCTGTTACTAAAGGTACTTTAGTGTCTTAAATAAACTTAATGACTTTCATAATAATATACAAATATTAACCTGCATAAGGTCCTAGAAAGGGCTTTGAATTATTTGACCTGCCTGACATTCACCATTTTAATTTCAAAATAGAGACCACGCATTAAACCTAGTACGAGAATGCTAATCAAAAAATGTTTTCCTTGTTTATTACAGCGGTCATATCACTCCGAGAACTATGGGAAACTGTCAAAGAGAAGCTAAACGAGTTACTGTACATTGTATTTAACTACCTCCGAAGACTGGACCCAGTTGACTACGTGAGGGCCTTCCAGATCCTCATGGGGTGCATGGCAAGTCGAAGGGAACTGGTGTTCACGATCCTAGAGTTCATTGCAGAAAAGCTTAGCAAAGAAGTTTTGTCTAATGTTACGTATCAGTGAAAAGTTTATGTATGTATATTTGAATTTTTAGTAACAGAGTCTCGATTTCATGGTCATGTGTAAATACTTGTACACAATATTTAACGCGATCAAACATGGGATATTAATGAGATATTAAAATGTTATTGTTCCTTTTAGCGTAAATTATTAAGTCATTCTTTATACAAGAAACTCGAAAACGGCATTTTAGACCACCTAGTTATATAAAACATGAAAATTGCAATAACAAAGTTTTTACATGTACTTGAAGATTATTTTGTGGTAGTAATTTTTATTGGCTCTCAAATAAGCATAACAAAGCTTCCTTCTTTGGTTTGCAAATAAGTACTTTCTTATTATTATTTTGTTATTTTTTAAATGAGCAGTAGGTACTTAAAAGTAAGAAAGCAATTTTTAAAATAAGAACTGATTGGTGAAAGAGCTCGTGAAATACATATTTACAGAACAATCAAATCAGCCAAATAAACTGATATTATTTTTCTAGTTTTTTTATCATGTAGAAAGTTCTGCACGATTCGAACTCGATTTCGAACAATTCAAACGACACGAAAAGGTTAAAATAATACCTAGTGATCGTAAGGCAAATAGGTTTTAATGCACAAAAAAAATAGTGCTCCAAATATCAGCTTTTTAATATATTGAATAACAAACTCATATTTTTTGATACTTAGCTTAATTTTAATATTCTTAGTTTTAACTGTACACTTCAAAATAGTTGCTCAATTGTTTGTAACAAATGACAATTAAATTTAGTTTACAATAATATTAATATGTATTTGTACATATCAATATTTATGTATTTAGATTTTCGTAGATAAAATGGGGCCTTACCAGAATGTGGGTGATAAGATTGTATAAGTAGGGGAGCATAAATTACGATATGTGATGATAATACATACGATAGAGTATACTTGAGCGTAGTTCTGCCAAAATATTCAAATCCACATAAAAAAAACTCAAATTTTCCGAAGTAGGTAATTGTAAAAATTTTGGATAGTAAATGCTGATGAAATTTAAATCTAAACTAATCTAATTTAAATCAAATACATATTTACAGTCAATACAAAAATATGGTCAAAAAAGAATAATTAAAGCAATAAAATTAATAAAAATAAAATCGCATATTAAATCTTTTCTGAGCATACTTTTTGGATATGTATATTCAACTGATTTTACTGAACAGTAATATACCACATTTTAAATGTTGAATTACTTTCACGTATTTAACTGAATTAGTAAGTATTTATGGGATGGCTCATTACGGCAGAGCTACGTCCACATAATATGTATATACATATTTCGCTCAATTCTAGGTATATAATTATATTACGTCCTGTTAATGTTAGATCACCAGTTTCACTGTATTTTGCAGCAATGTGATAATCTTGTTATTATATTCTATTCAATGTTTAAAGTTGTTAACTATCGTTAACACATCAGTTTTTCAACTAAAGTGAACTAAAAATTACTGTCTGATTTAATTCATTGATTTTTGCAATTGATCAAATTTTATTTAATGAACTGTAATTCAGCATGGATCGGATTTAATTAATAAAATAATACACTCGAGAGCAATGAATCCGGGTCACTTAAACAATGTTAAAAATCTCGGAAACTAAAAATGATAGGTTAATGCAATAAATTGTATTTAATAGACAATGTAATACTCCTTAAATGAAAGTAAAAAAAATATGAGTCGCCATACATTTTATTAACACAAAATTACATAAAGAAAAAAACTGCTGATCTCTCCTTAAAACAAAAATAGGAAACATGAAATTTTTGAACTTTATTACGATTTTCTTGAATTTTAATACTTCGTGTTGCCTCCTCGTGCTTCCATTACTGCGTTTACGCGGTTTGGCATGCTGTACACCAAGTTCCTTATACGATTTTGGGGAATATTCTCCCATTCCTCTGTGAGAGCAATTTTGAGCTCACGAAGCGTGATTGGGGGAGGGTTTCGTTGTTTTACGCATCTGCCTAGCTCGTCCCAAGCATGCTCGATTGGGTTGATATCCGGGCTGCGCGCTGGCCACTCCATACGAGTAATGTTCATCTCTTGAAGGTAGTCATTCACAATCCTACCTGTATGAGGTCGGGCATTGTCATGCATAAATATAGCATCCTCACCTAAATTGACCATAAATGGACCAACGTGATCACTGAGGATTTCTTCCACATATCTTACGCTAGTTAAAGAGCCGTTTTCTATGATCACCAGCTCTGTGCGACTTTCAGAAGAAATTCCGGCCCACACAAGTACAGACCCACCACCGTAGGCTACTTTTTCTTCGATGCATGCTTGCTTGAATCTTTCCCCTGGTCTTCGATACACTCTGTGTCTTCCATCGTGCTTGTAGAGCATAAATTTTGATTCGTCGGAGAACATAACTTTTGACCAATCTTCAATACTCCAATTTACGTGGCTCTGGGCATATCTTAGTCTTGAAATACGATGCCCACGCTCCAGTTTAGGGCCGTTTGCAGGTCTAAGGGGTTTTAAGTTAGATTCAGCAAGCCGACGTCTTACTGTCCATGCACTTGGGTTACTTCCTCCGAGGCGTCGAAACTGATTTGTGAGTTCAGTTCCTGTGAGAAAGCGATTTCGAAGCATGGTGTTCACCAAGTATCGGTCTTCTCGTGCTGTGGTACACCTGGTTCTGCCCGTTCCTGGTCTGCGTAGGTTAGAACCAGTTTCTTCGTAACGTCGGAGAACTCTTTGTACTGTTGACAGCGACACACCGACAGTCCTGGCTGTATCGCGCTGACTCCGGCCGGTTTCCAGCATTGTAAGTATTCTGGTGCATTCTTCAGGCGTAAGCGACATAATTTCAGCTTGAATAATGAATATAGAGCACTATCAACATGGTTTATGTACCCACATAAATGACAGATTACAAACAAAAGCAAAACCAAATGCTGTAATTTCGTAGTTCCATCTTCGAAAGTGGCCCTTTTTCAAATTTGATTTTTTTATGATATAACTTTACAATAACTAAGAAGTTTTAATACCTTCATTTAAGGAGTATTACATTGTCTATTAAATACAATTTATTGCATTAACCTAGCATTTTTAGTTTCCGAGATTTTTAGGATTCTTTAAGTGACCCGGATTCATTGCTCTCGAGTGTATTAATTAAATAATTGTTCATATCAATTTAAAAAGTTCCTGTTAATATTAATTTTACTAATGATGTTTTGCACTCTGTCAGTCAGTCCCTTGCTGTTGAAAATCAAGTTAACGTAAAAAAACGACACGGCCGTTTATGCCGCAAAAAACGTATATTTCGACACTCGCAAGGGAATCAAAATGTATAGGCTACTTCCCGTTGACCTAGAATCATGAAATTTGGCAAGTAGCAATGTCTTACAGCCCATGTAAAGGAAAAAACTTAAAACCGGAAAATACGGACCCCTCGGTGCACGAGTCCGACTCGCGCTTGGCAAGTTTTAGGTTAGTCACTCACTAGATCAACTTCTCAATTGTAGTTTTTAATAGTCAGTGTGTAAAATTGTTTGTCATAATATTTTTGTGTTAGATTTTCATTATGGTCTCAAGATGAATGTGAGTGATAGTTTTATTGATATTATTAATTGATGCTTCGTCCCAAAGAGACATATATAATGGTTTTCTTGTAGATAAGTTTGATGCACCTAATTTAATCTGTAGTGGAAGTTTTGTACAAAATGGTGTTGGAAAATAAATGACGTACTTTTTTAAACCGCCTTTCATTTGTTTAGTTTACCCGATTGTGTAGTAGTTGTTTCTTTTGTTTCACCGTCAATAAGGTTTTGAATGATTTATTAGTTGAAGCTTTCAAAATAAAACAAGCATAATCATTGAATATTTGTATTGAGTGCTCAGTTCACAAATCCAGGAACAATTAACTGTAAGCTATCACATCTAGTAAGGTAAGGCAACTGATGACGATCACACGGCAACGATTTATTAACACTGACAATAGTTAAACATTCAGAAAATCAATATAACATAAGTATCGAATCCAAATTTTGAAAGGAACAACTTTCACAATACAATAATTAATTATTATAAAATAAATAACAAGATGTTATTGTGTCATGAAATTATAATAAAATAATTAACAACAAAAGGCTGCAATGGTTTCATAAGATCGTTAATCGTAAGTTTCCACCAAAAAATCCTCGCGCAGTTTTTTGATGTCACTGAATAAAGGACTGTATCAGTATTACTTTTTAAGTACAAAATTCGATGCAGACGCGGCGTCTCCTCGCTGCTAAAGGATGGAGCGCCTTATTTTGTACTTTAAGTCAATACTATACAGTCCTTTAATCAGTGTGTAATCCATAACACAAGCATTAAGTTGCTTAGCTTGGGACTAGATGGTGCTGTGTGAAAATGTCCAGGGATATTTATATTTATTTTATTTATTTAGTGACTTCAAAAAAGTGCGCGATTTTTCCTCTAGGTGGAAACTGGCCCATAGTTGCATAGAAACTGGTGCTATCGCTATATTTGGCGTGTCATTGCAGTTAGGATGGTGTACCTTTTGCATGAGAACAAGAGAACATATACGTATGTTATGTCATGAACAAATAACAGTTTGTTGTAGTTACATGTTCCTAATTTAGTCTAGGAATTTAATTTAACAATACTGAGATTTAAATGCACATTTGGAATTACACTATGGTTTTATAAGGTCTTAAACTGACATGGCCACTAATAACATTAACAATGAAAACGGGATATTTACCATGTTAATACTCATAAACACCCGCAATAACTTCAGTTTATCCGTCCGATCATGGTGCTTGCAACAGCGCCGAAATATCGGGAACTCAAAACAAATAGTAAACATGGTAAATATCCCATTTTCAGTGTTAATTACACTATTGTTGATTATAATACTTTTCATTGTCATAATAATAGAACTATATTATTGAATAAAGTTTGCGTTTTAAGGTTTATGATTACGAAGCAGAATAAAACACATAAACAACATCCGGGGAAGTGAGCCATACTTGCTGGTTAGTTAATACATTATGACGGCATACACCGAATTTAGAAAAATACAGTGTCATACAGAATAAAAATAAAGAACACTTATTTGTCATTACTAACTAAAGATGGATTAATTAAGTTGTTGTTGTTGTTGTTGATGTGTATGTATGATTTTACTAACAAATTGGATTGTATTATCTGGATAATAAATGATTTGATTTGATTTGTTACACATAATTATTCTGCTGCCGTAAGCAAAAGAGAAACAATCACATCGAATGCAGAAACACTAAATAAAATAAACCTTACTGAACTAATTAGGTGTATCCAGTATGTCTCATCTTACCCCATTCTCTTTCAGCATTATAATATAAAATAAATAAATAAACATTTTATTTCAGAATCACTTCCATATTTGTTAGTAACAATGAAAACTTATAAACTAGTGATAACTCGTGGTTATGCTGATCTATCATTTTCGACAGCGTTTTCATTATTATAATCATAACAATTATTTTACATTCAATGTCAGTATTAATAAAAATAAGCAACACACTCATAATAAATATGAATATCACTACAACACAGTATAGTTTAATCGACAGATCATTCCGTCTCTTTGACATACACAATGACAGACAAAGACGGCACACAATCTGAATCGATTAAAATTACGAAGGATCGGACCAAAAATATTCTGAATAAGTTCTAGGTATTAGAGATTTATCAGTACAAGCGATTTCAAATGAAAATAATGAAGGAAAGCGCGGTAGCCCGCGAACTTCAAATTTTCTTAGGTTTTTTTTTACAATTTGTAAGCCTATGTCAGGCTTCCCTTTGTTTGTGGGTACTTTGACGGATTAACGAGTGCTTTTCAAATAACTTGGACAGAGGCAGTATATCTCTCTTGTTCTTTCTCCTAGACTCTGTGAAAGTTTTGAGCAAGATAGATGCAGTTTTTATAAGCAAATTTATGACATAACTGATGACAGTGACAGATGGGCCTTACAGGGTTGATCAACATCGATCAAACATTAGAAAATGGGCCTTAGAGGCCCACTCAACATCGCAAAAGATATGATGAACAAAATATGATTCCCGATCGTAGCACGTATGTATTTAAAGAATTGTAATCATTAAAATCATCAGTACAACCCTTGAATGACTATTTTATGAAAAAAAGCAACAAAATTTGAATGTTGCGGGTTACCTCGGCGCTTCCCCTTAAAACTAAAAATTCAAAGTCATAATATTCGCCAACCCGCACTGGACCACTCTCTCGGAGAGGAGGCTTGGGCCCCAGCTGTGGGGACATTATTTAGAGTGCTTTACATCCCATCATTTCCGCAAAAAAAAAACACTTGTATGATAAAACCCTTATTTTTATTAGTATAATAGTGTTATTTGACTACTACCTACATTATTGTCTACCCTGCAGGTGCTAAGCTTGAAGATATTAAAGTTTCGGTACAATCCATCGTCCGCACAAGTTATTTATTTAGTTAAGTCTACAGGAATGTCTAAAATATGTGCGATACAGAAGGAATGCAGGGAAAACGCAATTCTTCTGGTCTTTCTAACGTTTAGGCTTTGATTAAAGCTTTCACTACCAAAAGAAGATTGTCTATTGACCCGGATCCCCATGTGACATCTATCAACCCGCATTGGGCTAGCGTGGTGGACTACAGTTCACGTCTTCTACCACTAGAGGGGTCCTGCGTCGCAGGAGTGGGGGGAACGTTATATAGATTGTCATTTAACCAAATGTTTAATTTTTTTTTGGTCTAAATTTAATACGTATAAATTTTCTTTTGATAATGAAAGTGCAATAATTCTTATAAACTAATGCATTCACTTACATGTACCTTAGGTACCTAAAACTAACATAAGTTTCAAATAAATTATTACAAAACAAACACTGGAACAAAATTATTGGCTCCATTTCCTAACCGAAGCGATCCGTCGCGTAAATACGCGATCATCGCACTCATATGTCACTTATTTGTTCGGAAAACTAGAAGGCGTCTGGCGGCGCAACGAGTTCGGTTTTGTTCGGCCGAACAAAATTAAAGCGACAATCGCGTGTTCGCGTGACAATCGCTTTGGTTAAGACACGGCGTTTTTTGGCAAATTATTAACATAAAACTAATTAAGATTGTTCTGAAAAATTTAGATGATTTTATTGAGAAATTAAAAAAAATGTCATGACAAATATGAGATTTCTAATAATCCACCGTAATATTTTTTTTATTAAATAATTATATTTTATATGTCGCGATTTCACTGCAGTCGTGCATCTTTTTATATTTTTACACGTTTTATATTAAAAGATCCATTAATAAATATATGTTGTACTCTTTCTATTTAGTACCTACATTTTAAAATTCTTGTAATTGTTACAAGTGCTTAATTTTTTATTGTTGCAACATTGTTATACAATTATAGCTATTACTACTTAGGATCAAATTGTGTTACCAAAGTTTAGGAACGAATTTTGTGATACGCTAAAATAAATAAATAATTTAGTTAGCCTAAATGTATTTTAGGTGCTTTATACCTTTACCGTAACATTAAATTAATAAAAAAAAAACATAAAAACACTAGAAAAGTGAATTCCACCAATCGCAATAAAGATAATTAAAAACGAAACACTCAAAAGTTTAGTTTTAAAGAAGTAAATCATTTTCTTTTTGTCACTAAAAGTGCATTAGACACGCATTGCCATAAGATTATGAAAGAAAAAAACGTAATAATTAATGTTAGCAACCCCAAGAGTGAAGGAACCACTTGAATACAAATTAAGTTTGCTAGCTAAGTAACATTACTTAAGTATGTTCTAGTAAGATTTTGTACTACGCGTTAATATTATTAATTATAAAGGATAAGTACTTATAGTACCGACCTTGAATATGCTAGAAGGAGAAAAATGCACTCAGATATTTACTTATAATTTGTATTTCACTGATGACCTATCCTCCGAGCCTATCTGACCTCCACAACGTATTGGGTAAAGGCGAAATCATATTTACATGATCAGCGTTTTTGGGTATCTCTATCTCATTAATTCATCAAGCATCCGCATACATTCGGAAGCACTTTAACGTGAGATTGGACTTCTCATTTTAGTGAGTTGGAGTTCTAAGTGACAGAAATGGAAAAAGATCCAAGAAAATGCTGATGTGTGCGTGGAAATGTGATTTCACTCTCACACTCCTTGGTTGTCTAACTCTCGGGTATCTGTCTAGTATACCGTAATGATCTACAAAATGGCAGTTGGAACCAAAGGTTAAACGTGCTTTCTGAGACACGGAGGGGTGTCGTTTTAACTGCAATGAACGGTCACATATCCATGGACTGACCTCGGTATGAGTTGCTTATCCTTGAATATTGTGCGGCTGTTATTGTCACAAGTCACGAGTTGATTGATAACTCATCAATAAAATACAAAATTTAAGTGATCCTAGTAAACTATTATCTAGATAAAATGACTATTATTATAATAAGTACATTGTTTTGTTCACTAGCTTTAGCGGAATCATATTATCACTATAGTTTCAACTATTTTACAGCCAAATACGAACTAACACTAACAAATTTTGAGAAACACTAAAAATGTGTGCCCAATGTTGCCATTGCAAAAAATAAAAACCATGCTGGCAACATTGTAATAAATGTTTTAGCTTGTAAATAAATAAGTTACTAAGTTAGTAATTATGACGGAACAACGAATACTTTCGCGATCTCAAGGAACACGTGAAGGGCAGCGCACATATGATTGGAACGCAAAACGTAACGCATTGCGACAATCCTTCATAACTTTTACATATTTACCATCGCAAACTAGAGGTGGGCCGCAAGTTTTTGTTTGGCAATGTGATGGGTTCCGGTGATAATGGCCATTTTTATTATTTCCCAGAAATTACACGCGTAAAGGCAGTTTTATATTGAGACGGTGACTGTCGACCGCCACAGTCGGCCAGCGGTCACTGGCGGGAACAGTAGAGGGGCGCTCCAGTGCTGTCTGCCAGCGCTGAACTGGCGCGACAGTGACGCTGTCAACAATCAGTCTCAATATAAACCTGCCTTAAGAAATGACACAGTTTGTCTATTTCTTGGACAAATACAATATAATACTTGAGATCGCGAAGACTTACCCCGCGTCCTAACCAAAGCGATAGGCCGAGTTCTTATGTCACGCATTGATTCGGAAAACCAGCCCGCCCTCTGTCGAGACCATGCAGGTTCGCAGAACAAAACGAACGACGATCGCTTTGATTAGGACACGGCCTTAACACTTTCCTATTGGCATAAAGGGCAATAAATAAATAAATAATCCGTGCTAATTAAGGAAAGCTGCTGGATGGGCTCTCACTTGTCCTCCATGGCATTCTTCAGCTCCATGGCCAGTTTGTAGCCTAACTCCGGCCGTCGGTCGCGCCCTTCCACCATTGCTATCACCTGTAATTTAGATATGAATAATTATTATATTTGCAGTTAAGTTAAGAACACAAATCGAACTTCTAGCTATTTTTTCCATCGATATTTTTGTTTTTTGTCAGTGGAATAAAATATTATTTGTTTTTGGAATTCATTGTTGCTTATCTATATTTTTTAAATAATGGTAACCCAAAATAGGAAAGTATTTTCATGGCTGTAACATCTTTATTATTAGATCTCGTCTTCGCGCGTTCATATTTCCGGAGATATATTATGATAGCCGAAGCTGCTTTTCCTAGGAGATCCGTACTTGAGATTTTTAATTAATTGCATTGCTTATAGAGCCATGAGAATGAGGAAAAGCAGACGAAACAAAGTATCCTTACCTCATCAGAATTAACAATAACGCCGTTATTGTTGACGATGGTGGACTTCGTCTTCTCGATGTCGGCGAGGTCGACGCCGCGCGACGCGTCCTCGATCAGGATGGAGCGGTAGCCGATGGCCAGCGCGTCCGCTATTGTAGCTCCTACACAACATCATAACATCATATTAACATTAGCGTTCGGCACGTGGCTAAGAAATAATAGCCACACGGGGCGAAAGACGGTTAATTTACGGTTTCTGAGGTCGGTCACACCCGAAAATGTGACAACCAGTTCACTAGAAGTATCGTGTTACCTAGCACCTAACGTTAGCGGGTTGTGGAAAGATATTCACTACTTTACTACTTTGGGGCCATCCATAAAGTATGGCACACGTTTAGGGGGGGGAGGTTCTTAAATTTTGTGACGTCACATTTTAAAATCTAACATAATTATGTAAGTATTAAAACACGTAATTTGAACTATTAACGTGCAAAATATGTGATGTCACACTAGTCTCACAAATGAGCTGTGACAAGGACGGGGGCGGGGTCTAAAAATCATGAAATTCGTGTGACGTAATTTATGCATGACCCCTTTATGTCAAAAGATACTGATATTCATCACGTAAGGCTGGAAAAGCTTCCAGTCTTACGTGATAATTACCAGTATCTCCAACATGATGAGAAAACACAATAGAGTTATGCTATAGTAAATACTCATAGATTGCGGAGTGTAATGCCCAGCAACAGCCTCTTACTTACCTGTAAAGTTGCCACTAGAATGATGCAGTGTAACTCACCCACACACACGTCGTACGCCAGGCCACATATGTAGATGTCGGAGGCTCCTCGCAGACGCAGCTGGTTGCTGAGGCTGGTGTCTGTCAACTTCTTGTTGTCCCAGAACACGGAGTATGAATCCACTTCCGGGTTCGTCCCTTTGTAGATCTTTACTGCGCCTTCCATAATCTGAAAGGATGAAAACATTTTTTTTTACCTCCAAGCATGTTTTTTTTTTTTTTATTTAAGATTTATCTACCGCAGACATGGTGGTCCGCGCCCTTGTTTGAAATTGTTTTCTTTTGTTTGCATGGTTTACTACTTAATATTACATTCGTGCTCCTACATTGGACACTTACATTATACTAAACTTATTAGAATAACTTAGAATCTACGTGAGTCCATTTTTTTCTTTTTATACTAATATACATGCTCATGCAAAAGTTTTTTTTTTTTTTATATATTTACTATATATACTACTTACAAGTTAGGGTTACTAAACTAAGGTTACACTACATTATTGTTAAGACAGGGCTAATAACTGCATGGCAATGTGAGCCGACCAGCTCCAACCGACAGCATCCGTTCACGGACATGACCTGCACATCCGCGTCGCTTAGCTCAACCATTTTTTAGGGAACTTAACGACCGGATGCGCAGCGCCACCATCGGCAAAGCTTTTTCGTGAGTATGACAGACTCACTCTGCCATGCAGTTTTACATAATCTGTGTTTTGATTAGACTGGGTTAGGGTTGTTCGGGTTTGGGTTGGGTTTTGGGGTTTGGATGGGGATTATCCTTTACGTGGGTCGACTGACCAGGGACTTCGCTAGCCTGAGCAAAGCTTCCACAACAACCGCGTCTCGATGCTGCATGGCCGTCTTCAGGTTGTACTCGACGACCGTTTTAGTAGGTGCATCCATCGCTCTCTTTGCAAAGCGGCCCGTGGCGTCATCGGCGTCGTCGGTGTAATAGACGCAACTGACTGTATGTCTCGACACCGCCACTACCGCGTGGGAGATGCTGTCGTGGATTTGGAGTCTCCTGGACTTGGTGTTGACGATAATTACGCTGTCGAAGGTCAGGCCCTGGGCCTCGTGGATGGTGAGGGTGCGCGACCCCTCGCCGGACCCGTATCCCTGGCTGACGAGAGAAGCTTTCTCCTCTTGAGTATGAACCAGGAACAGGGTGTGTTGGGCAGTTCTCGGTATTTGCGCTCCTGTGTACCCCTTTTTTTTTTATTTTTTTTGGGGGTGAGAAATCATCAAATGACTCCTCCCGCTCTGGGCGGAGCGGAAGGGAGTGTCAGACTCTTACTGACTAAAAAACACCCATGTTCCTTCATTGGCCCTTTATGTTCCAGGGCCGCGGTATCTCTTTCGAACAGTCCCGCAGCCCTGGCAGGCACCGGCCCTTGCGGGCCCCTCCCGTTTGCTGACATCTCTTTGAGGCGCGCGTGGAACACGAACGCGCCGTCGACACGGCCTGCCCGTCGTCATACGACGGACGGACGGCGAGCTAGCCCATTACTCGCCGTCCACAGGCCCGCGCCTACGGTGGCCGAGAGCCATCACGGCGTGGCCCCCGACGCCCGGTGCTTCTCCCGCGGCGGCTGGGACGTGAGGAGGTTCTCTCCCTCTCACGTTCCACCGCCTCCTCTCCTGTGTACCCCTTGACACCCAGTGAATGTATACCCGCGACAGTGATGACTTGGAGGAGTATATACCGGATTATATCTCGCTCAGTGCAAATGCCACATCCATCGGGTTGCGGTGTGTGCAAAGCAGCTCCTGGGTGATACCAGCCACCAGGTTTGGACGGGTATACCTTAACTCGAAAAGGTTCTCTCTGTCCAAAAATGGTAGCTGGTTTACGTCTCCGATGAGGACAACCTCGCTTGCTCCGGACAACTTCACTGCCATAACTATGGCCCCAAAATGGTTCATAAGAGCCTCGTCTACCGTTAGGCGGTAGCATTTCTCTTCCTTCTTGAACCCGTTGGCTAAGATTGAGGCCATAGTGCGCACCTTTGTCTTTACTCGGTCTCCTAAGCGGTGCGCAAGCTTCTCTCTGAGATCTTTGGCAGCTTCGGTCGTCGTGGTGGCTACAACGTCTTTCTCCGCATCGAAGTGTTTCACCACCCAGGTTGTCTTGCCGCAACCCGGGACTCCGTTTACCCACCTGATACTGGGTACCGTCCAATGCTCCTGCGATGCTGTGTTATCCGGGATCCCTGAAATGGACTGTGCCATGTCAAGGATCCTATCGTCCAGCATGATCTTGGTACATTTGGCGGTAACCACTATCGGGTTGTCGTTTGGTGTTCTGAATATTGGTTTACCCACGCGCTCCGTTTCCTCCTCGTCCAGGGCCACAAACCCGTTGTTCGCGCTATAGGCTGCCATGTACGACCCCACCATTGCCCCTTTGATGACTTGGGATCTGGCGTTGTCGTACACGGCTGCCTCTGCCTCCTCGAGTAGTACACCTAGCAGTCCTTCGGTATTCCTTTGGAAGGTCTGCAGGATCTTCCTGCATGTCATAAGATTGACCTCTCTGGTCGCCCTCACGATTGCTACGTACTCGAGGAAAGCGCTCTTCACGTGGTCTGTGATGCCCGAGTTCACTGCGAGGACAGGCGGGCTGACTTGCCCTTTGTCGGCTCTCGTTGGCGTAGGCTTACGTTTTGCTGGTTCTGCAGGTGTTTTTCTGAAGAACCTCGCCACTGCTGTTTCCTGTTTCTTTGCTGGTGATGCGCGGCTGGTGCTTGGGAGCAGTGCGCTGAGGAAAGTGCCGAAGGCTTTCAGGCGACTCCTCGACCGGACCTGGGCCTCCGGGCTGGTGGTATTACTCTGCTCCTTTGCAGTTTTTTCGGCGGCTGCCTTCTGCTGAGCCCTCTCTGATCCGCTTTGTGTAGTCGGGTTTGTTGTGGAGCTCGTCGCGCTGGCTGTTGGGTCTCTGGGGGCTTTAAGGAAACTTAAAGTTTCCCCTCTGTCCTCATAGACGACTACCTCATGATGTTCCGAGGCTTTTAAGCAGCCGAAACGGTCTGCGACGTCTCCTCTCACTCCTCCGACCTCCATCGCGTCAACGCTTATGGTGCGGGCTGTGACTTGCGTCTGTTCTCCGGCCTCCCTGATCTTTTGAAGCAACGAGCTTACTTGAGCGAATGGGGTTTCCTCTCGCCACTCGAGTAATGCAATCGTCTTTCCTTTGAATCGCATTAAACGGCATCGGTGAGTGGCTACTTCCACCTGTGGCAGTGCGGCATACTTACTGCCTTTCATGCTCGGTTTGGTGGTGCTTCCGTTGATCAAGGCGGCAAGGCCTGGTGAGATGGAAATACGGGCTGTAGCTCGGCTCGAGCCTATGCAGAAGCTTATGCCTAGCTTTTCTATATCTCTGTTCATGAACAGAGCGACGGGTCGCAGTCTGACGCCTGGGATTCCGTCTTTTCCGCATGCCAGGAATTCTGTGATGGGCATGGCGCTGGGGGCTGGTTGTAAGCTGGCTTCTGCTGCCGCTGCTACCGGCTGTTCATTGGTGTTTGCATGTGTACCTTATGTTGTAGTGAGTGGTGTGCGTGTTCTGTTTTGTGTTATTGTGGTGTGTGTTGTTGTTGTCTGTGTTGTTGTTGTCTGTGTTGTCGTTGCTGTGGTTGTTGTTGTGGTTGGGACTGTTCACCTAGATGGTAGTCGGCTTCGACTTTGTGAGGTTGCGTCCGTTTTGTTAGCCTCTGCTGCGACTTTGGCGACTTTGCTCGCGAATGCCAAGAACGGTTTTCTGGTTGCCGGTTTCCCCATGATGGTGTGGAGTGTGGACTGGCTCAGCTGGGTTTCGATCTTGATTTCCAGCTCCATTCTGTCATGGCTGAATCTGGGGCATTCAAAGAGCAGGTGCCAGACTGTTTCATCGCAGCTTGGGTCACAGACACACGAGGGACTGTCTTTGAGATGAAAGCGGTGGAGATACGCTGAGAATCCTCCGTGTCCTGTTAGGACTTGTACATGGACCGGTGTGAGAACTGCGTCTCTGAGTGTCCTCTTTGCCGCTAGGACATCTGGGAAGAACACTTTCGTGACCGATCCTGTACTCGAGGACTCGTAGCGCGCCTGCCACTTCTTTACAGTCCCCTCCCGTATCTTCTTTCTCACGAACGATATGGGGACCTTGCTGTAGTCTGCTGTCTCTTTTGTTAGGGCTGCCTCCTTGGCCAGCTCGTCCGCTCTCTCATTTCCGGCAGTTCCCACGTGGGCCCTGAGCCAAAAGAGCCTCACTTCCCGGCCCTCTTCTCTGATCTCGCGGACGCATCTCTTGAGTTGTAGTGCCAGGTGGTGAGTGACAGACGGACTCCTCAGCAGGTCAAGTGACGATCTTGAGTCACTTAAGATGCTTACGGAGGCCGCACTGGATTCTCTTGCCATCTTGACAGCTCTGAAGAGAGCGTACATTTCCGATTGGAAGACCGTATTGTGGGGCTCCAGGCCAAAGGTTCTGGACTCGGACTCCTTTCCGTTTTCCCACCAAGTTAGGGCAGCTCCGACTTTCCCCTCTATCTTGCTGCCGTCGGTGTATATTTGGGGACCGATTACTTGATGGGTTTCCAGAGTCTAGGGAGTCAAGTCCTCTGGGCGTGCATACTCTGTTGTTGTGAGTAACGCTGGGTGGGGGTTTTGGGAGTGGTGCACGTTGCACTCCAGCTCGCGGCCCGGCGGTATGAACTCTTGGGAATGTCCCTTTTTGATCTTGAAAAGGGTTGCGGCCTCGATTACCCGGAGATCTAGGGGGAGTTGGCCTGACAGGATAAGTGCCGATGTCAGAGACACCGTGCGGTATGCTTTGCAGATCTTCTGCGCGAAACCTCTCTGCAGCGAGTCAAACTGTTTCCTTGTCATCAGTTTCTCGGCTGCGGGGGCCCACGCGCTCGCTGCATACATCACGATGGGCTCTATCACCGACACATATATCGTCCTTATTACCTCTCTGTTGAGACCCCAAGTCACCCTTGCCGCGCATGCAAGCTGCTTGTAGATGTCTGCGGCCCTTTTACAGGTCGCAGACACGTGCGCGTTGAAGGTGAGTTTGGAGTCTATTGTGAGACCCAGCAACTTGACCTCTTTGACTAGGTTCAGCTGGGTGCCTGACATTTGGAGTACCGGAACGTCGTATTTTAGCTTTCTCGTTAACACCATCGCATTGGTCTTGTGCGCGGCGAAACGTAGCTTATTTTGGACGCCCCATTCCGATACTATGTCTAGCGTGTCATTGGCTGTTTGCTGCAGGGGACCAGTTGAAAAGTCCGAGAAAACAAGGACGACGTCGTCTGCGTAGGCTTGGCAGTATACGCCCATACTAGCCATTTTTTGTAGGAGTGAGTCTAGGATAAGGTTCCAAAACGTCGGTCCGGCGATTGAGCCCTGGACGCATCCTTTCGTGGTACCCTTTTCACTAGTCGCTCTGGCGTAGTTGACCCTGATGTTCCGGTCTTCCAGGTATGAGGCGACGAGAGCGTAGAGGTTTTTGGGACAGTTTTTGACTACCATCTGTCTTTTGAGTGCTGGCCACCACGCGTTATCGAAGGCCCCCTCTATGTCCAATGATACCAAAAGCACGATCTTTTTGGCTTTGATTTCGGCACGTAAGTGTCCCATTAGAGCATAGAGGGCGTCCTCGGTGCCGCGCTGCGGCATGAAACCGTATTGATTTGGGTTGAGTGTTGGGAGGAAGTGCCACTGGAGTCTGCCTACTAGGAGCTTCTCGACGATCTTTCCTAGGACCGAGAGCAGACCTATTGGCCTGTACGACTTTGGGCTGGTGTAGTCGTCCTTTCCTGGCTTGCGGAGTATGCACACGTGGGCGACCTTCCACTGCTTCGGGAAGTGGGACAGCGACAGACACCTGTTGGCCATCGCTAGGAACACCTCTCTGTCGCAGTTTATTGCCGCTGTGCAGATGTCTGCCGTTAATCCATCGGGACCGGGAGCTTTTTTCGGGTTTTGGTTCTGGAGAACCATTTCCAGCTCCGCGGTTGTGAAGGGTGGATCATCGGCAGACAGTCCTTGAGGGTACTTTTCCTCCGCTAGCTTCCTCAGTGTTATGTGGTATGGCTGTTCGGCATCCGTTGAGTCGTCGGGGTAGAAGGTTTTTGCCAGAAGATTCGCGGATTGCTCTGGACTGAGCGTCTCACCTGCGGTATTTCTTAGGAGCGCATCGTTCTGTCTTCTGGCTGTCTTCCTTAGTACCCTGTAGATGCCGTCCCACATGCTTTCTCGGTCTTGCTTCGAGCAGAACTCCTTCCAGTTTGTTGTGGCTGCTTCCGTCGCTGCTGTGATGTACGCATTCTTGGCCAGTGCGTATTCTTGGATGGTGAAATGTCTCCGGCTTGCGGCTGCATTCCGGATCCTTCTCTTCTTCGTCATCGCGACTTTTTGGAGACGGTCTAGAGAAGGTGTCCACCATGGGGGCTTGGCGTTGTGTTTAGGCGACCCCAGTTTTGGGATCGCTTCCTCGCATGAGCGGTGGATGTTTTGTACGTATGTTGTGATGAGTGACTCCAGATCCTCTGGGGATCCTCCAAGCATGTTGTCTGAGGTCAACTTTAGTAAGTTCCGGCATCGTTATGCTTCCGGCATCATTGTACACTCAGAGAAAGCAACACTGCAGCCTCCTTGCGTATCACACCCTTTGCCTTTTTAATTTCAATAATTCAATTGATTACGTGTTGTTAAGTTTTTACGTTCGTTTGCCCAACAAAAGCAGATTTATTTGTCAAAATTTAAGACGGTTATGACTGGTCTTACCAAGGGGTATCTTATCGTATTTCCTAGTAACTGGCTTGTGGAGGTTACTTTTAAACTGCTGGTATTCCGCTGCACGCGGAGTACCAGCATATGCAGCATAATGGAGTTCTAGAGTTCTACACTCTAGAACTCCATAGTTCCTCCATGGTTGTTAACCAGTTGGTGAGCTACCTACCTTCAGGTCCTTGTGCAGCTCAGCCCCCCAGGTGTCCTGCACGCAGTGGCGCGGCCACAGGCGCTGCTTCATGGGCGGAGGGCCCGCGAACACCACTGTGTCATACGCCTGCGCTTTGTCAGCCGATACCTGCAAGTAAAGTAGCAAACATTATTAACAAGAGCAAATAGAAGGCTTCTCAAAAAGTACATTCCTTGACGACGGTTCGTTGATTATACCAAACGTTCACGTTCTTGTACCAGCCTCATCCAGGTTTTCCCCCCGATGGCCCTATGTCGTCTGCCCATCTCGCCCCTGGACGACCCACATTTATTTTCCTAGTTCTTGGACGCTGTTTGTAAATAGCTAGAATCGCCTACCCCTTTATACAGTTTGAAACGTGTAGTATTTTTTTTTAGCCCTCTTGTCTAATTCTACAGTCGCGGTACCTGATTAGAGGGTAAGCTACGCTCCAAGGTCGGTCTGTGGTTGGATCGGATAACTATCCATTACATAAAATAAAAACACGTTA
Source organism: Eurois occulta (assembly GCA_950022335.1). NCBI lineage: Eukaryota > Metazoa > Arthropoda > Insecta > Lepidoptera > Noctuidae > Eurois > Eurois occulta. The sequence continues at coordinate 16,561,574 of OX465500.1, read as the reverse complement.
AGACGTTGGTCCTGTAAGCATTCCAAGATCTTTAAAAATCGTTACGGGTCGTCAGAAGCCCGAAAATCAATCAAAGAAAAGGCTGGGCAATGGGCGTGGGCTCCTAGACAACCTTTGGATCGAGGAAAAGGAAAGAGATATTGGTTTTAGCCATTTCTTCTTCCAAACTACAACACTAGGAAGTGGCGAAGGGGTTTTGGGGGCTTTCTTATTTAATTTCTGACTTTCAAAAGCTGTCGATTAATAAATGATTATTATGTGATGTAAACCATAATTGATACACAGCTCGTGTACCAATTGTGGTGTTCAATGAAATGCATTCTATAAACATGTCTGATTCTCAGCATCATTTGAATAAATGCCTTTTGTTCTTGACTTGATTTTAAAAATATCGACACATTACATGGGAAAGTGGCACCATCGGAATGGAACGTGCGTAAAACATCCAATTAAACCACCCCCAAAGCTGTTCCAAGTCGTGTCACTCTGACCGCGGTACTTCTATTAATAGCGGCTAATAATAAATAACTAATCGAGTTCCAACGGAAAGTGATTCGCGATGGATATCGATTGATGACGATTGAGTAACAAAGGGATGCGTGGATGCCAGGCGCTCGAGACTCAAGCACGCACGGCAGACGTACTCGTGGCAGCGGCGTAGGGTTGGCTGGCATAAGAAAAAAATATGAAATGCTAGCTTTTGCCCGCGACTTCGCTTGGGTTTTTGTAGGGAACTATCCCACGGGACCGATTTATGGCACGCCTTTGACTCTATAACTTATGAATACCCTATGACGCTCGGGGATAATTTAGCTTCTCATTAGTGAAATAATTTTCGGAATTGGATCAGCAGTTCCAAAGGTTCCTTCCATCCAAACTTTACCCCTTTATTACATTAGTCTCGATATAAATAGCTAAATTTGTTAATCAGCTCCGAATTTCGCAGGTGATATTTTCTTTCTACACTGTCCCTGTTAGGTGCGTTAACACTGCCACCTGGCGTGACTGTCGAGTGACGCGATGGCCGACATACGAGCGACCCATCGCGACATACATAGTAACAGGGGTGAATTTTGGGGGTATTTTTGTTACTTTGAACGTTTATACAGAACTGGTTCTGAGCTTTATCTTAACGGACGGATTTTGAATGGATTAACATCGGCTCATTTGTCCTAGCTGATCCTGATCCGAGCCAATGCCATAGTTCGATGTTTATAACTGCCCGTTGGATTAAGGAGTTTCATAGAAAGAATTTCGAACGATTGATTTGACTGTCCACACACGTTTCTTTTATTTTTACAGTATTTTGGCCAAAGAAAGAAAATATACTTACCAGAAACGGTTTTTATCTAAGGTTTTTAAAAGTGAAACGATTAAAACCCTTTTCGAATACAGTTTTATTTGGTTATTTGAAGTTATATGTCTGTTTCAGAGACAGCCCTTAAAATAAAATCGAGGTCAAGTTCGAATTCAATCGGATGTCCTCAAAAAGTTTGTATCATTAAATTTTTATTGACATTTTTATGAGGAATTCGCTGAGGGCACAATTCAGCACTCCAAGCTTTATTGTTTATCGTCCTGGTTTCAACCCTGAACTCAATATTTTCGCAAAGAGGCTTTATTAATAACTAGTTTTACTTGTAAAGATTTCAATTACTGAAAATGATAGAGAATATCCTTAGCTAGGACCAAACGTCTTCTCTCCTGAAACTCGCTTCAATCCACAGTTTTGTAATTATTTTATTAATTCAGCTTGAATTGAAAAAGGCTTTCTGTCAGAAAATTGGGATAAGCTCGCCACACTCTTTCTAATTACTGAAATTCTTCATCATCTGCCTGCCCTTTTCCCAATTATGTTGGGGACGGCTTCCAGTCTAACCGGTAGCAGCTGAATAACAATATTTTACATGGAATGACTGCCCATCTGATCTCCAAAACCCAGTTAGTACTGAGTAATACGATACTCCTTGGTATAACTGGATGTCAGACTTTCGGGCCACTTACTACCTATAGCGACTGTCAAAGATCTCGAATGACAGCCGGGACCAAGGGCTAAACGTGCTCTCCACTGTAACTCCTGACAGCCATAATCAGTATAAGTACTGGCAAACACCAGAAAACCGTAGCTCGATAAGAGGAGAAGCGGTTCAACTGTTTTGAATCTCACAACGAAATCAATCAGCAAAGAACAGTGGAGGAGTAAGAAAAGAAAGACGTAGGGAACGCAGACATTTTTCTGTCACTTCCAAAAATAAACTGTGATTAAAACAGTTGTACCTAATTTTCGGCCTGTTAAATGAAACGAGAGGTTATGTACTAATAATCGCAAGTTCAGAACATATCATCATCTTCCTGCCCTCGTCCCATTCTACTTGAGGTCGGCGCAACATGTTTTCCTCTTCCATTCTCCACTGTCAGACGTCACGGCATCATTTACCCCTTTCTCTTTCATATAATTTCTCACTCAATCCATCCATCTTTTCTTTGGCCTTCCTCTCCCTCTCCATCCATCAACATTCATATCCATCACTCTTTTAGTAACATGCATTTCATCCCTCATTACATGTCCATACTAAGACAAACGAATTCCTTTCATTTTTTCTGTAACAGGAGCCACTTTCAAACTTCCTCTAATATACTCATTCCTTACTTTATCTATTCTTGTCACTCCACACATCCATCTCAACATTCAGATCATAATTATACGGGAAGACAAAATGGCTGTAAAATAGTTTCATTTCTAGATGCAATTTTCTGTTCCCATGCCATGTCCTTAAGTTATTATGACACGCAGATCTGCAGACGTTCCTATGACGTCAGTATCCAGGCCAATAAGTCAACTCTTAGACTAATCTATCCAATGCCATGCAGATTAAAATATTAACGATGCTAGTTTACTACCAATTACATTGTCTAAACTACTAATAAAATAAGTACCTATATTATTATTCGTTTTACATCATTCTAATAATAGAAGTTAACTTGTGAATTTGTAGTTTACTTAAGCCTCATTTTTTATAGCACGAAACACCGTAGGTTTCTCGTTATGATACTGGCGGGATTTCGTAATATTTTAGCAATAAACAGTTATTTTACAACTTTATGAATAGAACAAAACAATCAAAACAGTATAATAATTATGTTAGAAGTATTCTCGGATTTTTGTTTTTTTTTTCAGTAGCTATAATGAATCACAAATCATCATCATCTGCCTAGCCTTTTCCCAACCATCTTGGGGATCAGCTTCCAGTCTAACCGGATGCAGCTGAATACCAGTATTTTACATGAAGCGAATGTCTATCTGACCTCCACAACCCAGTTGGTCTACTGGGTAATACGATATCACAAATACAGAACTTTTAAGCCCGCCAAACTGATGGATGAGGAACTCGTTAAGATGGGACAAACATTTACAGCTAACCATATAGCTAACAAAAGCTATGGTATTTTCGTTAGCCAGAGTGACACAAAGAAAAAAATGTCTATGACTTACCGGGCTAGAAGGATGCAGTTCTCTCATGTGCACGTTGTCTATGAACGAGACGTGGTCGGGCGGGTGCCAGTCCAGCGAGTAGAACAAAGCGTCGAAGGGCACGCTGTCCAGCAGACGGTTGATTGGTTCCACCACCTGCAAGATAACGATGTGTACTACATAATATCAGGACCGTATTCCTTAGTGGGTTAAGCAGAAGTGTTCAGGACACGACTATAAGGAGTCGCCCTATTGACATTCACCGGGCAAAAAATCAGGTTCCGGTCTGCTACTGAATAATTCCCAGTCATCATCTGCCTAGCCTTTTTTGCCAACTATGGTGGAGTCAGTTTTCACTCTAACCGGACGCAGCTGAAAACCAGTATTTTACATGGAGCGACTACCCAACTAGTATTGGGCAATACGATACCCCTTGGTAAGATTGGTTGTCAGACTTTAGGGCCACTGACTACCTGTAACAACTATCAAAGATCTACAAATGCCAGCCGGCAACAACGGCTTAACGTGCTTTCTGAAGTAAACTACTAAAAAACTCGGTATGTAATAGGTGGTCACCCATCCACGGATCAACCTAGGCAAGCGTCGCTTTTATTATTTAGCCACGAGCTCTTCCGAGTAATTCCCAATACAGCCCAATATTTTCCGACCTGGAAATCAAACTGGGAACTCTCAAGTAATTGAAGCACATCATTTCAGTTTCACAAATATGGATACAAGTATCCCAGCAGCGTGTCATCTGATTATGCTTAAAAAGTTTGTCTATTATTTTCCTATAAAAAGTGGCATGATAGCTAGCGAAATATTTTTTTAAAATAACTTAATAAGGTATATCGTGATCAACGTAGCTAAGTCGTTACGTAAGACAATGGCATACCGTAACCCATTTTTCGTTGTATGTCCTAAGAGCTAACCTTCTAGCTAATGTAGGGCTGCCATGCGTCTCGGTAAACCGGGACATGTCCAGGTTGGAAGAGTTGTGTCCCGGCCAATAAGTCACTAATAACTCTGCCCTGGTGTGTAAATTTGGTGCTGTACCAGAAACGATGGGGCACTTCATATCGTGTCCTGTTGTTTCTTCATTACAGGAACTAATGGACGCTACTGAAGAGGGCAAACTAGTGGCTCAGTTCTGGGCCGACACAATTTAGATTTCCATCAACACGCTAAGTAGAAGAAGAAGTTATTTGTCCCGGTCTACAAGTTACTCGTATATAAGGCGGGTTTTAAAATTGTGGTTAAAACAACCACAATTTGGGGGATGTGTGGGTTGAGCTATCAGAACAGAGTCGTGATTTTGCTCTCGTCGTGTTTGTGTCGAAGTCACTGCTTCCGAATGTGTCGGAACCACATTTACCACAATTGAAAACGTGGCTGTTCTGCTAGCCTTAAGCAGACGGCCTCGAAAAGGGTTTATCTTACTTCTATTTCAAATGTCCCGGACGGCGTTTCAGCATTTATGGCAGCCCTAAGCTAATGTCAAGCCTAATAGGCTGTTTATTTAGACCTAGAGTTTACCATAATTTAAACAATTTCCATAACATCATACCTATTTAATATAATTCCCTTTCAATACATGATAATGTGGTTATAGCCTGAAGACCCTGTAGTCAATAATGCCATGTAAATTGATTACCGATGTCGGTAGCGAAGGTATAATACCTTAATGTATGGCAATGTAGACTGGAACATAGCCTGTAATACAGGCAACAATATAAGCTATAATATAGCCTGCAATACAGGCTACAAAATAGGCTATAACACAGGCTGTGGCTTGGCATTGAAACGGATATAAATAGGGACTTGTATGAAGATGTTTTGACGTCAAACGATAAAGTTTGCGAGGATTATGTAGCTGCTTAGTTAATGGTCTTAGTGTGTTTTGTCTCTTTCTTTTCGGTTGTATTGGAAGAGTCAGGAAGATGGTCTGCTGCTGCCGTATGCGGAAAGGGCATAAAAAGAAATTGGTACTAGAAACCGTATGAATCAATGAAATTATCAACAGAATTTTTGCGAGGATAATCAAATGGCCCAAAATACGGGAACTTTTTTGGTAGATAATGACAAAAGGGACTTAACTGTAAAAATATGCGAAATTTAAACGATGAAAGTAGAACTAAAACATTAATTAAAAAAATAAACCGATGTTTATGATTTCGGATTTACAAAGAATCTCGTTTCTGAAGCAATCATTGCAAAAATCGTAAGTATTCTGGTTTTACAGCGCCCAAAGATGGCAATCTTGAACTCCAAAAAGATACCGCAGCTGTACCTGTGGCTTTACTCCAAAAATAACAAATTGGAGAAAAATCCCCATCAAAGAATAAATATATCGTGGCCAGATCTTAGAATTTGATCACTTATGATTGGCCGACCATTTTTATGTTATAGAACCTAACATAACCTACTATACACCATGAAGTGATTAATTCTTAAATCTGGCCACGCCACATACATCAATTTAAAATCGACTTAACCATCAAACCACTAAATCAACTACAAAACCTAGCGTGCCCCACCAAATATATTACCCATAGCAAAAATGCGAATGACAAAATTAATCACATTGACAACCAGAAGCCATTCATTTACAAAGTATTATACTTATACAAGACTGGATCCAAATGTGACCTTATAGTTAAGGGTGCGGTCCCACTGCGAGCTATTAACTATAAAATATTAAACTATTAATTAGCTTATACGCTCAAAAAAAAAATTATTCTATGGCACTCGGCAATAGTGTAGCTTTCCATCGGTGAAAGATTTTTTTTAAATCGGATGAGAAGTTTTTGAGATTATGTCCTTCCAAGTTTACAAACTTTCAATTCAATTCAATATTTTTATTGTGGATCATAGGTACAATACAGTTCTTAAGTCGTATAATTTAGATCAGCTATGTCCCGCCCGTAAACGACTCCCGACGCCCGTGACTTTATCTCTATACTTATAATATCAGTATAATGGGGTTAACAGTACTTACCCTTAACGAAACCGTAAGGTACTTGTTCTTCCTCATTGCGATCTTTTTTTTTTGGTGCTAGACGATACCTGGGAACCTTCTAGTTCCGGAGGTATTAAAGTTCCAACTTTTTTAATACAAGTTTGAATGTTATGACTTTATTTTAAATACCTCCACGACCTCCGTACTATTCAATGCATCCATCAGCACAATGTTTTTAGTGCGTTACATTGAGTCCTACCGCAAAACGAAAAAAAAAAGACGTTTACAGCAATAATTTTTGTGTCGAGTTACTTAGTTTGATGTACAGAATGCTTGGTTGAAGGCTTCGTGAAGGGTCCGTTTACACCCAGTAGATTGCAGTTAGCTCTTCTTGAACTACAAAGTAGCTCGTATATGTAGATACGCGTTACTAGCTGACACTGAAACCGTGCCCTAATATACAAGCCTGGATCCAAATATGGCCTTATAGTTCAAAGCTATTACTTACAACAATGCCGCTATCATTCGTGGCTATTGATGGCAAACCATTGTGCCACCAGCATTGTTGATCGCATTTGTGGTTTCAAAGCCTGCTTTTCAATAGGATTAACGAAATTAATCAGAATTTATAAATAGGCGGAGTCCGGAAACGTTTTGGGAGCGATTATAATCAGCAAACACGGAAAATTTTGCGTCCAATTCGGAAAATGGGTTTGGTGAACCGCTCCCTTGTAATTATGTCGATGGGGTATCCGATTCCTAAAGAAAACAAACAATATAGTTTCTTGGACGACGCTCGTAAGGATAAGAATGTTGATACAGTGACTATTTACGCTAGACAACCGTCAAATTTTATTGTGAAAAGAACATTTTCCGTAATACTAAATAACGACCGCACCTTTGATGTTCAGCCCCTCTATCAACATCATTGTTTGGCTAATCTCTGTACTATGATATGAGCTATTGGCATAAAGCTTATGGCGATACAAGAGACCTCCATTGGAGGTGCAGTAACGAGTAATAATATGTATCCACTTTTGTAGCTAAATTCAAAAGCAATTTTGTAAAGAATTATCGCGTATACATATTTATGCATATGTACACACGCATACATATGTATACACATAAGTTTGTGGGATTTCTTGAAATGGTAGCTGTTGAGTGTGACTTCCATTTTAAGTAAGGTCGGGAATTCGGGATAGATTTAAAAATCCTTTTAAATTAAAAATTATTAAAACATAATTGATAGTTAATTTGCAGAAAACAACAATGACAATGTTAAAGGCAATCTTTTGAAGCGTTCGTCCTTCAGTCACTGGCTATAAGAATGGTACAGTCACTGAAGGTTGTTTCGAGGAGGGCTATTGATGGAATTAGGTTAGGTAAGTTTTGTTTTCTTTTGTCTTGTGGAAAAGTCAGATTTTCTAATTAATCGAACATAATTATCATCACGTTTGTAATCTTCGATTCTAGAATGAATTAATGATATATTTATTTGCAAGAATATAGGTAGCATATATGTGGTTCACTATATTCGGCATTTCAGCCGTACAAATATTTAGATTTTCTTGGTTATACTTAAACCATGCAGTACACATTTAGTAATTAACAATACCATAAAATATTAGTATTAATTTCATAATTTAAATTTAGATTAGATTAGAGTAAAGGTGTACCTATACCTAATATCTACACCCACATTTCGCTAGTTATGTTATACTAGCTGTTGCACGCGACCTTTGTTCGCGAGAAATTATTATTATAAAAAAGAAGATACCTTCCTCGATTTGAATCGGATTTAGTTAAAAATTTCAAGGGTTTTAATTTTTTTACACGGAACCCTATGTTAGTTAAACTTTTAGTTATGAATTAAAACTAAAACTTTAACTAACAACAATTTCAACACTCGGTAACTTCCCAATAGACGAACCTTTTAGCAATAGTTACCGAACTTCGTTACCGCACATTATTTGCGCATTAACGCCTTGGCAAATTGCTGTTCCAGGCGCTAATTTCCTACAAGTCAGAGTGCTTTGACACAAAAACTTTGTTAATTCATGTATAAAAACCTAATGGAAAGACGTCTGGTATATAGGCGAGCAGTTGCTTTGGATAAAGGCGATTTGTTGAAACTTATGAATTTATAACAATGCAAGGCCTGTCTGCGAGCAAAGCAGCGCAGTATCCTTGGAGTTAAACTTACTGATCATATAAGAAAATTACACTGCATTCCAAAACTCAAATTGCCGATGTAGGTCACACGGTGGTCACATCTGCCGCATGCCGGAGGAGCTATGGGCTAGAGTAACCACACAATAGGTCCCAAACAGTAGCAAACGGCAACCGCATCCGGCATCTCCCAGGAGGAGTTGGCGGGACGAACTCAACTCTTGTCACAAGGATTGGCGATCGAGCACTGGATAAGGATAAGTGGAAAAAGGGATGGGTGGCCTTTGCCCTGCAGAGGGACACAAATGGCTGATAATGAAAAATGCATAACTGTAGGAAATCAAGTTAAGTTTCAAGTAAGTCCTTGCGTTGTGCTTCAAATCGACTATGCTTTAAACAATATTGACTGAAGCTTTTGGTAAACAAAAGAATATATATACCGCAATAACAGTTTGAAGCCTAACTAGTACAGGTACGAAAGACGGGTAGTTGAGGTCATCCTCAATGGAAGGAAAAGGAAGGGTCCTCCGACCAGACGGCTGTTGTGAATGGCGGACTAGAAGGATATATACACTGACCTTATTGGTGAGGTTCTTCAAGAAAGGTCAGGTGCGTAGTAGGTACTCACAACCAGCGTGCGTGTATGACCAGATGTATGAACGAGGTAAAAGGAGTGTGTGAGGTTCGTAGCAGGTGGCGTTGTGCGGTTTCTGCCTACCCCCATGGGAAAAAGGCGACAGTTTATGTATGTATATCTATCTTAGCTTTAACAAAAACACATCATGTTCATTTTGAAGTTAAAAGGGCTGGGTTAGTGCAGTGTTTGTAAGTACTCGTAAGCGCCCGCGCCCCGCGCGCCCGCGCCCCGCGCGCCCGCGCCCCGCGCGCCGGCACTCCACCCATTCGTTCTAAGAGCGACGCTTACGGAGTAATAAACCAGTGGTCACGATACACGGTCGTTTCATTGCTAGCCAAGTACCTACGCTAACTTCTACGTATATACCCTCATACTTATCAACTGGCGACGAGCTACCTGCGCGTGTAATAAAATGTCTCAACTCATCGGGAGTGTTAACGAATTTGATTATAAAAGTCAGGATTGGCAAATATTCTACAAGAAATTGACTAACTTCCTTAAATTAAACAACATTGATAGGGAGAACTGGAATTCAGTATTAATCGCGCATCTATCCGATGAGTCGTACCGGCTAGTGGGAAACCTCGTGCATCCAAAGGAGGTAGAAACGGTACCGTGGACCGAGTTAGTTCAAGTACTAAATGGACATTTTCAGCCGAAAAGATCGACTTTTGCCGATAGGGCAAAATTTTATGATGCGATCAGAATGGACGGTGAAAAAGTCGAAGATTGGGCGGCACGATTGAGAGGACTCGCCGTGCACTGTGGTTTCGGTACGGAGTTGGATACGTTGCTACGCGACCGTTTTATCCTAGGTCTAAAGGTAGGCCCGGAAAGAGATCGATTGTTCGAACAGGACTTGAAGACCTTGACGCTATCTAGGGCTATAGAAATAGCTCAGGAAGCAGCATGTGCTCGGGCAGCGAGAGCTTGTGTCGGCGAAGGCGGTGAGCAACTTATCAAGCAGGAGATGGTGTATCGAGTTGGTGAGCGTCGCGGCGGGCAGGGCGAGGCCCGCCCGGGTCCGGCGCAGGCGGCGGCCCCCGCGGCCGCGCGATGCACAGTGTGTGGGCTTAAGGGTCATTGCGTTGAAAAGTGCCGTTTCAAAGGTTATAAGTGCATGATTTGTGGTGAAAAAGGTCATCTTAAAAAAGTGTGCAGTGTTAAAAAGGTCGGGAAAGTTTCGTTGCATAATTTGGATGCGGGCGAAGGCGACGGACACGAGTGCAAGGAATGTAATTTGTATAATCTGAGGTACGTCCACTATGATCCAATTAAAGTGAATATCTCTATAGATAATAAGTTATATTCTATGGAACTAGATTGTGGAGCTGGACGCAGTGTAATCTCAGAAAGTTTTTATAAAGAAAATTTTCAATCATACAGGTTATTGAAATCAGATGTAATTTTTTGCCTTTATACTAAACATAAAGTAGCGCCAATTGGTTATATTAATTGTGAAGTGTGTTACAATGGTATTAGGAAACAAATTTCTTTTTATGTAATTACTCAAGGTGGTCCACCATTGTTGGGTCGCGATTTCATGGCACAGTACAACATGAGTTTAGTTTCTATGACGAGTAACAACAACTTAACAGTTAAAGCGACATGTCAAGAGGTGCAGCAAATTTTGAATGAATTTCCAGAGATTTGGCGCGATGAATTGGGTCGTTTTAATAAATTTGAAGTCCATCTACATTTAAAAGAAAACGCAGTGCCAAAATTTTTTAAACCGCGTCAGATACCGTTTGCTCTTAAAGACAAAGTCGTGGAAGAGTTAGATAGGCTCGTTAGTGTAGGTATATTGATACCAGTACAGTTCTCAGACTTTGCCACGCCCATTGTACCAGTTCTGAAAGAGAATGGTAAAGTTAAAATAGCTGGAGATTTTTCTTGCACCTTAAATAAGGTTTTAAAAATCGATAAATACCCATTGCCTCATATCGATGAAGTTTTTGCTAAGCTAGGGGGCGGCGAACATTATTCCAAGCTAGATTTAAGCAACGCTTATAATCAATTATGTTTATCTGAATCGTCACAAGACCTGACAACCATAAATACACCGAAAGGTCTTTTCAAATATACGCGCCTAGTGTACGGTCTCGCTAATGCCCCAGCTATTTTTCAACGTACCATGGAATCTCTAGTTGCCGGTATTGAAGGCGTGTCGTGTTGGTACGATGACATTTGTCTCACGGCCCCCAACAGAACCTTTCATTTAGAAAGACTTCGTATTTTATTAAGTAGAATACAAGACGCCGGTTTAAGGCTACAAAAAGAAAAATGCTCATTTTTCCAAGACAGCGTCACGTATTTAGGTTTTAAAATAAATAAAAATGGCCTTAAAACGTGCCCGAGTAAGGTAGAAGCGATTTTAAGAGCCCCCGTCCCTACAAACGTTCTAGAATTAAAACGATTTCTGGGCGTAATCAATTACTATAGGAATTTCATTCCAAATGCGTCTTCAATGTTAAGCCCGCTAAATGAACTGTTAAAAGACAATGTCGAATGGCACTGGGACAAGAAACAGCAGTCTGCGTTCGATTCCGTGCGTCGCGAACTAGCTTCAGACCGCGTGTTGGCTCATTTCGATCCGCGAGCGCGGCTAGTGTTGACCGTGGACGCAGGTCCCACGGGTCTCGGCGCGGTACTTGCACATTTGTTCAACGACGGTACGGAGAGGCCGATCGCGTTTAGTTCGCGTTCCTTGTCACCAGCAGAAAAGAATTACAGTCAAATTATGAAAGAAGCGTGCGCCTTGGTGTTCGGCATTAAGCGTTTCCACCAGTACTTGTATGGTTGTCAAGAACCTTTCGTATTGAGAACAGATCACAGACCGCTTCTCTCAATCTTTGGTAAAAAGGACGGCATTGCCGTGACCACCGCCCTTCGACTGCAAAGGTATGCAATTATGCTATCCGCTTACAACTACGAAGTACAGTATATTAGTAATAAAAATAATATTGTGGCAGATTATTTTTCCCGCGCGCCGTTGTCTTTAGAATCGAGCGGATCAGCTGATCGAAAGGAGCGCGATGACCTCCCAATCGCTCTGTTGTTCATGAATTCTATTCAAGAGCCGGTCTCGTTCGAACGAATACAACGCGCTACGGCCGATGATAAAATTATTAAAACCGTAATGAATTATATGCAGCAGGGTTGGCCGCGCAAGATTAGTTGCAGGCAAATACTACCATTTTTTATGTGTAAAACGGATTTGCAGATTATCGGGGGTTGCGTATTCCGTGGCCATAGAATCGTAATTCCTTTAATATTTCGCGAGCGTATGTTAGAAGAGTTACATAGTGCGCATTTCGGTATTGTTAAAACGAAGAGTGCGGCGCGAAGTCGAATGTGGTGGCCGGGCATCGACGGCGACATTGAGCGGGTGGTGGGGGGCTGCGGCGTGTGCGCGGCCCAGCGCAGCGCGCCGCCCCGCGCGCCCCCCTCACCCTGGCCGCGCCCGCCCGCTCCCTGGCACCCAGTATTGGGCAAAATGTAATCTAACTACTGATTACTAACTACGACTACATAAAGTAATTAGTAATCATAACTACAAACTACATAAAAAAATCGAAAAATGTAGTTAAAATTTTTAACTACTAACTACTTATTGTAGTTGCAATCACGATTACTTGATTACTTTTTATAACTACTGATTTAAAATGATGTTGCGTCGTATAGTCGTTCAAGTAAGTACCGTACATGAACGACTATCGTACGTGTTTCGACTTGTCGTTTGGTAGGTAGTTAGAGCATCGCGTTGTAGTCGCGTGTGTTAGAGCAAGAGTGCACTGTAGCACGCTCTCGCTTTCGTTCGCTGCATGTCGGTACAAGTCATTTTTTGGGCAGTGTACGCAATTGCGTCTAATAGTGTGTACGTCCGTTTGGTTTGCCACTATTGTAGTTTGAAAACGCTACTGCGCGTGCGCCACTTAGTTATTTTATCGTATTGCTAGTTAGTTGTGCACTATGAACGAGTCAGATGAGTGTCTGCCACTGTGCAATGAAGCTTCTACTTCAACTTCAAGTTCTAACAGCTTGGTGGAAAATATTGACATAAACTTGCCACGTATTCTTGATGGCAAGTTTTTTAAATTTTCTAAAGAAGAGTCTACAGATCGCAAACGAGTTGGACTTTGTATGTTGTGCTTGCCAAAAAAAGTAACAATATCCGGAACATTTCCTTCTACGTCTAACTTTGTCACGCACCTAAAAAGAAAACATGGAGAAAGTGCACTCAATGACTATAAAATATATTTTGCCAGTAATAAAAAACAGAAGAAAACAACTTCAGAACCTCAGTCTTGTGACTCAAAGGCTAAGAAGGTCTCACAAGAAGAGTTCAATGGAAACATTGTCAAATTTTTCATACATTCTATGATACCCCTGAGAGCAATTGAAGATCCGTACCTGAAAAAAACCTATGAAAATGCAGGTATGTGTCAAAATGGCTTGACCTTAATTAGTCGACGATCTTTGGGACGAGTTATGCAAGATTATTATACGAAAGAAATACATGACATAAAAACCGTGCTTCGAGATACTTTATATGTATGTACCACAGCAGACATATGGTCAGGAAAAAAAAGAAGTTTCATAGGCGTCACGGCACATTGGATTACTTCAGATTTACAAAGAAAATCTAAGACACTGGCGTGTCGAAGATTCAAAGGAACGCATAGCTACGATAGAATTGCTTTTCTTCTAGAAGATATCCACAGTGCATTTGGAATTGACTCACGAAAAGTGCTATCTACGATCACCGATAATGGAAGTAATTTTGTAAAGGCTTTCAAAGAGTTTGGTGTGGAAATAGAGTCTTGTGATTCGTTTGAAGTAGTTGAATTTAACGATATAGACCCAGACGTTGAAGACATTTTGAATTTTTCAGAAGATGTTCAGTCAGAAGTTAGTAGTACGACGTCGCATGACATATCGGAAACCGATCCCTTGCCTCTTGAAAATGATCGTGTGTCTCTTGAACTGCCAGCTCACCTGAGATGTTCTGCTCATAAACTTAACTTATGTGCAACCACTGATGCTGGAAAAGTGCTGCGAAATCAAAATACACTACTTTCCAAAACGCATGAGCGAGTAATACATAAATGCAACAAACTATGGAATGCTGCAGGTCGGCCCAAATCAGCAGAAGTAATCCAAACAGTTTTAGGGCACACGCTATCAAGGCCAGGAGACACTAGGTGGAATAGTACTTATGACGCACTACGACAAATATATGCTATAAAAGATAAAAGCATTTCGCTGTATGAAGTTTTAAAAATCAGTGGCAGTGGCCAGTTGTGGCAAAACGAATTCAATTATATTGAAGAATATTTAAAATGTTCAAAACCAATAGCTGAGGCCCTTGACATTTTGCAAGGTGAAAAGGATATGTTCTATGGCTTGCTACTTCCATGCTTATTATCTCTAAGAAGAAAATTACAAAAACTGTGCAATGAAAACTTTGTCTACTGCAATGATCTGGCAAGAAAGCACTTGGAAAGCGTAAATAACCGTTTTAATGACATTATTGATTTTTCTACCGCCAAAGCACAAAATGCAGCGATCGCTGCAATATCTTTACCACGCTTTAAAACCAAATGGTTTACTTGCATTCCCATAGAAGAGCATCAAAGGTTGAAAACCTTTTTCAAAGCAGCAATTGCAAAAGAAGTTTCGGAAAATGCTGAATTCAGTTCAGTAATAAATAAACAAAACAATGATGACTTTTTTCAATTTGAAAGCTCTTCTTCAGATACTGAGGAAGATGTATGCCGAGTCCAGAGGTCAAAAGCAGATCTGATTGTTTCTTGTTATTTATCAGATATGGATCGAGAACTAAATTGTCTTCATAGATATCCAGAAGTAAAAAAAGTATTCATAAAATACAATACTCCATTACCTTCTTCGGCTCCAGTGGAAAGACTGTTTTCATACGCAACTATGATAAACCATCCCAAATCCCACAGGCTATCGGATGAAATGTTCGAAAAACGTGTAGTACTAAAAGCTAATTTAAATGATTAACCCAATCAACCTTTTTTGTTTATTTATTTGATTCGCTAATAATTTGAATTAAGTTGATGTTTGCTGAGTAAGTTTATTTTTATTGATTACATGTCATTAAAAAGTAATTTTAGATCTGATAAGTATAGGTACATAATATCTACGACTTTAATCCTATCATTTGATTATTCTTGAAAATAAACATAGGTATGTGCAATAAACTTTTTTTTTATGTAGCCATATTCCAAAACATATAATACTACACATTACATGTTTATTTAATTGCAAAATATAAGTTCATAAAACTTAAACAATCAGTAATTATAACTACTAGATTGCAGCAATCAAATTAACAACTACTTAATGTAGTTTGATTACTGTAGTTAAGTTACAAGTAATCATAACTAAATGTAGTTAACTACTTTTAATCGTAATTAGTAACCAGATTACAAAATTGTAGTTAACTACGCCCTACACTGCTGGCACCGTATTCATATAGACTACATGTCTATAGAACAAACGGTATACCTAATTGTTATTGATGCATTTAGTAAATGGCTAGAATGCATTCATATGAATTGCGGCACCTCCACTAGTGCGTTAATATTAAAATTAAAAGAATTATTTTCTATTTTCGGTATCCCGAACGAAATTGTGTCTGACAATGATATTAAGATATGTTCCACAGAATTCCAACAGTTTTGTAAAAATAACGGGATAAATTACTTAAATTCACCAATTTATCACCCGGCAAGTAACGGCCAAGCTGAAAATTCAGTCCGCACTTGCAAGAAAATGTTGAAATGTATCATCAAACAAAACAATAGTAAAAATAGCTTTAGCCCTCGCTTAGTTCAAGATAAATTATTTAAATATTTGTTCGAATACCGGAATACTATTCATTGTACTACCGGCGCAACGCCGTCAAGCTTAATGTTCGGACGTAATGTTAGAACCAGATTAGACATAGTTCTACCTACCAGTCACGTTAGTAGTAGTTTAGAAACAGAAAATAAGGAACTCTGTAAATCTAGGAAATTCAAGTTAGGTGAAGTAGTGTGGGCTAGATGGTTCACTGCTAAAAAGGCAAGTTGGATGAAAGGAATTATAACGAATATTATTGGTAACAGAATGTTTCAAATTAAATTTAAAAATTGTAGTTCTTCATGTATAAGACATTTAGACCAGATTATTAAGTGCACAGACTCTAGCTCTGATGAAATTGTGAGTGATGTTGGTTTTGCTGGAGGTGCATCCTCGTCGGTCCCGAATCAGCTCGCGACAACAGCACAACCAGCATCGCAGCCGGACTCCGAGTCATTACCGTCCTCACCCGCGCACTCGGCTGCAAGGCCGGCGCCGACGCCGTCGCCAACCGATTCGTCGCTATCACCGTTTTCAGATAATGTCCGGGGGAAGGGAGAGGATGATGATGAATGGGAGGAGGCTAGTCAGGAGATAACTGCTGTACCGGCCGGACAGCCGACCGAGTGTAACAGTCCTTACGCTGTTGCAAATGACACTAACGATCGGCGATATGGTCGATCAGTGCGCCCAAGAAAAGTCATAAATTATAAGAAATATTTTTAGTAATAGTATGTATCTTATCTAATAAGTTATTTGTTTGTATAACAGGGTTTCTAATTAAGGTGGGAGGAGTGCAGTGTTTGTAAGTACTCGTAAGCGCCCGCGCCCCGCGCGCCCGCGCCCCGCGCGCCCGCGCCCCGCGCGCCGGCACTCCACCCATTCGTTCTAAGAGCGACGCTTACGGAGTAATAAACCAGTGGTCACGATACACGGTCGTTTCATTGCTAGCCAAGTACCTACGCTAACTTCTACGTATATACCCTCATACTTATCAGTTAGGCTTTCGCTATCATAATTTCTCACGCCTTTAAATGATTTGAGGTCACTTAGACACCCTACAAAAGCCTAAAAGTCTAAAACTTCCGAACAATTTCTGAAGCCAAAAAACTCCACGTACCTTTTTTATCAAAACTTTCACAATTAATCAATGTATCTACGTTCCTTCCGTACCAGATGGTGCATTTCCTTCAATTTCCCTTTCCTGCAGTGACCTTGGCCCGACAGTGCAGTTCTAGAGACACGAGATATGCCATGAAACTATCGATTTCCTTAGACTTGACTTAGTTCGGGTTTTTTACGTGGATTTATATTTGGCAACGTGCCTGAGCCTATAGCTTCGGCAAGGCCTTGTCGAAACTATTAGAGAAGGATATTTGATTAAATGGGAGTTGGTTCCGTAATAACTTCTTTTTGTTGTACGAAGCTTTTGGGCATTGTGTTCTGAGATAACTTGTCAGTTGCCAGTCTTGTAAGCACTCCTGGAGTCTGGATTGGATGATTGGATCCTTGTGTCTGTCAGGATATAAAATCTTTGGACTGTTCATCATACTTAAAAATTAAATCAAATTAATATTCAAAATGAGTACAGAATATCTTAATGGGGTGACTTTTGCAATTGATGGCAGAATCCTAATCAACTACCGATCTAAATATTTACAAATGACGAAATAACAACTATCAGTTTTTCAACGTTCAAACAAGGCCAATAAAGCCAATAACCTATCGGGATTCACACCTCGCCTACACAAGTCAAAAAACCAATGTTAGAGAACCCAATTTTCAACGTTTAACCCTTCCAATGCGGTACCACCGTACCAGGCACGAGCATACCTGACTGATAGCCTAATTGCGATCCCGCGATAGGTGTGAACTTCAAGCGGGTCCGAATTAACCTTTACAACATTATTTTTGGGTTAAGTCTCGAATTTGACAGATAATTTAATAGTTCTGACGTAGTTCGGAGTGAAACTTGCTGGTGGTGGCGCATGATTCCGTGGTTTTATAAGGAGGGTTAGAAACGGTTGAGACATTTTTAATTGACTTTGTTAAGTTGAAGAGGGGGAGTTTATAAAGTAGGAAGAGTGTTTTAATAGGTTGGTAAGCAAAAAGCAAACCATAGCGCTACTGATGGTGAATGGTAAATCGGCCTCTTTACAAACTATGTGTTTTATGACGTAAAATGTGAGCTTGTAATTTTTACGGCAACGACTATCCGGTAGGCGGTTTCATAACAAATGTACTGATTGAGTTAAATGTAATGATTGTTCTGTAGTTTCGGCATTTGGTTTCAGAGGCCATGAGCACGTGGTGTCAACGTGACGTAAATACGTCGATTTTGTATCAAAAATACAATTATCCCATAGCATTATAGTTAAATTGTTTGCAACAATCACAGTCAGTAACATCCGTAGATATCATGTAATGGTATCTTACTTGCCCTTTTATTATTCTGCGAGTACTGTGCACTTCTATTAGTGACAAACTCACTATACCTAAAATAGTTTGTGATTTATGTTTATGTATTTTTTAGTGAGTAAGTCGTTGAAGTGCCATTTTAATAAATAAATATGAATAAATTCTTAAAATTATGAAAATGTGATACGTGAAACGGGTATTTTTAATTTAAAAATCGACGTATGTACGTTATGTTTAAACCGCGCGCTCGTGGCTTCCCAACTGATGGTAAGTGGTCACTGGAGATTTGTGATTTCAGAGCTGAGTGAGGTAAGTGCCATCGCAAGTCAATGAAAATGTCTCATGTCTGTACTTACATGTGAAGCTAAAATCCCGCTTTTCGCGAAATGCTTAGTGAAATAGTTCTCTTTAAAATAATTACCTCTCGAATCTTGATTCTACGGACGTAGGTTATATGTATAGTAAAGCAGTATTATTAGCTACCTAAGTTTCCCAACACGAGTTCAGGAAATTAAGTGTACTGTAATAATAATAAAAATATATAGAACTATAGTCTTTACAAACCGAAGTTGCAATAACCATAGATATATTTAGATAATACTATATTGTTAGCCGGTCCTATCATAAATAATTTTATTATACTATACTTACGTTACATCTTTTTATGTTTCAGAACTCATTTAACAGATACCTACTTACTGGCAGGACAGGAGAGAAAAACTCATATTAATATATTATAGAGTAAAATATAAAAGAACTATACAAAGATATATGTATACCATATCTTCCCGTGGGTGTCGTAAAAGGCGACTTATCAGAGAATGGGCAGCAGCGTTCTCTGTGCTTTTTTAACAACCGTACTGCGATCGCCAACCCACCTGCCAAGCGTGGCGATTATAAACCCCCCTTTGGGGGAGGCCTATGCCCATATTCACAGATAAAACCTCAAAAAAAAAACATTGTAAAATCAACTAAAGTTGGCATCATCTATTTCGTGCCAAGTTTCGCAGTTGTCTATCATTTGATTGCAGGCACGGGGTAGCGGGGGTAGATACCTACCGTGTACAGGTGCCCCGCGACATGCAATCCCGAGTTACGACTCTATTCCACTTTTGTGCCGATTGGACTTCTAAAAGTGTTAAATTGCTGCATTCACGCGATGTTTTTGGCCTGATAATATCTATAGGTATGATAGAACGTTTATGAGCTCTAAACGACGACGTTTCGTATTTTTCTCTCATTAACACGATTTTATTAGCTTTACTTGTAACTAAATAACCATGTAAAAAAATCTTATGGGTATCAAATGAAAGGATTTGCTGACAAGAATACGAGAAATGTCACTCGAAGGCGTGTTTTTTAGTTTTTAAACTATATATAATTATACGTTTTTTGCTGCATAAACGGTTGTATCTTTTTTACGTTAACTTAGAAGTTTGTTTTTTTTTTCTCAGCTTCAAGGGACTGTAGACATGAGGAGGAGTTTGAGGAGCGCTTTGAGGAGTTCCTCAAAGCGCTCCCAAAAGGAGCGCTTTGAGGAACGATTAAAAATATTAAAATTTATTTCCTCGAAGCGCTCCCACGTTTAAAAATAGGGAAAAGCATGAAATAATGAATTATATCGATAATTTTTAAAAACTCATGTGTGCATCATCGACATCGAAGTTGCTTAACCAAATTACGAAATTGAGAGAATAATATCTTTTTGCTTTCGGCACTCTTATAACCATTTTATCAATCGCATAGGTAGCATCACCGTTGAGCGCAATACGTTACTGGATCCCGGCTCAGAGCAGGTGATTTGCACGAGTTGGTTGGTTGCGTTGGTTTTTTGCACGAGTGGCGCGCGGAGGTACAGAGCCGGGGGGTAACTCCGCTGCCGCGGCATATTGTCGCGCGGCGGACAGACCTCAGACATGGAGAGAGCGACTATCGCAACCCCGTGCAGGGCACGCCACGATAGTGGCGATAAGTCCCCTCTTTGAGGAGTGGCTTGAGAGGCGCCACGGCGCCCTCACCTTCCGCCTGACGCAGGTCCTCACCGGACACGGATGTTTCGGGAGGTACCTGCACCGAATCAGGCGGGAGGAAACGCCCGGGTGCCACTATTGCGAGGATCGACCGGAGGACACGGTGGAGCACACCGTCGAGGTCTGCTCCGCTTGGGAGGAGCACCGCCGTGTCCTCGTAGCGGCGATTGGTGGCGGCGACCTCTCGCGCCCGGCCCTGGTTCAAGCCATGGTCTGGGGCGAGAGGGAATGGGAAGCCGTCGCCTCCTTCTGCGAAGCAGTCATGCTAGCGAAGGAGGCGGCGGAACGTGAGAGGGAGAGAGCCTCACGTCCCAGCCGCCGCGGGAGGAGAAGCACCGGGCGTCGGGGGCCACGCCGTGATGGCTCTCGGCCACCGTAGGCACGGGCCTGTGGACGGTGAGTAATGGGCTAGCTCGCCGTCCGTCCGTCGTATGACGACGGGCAGGCCGTGTCGACGGCGCGTTCGTGTTCCACGCGCGCCTCAAAGAGTTGTCAGCAACGGGAGGGGCCCGCAAGGGCCGGTGCCTGCCAGGGCTGCGGGACTGTTCGAAAGAGATACCGCAGCCCTGGAACATAAAGGGCCAAAGAAGGAACATGGGTGGTTTTTAGTCAGTAAGAGTCTGACACTCCCTTCCGCTCCGCCCAGGGCGGGGGGGGTCATTCGATGATTTCCCACCCACCAAAAAAAAAAAAAAAAAAGAGCAGGTGATTTTAGTCAGTAGGTGGTTTAAGTCAGTAAGAGTCTGACACTCTCTCGCCCCGCCTAAGACAAGGAAAGTCATTTCTACCATTGACGTAAACGATAGACACCTCATTGCCTTATTTCTACGAAAAACTTCCCAAAAAAAACATTGAGGTGTGCGGGGAAGGGGGTAGTAATCGGAAACATAATGGAGAGAAATCATAAGCTTTCTAAACAATAAAAAAATATGAATAGGTACATATGTCGGTAGATTATATTCATCTATTTGGTGGACTAAAGGATTTAAAATAAAACAAAAAAATAATAATTACCAAACCCGTGCGAAGCCGGGACGGGCCGCTAGTTGTATATTATAACAATGTGTTCTACTTATTATCGATAATTTCAGTTAGTATAGTCCCATCTCTATCCGAAAGTTAATCATGGGAGCGCTTCGAGGAAATAAATTTTAATATTTTTAATCGTTCCTCAAAGCGCTCTTTTTGGGAGCGCTTGGAGGAACAAAACGGGAGCGCTTAGATGGGAGCGTTTCAAAACGGGAGCGCTACGAGGAATACCTCCATGAGTACCTATATGATTTTAATTTCAACTCGATACCTCCATGCGTTCCCGAGATAAATGGTCTTGACAACAGACGGACGGACAGACAGACGGACAACAAAGTGTTCCTATAAGTGTTCCGTTTTTTCCTTTTGAGGTACGGAACCCTTAAAAATGACTGTTTATGAAGATTATCTAATTGAAGGCGAATCGCATTCATCTGTCAAGTTCATTATTCTACAAGAATGATGACACCAACAGTTCTTGAACGCAGTTTAGATGTATTGATCGTGTTCAGTTTCATTGTGAACTTCGCCCTGAGCCCCTGAATAGTTGAATAAAACGGTTGGCGGAGTTATGATTATCATTATTTTCAGTGCAGCTGTAAGTCCCAAAAAGTAGCATAAAATGTTGCAGCAGGAAATTACTAAGATCTCTGTGTCATTACAAAGCATACATACTCGTTTTCACAGCTACCTATAAACAGTGCGTCATACATAAATTCTAGTGGTGAACCACGTGACCCGTGGGACACTCCCGCGCAGATTTTCAGATGATCATAATGACGATGCGCATGAGTTGCTCTAATAGCTATGTTGATGCATTGTGTTGTAACAATTGTGTAGTCGTTTCCGTTACGTAAGAACGAATTTGTTTGTATGGATTATGCAAACAGAAGCTTGATATAGTCGAGAATCTGCCTGAAATAATATTACTTTGTTCATGAATATGTAGACTGACTCGTTGCTTTAGAGATCGCAAGCGCTATTCCTGAGCATGAGATCCTGGGATCGAATGCCAGGTCGGGCAGTGTTACTTATTGGGTATTTCCCATCAGGAATTTTTCATTAATAGCCCGGAGGCAGCCTTGTGCCGGATTAACGGTAATAGGTTAGCCCCGTATTACTACGGGCGTACTACACAGTACGGTACACCCACCCAATAGTATTTGGATATTTTTACTCAACTTCGGCGAATCCCAAAAAAAGGGCTATGTGTTTGTCCTGTATGTATGTATGCCCGTTTCTTTGTTTCCTCGTAACTCGGGCCCAGATCCCCAAATCTATCTGGGCCTGATTGCTAAAGCGCGTTTTCCTCCCCGTTCAAGTTTGAAGTATGTAGTTTTATTTTTGTTTTCTGTCGCAGCAATAGTTGCTGAAATAGCTATATAATTTGGGTCCATTCTCGTTTCTTACGTTTAACAAACTTTAGTTGTCACGTCAAAACTTATTAACATTACTTACAATAAACATCAGAAAAAGTTACTTTTATTCACCGTTGCATGTTTACAGGAAATATTTTTTGATAATGTTTGGACGGAACTCCATCTTTAACTGTTATTGCCAAATGATATATTTATTGAATAAAAATACGTCTACTAACTTCTAATAAAAGGTGCGGTGACCTTTGAAATATTTAATAGGTAGAAGTAAGTTCATAAAAGTAATTTGTAAATAAAATTCAACGGTAATAGTTTTCTCTTGTAGGTAACAAGACCCTTAACGAAGCCGAAAGGCACTTGTTCTCCCCGTCATTGTGATCATTTTTTTTGTTCTATACCATACCTATTCTAGTTACGGAGATATTGGGGGTCAAAGTTCCAACTTTTTCACAGGTTTTTTTTAAATACATGTTGTTGATTTTTACTTAAAACACCTCAACGACCCCCGTACTATTCAATCCATCAATCAGCACAATGTTTTGAGTGTGTTACATTGTCTTACCGCAAAACGGGATTATTCACCCCAAAAAAAAAGTCGTTTCCCAGCAATATTTTTTGCGTAGAGATACTTAATTTGAAGTACATAATGCTTAGTTGTCGGCTTCGTGAAGGGTCCGTTTACACCCTGTACAGGAGGACTGAGGAGGAGGAATCCTTTCAACATGATTTTTTACAGTTTTCATACAGAGATGGATCGAGTTGTTTCTTAATAGATATTATTTAAGAATATTTCTCTAAGAATAAAATAAAGTTTATTTTGAAACAAGAATAAATAGATAACTTAAGTAGCTTTTTACTTATGCGACTACTTCCCTACACTTATATTTTTTTTTTTTTTTTTATTACAAAATGGGCCTGCTCTTGACCTCGATCACGCCTGGTGGAATGCGATGGATGAGGTCTATGATGAAACGATATATTATATTTTACGTATAATTATTTTTAATCGCTTTAGTCTTGCTCTATACAAGGAAAATGAATAGAGTTGTGAACTTGTTACTAGATTAGGTACCTAGGTATATAATTTATAATAACAAGTTTTCCTCAAAGAAAAGGTATACATTTTGCAGGTCATGTAAGTAACTTTATCTAATAAAAAAACTTTGACGATTATTTTTATAATAATTTCATGCGTACGAAGGTCGTGGGTAACAGCTAGTCTATACTAATATTATAAAGAGTGTGCGAATTTTGTGAGCTTGTATGTATGCGGAGGGTAATCTCTGGAACCACGTATTTTAATTTTTTTTCACCATGTCAAAGGTACAATATTCCAGTTGTAAGGCTACTTTTTATCCGGGTACCCCGCGGGCGAAGCCGTAAATAATAAAATGTGATGTATTTGCGTAGTGCCCATAAAGACAGGATGCAGGAACGATGTTGGGTTGGGAAATACTGTGGATAATGGTGAATATTTCAAAGGTTCATAAAAATAACAGATATTGTAACTCAATCCGATTCCACGAATAAAGGACATGAAACATTAGGGAGCATCCGAAAAGATCCTACATCACTGTAAAACTTACCTACGCAGGGTAGTACTAAAAAATCTATAATTACATCATCTCTCCACGGTAATAGTATCGACCTAACAGCGGCCATTGATTAGCCGCGATTGGTCTCGTACACGGCCGTGTGTTGCACACGTCACGACATGCGCCACCGACGCTTGAGGACCTCGCTAATCAATGTTCGAAGACTTCCAATTGCGTTTGTGTTGCCATGGTTACCACGCATTGTTGGGGGGCTCTTGTTTGGTGATGATTGTATTTTAAATGAGATAAGATAAGGGAAGGTTTTTTAGACTATACGGAGCCCTGAGTCCTGTCTTTAGCCCGGTTTCAGTAAAGCTACGAAAACTGTTTTTAAGTCTTAATATGTAGATGGGGGGTCATATTATATGAGGACTACTCTGGGATTAATTAAATTCTTACTGACTAAAGCTACTCCATGATCAGGACCCAACTACTTTTTAGGTTTTCTTTAAAAGGTCGCTTTTACCAATTAGACATCCCATGATCCGCGCATCACGCTATGTTTTTTTATTGTTAGCCTGAACTGTCCCGCTCCTGGGCAAATGCCATTTCTACATTTGACATTACTACAGTTCTATCTCTTCATTTATATGGTACAAAAGAGTATTCTCGTAGTATTCTTCCCAGTCTCCCCACCAACAAAGTTGGGTTATTCTTAAGCTATATGATGCAATAACTTTATTATCAGCGTTGGACTTCGACGTAATCGCTGACAAAAGAGAATGAGTGACGTCAGTGACTAACTTGCTATAAATACTAATTGGCTCTGAATGAGTCAGTTTTATCGGAGAACGTTGACGGAAGTAAACATGACAATACGGAGATTAGATTTTAAGTGGGTGAAGGGAAATTTGAAAGCGATTTGGATTTTCTCGCTTTTCTTAAAATGTTGTAAAACTTTAATTCATGGGCTAAGAAATGCGAGTGCTGTTCATGGTTACAGAGCCTGCATGGATTACAGAAACTAGAGTGTTTTTTTATACAAGGTGTAAACGGACCCTTCACGGAAGCCGTCGACCAAGCATTATGTACATCAAACTATTACTTAGTTTTACACAAAAACTATTGCTGGGAAACGACTTTCTTTTTGGGTGAAAAACCACGTTTAACGGTTGAACTCAATGTAACGCACTCAAAACATTGTGCTGATGGATGCTTTCTATAGAACGCGCGTCGTGGACGTATTTAAAGTAAAGGTACAACATTAAAAACTTGTATTTAAAAAAATACTTGTACTATTTCCGTAGCAACAAGTTTCCAGGTATGGTCTAGAACAAAAAAATATCGCAATGACGGGGAGAACAAATGCCTTTCGGCTTCGCTAAGGGGTCCGTCATTAAATGAGGTCATATCCCAAAATCAGAAACTCCTGGATGCATTGTGTATTTGTGTATAATGCGCGTATAGCGTATGTCTTAACCTATGGATCCTATCGTCTTCCGTTACAATCTTTGTTGCAATTAATTTCAGCCCAGCCAGCAATTATGGGTGAAAATTATTGGTTTAGATACCAATTTGTGACATGGTACATCAAATGCCTGCTAGTACGCAAGTTTCAGTCACGTATAAGGAAGTAGAATATTCCGGTGCCTAATAACGATAATTTATACAAATGGGTGGCTCCGACTCACGGAGTCACAGCAGACGGCCATATCTCGTCGTAAGTACCTCAACATGGGCGCGGTATCGGTATCGGTATCTCTGGGATCGACAGAAGCGTTCGCCTGTCATCTGATAACATCTGACTTTGAAAACTTAGTTTCCTTATAGGTAGTTCTGGGTTGGGAAATTAGGAAGGCAAACATGAACTACCTGTACGTAGCGACATATATTATACTTACTCATATATATTTATTATGAAAGAAACGGTGGACGGACTGTGTGAAGAATGATATGGCACGAAAAGAAGAAGAAGAAGAAGAATTTATCTTTATTCGAGTATCCATGACTCAAAAACTGTTAGTAAAACTTACGACTAAGTTAGTAAGCACATAAAAAAAAAAACAAACAACATAAACAAATAACGGTGGATCACTGCTGCGACAACCCATGTGTAACTGCACAACAGCGACCCACATAAATACAGTCCAGGCGACTGGCAATCATGCCCAAGATACTGTTGGTGCTGCCCCACACCCTGCGCACCAGGGAAGCGCACCTTTTACGCATTGTTGCGTAAAAACAATCCACACGCGCATCTGCGAACATCCCCGACGCACTACAGAAGCGGGGCAGCCCCACCAGCATCCTAAACGCGTTGTTATACTGAACGCGGAGAGCACTGTACGATGCGAAAAGAAAAGAAAAAAGAAAAGAAAAGAAAAAAAAAAGAGGAAAAGGAGGAGGACGGGGGAGGTGTGTGAAAAGAGGTGTCTGATGAGATGACGAGTAATAGAGAATTATGGAAAAAGAAGACATGCTGCGCCGACCCCAAATGAATTGGGACAAGGGCAAGAGAATGATGATAGTACATTTATTATATATAGTCTGTGCTAGTTTCTTCAGCATTAGTTGTTTTGCCGACTGGTAGCTTTTGGACGTAAGTTAATTATTATGAGATTATATTTTTTGAATCCAAAGATTAAATAAAGCAGTTACAGTCCAGTCCAGTTATAACTTATACAACATGTCCCAAAATTCAACGATAAGCCAGCACCGGAGGATAGACCTGCCCATGACTACTCGGGGAAAAAAAGAAAAAAAATATATATCTCTTTTTTTTTGAAGTTATAAAAAAAAAGAAGAAATTCTTAAAAAAGTGAGACCTTTTATGATATTTTTCACTACCATGACCACACTTTTTTAAATATTTCTGTTATTTTTTTTTATAGGCAACCTGAATAGCACTGCTATCTACCACAATTCTTAAAAAATCCAGAATACCTCTAGTTTTTTCACGTAAATTAATGAAACTTAATTTATTCCCTAAATTTTTTGAAGATTTTTACTTTTAATCAACTTTAACTCATCGTGGTGTAAAAAAAAAGTATGAACACTACTATGGCAAGTTTTTTTATAAATTGACGCAACTAATCAAGATTCCAAAATGGTATAATACTCTAGGAAAATCAACCACAAAAAAATAATATCCATACTAGTTCAAAACAAGAACCAAATTCCTTAAATTATAGTTGACAGTAATCACTTTCACTGCGTGCCCAAAATGGGTTCTTGTTACAATTTCTAGGAATTTGAGTGGGGCATACATACCTTAGAAGTTAGAGAGAGATAGATAGATAGAGATATTTACGTTAAAAAGAGACAACAACAGGGCAGGTAGTGGGTTCTTGTTACAATTTCTAGGAATTTGAATGGGGCATACATACCTTAGAAGTTAGAGAGAGATAGATAGACAGAGATATTTACGTTAAAAAGAGACAACAACAGGGCAGGTAGAGAAGCTGTTATTATTCTCAGAGCAAGTCAGTTCAGTACGCTCTGCTCCTTTGTTTACTGCGCACCTGCGTACTGAACTGACTTGCTCTGAGAATAATAACAGCTTCTCTACCTGCCCTGTTGTTGTCTCTTTTTAACGTAAATATCTCTGTCTATCTATCTCTCTCTAACTTCTAAGGTATGTATGCCCCATTCAAATTCCTAGAAATTGTAACAAGAACCCACTACCTGCCCTGTTGTTGTCTCTTTTTAACGTAAATATCTCTATCTATCTATCTCTCTCTAACTTCTAAGGTATGTATGCCCCACTCAAATTCCTAGAAATTGTAACAAGAACCCATTTTGGGCACGCAGTGAAAGTGATTACTGTCAACTATAATTTAAGGAATTTAGTTCTTGTTTTGAACTAGTATGGATATTATTTTTTTGTGGTTGATTTTCCTAGAGTATTATACCATTTTGGAATCTTGATTAGTTGCGTCAATTTATAAAAAAACTTGCCATAGTAGTGTTCATACTTTTTTTTTACACCACGATGAGTTAAAGTTGATTAAAAGTAAAAATCTTCAAAAAATTTAGGGAATAAATTAAGTTTCATTAATTTACGTGAAAAAACTAGAGGTATTCTGGATTTTTTAAGAATTGTGGTAGATAGCAGTGCTATTCAGGTTGCCTATAAAAAAAAATAACAGAAATATTTAAAAAAGTGTGGTCATGGTAGTGAAAAATATCATAAAAGGTCTCACTTTTTTAAGAATTTCTTCTTTTTTTTTATGACTTCAAAAAAAAAGAGATATATATTTTTTTTCTTTTTTTCCCCGAGTAGTCATGGGCAGGTCTATCCTCCGGTGCTGGCTTATCGTTGAATTTTGGGACATGTTGTATATTTCTCTTTTCTCCTGGAAATTTAGGGCAAGGGTTCACGGATTACGTGCTTTAAAAAATGCATTCCAAGTTAGCAAGAGCCAAGCTGGTATTTAAGAGGTTAAGATTTCTTGGTATGAAAAGAACATTGTGGCCAAGCTATTTCCAGCCAACATTCGTCACACTCATGTGAAATACTTTTATTCAACTGTATCCGGTTAGACAGGAAGCCGACCCCAAGATAGTTGGGAAAACGCTGGCAGATGATGCTCCATCAGCATAATCTTCGTCACAATTAATCAGTTCAATAGTTTTCCCGTGAATTTGCTCATAGGACATTTTGCTAAAGTGACGTTTTGATAAATAGGTCGTTTTGCAATCAGGACCATTGCTCAAAGGTTTACGTTTTGATACGGAGGCAATCTTTCAAACAAAAACGTAACATAATGAACAGGCAAATGAACATTCCTCCGGACTTCAAACCTGTGCGTGGATAACAAATTTTCCTAAACAAAATAAGAACTTCCCAGTCTGTAAAAGCCACTGGGAAATTTTCCAATGCACCCAATGACTCCACTACCATTTTCCGCCATATTAAGGCCTCACGCTACATTACACGAGTAGATGTGAGCAGCGTTCGTGCTATTCCCCCATATCGACGGCATTAGCATAACGGGTAGCTACTTATCGGAAATAATACCGTGACGTATTAGTGCGGTGCGGAATTTTTTTAGGAAATTCACCTCGATGTTCCTGTTTGGTTCAGGAAATCGTGATGCAATGAAGTTTTGCTGATCCACACACAATGGGACGACGGGTCAGAAAGAGATGGAGTTATACGTCCAGCGTCCAGGGAAAATGATGGAGCTATTCCATCATTTTCATTTTTTTTTATTTTTATTTTATTTTTTCTGAAGTGTGACCTGCGAGCCCTGATATTTCATGCCAGCTTCATGTCTCTGGAGCCCTGACCACCTGTAGCTTGGACCCTGCTCCCGACACCGGCGGACCACTTTATTTATAATTTTTAAAGAATTTTTTCATGGTTTTTAGGGTTCCGTACCTCAAAAGGAAAAAACGGAACCCTTATAGGATCACCGTGACTATGCTTATGGTATGCACGCAGAAATTTATGTCTAAACCCTTTATAAGTGTTGGTGTAATGTTTACAATCAAAGATTGATTGATTGTACCTACATATATCAATTTCCGGGTTCGCAATTACTCAGATAATAGGACTTTTTCGATTTTACACATACCTAGAGTACTTATACTAATCATATCAGGGTAATGTATCACTTTTGTATATTTTTATCTCAAGTGTATTGTGCTATCGATGAATGAAATTTAATTTTTTTATCAGAGATATTTGACATACATATTCATATTGATAAAGATGACAATGATTTATATTTGGATATTGAAAAATTGCTTGTCACTTGTTTACGTTCTGTTTTTCTGTGTCGTCTCGTTTGTACTGCAAGGCTGCCTGTGCACAGGAGCGGAAAAGTGAGAAGAGGAGTGGAGCTGTGCAAAAGAGAATGACCAAAGTTGGTACCAAAAAGTCTCGCGCCTCAAAACCAAAATATTATAGTAATTAGTTTCATATTTTTTTACGGCATTACGCGTCGGGGATTTGATTTTTGAACTGGAAATATACTTTTCGAGTTTAAAAGTATGAATATTGTTTTACTCCCTTTATATGACGTTCCGTTTCAACTGAATATAAATGACGTTCCGTTTCAATTGAACAAACCCTTGTCTGTCGAGCGGACTCTAAAATTAATTACAATTAAGTAAGATCAGTACACCAAATCGATTTAGTTTGGTTTATTGCTATTTGCAACAAAATAGATTTTCTCAGCCTAAAGATTTTGATTTATCGATTACATCCCTAAATCCCGACTAGTTTATAGCACTTACTATACTCTATAGTAAGTGCTATATGTTTATAGTTATCTTATCTGTGGCATCTGACATTTGTACTGTACTGACTGACTATTGGCAATATAAAGGTCTAAAATAAAATCGAGTTTCAGTCAAGCATACTGTGGATGTTACTTTAACTCGTAATTCTTACTAATATTAGTGTATTACGCTGTTTTTAGAGCAATAATGTAATGAATGTGTGTTAAAATACGTCGTTGGTAGCGTCGAAAAAATAGACCTACTTTTTAGGTTAGTTTCGATTTTATAAAATAACTCTGAAACGCCGGTTTTTTTTTTCAAAAATAATTTTTGTAGGAGTTAATACGAACAGTGTAGTCTATAAAAAACAAAGTTTGATTTTGATGCAGCATGGTACGGGATTCCATATATCCATGAGCATTCTCCTTTTAACCAATAGAATTGGATAAGACCTAAAACTCGCCCCGCTCCGCTCATTCGATGCAATTATATTGGTCAAATTTGCACAGCTCTGCCCCTCTCTTCTGTTCTCCACTCCAGTGGACAGGCAACCTAAGGGTCTCTAGCTGAGCGGAAAGGAGCTGTGCAAGATTCGACCAAACACAGGAGAAGCGAGAGATACGATATAGATTTCAAACAATGCGATTGGTCGATTTCCCCACATCTCGTCTCTGCTCGTTTCCGCTTTGGTGGAGGCGGCTTAACGTTGGAACGACATAAGACTTAAGATTCTTGGGTACTAGGACTGCTGAGTGTTTGTTTAATAGTAGCTCGAAATCATTGTGCCCGGTTAGTTGCAACCGGTTTGCTGTAAAAGGGAATTACCTGAGCCGAGTGAAAATAGTCGATAGCGAGTCGCTTCCTCGTCGGCGGCGGCTTTCCAGGTCTACCTAACACAGCTGGGAGAAGGCTAGGCAGATGTAATGTGAGACAAGTGCCGAAGTAATATATGTAAAGTGACTGACCTCACTGCCGTCCTGCTGCGCGTTGCACTTGCTGATGTTGAGGGTGCCGGAGATGAAGTCGTTCTGCACGTCCACGATCAGGAACGCGCTCACTGGACGCACGATCTACAGGGATAAACCTCTCATGAAATATCAGGATATCAACCAACTAGATTGAAATTCTGAGTTCTATCTACTTTTGGTGCTTATCAAAGCTCAAACTTTTTGTAAGTTTTGTAGTAATTTAGATCGGCTAAGAATAACTGTGCAAGTCAAAAATGAAGATTAGATAGAACCCACAAAACCTGCCCAAACCCGCGACAAATATTTTTTTTTTCTTTTAGAACTTGCCAGCATTGATAAATAAAGGGAAAACGAAGATCACAGTTTCCGACAATTCGCTGATTACAAAAAAAATGCGTTCGGAGGCCGTAACACTTACAAAAATCTAATCCTGGTGAGTTTATTGCGTTCCTACTTTCTTCCCAGTAAAAAACACAATGAAGTGGTGAAGGACGGAAGTTTTTGTCGATAGTATGTTTCTTCGATTCAAAAGCCTAGATTGAATGATGTAAGTGCTCTAGGTAAACTCACCACTTTGATCCAATGGTTCCAGCAGAAGGTGAACTCCTCCTTATCGATGAAGCCGTCCCCGTTCTTATCGAACACCTGGAAGATGTGGCGTGCCCTCTCCTCGGACAGCGAGTAGATGTGACCCTTGTCGTTCCGGAAGAGTGCCTTGCAGATCACGCGGAACTCGTCCAGGTTTAGTTTCCCGTCCCTGTAGGGGAGGGAGAAATGGGTCACTTATGCGTTTTCGTAAAAAGAGAATAAAGAAAAACCTAATAACATCACGCCTCTTTTCTCCGACAGCAGGCTGAGATTCTGCCTCGCTGGCCTATTGGTAGCAAACTATTGCTGAACGTTAGGTTCAGTTGTGGATTCCAAGGTCAGGCTAAGTGTTATTGCGACCATGTTATGACAAATAAATGATGATTTGATTTGATTTGCGTTTTATCATCAGGAATTTCTCAGTAGCAATCAACTGTCTGGATTGGCGCCCTGTTGACGGCAATAGGCTCGCCCCCTATTACGATGCGACTTAAAACTTAACTGACGAAATGTGGAGTTCTGCACACGACAACTTATTTATCCTATAATCCCTATGAATGCCGATTGTCCCTTCATCACGCAGCAACGGATCGACGTGGTATCCGGAAAAGTCATGGTTCGTTTAGTGCCTTACTGCATATTTAGGAAAGATTTGGCTTCTGAATTCGACACAAGGTTAAGCTTTTTAACTATTTATAATTTTTCAGGTTCTTGTTTCTCTATATTAAGAGACGAGGAATACGAGGTTTTAGCTTACAGAAAAACTATCATTAGCCTGTACACCTGACCCCATTAACATGATGACGAGATAAAAAAAGAAAGCTTTAACGTTATTCAAGTTTATGCAAAGTTAAGCTTTAACTGGCGAAATGGATAAGGATAAAATAAACGTGAGTGAGCATGTTTGTCGAGGCACGTGGCCATTTAGTAGGGCAGAAGCATAAGGCTGGCTCAACACGTTGGTCCCAACTCCACTCGTCCAACGTGTGGGTCTAGAAAATAGCATTGGCACCAACGCGCAACGTTGGGACAACCGTTCTAAGTTGGCCGAATCTGCGCCAATTTTCGCGATTCGTCCACATGTTGGCGCTTTGCTCAGTCCTGTCCTGAGTCCAGTTGCAACACGCAACGAGAGCGCGCGACGAGCGACAATGTCATTCTAATCCACAAAAAAATTCGATAATTTTTTCATTTATCCATTAGGCCGCTGCCTCGAATTTTGCGGGCAGCGGGGCGGCGGCGGCGGCGCGGGAGCGGCAGGATCTTATGCGTAAAATCAAATGGACCGGTTCTCGAAAACAGCGGCGCGGGGGCGGGCAACGAGCGGTGCACTCCAGTCAACGAGCGCCGCCGCCGCCGCCGCCCCGCTGCCCGCAAAATTTGAGGCCGCGGCCTTAGGGTGGCGAAAGGTGGTTGGTACACATTCGAAGAACGCGATGTAAATGATTTTTCCTAAATATTTGCATAACTAAGTACACCTCTACAATGCAAAATTAAATTAAAGCAAAGCTACAAAGATGTGTGTAAACAATAGATATGCGATAACGAGTTCACTCGACGCCGAACTTGACGAAAATATCGATAAAGCGCGCGTAATCTGTCGATGAAATGTTGTTGTGACATCACCTAAGCTTGTTTGCCTTTGTTTTTGTATGAGGGAGCTGCCGAATTGTATTGTCGTGTTCATGAAAGCGCTAAACGGACGATGGACTGTTTTTCCGCCAGACAGAAGCATTTGCTACAATAGATGAAGGAAAAACAGCGCGGTAACCAATGGACAGGATTCATTACTCGACTGCCAAGGAAGGGTTATGTTTTTTGCGCGTATCTTGTATGCATGTAATATTCTTTATTACCTCATATCTTCCAAACTGCTGCACGGCTTGATTTGTTCAAGTGTTCTTAGATAGGTAAAAAACCAACATGACAAATGTGAGATTCTATAGTTTAAAACAAAAAAATATAAAATATTTTTTGGATACCTTAATATAGTCGTGGCTAAATATGAACAGCCGCTCGGGTCGATCTTTAGATTAAGCCGTGCTTACCTAGGTTGGTCCGTGGATGGGTGAGCACCCATTACATACCGAGTTTCCTCCGTGCCTCAGAAAGCACGTTAAGCCGTTGGTCCCGGCTGTCATTTGTAGATCTTTGACAGTCGTTACAGTAGTCAGTGACCCGAAAGTTTGACAACCAGTCTTACCAAGGGGTATCGTATTACCTAGCACTAACTGGGTTGTGGAGGTCAGATAGGCAGTCGCTCCATGTAAAATACTGCTATTCAGCTGCATCCGGTTAGACTGGAAGTCGACCCCAACATAGTTGGGAAAAGGCTAGGCAGATGATGATTTCAATATAGGTATCAAATTAAAGGGCTCATCATGAGGATTTTAAAAAAGTATATCATGACCACATTTTACTTTAAAATAGTATGATATTTATTTATCCATACAAGATACGCGCGATGACTAGTTAGGTTTGTGAACTTTAAAGTGATAAATGTACACCTAAGTAAATAAATATAGACATAATAATCGTAACTAAAAAGTGTAAAATAAAAAAAATAATTTTAAAAATAAATAAACCCGACTGCGTGAAAAATACTGACTGCGTAATAAAAACTTGTTTTTTTCTTTTCAGTTTTTAATTAAAGTTATTTGTTAGTTATTATTAGTTATTTTTCACGCAGTCGGTATTTTTTAACGATCCTATCAGTTCTGTCCGACAGAAAAACAGCCCATCGTCCTCAGCACTTAAGTCCCTTTTCACACATGGTTTCCGTTTATACGGCTCGCGGAATCCCCGGCGCACGAAACAAACACCGACATGTTCCGGCCCGCGAATCCGCGATATGTGCGCGCCCACTCGCACTCCGGGCAAGTTCAAACATGTCGAATAATGTTTCCGTGCGCCGCGGATTCCGCATCCGCCGATGCGACGTCACTGATGTGTACTCAGGTCCCGCACGCACACTAGGCTACACCTATAATGCCAAAGTGATTTATATCATCTGAACAAACTAAGACAAAAACATTTTTACATTTATTAATAAATTATGTATGCTTTTTACTGAACTACAAAGAAATAATTAATAATTCTTACTTTCTTAGTGAGCATTAGACACTTGAGGAATTTAGTTTTTGAATATAATTAAAGTTATTTAAATTAGGAGAAAGAAATCTTAATTCGATCTGCTAGGGAAATCTAATTTTTAGAAAAAATTGTGACATTGATACTTAAATTATATTATACATTTTCAAAGTAAAAGTAGAAAACACTATTTATCATCTGCCCATATCCCAACTGTTGGGGTTGGCTTCCAGTCAAACCGGATGCAGCTAATTTATTTATTTACAATTAAATCAATTGCTTAAATACTGGCTTGGCTTGCTTTATTTGTATGATTTAGTTCCTCAGTTCTAATTGAAACTGTTGAAGTAGACAATAGGTACCTACAAAAGAAACTGAATGTTTGAGTATGTGTTTAAACACATTGAAATAATAACATGGTAATTTAATTTAAAATTAATACTCATTCAGTAATTTAACTACGCGTAAAAGTTAAAGTTAGGTGCGTAATTTGAAAATTTGCATTACAAATGAATTTAAATTTTACCAACTCATGTTCGTGCTATTATAAGTAATAGTATTTTATATACATATTTTAGACAATTGTTAACTAGTTTTATTATATTAAAGTTACTCTCAATCATAGTAAATGTACCAAAAACTTCCAAGTTACATTTCAGAAAATGAAGCTAATTCGAGTTTTTAAATTGAAGGTTTCTACCAAAAATAAATAGAAAAGAGACAGAATGTCACTTTCATTCATCAAAAAGCATTTCAAGTTCACAAGGGCAATAAAAACAAACAAATACAGCCGAAACTTTCACTGTGAAATTGAAAGTAAACTTTTCACAATTTCTTCTATAAAAACGGATTGCAAAGGCTGCCTTAAATTGATCACACTGGCCTGTGAATAACGGTGACTTCGACGACTACTTTCGAAAGTAGTTTTCCTGGAAAAAAAATACGAAAATGGTATTAAAAACATACCCATCTTTATCGAATGTTTCATAGCAGGCGTCCATGTCGCTGCAATCGAACTCGTCGACTGGCGTCCCGTTGCTATCCTCCAGCATTGGTGGTTGGATCGAAATGAGTCGCCAGTCCTCGCGACAACCGCTTATAAGCACCTCCAGCATGACTACCGAACTCTGCGTAACCTTTTGTGACCTATAACGTAAACAACTCTTAGTTACGCGTATAATCACACAAAACTACCTCTTAACATCTAAATTTTCAATAGTAGTCAAGCTCACGTACCTTAAAAAATATTAATAGCACTTTTGATTCACGTTTTTGAAGAAAAATATTATGAAATTATTTCGAAATCAAATATCTCGCCGAAAGTGCAAGTGCGATTGACGTGACGAATGGCATAGAAGTGTCAATGTCAATGTCATTTGTCACAGCTGTAACATTCCTTTTCGCTTTATTGGTGTATTCCTATAATAAGCTACAATAAAATAATACTATATAATAACCTAAATTAACCAACTTTATAATAAACTTAAAATTGGTGTCAAAAAACTCCTCCTCAACGCTGTCACTTTGACAATATGAAGAGACTGGTGACTACGAAGATACAGTAGCGTCAATGCTTGAAAAAGAAGTAAGTTCTTTAAAAGTACTGCTCTAGATAATCCTAGACGTGTTATTAAAATTAACGTGTTTCTATACAATTGACCTATGACAACAAACAAAAAAGCTGACACAAACAATAAGTGGTATTTCATTCACCATCCGGTGGTTTTCTTGTATTTATACTTATCTAATTTCACAAATAAATACAGAATAAGATAAGTGACCAACGAAAGGCGTAGGCCAGTAATAACGACGATATGTACACGATAATGATTGTATTTATTTAAAAAAAAACACACGCACATTAATAATATTTTACCTTTCCTACAAGAATGACGCTACGAGTGGCGTTAATACTCAACGTACTTACATTAATATATATATTTTTTTATTTCAATGTAATTTTTAACTTTTTGTTTAGACAAATACACAAATAAACTATTTATCATACTGTGTGGTCAAAGTTATTCTTTCCTCAAATGACTATCTCTGACACTAATCTGCATAGTCCTCATGTGAGTTGACCAAGATTATGTCTTAATGTCTGGACTTTAAAAGAGACTAGGACCTCTGAGTTTGTTTCGGCTGTTTCTTCTCAGAGTATTCAGATACGAAACAGCTACCCCTTTTTCTATCGTAGCGGAATAAAAGGTATTTCGAATTTTTTCTTAAATAAAACCATGTTAGTGCATATTGAGAACTTACGTGCGATATGAAACACCATGATTTTGGAGATTTGAAGTGGTAGATCGTTTTTTACTACAGGAAACTGCACAAATGACCATTTTTAGAGAGAAATAGAAACAATATTTATTTGTAAAACATGGTGCACTTGTGTACGACTTAAACGGTACGCAATGGCGTCTAAACGGCCAATGAATTAGTTTTGTATAATGTCCATGGTCTTCTGGCCAATGTACTTAGGTAGAGGGGTAAGTTAAGCTATCCCACTCTAGAGCTTATTCCTGTATGCTCACTGGTGTACGCTGTTTGCTGACGACATTTTGTTGGTTGTTGAGAGTGGCCTAGAAGAGCAGATTGAAGGTATGGTGGCAAAGACTGAAGAATGTTGGCCAGAAATTAAATAGGACCAAAACTTGAGAAAGAATATGAAGAAAAAACTTGAGAAGTATACTTGCATTGTGATTTGGCGGTCTCTGTGCCCATAACTCTTGCCGGAGAGCCTATACCAATCTGTTCCGATTTTCGGTACCTCGGGTCGCTTTCCTAAAGGGCTGGCGAAGTAGACCGAGACGTAACGCACCGATCAACTCAGGATGGATGACATGGCGACAGGTTACTGGATTAACTTGCGAGCCATGGATGCACCTCACGAAAGGGAAAAATAATATACAAGTGATAAGACCTGTCGTACTGTATAGATCAGAATGTAAAGAATATGGTGGAGATCAGGATGTTGAGTTATATTTGTGTGGGTAGTGTGACAAGAATGGATAAAGTAAGTATATTAGAGGAAGTTTGAAAGTTGCGCCAGTTACAGAAAAGTTGCAAGGGATTCGTCTGTCTTGGTATGGACATATTGTGATGAGTGATGAATATGAATGTTGATGGGTGGATTTTGATAGGAATGTTATCAAAAAAAAAGGAGTAAATTATAGCGTAATGGTTGACAGAGGAGGATGGAAGTAAAAAACAAAGAACAGAATAAACTGACACGCTAACAAGTAACATGAGACAAGGGCAGGAAGATAATGATGATGATCTTATGAAAAGTATATCGATTGTTAAACCTTCTAAATATTTGATTTTTTATACCTATCATTCATCGATATTTCAAATATTAGAATAATAGAATTATTATTTAAATCGCCAAAAATATCGATGTATTACAATACAAGCTTATCATGCTCGCGTACTTGCGGTTTTCGAACTCACTCACTCGCTC
This sequence comes from Eurois occulta, assembly GCA_950022335.1. NCBI lineage: Eukaryota > Metazoa > Arthropoda > Insecta > Lepidoptera > Noctuidae > Eurois > Eurois occulta. The sequence goes on along the minus strand of OX465500.1, from coordinate 16,522,739 downwards.
ACTGCCACAGATTATATTATTTATTACTTTACTTTTTCGGAGCGCGCGATCGTCACTGAAAAATTTTCGGGTTTGCTTGTTCCATCGTGTTATTTGTATCAAATTACGCTGAATTAAGAGTTTTTTCAAGAGGAATGGCGATTGTCGTTCATTAGTGCAAGTTATCGTTCGTTTTTCTGTGGCTGTTGAGGTTATCTCTGTTTTGCAACTTGGCTAAAACCAACAGTTTAGAAAGATGGTGATACAGAAAGTGCATGGTATTCAGGCGACGGGGCTGAGCCTCCACGAGCGCTTCTCGTTGATGGCGGACTCGACACCGGACCATGTTGTTATGCAGCGGACAAGACGGAACTCGGCGAGCCCTATAATAAGCCAAAATTACAACTACAGCAACCGGTTGATCGAGCAGGTCGCACGCCGGTTGGAGAAACGGGTAAAAACACTAGTTCGATAATAATTAGTAAATAGCAAATACAACGTGCTTTCTCAGGGCCTCATGTAGCTTTGTTGATTTAGATATAGAGAACATTTTTCATGAAGAATATTCTTCTTTTTTGACCTTGGCTTAATAATTTCTTTACTTGTTGTCAATAAGTGTAGGTTTTTTAAAAATTCTTTCCCTTTATAATGGTAAAGTACGCACAAGCGGTTTAGTTTGAGCTTTGCGCACTTTCTCTTTGATTTATATTTTAGAACTATTGAGCTACTGACAGCTAACCTAAGCATCTAAACATGGGTTCTTGTTTTCACATACTGCAACAAACAATGGTTACATGAATTTGGAACCAAAGTAGGCAATTTAACTGTTTATGCTTTGGCCTTGATTGTGTTTTCTCAGGTAATTGTGCGGAGCTGAAATACCAAACTCGAAATTTGACAATCATACATTTAATTTCTCTTTATATGGGTACTGTTGTTTATTACTAACACATACATATATAATTACAACTATTACAAGCTCTAAGGTCCTTTTATACCCTCAGCAGCATGGAGTAGGGACGCCGGCCAGGCTCCCCGCACCCTACAGGGGATGGACCTTAATATAATTATCATTAGCTGTAAGCTGAATTATGATAATCTAGTACAGAAATAGTTTGTTGATTACAATATGTTTATCTAAAAACATTAGACAAACAATAGTATGCCACAATACACTTTGGTAATTGCAAGTTTAGTTAAAAATAGCCTTTACACATCTTAAATAAAGCTTATTTTCAACTTATTGAAGATTTTTCCCGAATCCCGGGAAAAAAAAATAGTCGTAAGGAAGTCTCCACTTTATGTCTCTGTTCTCCGAAGTTTAGGCAAATATAGTCAGCCTATTCCGATCACTGATTATTAGAAAGCAAAAGCCGACCACATTAAACACATAGGTTTGTAGAAAAATAAACAATACCTTTACGAATTTTGATAGACCATCAAACTTCATATCAATATTAGACAGACAAATATATCTGTTTAATATCTTTTATGTGTACGTAAATAAATAAATAGTAAGGTTGCAACCTGTTTAAATAAGACATACAAATGTAACTAATTATTCTTTAATTCTCAATTACCATATTTTTTCACTAGAAAAATATTTCCCGCAACAACATTGATCGAGCTTTTCTCGAGTCGATAATTTCAGGCAGTACACATCATCATCTGCCTAGCCTTTTCCCAACTATGTTGGGGTTGGCTTCCAGTCTAACCGGATGCAGCTGAATAACAGTATTTTACATGGAGCGACTGCCTATCTAACCTCCACTACCCAATTAGTATTGGGTAATTTCAGGCAGTACACACTTTTCATAAAATTTTCCAACTTGGGTAACACATTTAAAATCCAAAATTGGTCATCTTTGTAGATTTTATAATCTGACTGTAGACTGCATAATCTGAGCCTGTCCATATGGCAAGTAAGCAAACATTTTTATTGGCAATATGAAGCTGGCCTTGGATTTGGTAGAACCAGAACCGTTTAACTTCGATAAGACCGTCACTGTACAGACCCTCAGATGAAGCCCCCAAATAACAATGATCTGGGTCAATGAATAGACAACATTTTTCTATAATAACTTTCTCTTGCTTGCTCAATTGTGCCAATGCTACAGACTTTTCCCTACCATGCTTGATGGAAGAGACTTTATACTAATAAAATAGTTTTCACAAAGCGCTTTCAGCTTGTAAAACAGTGGCACGTTCTATTTCGTGTCGATTGGCTGCCGTATCTTGAAGATTTTTCAGAAATATAGTTTTCCCGCTCTCATAATCTTCTGTGTTCATATCTGGGCGCTGACAATGGCTACCGTAATCTTTTTGACCAAAATTAATACACTTGCCTTGCGACTGTGTTTGGTTCGCTTCATCAAATCGCACGCAGTTGGTCACAGATCTAACCTAACCCATTTAGTCGGGATGGCCCTATGATCGTGTTTTTGTGATGAGCACCTGACAACTTTGGCCTAAGACAAACTAGTTTGGCCTGATATCGGGATTAGCGGGTAACATAGGTATTGGTGCTCATCATTAGTTTTTTCAAGACTGCGGTTAGTGTAGTGATTGTAAGCGCTGCCTCTCAAGCTGAGGTTCTACCTTCCCTAAGGTAGAACCTCATGGAAAAAGCGTTTCCAAATAAAAATAATATCGCGCTGTGCGTCTGCCCTGGTCACAGTCTCCGGCATTTCCTTTGAGCGGTAGGCCTGTAGTTTCAATTTTCTTGACTGACTCGGCAATTTAAAAGTGCCTGTAAATGGTTGAATCAAATACCTACATGTTTTTGATTTGAAAATTCTCGATCAGCCCAGAATTAGTTTTATTAGTACCTATAAGTACAGAACGCCATCTGCTACGATCCTTACATACGAGTACTCTTTTTTGCATTTTCATCTGGTCATACATACAGTACATACAATCTGTTTGAAATGAATAAATGTTGTCTCTTCAATTATTTGCAGCAAGCAGTGAGGGGGCGGATAGGTTTTCAGCAGGCGGGTGGAATGCGCCGCTCCGGCAGCGAGAGTAGCCTGCCGGGGCTCATTAGATCCAACAGCTTCGGCAACTTGAGCCAGCAGAGTGTGAGAAGCAGAGTGAGCTGGCATCAGTCCAATAACAATCAAAGGTTTGTACCATGAAACAATATCTTTAATCTTTATTTTTTTCCTTTTTGCTACTGAGCCGAAGTCGGCCTGTTTTGCCAGAATCTTTCAATCTGTTAAATAAGCTTTAGTTAACTCTGCAGTGGTGGCCCTGTAGTAACGGCCCTGACTGTGTCGTCGTAGGCTGTTTTTTGTAATTCTTTTCATCACTACTGATCTCAAAACGGTGAGTCAAAAAAGAGAAATACATGGTGTATTAGGATAAAAATATCGAGTGTATGTGGTATCCGCCAAACCCCCAGGACCCCACATTCAGCAGTCGCACTTGCTACCATGAGACCAACATGGCGGATTGCGTTATATCGAACTGTGAGAGTGAGCGAAGAGAGAGTGCCCCTGTGTCTGAACTCACACTTGTGTACTATAATATCTCCCGCGCCGACGGCTAATCTCTGCTGAAATTGGCCGCTTGGACCTAAAACAGGAGTATTATTATGTTAGTTATGTGTCCTTCTTACAGAAAAAAGGCCTGAGTCCCAGTTTTGAAACAAATTACACAAAATAAACATAAATAATATATCTATCTGCTTTGGTTTGTTTGAATAAACATATAATCCACATGTCGTAAGTCGGGACCTATACCATTGAGCCACCACTGCTCTCGTCAATATGTATTTGTCCATAAATGCATTGAAACTCATAGTTCCTTCTCTCCTCAGCGGAACAGCATCATTAAACAACGTGTTAAATCTCGCGTGGCGCGGGAAGGCGCTGCGCGGGTACAACCAGCGAGCATTGCGCGGACGATTTATTCGGTAAATATAACACATACATACAAGGTGTAAACGAACGAAGCCGTCAATCAAGCATACTGAACAGTCAGCCCCAAAAAGATGTAAACACGGACAGCAACCATTTTATCATCTACAACCCTCTATACTATACAAATAAAAAAAATTGAAGTGTTTGTTTGTAATTTTAAAATAACAGCTTTTTACTGAATGCTTAGGAAACTATACACGGTATTTTTATTAACATTTTTGTCTGTCTGTCGGTTTGTTCCGGGTAATCTTCGGAACGGCTGGACCGATTTTGAAGGGACTTTTACTGGCAGATAGTTTATGTTATAAGGAGTAACATGTAGCATAGGCCTGTGTAGGAGGTTTTGTTGAAATGAATGGTTAACAACGTTTTGTAGCTTTACATTGTATACACAATTATGGAATAAAGGGTGTAGACAATAAAATGTTCATTCATGGTCAGTGGTTAATCCTTTTGGGCCTGACTGTACATCCAACGAAATAACTCGGCACAAAAAAATTTGCTGGGTATCTTTTTTTTTTTGGGTGAAGAATCACGGCTTACGGTAGGACTCAATGTAACGCGCTCAAAACATTGTGCTGACGCATGTATTGCTTAGTATAGTGGTCATGGAGGTATTTAAATTAAAAACTTTTATATAAAAAAAAAAACTTGAGAAAAAGTTATAACTTTGACCTCCAATATCTCCGTAAATAGAAGGTTCAGGTGTGGTCCAGAACAAAACAATGAAAGTTTTTAATGTTAAAAGTATAACTTTACTTTAAATACAAATGAAATACTAATTACTTTTAAACCTACTACTATTAAACATACTTTTTTTTTTTTTTTTTTTTTTTTTTGGGGGGTGAGAAATCATCAAATGACTCCTCCCGCTCTGGGCGGAGCGGAAGGGAGTGTCAGACTCTTACTGACTAAAAAACACCCATGTTCCTTCATTGGCCCTTTATGTTCCAGGGCCGCGGTATCTCTTTCGAACAGTCCCGCAGCCCTACTATTAAACATACTTGTACTATTCAATGCATCCACCAGAACTACATTATGTTTTGAGTCCATTGAGTCTTACCGTAATTTTTGCGTAGTTACTTTTTGATGTACAGAATGCTTGGTAGACGTCTTCGTGAAGCATCTGTTTACACCTTCTAAGTTATTTGGACAATACCATTCCCAAAATCCTAAATGCTTAGATCCCAAAATCGTAAATGCTGCTAGTTTTATAAAACAGCAAGCAAGCTCCGTTTTGCTCAGAAATAGGCTTGATTTTCAAAAGAAATAATATACAATGATATTTCAGGATGAACAAATACCAAAGCGGTTTTCAGCAACGCATTGGTTTTCAACAACGCAACGGCTTTCAACAACGCAATGGTTTTCAACAACGCAGAGGGGTGCAACAACGTAGGGGTGTGCAACAACGCGTTGGACTCCAACAGCGTACAGGATTACAACAACGCAGGGGAACTCAACAGCGTAGGGGAACTCAACAGCGTGGGGGAGCTCAACAGCGTAGGGGTACACAACAGCGTAGGGGGGTCCAACGGAATAATGTGCAACAACAGAATGCTGGCCAGCAACAGGACAGTGGATCTCAAGCTCAACCGACTCAAAGGCCTCAAGTGGCTCGACGTGGAGGGGCCAGAGGACGGGGCAGAGGTAAATACTTATACTTTATCAAAATCAAAAGTCATATTTTATTCCAATTAAGCTGCACTTTTTATAACTCACATTATACATGAGACAGAACGCCTGCAATTTTATTATATCAACGATATAGTAAATGTTAATTAAGGATTTTAAGGAAGGCTTTAAAATATTAACCGTGTAGTAGCAGCTGACTTCCCAAATTGAGTTCAATGAAATTAAGTACCTACTGTGAAAGGTCCGAATCGAACAGAGTCGAATGCCGTCTTTCGCTTTTACTCCATGGACATGGAAGTTTTTGATTACTTGTCTTCTCTAGATTGTGATAAAGGACCCGGGCCTGACTCAATCCCTCCTCTCTTCCTTAGAAAATGTACAGCGAACCTGGCTGATACTTTGACTACAATGTTCAACTACTCTTTAGCACAAGGCGTATTCCCTGATCAGTGGAAAATAGTGCACATGTTTTTGTTTTTTTTTTTATATTTCTTATGTTTAATTTTTCTTTCCCAAAAGCTTTTCATTGTTGTGGAAAAGTTCACAATTTGTAAGTTTTGTCTAATTGTCTTTTTTTGTTTTTAATAGTAAGTGATTTACATTTTATGCATGGCTAGATTGACATCTAGTAGATGTCAATCAGAAATATTGTTGTGAAACTTTTTTATTGCATTTGTGATTGTACATCAGTTTTGTAAATTAAATAATAAAAAAAGTGCACCATACAAATAACATTTACAAAAGAAGACTGCACAGAGGGTGACACAAGGGACGGTCTTGTCGCTAAAAGCGATCTTTTCAAGACAACATTTGGATGAAGTGTTATGATTAGTGTGGCCACTTCCTTATCCAAGCTAGACAACTATCTCTAAGTAGAAAAGCGAAAACCAAGGAGAGTGTAACATTGCATTTTATAGATCAATTAGTTTAAATGGCTCATTGTCTAAGCTTTTGTGTCAGGGAGGGCTACTCCAGTAATGCTGTATCAGGTTACCAAGAGAAACGGCCAAAGAAGTATTTATGCGGTTTCCATCGCTGTTAGTGAATAAAAAAAGCTTACCTTAAAATGGATACTATAGCGATGACGAGATATACAAAAATACTGCCATTGGAAGTTATGATTTGTACATACTGAGATTATTTATTTTCCCCCAGAGTCTTTTAGCATCGCTTATAATACAAATTTTTCCATACATTCAACTCAGATCTACAATCTTGTACTAAATCTATGGTAAAAAGTGAATTACAATGTCCTTTCTACGATGCACAATATTTTATGCCAGGCTTTCGTTCTTCTGGACTTTTCCTCTGTTTGGTCTCAGCTGTCATTTGTAGATCTAGGACAGTTGTTACGGGTCAGTCTTACCAAGGGGTAGCATGTTACCCCGTAACTGAGTTTTGGATGTCAGTTAGACACTTGCTTCATTAAAACGCTGGTTTTTGTATTCCGATTAAACTGGAACCTAACCCTAACATAGTTGGGAAAGGCTGGTGAGATGATGCTCAATTTGTCTCATGACTCAACAATTCCTCCGCAGGTGCCATCACTCGCAGTCAGCTCCAACCCAAGCTGATGTCCAAGGAGGAGCTGGATGCCCAGCTAGATCAGTACATGGCCTGCACAAAGGCAAAACTGGACGAACAGTTAGAAGACTACATGAAGAATGCGATGGACCTGGAGTGACATAGTGGATAGTGCAGTGTGTGTTTATTGTAATTTGAAGACGAGATCGGTGAGCAGTAACTTGTACGTTCTGGACTTGTGTTACAGGATAACAAAACATTACTTTGTAAATAATAGCTAATACCGTTCCGAATTGTTAGAAACTAAGATTGATTTTTAATCATACAATATCATATCAGGACTTTTCAAAGCTCGTATTTTTAAGAAAATCTTTCTCAGTTTCCAATAAAATGCATGAATGATGCTTCAATGCTTTGCGAAATCCCTAGGATGTTTCCGGTTATTCTGCGACAGATACATACAAAGTGTGATTGTAATAACTGGGAATCTGAAAAGGGTTCTCTGTACAGCAAGCCGCCAATCAGAGGTAACAGAACCAGTTGAAGCCGGCCTCAGATTCTATTGAAACACCATGCTATGCTAGGCCAGCTCCAGGCCAAAGTGTTACAACAACATTATGACCCCAGTTGATTTATTAGGTTGCCATGGTTGTGAGCCTTTAATAGGCTGATGTCAATAAATATGTGATGATGTCAAAAAGTCACCTTTTTCAATCAATCCCCTTATATATAAGATCCCATTAAAATAGATGGACAAATTTTAATACAGCGTCTAACCAAAGATATGCAAGCAAACAAAAGACTGATTAAAGTGGTTTTATTTTGACCTAAAATAATAAATTGTAGAATGAAACACATCTACAAACCAGTCAAAACAAAATCACTGTTTTAGGGTTCCGTACCTTAAAAGGAAAAAACGGAACCCGTATAGGATCACTTTGTTGTCCGTCCGTCCGTCTGTCTGTCTGTCAAGACCGTTTACCTCTGGAACGCGTGGAGGTATCGAGATGAAAATAAAACCATATACTCAAGTCTACAGTCCCTTGAAGCTGTGAAAAAATCAAACTCCTAAGTTAACGTAAAAAAAAAATACGACTGTTTATGCCGCAAGGAATGTATATTTCGACACTCTCAAAGGGTTGATGAGAGTGTCGAAATTTATAGGGTATTGCCCGTTGACCTAGAATCATGAAATTTGTCAAGATGCATTATCTTATAGCACACGAGAAAAATCTGAAAACCGTAAATATGTAGTTTAATAACAAAATACCTACAAGTTTATACGGAACTCTCGGTGCGCGAGTCCAACTCGCACTTGGCCGGTTTTTTTGCTTGGATATCTTTGGCTAGACGTACTGAATGCTGTGTTTAAATTTGTCCATCTATTTTAATGGGACCATAAATAAACAGGAAGTAAAGTTATATCTAACTTAAACTTCGAAAATGCCCATGGTCCTTCCATGGGCATTTTTCTATGAACTGGAGGCATAAGACCAACAGAACTAAAATATATGTCAAATAGTAGCTCATAATTAAGACATTACTTCATTCTATTACAAGAAGCAACTAAGTCGTTGGAGATTATTAATAGAGCCACTTGAAATATGTTGCCTATTTCTGTACCGTGCCAAAGATTTGACCTATTAGTCAAATGACTAATCATAAACCTACTTTAACTAGGGGACTCCGTAACATGGCCTCTACAGTCCTAGATCCATTCTAGGACCTCCATGGCCTAACTCGGATTAATAACTGTCATCATCTGCCGAGCCTTTTCCCAACTATGTACGGGTCGGCTTCCAGTTACTATAATCTTTTCAACTGACAGTTGTAGTCAAATCTTCAACATAATACAAGAAAATGTAACATGAATTGGCCGTAGCTCTGGTAACTCCGGCGACTTTGGTAGTCGTCCTTAGAGAAATAAGAATTTGCGAACTAGTTATGAGTTATGATTTGACACATATTTTAATTATGTTGAACCTACGCCCATTTTGCCCAAGACCCTTTATGGTTAAAGTGAAGGATAAACAGGTTTTAACTTTTCTTTGCACTTATTTGTAAAAGGTATTGATATTTTAGGGTTATATTAAAGGGTACTAAAAGTACCCTTAGCTACCCAGCAGCCAAAGTTAATCAAAATGGGCTTAGTAGATTATGAGTAAAGTCTAAAACAGTGATAAAACATTTACTACATGATTCTACTAAAAACAAAATTGTTACCAGTGAATAGATTAGGTTGTCCCTGAACATGCTTTTACTTTTCCTTAGTTGATTCATGCCAATAGTTCTACAAGTGGAGCTCGAAGTGACTACCTCATTCTACCCAGCACTAACCACTAAGCTATTTAAAAACGGATTTTTTGAAATGTGAAGTGTTTTTTTTCTAATTGCAACTAGCGTGCGTGTGTATTGTATGAAGTCAGTGTATGTAAAGTATGTATTTTTAATTACTATTACAAGCTACCTAACAGCTTACTTTAATGGGTGTATAAACACCCTTAACGAAGCGGAAAGGCACTTGTTCTCCCCGTCGTTGTGATATTTTTTTTGGACTTTGACCATACCTAGTAATCTTCTAGTTATGGAGATATTGGGGGTCAAAGTTCCAAATTTTTCACAAGTTTTTTTTTTTAAGTAAAGGTTTGAATGTTTTGATTAAAATGATGTATTGAATATTAAATTAAATTGTAATATTCAATACATCCATCAGCACAATGTCTGCGTTGCATTGAGTCGTATTATTATTATTACCGTAAGCCGTGATTTAAAAAAAAATCAGATTAATATTAATCATCAATCAAACAGATAATACAATCCAACACATCTTAAACACCAAAACAAGTTTCCCAGCAATAATTTATGTGTAGAGTTACTTAGTTTGAAAACAAGTTTCCCAGCAATAATTTATGTGTAGAGAGAGTTACTTAGTTTGAAAAAAGTTTCCCAGCAATAATTTATGTGTAGAGTTACTTAGATTGATGTACATCTTGGTTGTCAGCTGCGTGAAGGGTCTGTTTACACCTTTTATTACTATCGTACATGTTTATATGGCACGAGTTTCAGAAAAAGTCGGGCTTTGTAGTGTCGTCTCTGTCACTCATGCTTGGCGGTTATCACACGAAACCGCGCGGACGAGCGGCACCACCCATACATCTGCATCGCCGCGTCCGAGCGACCGCGCGGACGTGCGGTGTCGTGTAAGAATCGCCTAGGACAATTCTCCTTCGAAAGCGTTCAGTTTTTACTATATTAACGCTTTAATGCCCGTGAGTTGCTGTAGTGCTTCTGTCAACTATAACAAGTGGTTCCTTTTCATCATGATTCTTTCGAAAAAGGCAACAAAACTAGAATTTGTTGGTAATATTAAATAGCGGTAAGGTTTTTTTATGTTTGTAAGTAAGGTAATCTCTGTGTTATACTGATGATTTATATAAAAAATGGGTTCGCCCTATTACATATCGCCAGGTATTTTTAACCGACTTAAAAAGGGTAGGTTATGTATTCGTCGCCTATCTGGTTGACGTCGTACTTGAAATACCTGGCGAAATGTTAGTGTATGATACACCAATGCCCCCCTTTAATTAAGGGACTACAGGTTTGATGCTACGTGTGTTATTTTGGTATTATTTATTAAGCAGCTTTCGACGATTACTTGTGCATAGAAAATGTCTAAATAATACTTACGACATAGAATATAAGATTCTTGACTAGCATAAAATATGTTATCAGTTCACTTACTTAAAATATATATTAGTTTATGTAAATAAGTACAACTTTGTGATACATTTTAGTTACATTTCGAAAGACTACCGGCACTGCAAACCGCCTTTGGTATTGCACCATCGTATTATTAGAATGAATACACACATCTTGAATAAAAATTGCAGTAAAACAATGATTTTTCCAAAATTTCACATGTTTTTGACTACCTACCTGGCAGCCTACCTGCTAAGTTCTTAATGCCCGTATAGTAAATCTTGTAAGGTTGTTTCTCCATTGACAGGCTTGGTTAAGATGAAGGTAAAATTACATAAATTTTAAGCACGTATTTCCCAATTGATTATTTTGCCGGGGTTCCTCCAAAGTGGAAACTATCAGAGCGGTGAGGAGACTTTGAAGATTTGACCAATCATCGCAGGAGAGATGCGAAATGCGATGTGGTTTCAACACTGTGATTAGTCGATTCCCTCTCGTCTCTTCTTGTCTCCGCTTTGGTCCAAAGCCGCAAGTCAAACATTTTACTTCCATCTTTGCCTTGATGGTAAATCTTTAACACAATATCTAGTGTTGCTTACTTTGTTGTTAGGGCCTTACATTGCCCACAAAGTTCATCGTTTTTGTGTATGTGATTATGTTGCTCAGTGAATACCCGTACCAACACTTAAGGGTGGGGGGTTTATTTCTTAACAATAGGGAAGGTAACTGAAACTATTGGCGCTGGTCGTTGTAGCTTGTACCAATCATCGTCATTGGTTGAAATTCTGTCAATGTCATTTTATATATCAAAATAGTTCGAACTTGTTGGTCACATTGGGACTAAGCTATGGTCACGCCGACTATAAAGAGCTTTAACTGGCCTTCCCCTTTGACATAATAAGTATGACTGACCAAATTCTGTAGTGATTAAATTGTTTTTTTTGTTGAATTTCATTGTTTAGTTGTCAAAATGTTATCTTGATTCTTGAAAGGGAAACTCATATTTAGGATATAAAAATCGAGCATCAATTTATCAATAATAAATTATGATACTCGGTTAAATCGACTAAGAATCATTTATAAAATGATTTGTTATATGAAATTAAATATCTGTTATGGTACTTATACCATAGACTTAAGCAGGCATACACTGACGTAATGCCAATGATAATCGAGTTTTTTTTTTTGTGTTTTTTCCTGTCTATTTTACACAGCTGATTTGTAATAAACAAGTGAATGAAAATGAAAAATGCCGATTTTTCTGAAAATAAGTTTAAAATGAAAGTGTATAACGATAACGACCTAAAATCTTACTTTTCCCATGCATCCTAACCAAAGCGATCCGTCGCGCGATACATGATCGTCACGTTCATATTCCACTAATTTGTTTGTAAAACTGAGAGATCTGTCGGTAAGACCTCGCGTTCTGGTTCGTCGAACAAAATGAATGCTACGACGCGCTTTGGTTATGACGCGACTTTTATGTTTTGCATAACTCAAATTTACTTTTTCATCTCATTTTTAGTAGTACAAAGTAGTGTTCCGTAGCCAACTGGCAAAAACGGAACCCTTATAGACTTTTTGTACCTACTCAGTGATATTGTAAGAGGTACTAGTAAACATGTAAGTGTAAGATAAAAGAAGAAAACTTAGCGTAAGATGTTATTGTGCATAATAAACTCAGAGAACTTTTATTTTGTTTTATTTTTATCTTGAATAGGTACGTCGTATAGAAGCAAATTTCCCGCTCCGAATGCTCTAAATAGCGATGTGCCTCAGGTTGGCTGGACAAATCTTCAAAATAGCTTGCATTTAACTAGGTCAATAGGTCACTTTATAATATAATAATAATAATAAATTGATTTATTTGGGACAACATAGGAACCATTTTTGTTAGTAAAACTCCTTATACACTACCACTTATACACTAGGATTAGTAACAAAAGAAGAATAAAATTAGTGAGTCATGTATTTACGAGGCATTTCCTGCGGACAATGATTCCGCATGAGATGTCTCAGCACAGGAGCTCTCGGGTCTTCAGCCACGGCTTTCAGGATGCTATTGCTACTCCCCCGAATCCTCCTCACAAGCGATGCCACCTTTTTTCTGATGATTGCATGAAAACCATCTGTATGCGATTGGGCAAACATCCCCGAGGCACTGCAGAATCGAGGGAGTTTCAACATCATCCTGAAAACATTGTTATATTGGACGCGCAGTGCATTTAGCGTCCCCCGTGAACAGCTGAACCACAAACTTCCCGTGTACAGGCCTTGACAGTACGCTTTAAACAAGGTTATCTTGACCTGATCGGTACAACGATAAAATCTGCGCGCCAACATGTTCCCGCGGACTGCCAACGCCCTGCGCTCCCTCTCCACGTCATCATCGTCCTTAAGGTCGTCGACAAGTATATACCCCAGATACTTAAACTTGGTCACCTGCTTTATATTAGAGCCGTTCAAAGTAATTGAAGGAACTGTGTCTGGGCACTTGCCGGCGGCCCTGAAGACCATGAACTCGGTTTTCCGTACATTATAAATCAGACCATGTGATGCGGCGTACCTTTCGCAAACCTTCAACATTTCCCTGATTGACCTCGCAGTCGGGCCCAGCAACACCATATCGTCCGCGTAGCTGATGCTGTTCACACAAACACCCCCCACCCGGCAACCAACACGCATGCCGCTGAGCTCGACTATGAGGTCATTAACGTACAGGCTAAACAGCTTTGGGGAGGACAACCCCCCCTGTCTCACTCCGCACTCCAACCTGTATGACTCAGAGTGGCAGTTTGACCACCTAACACAATTGGTCTGATTCGAGTACCAGTATTGAAATATTTTCAATAGTTCCGCCGGTGTACCCCTGTCCTCCATCTTTCTCCAAAGCACTTCATACGAAACGAGATCGAAGGCCTTGGAGAGATCCAGAAAACAGGCGTACACCGGAGTCCTACGTTCAGTGTAGTATTGGACAGTGTGCTTAAGAGCCAGAATCGCGCTTTCAGTTGACAGTCCAGGCCTAAACCCGAACTGTGCGTCATGTATGTTGATGTAATTGTCCAGAGAAGACTCAAGCACACTATCCAATAGTTTTGCTACTATTGTCGCGAGGGATATCGGGCGATAGTTTTCCTTGTCCGATATGTCACCTGTCCTGTTCTTCACTATGGGCACCACTGTCGTTTTCATCAAATCATCCGGTAGGTATGAATGACTAATGCACATATTGAAGAACAAGGACAAGACCCTCGGCACGTGTAACCCAGCATATTTTATGTGCTCAATACTGAGCCCATCGTGGCCAGGAGATTTACCTCTACGCATGCTGTTTATCACTTTTTTAAGTTGCTTCGCTGTAAATTTAAATAAAGGTTCCTCGCTCGCCACGGTGGGCCCACCACCTGGCATAGTGGTCGAAGGACCCAGAGGAGAGCGTACTTTAAAGTGCTCCATGAATAAATTTGCTATATTCTCTGGATCATTTCGGCCATCAACATTGGCAGGGAGGCCAGGCTTAACACCAAGCTTACTAGTGGACTTCCAAAATTTGGTGAAATCTTAATTTATGTGACGGCTAAACACCCTTATTTCAGAATTTGTGACGCTACAGAATCTTAGATAATCGATCTAAAACGTGTCCAGCCATCTTGAAAAACCACTTTTCGCTGGTCTCTCAATCTCGGTAACGGAAGTGATTTTGACGACTTTTTGCATATCAACGGGCGTCACATAAATTTGTGACGGGCACCGAGCTAAAAGTTTTGTGATAAGTACAGTGGTTAAGTAGAAAAATGCAAAAATCTGTGTCCAGCCATCTTGAATTTACGTATAAAACTTATGGCTTGCACTTCCGAATCTCAATAACGGGGGCGTTTTCGAATATGGTTCCTTTACTAATACTTGGTGACGCAATGTGTGACAGTAATAACGTTTGATTTATGGCGTCACATGTAAGGGTTTACGAGAAATCAATAAAAACTTAATGTCCAGCCAACCTGAGTTCAAGATGGCTGGACACATGTATCTCCACTGCCTGATGATCTACGACCTTCGAAATGTGTTCAAAATGTTGTGACGGGGACGATAATGATAACCTGAATTTGTAACGGAGAAACTTTGCGTAGTTTCAAAGATATTGACCATTTAAATTTTCCCATACAAACATCCATTAATATTGTGAGGTGACCATAATTTTACATAAATAAAGGATTTCTTTTTAATCGATTAATTGGCCGGTAGCATCCACGCCTGCTTTGTATTTGATTTTAATTCTGAGATCTGATTCTTCATAGTAATAAAATAAATAATTGTGAACCTAATTAAGGTTTGTCTTATTGAGACATATACGAAGGATGATTTTAGTACAGGCGTCTTTGAAATGACGAAACACAAACTTGACAAACTTTTTGCTAATACTTTAATTGATGACCCAGCAGAGGATACAATTTTATTTCTCTTTTTAATGACAACGATGAGATTAGTGACGACAATATATTTTTACATTGGTTCAATGAACAGGTGAGTAAAGAAAAAGAAAAAGTCGCTAAATGTGAACCCGGTAATGTAGATAACTATTTGTACTTTCCCATGTTTATAGCCCTACTCAAAAGACTTTTGAACAAATTGCCACTGTGGTCAAACGTAATGTGTCCTATTTTTAAAAATGAGAATAAAGCTCCGTCTTCTTCTGCTGCGGAAGATTATTTTAAGACCTTAAAAAAATTAATATTTCGAACTAAATTAACTCGACACCGACTAGATAATTTTATTATGACTCATACAGAATTTTTAGATGAGGAACTTAAATTAGCAATGAGTAATAATAAATGTGATTTTATTTACAGCAAACATTATTTTTTCATTTAAATACCTTCAGAGCATTAGTTTAGTTCTCCTGACATAATATATACCTACTAAAAATAATAGATATCTGCACGTAAATAATCAATAACATTTAAAAATTACACCCCCCCCCCTTCCTTTTTTTTTTTTTTTGGAGGGTCAGAAATCATCAAATGACTCCTCCCGCTCTGGGCGGAGCGGAAGGGAGTGTCAGACTCTTACTGACTAAAAAACACCCATGTTCCTTCATTGGCCCTTTATGTTCCAGGGCCGCGGTATCTCTTTCGAACAGTCCCGCAGCCCTGGCAGGCACCGGCCCTTGCGGGCCCCTCCCGTTTGCTGACATCTCTTTGAGGCGCGCGTGGAACACGAACGCGCCGTCGACACGGCCTGCCCGTCGTCATACGACGGACGGATGGCGAGCTAGCCCATTACTCGCCGTCCACAGGCCCGCGCCTACGGTGGCCGAGAGCCATCACGGCGTGGCCCCCGACGCCCGGTGCTTCTCCCGCGGCGGCTGGGACGTGAGGAGGTTCTCTCCCTCTCACGTTCCGCCGCCTCCTTCGCTAGCATGACTGCTTCGCAGAAGGAGGCGACGGCTTCCCATTCCCTCTCGCCCCGGACCATGGCTTGAACCAGGGCCGGACGCGAGAGGTCACCGCCGCCAATCGCCGCTACCCCCTTCCTCACTTCTACATTTTTGTCTTCTATTGATTTAAATATCTACCTACAGTTGTTCGTATTAGTATCACCAATACACGGATTTTCGTCCATTAAAGAAAACACCTTAAAATATACTTGTCCTACATAAAACCTACAATATTGGTTACCCTGCTGCAGTGTTTGTATGGGGAAATTTAAATGATCAATATCTTTGAAACAACGCAAAGTTTCTCCGTCACAATTTCAGGTTATCATTATCGTCCCCGTCACAACATTTTGAACACATTTTGAAGGTCGTAGATCATCAGGCAGTGGAGATACATGTGTCCAGCCATCTTGAACTCAGGTTGGCTGGACATTAAGTTTTTATTGATTTCTCGTAAACCCTTACATGTGACGCCATAAATCAAACGTTATTACTGTCACACATTGCGTCACCAAGTATTAGTAAAGGAACCATATTCGAAAACGCCCCCGTTATTGAGATTCGGAAGTGCCAGCCATAAGTTTTATAAGTACGTAAATTCAAGATGGCTGGACACAGATTTTTGCATTTTTCTACTAAACCACTGTACTTATCACAAAACTTTTAGCTCGGTGCCCGTCACAAATTTATGTGACGCCCGTTGATATGCAAAAAGTCGTCAAAATCACTTCCGTTACCGAGATTGAGAGACCAGCGAAAAGTGGCTTTTCAAGATGGCTGGACACGTTTTCGATCGATTATCTAAGATTCTGTAGCGTCACAAATTCTGAAATAAGGGTGTTTAGCCGTGACATAAAGTGACCTATTGACCTAGTTAAATGCAAGCTATTTTGAAGATTTGTCCAGCCAACCTGAGTCACATAAATAGCGTGCCAACGGCTTCTAGACGTATAAAACGCCCAATCTAGCATCTAGAGCAAATAATTCTTTGGTGAAAAGCTAGAACTCGACGTCGTTATTTGACTAAGGTTCAGTTAAGACAGAATTTACAGGCTGCATTAAAAATAGGATCGTATTTCCATTATTTAAAGTAGAAAATTGAATGAACATGACGCGGACATCAAGCGTCGCCTCGCGCATGCTCTGGAGTCCTGGAGGATATCTTTGAGACCACGACAGCAAGTTCTGACATGCTCAATATCCCACTTTTTCGTGTAGGCTCCCGTCCTCGGGCTGTCACGAGCTTCACAACAGCCACAGTGAGGGATCATTGTCGCACCGTCTCGAAGCGCATGTCTGCTCTTGCTGTGAGCGTGTGGGTAAAGAGGAGGCTCGAGCCTGCGCGAGGTTTTTTCCGTTCTGCTTGACCTGACCCTAAATCCAAGATAAAAATGATACTACGCGTTGATATCTTTTGTATGCAAGCTCTAAATATTCGCTGATAGTTTTACTATGCATCATTCAAAACAACCCTGTGTCAAGCGAGTGAACTATGAAGACAGCACACACTACGAAGTGCCAGAAATACCCGGCCTAACTAACAAAACACAAAAAAGAGTTTTTTTTTTTAATATTATTTCCTCTACTTACCTAGTCCTCTTGATAACTCTATGTACATTTTCAAACATTGTGCTTTATTGCCCTGAATTTTCGCCAAACACTCGACTGAACTTTGCTAGTCTATATTGTACCATTTTGAGAAATCGCGGCAGCCATCTTGGGCACCGGTTTTTCATGTCAAAGATTTCTGTCAAGTTGCGATGTATAGTACTTTCTGAAATCCTAATCTGCTAGTATGCGCACCAGACGCCAGCAGGTCAACCTACCCGAAACTGTCAGATTTTGCCAACCAACCTTGAACCTAATGCTTTAGATAAAGTTGAAAATCTATTAAAGAAATTTGACAGATTGTAGTAGCTTAATGTGCTGGCGTCTGTACGTCTTAGCAAGCTATACAGCCTCGTTTAAGCTCGGTCCGCAATGTCTTATTGTTGTAAATGAAGTAGCAGACTCCCTCCGCTTTGATTTGATGTTTGTCGGACAGAAGTTTTTCAAATGAAAGTTTTGAATCGTGTAACAGTGACCAATTTTCTCTAGGTTCAAAAATTATTTTCACTATTTGATGGGCGCGAACACAGAGCATCATATACCGGGTGGAATTTTTCAACCTCACCTGGAGGGAAAGTACTGTAAATACTGGAGATAGCCATTGTTACTGAAATGAAACATTCCTTTATTCATAAAAAGAAACAAATCTGCATTCAAATCGCTTGCCTCACTCGGGAATCGAACCGGCTAAAATCCGAAAAATACCAATCATATGGATCAAATCTCTCTGACAAACATGATAAATTAAAAGAAAGGAAAACCACGAAATCTAAACTTATAAATTCAATTGGACAAGATACAGCACTGAAGCCGCATGAATCTATACGAAGCGAATCGAACTCAAAATTAAGCGCTACGTCCAATGGCTACGTCTACAGAATGTAAAAGTGTAAAAAACTGACTATGTCAAAAAGTAACGTTTATTCACTTCCAATATGGTGGTTCAATTATTAGTACATTCATATTTGGTGGCTTGATATTACACTTATATATTATAAAGAGGAAAGATTTCTATGTTTGTAACGAATAAACTCAAAAACTGCAGGACCGATTTCAAAAAATCTTTCACCATTAGTATGCTACATTATCCCTGAGTAACATAGGATACATTTTTTTTTAAATTTAATATATTATATTAAATTTAAAAAAAAATGTCCACCCGTGCGAAGGCGGGACGGGCCGCTAGTCTGACATAAATTCAGCAAATCTTTATGTATCATTACGTCACTCAACTAACACACTCATATTTTATTCTCATAATTACCAAAACACATCCAAAACCGATGATACTTTTATTTTATTGTACCTACATTTTATTCACAACGGTACTTCAGGACGATGAGAACCAACTGTAAAATCCGCGTACCATTTATAAAGTTATATTTAAAATGTGATGTTAGCCGCAAAGTATTGAAATTATATCAATGCGTACACGCATGCCTGCACGGGAGCATGACAGGCAGGGAGGGGAGAGGAGACGGGGGTATGCGTGGGACCTCCCGACGAAAGAGTTGAGCTGTAATGTTGTTGATATCGGTGATGGGGCAAAGAGTAGGGGTGCAGACACGTTTATTCGTTTTGGGTATAACGGAGGGGTAGATCAATAACAGCTTTTTTCTTTCTTAGCTGGTGTCTTTAGCCGATAAGTGGCTCTTCTTCAACGTATAAAATGTGCTATCCTATGACGAACCCTTAGGCAGATGTCGGCTCATCTCTTCTCTTCTTCGTCGGTCCTATCTGTTCTGAGGATAGTGTCCACAAAAGAACTGCTCGGTACAGGCTATCTTCGAACACTGGAAGCCTTTAAAACTCCTGACATATTGCAAATATCCGTTAGGTTATACAAAGTTCCTACGAATAGACTTCTTAGGTCTCAGAGCGGTGCATGGTATTCGTGTCAGTCTTTTCAAAAAACAAAATGCTTACTCGAGAAAGGCAAATTAAAAAGCGTAATAAAATCAAAATCGTATTTATAGTAAACCTCTATCCCTTCTACACAATATTCTGTGCCGGCCAGTCCGTCTGCCAAGTCCCGTTACCCCGGTGGGAGTCCACAAGGCCGCAAATTAACGATCCGTCGTGTTTTGACTCAGCTGCGCTGGCGCACGCCGATATCCTCTGCTTTGAGAGATTAATGGCCGCTTCAGCGCTTGTAATACACACTCGTGATCCTTTTATTGGTCAATGAAATCTTGAAATATGGCGACGGGTTTTGATTTTTAAATGTATTTATTGCATGGATTGTTTTTTTTGGAGATATTACGTGTCATCAGCACATTAATGTTGATTGCTGTACCTAAATTGATTCACCAGGTGGTGGAGTATTTATGTACTTAGGATTGAAACAGATTGCCATAGGTAATCACTATTTATTTACCACAATTGGCTGGAGGATTAACTGATAGCTGAATCTTGCGGTTTGTGTTTGTGGTTAGTGGGCGTTTCTATGAACTTCATTTACCTTATTCCTTCGTATTTATAAATACAAAACAGACAATCAATCACGGCACGGTAATTTAAGGGCACGGTTGGCTGAGCGATGGGCTGCTGCGCTGCGTGTCGCGGGTTCGATCACTTCGACCCTCGCGGAACAAATATCCCCCTACAGGCAGGGCCTACAGGTAGTTGTTCCGGGTCTAGCTGTTTGTGTATGTGAGTTTAAATGTTTGTAAACGTACTCACGATACAAGAGAAATTCCTAGTGTCCCCTTTTTTTTAAGAATCATTTAATTCAGCCTATTGCAGTCCACCGCTGATTGTCAGATAACATCACTCTACTTCTACAGCTAAAGCGCCGCGCGCCGATAGGAAGTGGTTTCTATCGTCATTGATGAATCTGTTGCCAAGCGTAAAAGAAAAACTTCGACTTTATCCAATCTAGAAAGTGTACCTACTCTTCTACTAGCCTGCTACGGGGTTATCCTTCTTTCCTTTGTCTAAAGAGAGAAGGGGAGAAGAATTTAGAGAGGAGAGTGTTTTAGACCCCTGCTTTATACCTATTGGAAGTTATTTCACTAGCGAACTAAGACGTTCGATACCATCCTTTTATATGATCGAGTCGTGAAAATTATCAATGTCATTTAAAATGAACTCCTCGTTGAAGCCGACCCCAACAAACTTAGTAAAAGTTTAGGCTCCACAATTACGTAGTAAGGCAAATACTTGTAACTCGCCAGCTGACCGCCGAGACAACTAACTAAACGTATGATGTCCAAGAAACTTTCTCTTCTTACTGCTAGCCGTTACCGTCACTTGTTTTAGTTTACAGTTCTAAACAGGTCTGCCCGGAGTCGAACCCACTGCCCGCTAGCTAATATGTACCGTAATGTCCACATAATTATGCTTATTGGATGAATGATTTTATTCTGTGATCTAGGTTTTTACCCTGACTGCGTAGGTACCTTAGGTATGTATATTATTACTACACCACTGAAAATGTCTCGAATCGAAAGTAATTAACTTAGGTTTCCTTCTGGCCGTATGTATCTTACCTACTTGTGATCTAACAAAACAATATCCCCGTCGTTATTTAAGCCAACAGTTTGAAAGACCCAGAGAGGGCCTAAAAAAGTGGTTCTAGCAAATGACAGTTATCAGCGACAGAAAAGGATAGCAGCATGAAAAGTTCCGAGTTCCACAAAACTGAAAAAACTCACTGAAAACGTTAATCATAACTTAATATAACCAGCGTTCATGAATAAACCCCATAATCGTTAAACCATAAGATATTCGTTAAGAAAGTCTTAATCGATATTGGCTATTCCGAAGCGAAATTCCAGGCCATTTCGATTATCTAAAGGCAACATACATAACACCAAGTTGCTGCGCTAAGTTGAAGTACGGCCATCGACCCACTGGTGGGACTATAAATTGTAGCCTGGCCAAGGAGGGACATCTCTACTATAACGTGATATTTTATTAAACGTGTCTATTTATATTTTAGTGTTGCGGCTGCGTGCAGTGGTTGGCAACGAGGTAAACGATATACGCCAATTATAGTATTACGACTGTGACTCCAATGGCACTTGTCAATGGCGCCTCAATAGCCGCAGTTGACAACGTCTTCAATACCAATGCTTACAAGTGATTAGCCATCTCTGAGACAAGGCTGAACCATCTCTATCTACATACGTGCAATGTATGTACTAATGTACATGTCTCAATGTCATTTGATCCGTTCTAAGGTAGAGTTTAGAATAATCTTTTTTTAGAGCATCTTTATTATCTAAAAAACATTACCTATTATCTTATAATGTTTCTGTCTGCAGTTGTTTGGACTGTGTTACCTAAATTTCTATCGGTCGCCATATAATAGTTGAACTGTCATCTGGACCTTGCTTTGCTTAAGTTGTACTGACAGAAACAGAAAAATCAATCCACACCTTCTATCACTATCCACTGATGGACATAGGCCTATTCCAAATCCTGTCCACCATGTCCTCCGTCTTCCACATCCATAGTTTCAGTCTCACTTTTAGCCACGATTTGACGTTAATTCGTATGAACGTCTGTTCGCAGTGAACTGTGATTAAGACAATTTGACTGTACTTTGCGAGCTTTATAGTTTATATCTCGAAACGTATAATAGATAGCGGGACGTGGAGGTGACCTAGCAACGACTCAAAGTAGATACAAGAAATTCCCTTTTACATATGAATTCACGAAAGAGTAATGGCAGTGTCGCCCAAACGGCACGGCCAGCCGACTTTTTTACGATCGTCGGCCCATCCAGCTGGGGGCATCCCGCTACGTTTGCCGGTTATTCTAAAGAAGTCTCTTTCCTCATAATAAGATGAGGATTAAATCCGCCCTACCCAAACGTTCGTCATCTTGCATTGAGAGCACTATCTCTCCTAATAGGTGCGAATTACACCAACGCCGCTCAGTGTGTATGACACGACAAATATTGACCAACTTACACTCACTTTAAAAGTAAAAGTTGGTGATGTAGTGTAGTTAGTTGCTGTTGAATAAATTGTAATACATTACCGTAGTACGGTCTTTTGTCAAAATTGCAGACGCTTTTTTCTTTAGTCACATTTGAGACGCATCGGTCACAGGATGTTGATGATTATGGAGACGAGATGTTGCTACTCATATTCTTAACTACATTAGTAATAAGTCATTTATAGAAATCCAAAAGAGGTATAAACAATGGTGCATAAACAAAAAGAATAGTCGTTGCTAGCCTTTATGGAAAATTTTGTTACAGGGAAGTACTACCGCAATTCAGCCTTGCTGGAGAGTGTTCAGGGGGTCTAAAATGGCCGCTTTAGCAGAATCATAATAGGATAATAAATTCGTAAAATGGTCACAAGGTGACAATTCATAATAGGTGAGTCTATGACCATTTTAAGAATTTAAATGTAATTCATATTATTATCATATTATGATTCTGCTAAAGCGGCCATTTTAGACCCCCAGTTCTGTATATGGTTCAGCTTTAAGTATGAAGGATATGAATTATTTATTGTCAATAGGTATTGTAACTACAATACCTATATAATGCAGTGTTTGTGTTTATTATTATGAGACGTCGCCCAATATGTTAGTTCCAACTTAAGTATGACGAAATTACATCGGTTCGCTAAAGGCCTAAGGTCTTGGAGAGTTTAGTTACCTCCAGAGACTATCCATCTTGTTTAGTTTCATTATAAAAAGAAGGAGACTGAATATAGTTTAATATTTAAAGCAATTAGCACGCTAAGGATAAACATTTACTACTTTAGTTAGAGCTCAAGATTAGATCTTAGATTGTTGCAGTACTTTAATAGACACCAACGTATCTATTGATCTATGAATTATATCAAGTGCTGAGTTCCCGCGAAAGTAGTCAGTGATAGCTATGGGGACAGGCGACAGGTCCCTGGGGTAAACGACCCGACGCTAGGCACTGCGTAGACGCACCTTAGATGGATGTGTACTTACTTACTTGCGGAGAATTGTTCATTTACCTTCAAACTGTTGCGGGAATATTTATTTCTATCATCAATATAGATAAAATTTAATTTCAAATTCAAAGCAAGGTTTTTTTTGACTGCCTTAAAATATTAATGCAATAGACGAAAATACTCTCCTTCAAGACGCCAGCAGTCTCCTCGTCAATACAGTAGCCGTTGCATTTTGGCCGAAAAATCGAGATGTACGTGTGTGTTCCAATAGAGAATTTAATAAAACCTTCAATTAATTTAATTAATATTTAGTTAAACAAGTAGAAACGGGGCCTTTCAATGGATAATAAGTGAAACATGACACCAAAGGCAATGTGGCATTGGTATGAAAATCCTAACTAATATTATAAATGCGAAAGTAAGTTTGTTTGTTTGTTACCTTTTCACGCCCAAACCACTGAACCGATCATCCTGATATTTTGCATCGTTGTCAGGTGTACAGAAACCGGACATAACCGGTACCTTTCATCCCGAAAAAAGCACTGTTCCCGAGGAAAACAACAATAACGTTCTTATGACAATAGATGGCGCCACGTGTCTTTTGAATCATAATTTAATTATATTATTAGAAGTAGAGGACAAACCGAATTGATTGGCAAATTCTAAATTAACGCGAGCAAAGCCGCGGGCAAAATAAAGTTGGAAATATTTCTTCACTCAAGGTCATACCGTGTGATCTTGAATGAAGAAATATTTACAATTTTCGTATCGAGGACTCCTCCTAAGGTAAGGTTCCTTTTCTGCGTCTGTCATAAAAAGAAGTCAGGTTTGATTCAAAAGACAGTACTCAGTTTGCTAACCTGCTGCTAGTCAAACATCGCGTCATTCAACATACAACACATAAATAACATCACAAATGGTTCGCAGTATATTACACTCCAATCAATATTTATTTACCTATCATAGGATAAAAAAATCTATGTCCTAACCTAGATCATGGTCTCTACGTGTGTCTCATCGAAACACACTTACACTGACTATGCATAGTTTTGGTGTAAGGAGCAACCCCACAGAAGTATACCATACTTCATAATCATTGTTGGGTACTACGTGGTCATTCATGGGCTACACGTAGCCATTCATGGGCTAGCACATGTCCACGTCGATGGCACTGCTTGCAATAATATCGATCCGCGGTAACCAGCATTTGCCGTTAAATGTTGCTAATTTGGACACAGATTATAAATGTGCAGATATGACAGGTAGGTTGGTAGGTTATAATCGTTTCTTACCATGTGCAGTTGGGTGTGTATTATATTTATCAGTTTATTTGTTATTTAACTTAGAATTAATAAGTAGTACTTACTACGTAAATCGGTATGTACCGTTAGAGGCGTTGCTCAGCTTCTGGACCTATTCTGCCGATGTCTGAACGATTTCTAATTCCTAAAGTAACAATAGCCTGAAATTGAGTGTTCGTTTCGTTAAAAATTAAGCTTTTCCTATTTTATTCTCCATTCAGTGGTAATTCAGTATAACTCAAGAAAATCAGGGTGCAGCCACGTAAAATTGGTCCTTATTGTGCTTGTTGAAATCTGGCTCTATGTGAATGCTTTGTCCACGCGAGTGCACAATATTTATGATAAATGATCTTTATTTTGCAAATAGGTTTCTACAAACACTTTTTTTTTAAACTAGATGTTGTCGGTTTTTCGTGCCTGACTGCTCTAAGAAGAAACAGCCGAAACAAACTCAGAGTTCATTTGAAAACTGTGGTCCTCAGAGTCACTTTCAAAAGCGTGAACGTCGTCGCATCTGTTCAATTGCTCACCTCACTGACCTGCGCTTACGCACCCAAACACGTTAGTGGTGGTGGAAGACAGTGCGCGCGCGCGCGAGTCGGGCAGTGGACGCGCCATGCAAGACAGTGAAGACAGCGCTATCTGACAGTGCAACCAGTGACCATGACAGCGGCACGCCTCAGCGTGGTCATGCTGGCCATCGCGGCCATAGTGCCCCGCTCCCACGGCCAGGAATCCTTCGCCAGCTCCCTGCTCTCCGGTGAGAACTAAACTAAATAGGTCCCGGTTTTGGGTCAGTGTGTTACGGAACTTAACAGAACTATCATTGATTTGTGATACTAACTACTGCTTTTAGAGTTTATTTCGGTGGTTCTTCTCGGAGTATTCGGATAGGAGACAACGACTTCATATAGTTTATATAAATAATTGACGTGTACAAGTGTTTGAAAAATTAAATTACAGAAAAAACATCATTTATCATTTACCTATTTGTGCTAATTTTCCGTCCGTCTCAAGCTCAACTAGTCATGCTAGAAATATTTTCTAATTTCCTACAGCGCCATTTTCTATCCTATATGAAAAGTTTGTAATACTTACATTCCGAAGCAACAGTGTCGTTGGTTTAAATAGAGAGAGATATATTATAAAAAGGTGTTACCAACAAAATAACGGTACGCGGAGTATTGAGACTTTCCAAAAAATTATATGACGGACGTATGTTAATGAAAATATCAAGTAACAGGTTTTTGATCTAACAATTAACTGTTCTGTGCGTAGAGTTGATTAATTTGAGAATATTCAGTGAAGGCAGAGACGGAAAAGTAATTAGAGAAATGTGCTTTGATAGCGATAGCGTTGAACTTTGAGACCAGACTAGCTTTCGAACTGAGAACAGTATCGCACGGCCTCACGCTAGGTCAGTAACAGGGTAGGTAGAAAGATCTCATCGCATCTACAGCGGCTACGGTCCATATACATTGGTTTGAGATCGTCTGCAGACTTTCTTGGTCCACATCCGTCATCCGGGGTACATTCTACCTATTAGACAAGGAAACAGAGCATTAAACTGACGAATTACGAAGTACATACTTTATTATAAACACAGATATACACGACTGTCGCAGGGACTTAGGTATGCACGTAGAGTAGTTAGTGAGAGTCCGGGGAAGTAGCATGCTCGTAAAATCTGAAGACAAACGGTTTTAAATGCTGTCCGGTTTTACAGCTACCGGTGGAACAGCTTGAATATTTACATCATCACCAGCTGTTGCCAACCGACTACAGCAAGCAGTCTCAATATAGAGATTCCAATCGATCCGAATCAGCAAAATCAAAGTCAATCTTTACAATGATTTTCCGTTTTTCCGACAAGTACAGTAGTTAGTGAGTTATCGGTATTATGGTTTTTTTCTTCAATGACCATTCCAAAGACTTCTCCTCGAACACGCTCTTCAGAAAACAAGACAGATTCTGAGGTCTGACAAAATTTAGTAGATTTTCGTTTTCTTCTTTTAGTGTGAATTGACTTCCACTCGAATCTCTAACCACAAGTAACTCGCACATGGTTCACATTCGCTTAAATCAAATCCTGGAATGTGCAGGTGGATTATGGAGTATCCAAATTGTTTCTACAGTGACTAAATAATTAGACCGTAACAAACTACAGAGTTAAGTTGATCGAGTTTGATAAGCAACGTAGGAGGTAATCTGAAATAAGAAGCCTCAACCTATTGGGTAGACTCTAGTTGAATTCTAAAGTTTTCTTCTGGTGTTTATTATTGGGCTTAGTCAAAAAACGGTTACGGACCGAAATACCAAATGCTGCAGATTACAAGCAAAACTCAAGTTGGAATTCTTGTGCACTACAGTAACAAAGATGTTGTCAGATAGGCAGTCGCTTCTTGTGAAAGACTCGCACTCGGGTACATCCGGTTACATTGCAAGGAAAAGGTTGGGCAGATGATGAGTAAGATTGTCAGATTTACGTTAATTACATTCTTGTTTGCGGTGACAAATATTGGTATTCTTAGACTTGATTCTAATTATTTACCTGACCTACCACAATTTGTGCCAAAGCATAGTCTTGGTTTAAGACTTCTAATTGCTAATGGTTAGTGGCACAGTTCACATGACACGCCCCTGTACTGTGTTGTAGTCTTGTAAATACTTATAATACTTTAGTGTCGTGGTCCACTTCGGTTTACCTTCTATATACTTGTACGTATGGATGTGAGTTAATTATAAACATATTGCCAACCCCTAATAAATTGGGAAGGGCAGGTGAATGATAACGATCTTATCTACTAGAATCAGAAACAAGATTGACTTACGGTAAAGGAAAACATCGTATAAAAATCCATTCTTGATTCATAAAAGATAAGAGTTCATTTCGTATGTCTATTCACCCAAATAGGGCTTATTCATAATGTTCTAAGTGATCATGAATTCTGTTCTCCTTGCTTGGATATTATTGTGTTTTGAACAGTTACTTATATATATTTTAATAATTTTGCACATTTCATAATGTTTGAATATTATATTGAACGAGTGGGTGTTAATTTATAGTTTTCCATATTTAGTAAGTTGAATGACATCGTTTGAACTGTCCGTCTTTTGAATTGAGAATACAAATACATATTTAGGGCATTGTCCACAAACGATTCAATTTAATTTTTTTGGCTTCGTAACAGACTCTCTTAGGCACTAACTGTAACTTAGAGAAGTCTAAAAGTTCTATAGATCTAATATAAATACTCGTATACAATAATGTAGAATATCACAATTATAATAACATTATTAGCTGATATGCAGTGAACTGCAGAACATAGCGGACACACCACTTGAGATTTATTTTGGTCACTTCTATTATCTATAGTAGTCCCCTTACGAAGATGATCTCTCTAATCATGTTCCTAGCATGGCGGGCTGCGCTGAGGCGGACAGCTATAGGCGCTGAAAACCTCAAACGACATACAATAACATAATTGGTAGTTGTGTTTATGTGCCGTTTGGGGTTGAAACACTAGCGCCGTGGGGTCCGAGTGCCCACCTAGTCTTTTAGGATATCGCCAAGCGATTGGTCGACTCTTCGCGTGATCAGGCGGCATTTTTTTGGCCAAAGAATCAGCATTGTCATCCAACATGGCAATACTGCCGGCCTCCTGGACACTTTTCCCGTTGATAACGATGCGGACAAACTATTTGAAGCTCTGTAACTCTTTTATCCTTTTGATACTTGTACAGACGCCAGCACATCAAGATAATCGACTAATGATATCAACTAAAAACTAAAACACAACAACACAACACAAACACAACTATTAATTTTCAACTTTATCACTAAGGTTGAAAGGAAAATCTTGACAGTTTCGGGTCGCTTAATGTGCTGGCGTCTGTACATATTTTTGTCTATTTCCTATAGTTTGTAAATAAACGAATACATGCCAAAGTAATCGAATTAGAGCGATAATAAATATTATTCACCACTTTATCTTTATGATTTTCATTTAGATTGCCATGTCACGCTAAGAAGATCATGTTCTCCTTGCGAGATTACTCTCTTTCGTTTTGTCACTGCCAATAACATTCTTTAAAGATGTTCAAATATTATGTTTTAGTAAAATACGGCAGCAAAAGAAAATATTTATTTCCTACACGTTTTCATAGAATTTCGTGCACCTGTTACAGTTACAAGTAACTTCCTGTTTTTTGTTCGAACGGAAACGGAAAGTATAACTAATTGATTGTACGGAACCATCTTGTGTTGTTTCGTGTTCTTTGTTTTTACGATACTTATTTGTTCTTCAGGAGGATACATTTTTATTATTTAGGCAGTAAGGTCCACTTTTAGACATGGATCATCTTTGTCTCAGTCTGGCTGTAGAAATTACTACCCTGTGTGGTGCAATTTAAACTTGCCATTACCATAACTTCTTGTCCCTCCATCAACATCGTCATCGTCCTTCGTTCTTCTCACAGCCAAGCAGGCTTCCACCCTTTTGTGCCTTGCTGCCCTCGAACGAACTGTTTAGCTATGGAAGATATGGCAATCTCCATATTGCTGCTGATAACTATATTGACTTAGTTAATCATATCTAACGTTACTGCTGAAAGGGACCTTTTTGATGCAGCTTTGAGCAGCTTTTAACATAGAGGAGATACTAATTATCTTGTTTCATATGTCACTGTGATCGTGTTTTTATCTATCATTTTCTTTCTTAATGTAATGAAAACAGTATGCTATCACGGTGCGATAGTAGCTAAGTATGGCTGCGTGGTATATGGGGCGCGTGTAACGGTGCGTTGCGCGAGCGCCGTTAACATGCGCGGGCGCAGACACGCACCTTATCACTGATAGTGATTGGAAAACGTTTACTTCTACAATAAATTTCAATTACCCAGTTCGATCGTCGACAGAATTTGCTATTATTGGTAACTAAGTAAGAACGAATGTGATTACTGTACAAAATCAACTGATTCGTGAGCTCGATCAGCCTCCAGGACTCGTTTAGCGACTCCTAATACGATATACTCATATTGATGAAGGTAGAGGCGGTTTTATCATCTAACTTATTATCAATGGTGATTTGACTGATGAAAAGTTAGCAAATAAATACAAACCTACATTGATCATTGATAAAATAAAAAAAATATTGAGCGGTGTTGTAAGTGAAAAACATGTTTTACTAAGAATGACTAAAATAACGTGAAAATAATTGTATTGTTAGCGTTCTACACTCCAAACCGCTCTCAGATCTTACATTGAAATGATCACAGACTCGCAGTCAGTTACAGTTTCGGCAAAACAATTACAATGAATGCCACAATGTTACTAGGTTTATGGCATTCTTGTGCCAATTGCGCGCGAACTCTACGCGCGTACAAAAGACATCAACGCGTTCACGAGTTCAATCAAATAATTAGATTTTCACTAATTGAAGTACAAGATAATTTTACTATTTTAGTAAAGTTTATTCGGTTTATGTAGATTATAAAGTATTCATAATTTTGATAAACTAAAAATAGCTACAGAAGAAGATACAAACAGAAGCACAGTAAATGATTTTAAACCATAAAATGTTCTAGGTTAAGTGAAAATCGTATGAGAAAATTTGACAGTTTGTAGCTTAACTTGTTGTGCTGCCGATTGTACCTACTATTTAGAAAATCAATCAATACACTCATGTTACAGATTAAAAACAATTTTTCCTCAATCATGGATCGGGCTAGATAGAGAGACACAATGCTCTTTATTATCTATTATATCTTTATCGTGTTAACATCCGAATTTAAAATATAAATGTAGAAATTGAGGCTAAAGGCTGATTTAAAATCGAAAATCATTTATTGATAATCTTTTAAATTAATATTTATTGAGCAAAACTCATACCGGAATTCGAGATGAATGAATCGGAAATGCCGAAGAGGTCGTCTAACTTAGATTTACATATCCGTAGCTATTCTAACAAACATTTAGAACAGATTCCACGAAAATAGCTACACAACTCACCACCATCTTACTCACTCAAAATCTTTTAACAAATCATCCGCAAACATCAAATTTCTGAAAAACCGAGTCACCCATCTGTTTCGTAACCGCGGCAAGCAACAGACGAAAAAGAAAGCCTCTTCGTCGGCCGGTTAATTAATCGGCGTACGTTTGACACGCCGACATGTGCAGGCGCATGATTCATGCGAGTCGAGGTGACATTTCACTTCGTTATACATTCTGTAGCGAGAAGCATAGATATTATGCTGGTATAACAATTATTGTATACTAGCTTGTGCCCGCGGCTTCGCCTGCGCCGAGTTCGGTAATGACCCCATGGGATCGTACTACCGGGATAAAAAGTATTACATGTGTTAATATAGGTTATAAACTATCGTCAGTCAAGTTTTACAGTCAGTTTTTGCGTGAAAGAGTAACCAACACCCAGTCATCTATAAATCTTCATAAACTTTCGCATTTATAGTATCAGTAGGATTCTTCGTTTATAGTGTAATTACTAACACATGCATATAACATTACGCCAGTAATCTTTTAGTTACATGAAATAGGGGTTACAATCCGGGTACAAATTCAGACTCAGGGCTGCCATGTCTGCGACTGAAAAATTCCTTATCTTCTTCGCCGAGTCGATTCCTTATGGGAAAACCCAATAATACTGCTCAGTGCAAGGTGTATTGTCTGGCAAATGGTATTGTCTTTATGTTCAATTATGTTTTAATTTATATTTTTTAGGTGTATTCTGTAAAATAAAATTTTGAAACTCCATTTAGTGCCATTAAACAAATAAGTAAGATGTAACAAAATTATACTAAGCAGCAGTATCACTAATGTATGTATTTCTATACGAGTCTGACGATAACACTATTCTCTTACTTAGTCAAAAAACGAAAAGAAACACAAGCCATACATTCTTACAGCAAAACAAACAACTCCGCAGATTACATGACCACCTTTCAGCTGCATACAAAAACGTCCAAATCAACCACAAACCGCAACCATCATTGATAAAAAAAGTATAAAACATGACGACGCTGCAATATAACAGATTATTCAACCTCTATCACATTCAGTGTCGCGTAATCTCGCAGCTCTTGGCCATGGAGGGGAAGGCAGAAGGGGAGAGGGGTGGGGAAGAGAGAGGGGTGGGTATTGAGGAGGGGAGGTGGGGGAGGGGGGGTGTGTGAGAGAAAGTCCTGCAGACGCGACGACGCCGGACTGTGGTGGGTGACCAGCGCTCCCACGATCGATTACCATTGAGTATTGACAATCTGGTTTCGTTGTTTTTTGTTTTGAGGAAGGGAATCTTGGGTTTGGGGATTAAGAGTTAATTGTAACCACGATTGTAAAAAGTAAATTATTGAATTACTTTTGATTTACTATATAATCATTTTTTGTGGTTTGATTTGAGGTTATTTTTATCATATTAGTCACTAGCTTTGGCACATAGCTTCGCCCTCGTTTTGGTCGGAAATTATCCCATAGGAACGTTTTTACATAGCCTATATCTTTTGATGATATTGTAGCTTCCCTTTAGTTAAAGAATTTTTATAATCGGATCATTAGTTCCCAAGATTACCTCCTACATCCAAGCTTTACCTCTTTTATAGCATTAGTGTAGATAAAATAACAACTTTCTCTGACTCTTAGTACATACAAGGTGCAGTTTTGCATCCTGGTCAAAATACAGGAGCTTGTCACAAAAGACATAAATAATCGATTTAAATTACGGTATCTGGTCAATAATTAATACAGCTGCTATTTTAAATTGTTTAAATTTGACAGTATTTCAGAATCATACGAAAGCCAATTTCAGAATCACCCATCGCGCACACAGCGACATCGCTGTGTGCGTGAGTTTCGAGTCTGTGCGAGACGCCGCGCCACGTCGCCGCCGCGCGCCGGCCGCATTCTACCTACAAAACGCAGCGCGACCGAAAATCACCTACATTATTGTCATGATTATTTTTCTTGATAATTAACTAATTATTAAGAATCACTATAATGCAGAAATCTTACTAATGAAAGTAGTCCTTACTACTAGTGCCCCAAAGAAACGTTCACGTACCTACTGTAAGTACCTACGGTAGTACGGTAGTTATCAGCTGATTAATAAAATGTTAGTTTTTCTTTATTACGTGTTATTGCAATCCTGCTGAACGGACAATCCTTAAATTGGTAATCTTACTATCTGAATAATAAAAACATGTAGGTAGGTAGGATTTAGCTATAACTTGAGGCGTAGGCGCACGCGCTCAGCTGTTGTAGATAACGCGCGGGCTTGAATTTGGGTAATAATAAATCGGCGCATTGTAGGTAAATTCAATGTCAGGTTTTCGTACCTAATGATTGTTTTTCGTTGTGGATTAAATTGGTTGATTTTAAATTTTCCTTCCTACTTAACGGGCTTAGGACCGGCAAAAATACCTTCGTTCGGGTACCGATCTACTAAATCTAAAAATGTTTTCTACTTTTTGATGAAAAAATGGAAAGATTTGCTAGATATGTAGGTGATGAATTGATAATTTTGTCTGATAGTATTGTTGGCGTAGTTAAAAATTTTAAATCAACTTATTTACACAAAAAAAAATGATTACACGAACAACGTATTTACATAATTATGATTGTCAATGTACAAATAAATAAATTGCCTACTTAGGTTACCTGGAGGTATTGTTCAAAATTTCCACCAGCACACTCTAGGCATAGTCTAGCACGACGCTGGTGATTTTCCTTCAGCTTACCCAACACTAAAACATTCGTTCGACATTTTACAGTGTCGAAAGCACTAATCACTTTTTCACGTAATTTGTTGTCGATTGGGAAACAGTTCCGCGAACATCGGGATGGCTCGACGTAGGCTGTCTCCACTGATGGCATACAAGCGGACCATCTCCACCAACTCAATATTGGAGTAATTGTCCGTCATCTTGTTTTTACCGATATTTACCGGGGCGCGAGGAAAGGAATTTGCAAACGCGCGCCTGTACGCGGCGGTGCCATCAAACAAACTAACTGCAACTGCCGGCAGCGCCGCCGCGCCGGGGCCCCGGGGTTGCGCGCGCGCTGTCTTTGAAGTTTAAGGAATACAATGGCGAATAAACGTTTGCGTCTGTGTGTGTGACGGCGCGGTTTAGGGCTAGGAACAGACGGGCTGCGATTTAATACGGGTGGTTTACACTTACCGATTTCCGTAAATAAGAAATTATAATAAAAAATTACCTACCCATTTTATTATCGATTCGGGTCGAGAATCATTAGTATAGATACCTCCTTGAATTTGAGAAGGATGCAAAACTGCACCTTGTATACATTGTTTATAACACTTGTATCTGTAATTTACTAAAAACACATTATATTACAACACTTCTAACACCAAAACAATTCAATATCACATTAAAGAAAAAAAACAAACTAAAATAACTATAGTGCTCAACACAAACATCATTAAAATAATAGCTTATAAAAACTGAAATAGCAGAGTATCTCGTGCTTGTTGTTACTGACATGTAATTACTATTTCGCGATGCTCTGAAACTCGGTGAAAACCTCACGCGACCGGCTAAAAGTGAATTAACATGTAAAACATGGCTGAGAGGCTACAGAATTTAATGTATTAGCATCTAGTTATTTGCTCAGGTGCTGTACTGAGTTTCAGTTGTAGTTCCGGAATGTTCTAGCTTATAGTTTTCTTTTACAGCTAGTTTTGAAGTTATTTTAAAACAATGTTGGTATTGAAATGGATGTAGGTCATTAATTATTAGTTTATGGCAATAGTTACTAAAGTCGTTACGACTAGAAGCAAATACAGGCAACCTTTCCCAAATCTGTAATTCCAATTACAATGGAAGACTAGTTTACAATTCAATCAATTTGCTCTAATTGTAAATTGAAGCAACGCGTTGAAGTTCTCACATTTGAGACTCGATGTAAACTTATTCCCATAATTGTAAATTAGTTTATTTTCTCTGTAAAAAGGCTGTAAATCGTGAAATTGCGAGGCATCGTCACATGGAGTCACCGCGCAGTTGTATCATAGCCGTGGCAGCGACTTTCGCGCGGTCATCGACCCCGTAGAAAGCACCCGCTTGCTGATCTATTGATTATTAAATGGTTATCGGCTACAATTTGTCTATCCTTAGTTAATAATAGATTTTGAAAACAATAATTAATAGATAATTATAGTAAGAAATGTATTGTTCTATTTTCTCAGTGAAAGAGTCGACTTAGAATTCGAAAACGTTTTGGAACTTGTGGAACGTTTTTGTATGTCAGTTTTACGATTTTTTTACTTTTTACTTATAAATCTGTTTTGTCATCTTTTACACAAAATAAAATGAATGTAGCTCAAGAAATGTAATGATTCGTCTGTTTGGCGGGAAATAACAGTGATGCCGAAAACAACAAATCGTGATGAGAGTTCATAGTTTTGGGTACAATGTCATTCGTGACTGCATTGGCAGGTTGCACACGTTGTTTACAATATTTTGCCAGAGATTATGCTGATTTTGTTCTCTCTCTCCAAATCTCTTTCCTTCTTTCTAAATATTTCATGCATAATCTACTTCTTTAGGACAATAACGTGACAATTCAGCCCACATTAAATCTTACTTTTTGAAGCATATTATCACTGAACGCGATTCGTGATTAAAGCCAAACCATAAGGGAAAACGCGAAAAACCTACATGAGGTGATTCTCTTTTTCTATATTTAAAAATCTAGAACTACAGAATAGTAGTTGCATATGTGCATTAAAATACAAAAACCTAAGACATTGAAATATTCTGACGATAAACACAACGTGAACAAATCGTAATCTACTTGCAAGAGCCAACTGGCCGGTGCTCGCTCTGTCAGACAGACAGAGAACAAACAGTTCTAGTGTAGGACTGCCTCGTTGGCTTAGTGGTCACAATCGCTACTGCTGCGGTCCCGGGTTCGATTCCTGAGTCGGGCAAATTGTGATGGGATTTTTCCATCAGGAATTATTCGGTAGCAGCCACGGAGCCTGGCTCGCCCCTATTACTTATTTATTTATTCAGAAATACATTCTAAGCTAACAGTTTTTTTTACCAAAGCGCTTAAAAGATAATAATAATCATATTAAAATGTCAAATAGCATCTTATAATTACAATAATTCAAAAAGCAAAACAAAAATTATATGTCAAGTGGGGTCATAAATAATACATCACAAATAAAATATATAAGTTCTGATAAGTCAAAAATAAATTTGTCAAATAAGTACATGTGATGTCATATCCGGTTAGACTGGACGCCGACAGAAAAGGTTGGGCAGATGATCATGTCAAGTCAAAATTAATATAACAGTGTTACATAAACATATCAGTGGAATTCAATATTATTACAGTACAGTTTTGATAAAAAAATTACATGGGACTTAAAACAGAACTGGCGAAATGTGTGTGTACTATTAGGTACACCTCTGCCTAACCCTTCGGGGATTAGAGGCGTGATGTGATTTTATGTTAGTCCTATGTTCGCTGTATTTCGCAATTATTTTGCTTTAACCCGTACCTGCTGCAACAGATTACATTTTATCTGATACCTTGAAAAACCCAACCACATAACACATAACGTATATCTATGCATTAAAAGAAACATTACACAAATTGGCTAAGTGGTTTTAGAGATATTTACAACAGACAGATAGACGTTTCGATTAAGAAATCTAAGGATAATGAACTCTGAATTAAAATAAAACCACAATATGTCAATCAGTAATATTATTAATATCATACTGATTGATTTGCGGTTTAATTCAGGTAGGTACTTCTTTGAAGTTCAATGATTCTATACCTACAATAAAAAAAAGTATTTGGAATATTATAATGAGCAATTCATATTGTGGTTTCAAATATGAAGTGTGAATTGATAAAGATAGAGTTTTTTTACTTTTTTTACTTTACGTGCCTCGGAAAGCACGTTAAGCCGTTGGTTCCGGCTGTCATTTGTAGATCTTTGACAGTCGTTGCAGGTAGTCAGTGGCCCGAAAGTCTGACAACCAGTCTTACCAAGGGGTATCGTATTACCTAGCACTAACTGGGTTGTGGAGGTCCGACAGGCAGTCGCTCCATGTAAAATACTGGTATTCAGCTGCATCCGGTTAGACTGGAAGCCGACCCCAACATAGTTGGGAAAAGGCTAGGCAGATGATGTTGAGAGTTTTTTTACTTTTTCTGTTAAGGTAAAAGCAACGTCAAAAACATGTGATCTTTAAAAATATATCGAGACTTGGTAAAAGGTTATTTTAGGTAAATTTTTGCAGATGGGTAATCCCATCTGACACGGCCTCTATCAATATCTGTACAGTATCATATCATGTTATGTCATTGTATGTGGTGCTGTTCCACTAACGATGGGGTACTTCATTTCGTGTCCTGCGTGTTCTGTTGTTTGTTCATTACTTGATGTGATGGACGCTACTAAATGAGCCAAACTCGTGGCTCAGCTGGGCCTTGTACTCATAGATATAGCAATAATGTAAAATAGCTGTGTATTAAACTTGGTCTGCCATATAAAATATATTCTGACCTGAAATATTATATCCGGACTGGCCTGTTGGTCTAGTGGTTAGTGACCCTGACTGCTAGGACGGAGGTCGTGGGTTCTATTCCCACACAGGACAAATGTTTGTGCGATGAGTACGATTATTTGTTCTGTATCTGGGTGTGTAATTTATCTATAATATGTATGTATTTAGAAATATATAAGTATGTTTATCAGTTGTCTGGTTGCCATAGTGCAGGCTCTGCCTAGTTTGGGATCAGATGGCGGTGTGTTGGATGTCCCAAGATATTATTATATTATTATTCTTTCAGTCTATCTAATGGGTTTAAAATTACCCGTAACAAAGCCAAAAGGCACTTGTTCTCCCGTCATTACGATATTGTTTTTGTTCTGGACCATACTTGGGAACCCTCTAGTTACGGAGATATTATACTATTCAATGCATCCATTTGCACAACATTTTGAGTGCGTTACATTGAGTCACTTAGTTTGATGTACAGAATGCTTGGTTGACGGTTTCCTGAAGAGTTCATTTAGACCTTGTATCTATCTTCTTCGTTCTTCTCCGTCGTCAGTGGCGCTACCTGCCGCCCTTTCAGCGAAGCCGGCGTCGTCCGGTGTCGTGCGCGCACGCATGTACTTTCGTTTTCGGCGCTTGCGGTCGATTTCACCGCCCGCCGCGCATTAGGTCATCGGGTAACGGTTTGCCACCAGAAAGAGGCGCAACTCACGAGAGAAAGAGAGGAATAGTGCGGAATTATTAGCGAAAGAATTACGAATGGGAGAAGGGAATTACGTTTGCGAGTATTTGCGACTTTGTTTACTGCATAAATAATGTGTGAAATTATGGTGGGATTCGCGTTCTGATATCATTGTTTTTTTTTTTTTCGTTCTGAATTGTAATGTAGTTTATCAGCCATCTAGCCACCATAACACAAGCATTAGGTTGCTTAGCTTGGGACTAGATGGTGCTGTGTGAAATGTCCAGGGATATTTATTTATTTATCATCGAACATGCTGATATAAGCTACAGTTTTCTTAAATTATCTTACTTTGAGGAAAATGCTGTTCTTTTCTGATTAATCTCGTTACAGGTTCTTAGACAGTAGTTAACCGTTTATCCGGGATCCGTTAAGTTTCTATTGCTATTTGTAGTGTTCCTCGCTGTTGATTTTAGATTTAAGAGTTACAGTGGTTGGGTACCTATAGTGGAAAAAAGTAAAAATAAGGCTCGTGGCAATACGTTATCTTTAACGATTCAACTGAAGTAATAAAAGTATACCCGATACACTAGATCACACTATTGTTTTGGGGAACATGCAGGCACTATCATAATAAGCATAAGCTCTGTTCAAACGAGAACTACAATGTAACACCCGCTGCCGCTTATCAACGAGGTCGTCGTCTGTTTTCCTTTCATTTGGCTCCGACTAATTCTGTGTCAGTGGCTTGAGGTCGCTGGGCGGCGCGGGCGCAGGCCGGGGGAGGGGGGGGTGACGGTCACCCATCCATCGGCCGGGAGGAGCTAACGGCACTGCGTTGTAGAGCACCATGGGGCTTGAGGAATGTCGCCGCACGGGTTCAAGTGATGTTACGAGATTAAACGAGATTAGATTTGTTGAAGATGGTTCCAAGTTATTTATTGGTTTTTTGAGGGATTGGTAAAGTAGTGAAGGTAAAATTACTTTCAGTGTTATTTGTGTCGGGTAGTAATTTGGTTTGTTTCATTTTCACACACAAGTCAAAATTATGAATGAAATGAATACCTACTCTTCTGACGCTGTTCACACACATTCTGTATTCTGACACAGTTGTTTCTATTACAGTTAATGAAATAATTGGAAAAATATGTGATACTGTTTAAAGAATTTTTATTTCAAAGGTAATTAAATTATTTACAATCTACAAAACTATAATATTAATAAATATGTAAAAGTAGAAAAGCGTTACAGGGCGTCCAAAAATTCGTCCGCATCGCTGTCAACAGGAAAAGTGCCCAGAAGGCTGGCAGCATTACCACGTTGGATGGCAATGCTGATTCTTTGGCCAAAAAATAGGCCCGCCCTCTGGTCACGTGAAGAGTCGACCAAACGCTTGGCGATTTCCCGAAATACTAGGTGGACACTCGGACCCCATGGCCCTAGTGTTTAAAGATGAAACTTGAGTTGTCTATATGCCTACAAAAGAGCAAATAAATAAATAAAAAAATGACCGAGGGAATGTAATAAAAACCATTATAAAGACTACAATAAACCGAGCCTCGAGCCTTATTTATAAGTGTGTATATACTTTATGCACGGTAGTTTTTAAAGTATTTAACTATCTATATATAGTACTCTAGCCTGAAATAAATGATATTGATAGATACATAAAAGAGTCACATGAGTCTTGTTACTTGAAATAAACTATTTTTTTTTTGTATAATTATAACAGTCGACGCAAATTTTTCTTTGATCCAGTTTAACATAACTACAGATAACTGGACTGTTCACTCCTGATACCAGCATAACACTCGCCTCATACAGCACACATTCGTAAACTATAGCCGCTAGCCAGCGCCGGCGCAGCGCGTGCGCAGAATGCGGACGATACTAACGGACTCGGCGCAGGCGCCTGCCATTTCTGTAAACGGTAGCAAAATACGCGGAAATTAGGCCCCAGTAATTAAGGACGACGACCCAGTTAGCCTGCGGTCGAGGTTAGCCACGGACTAAGTGTCCATCGTGATAGGGATAAATACGCTCTAGGGCAAATGGTAATCCAATATCACAGTACGAGAAAGTAGAATTTAAGATTATTATCAGTGGGATATATATCCCACTGATAATAATCTTAAATTCTACTTCTACTACTAATCTCGGGGTTTTCGCAATGGTGACTGGAATAGGAAATAAAGCGTTGGTTCATGGCGATGTCGACACATTAGACATTTAATCGGTCTCATCACATCATCGGTCCAATATAACAATGCTTTCAGGTTGCTGATGGGATTGCCTCGCTACTGCAGTGCGTCAGCGATGTTTGCTGAAGCTCAAGTTGACGGCTTTCACGCTATTATACGTAAGAGAGCAGCATCGCTGATGCGAAGGGTGAGGGGCGGTCCCAACAGCTACCTTAATGTTATTGCAGACTACATCCATAGTCCTATTTGGAGGCATTGGATTGGGCTGCATATATTATAGGCTGACTGGCGCCTTTTCCTCTTATTTGTTGTGTTTGTGTAATTACTAACATAGTTTTAAGTCATCTTATTGTACTACTAACACTCTATGGACCTAATTAGTCTGAAATAAATGTTTTGAATTTGAATTTGAATTTGAATCACGAACGATACAACTATTCTTGATATTTTCATTTAATTGACGGTGGATTGATTTTAATAGTTTCCGAAGTTATATTTTCTTAGAGGAAGAAGAAAGCCACGTCAGTTTTATTGTATGGAAATAAAGCTCTGGCCAGTTTTCCACTAAAGCGGAGACAATCGTAGCGAAGAATAGACGTTGTTGGCAGAAAATGAGATTAGTGGATTTCCGCACTTCATCTTTCCACTCCACTCGACTTTGGTGGAAATCGTGTCGTGCTGACAGAGTCAATCCGATTCCGTGTTGATAAAAGTGGCCATTCCCTTCGTCGCTCCACTATTTACACACATTAATACTCAAAAGTTCCGACATTTTCCTCATTCCTCCGCATCACATACCACGACCACCGATTACCACACAACTTTTCAGTCACCGGCGCCTCTTTCAGATTTCCTCTTATGTACTCATTTCTTATTGTATCCATTTGCGTAACACCACACATTCCCCGTAGCATTCTCATCTCAGCCACATGCAAATGCCTTTCCTTCATCCCTTTTGTGGCACACCATTCTGACCCATACAAGACAGCTAATCTTACCCACGATACCCTTAATTTTCTAGGTCTTCTCGACACGCTGGACACGCAGATGGAGGCTAAGAACTGCCCGGGCACGTGCATGCACACGCTCGCGGCGCTGCTCTGCAATGAGGTGCTGGAGGAGGTGGAGTGCCCCAGCCCTTCCATGAAGTGCTGTGCTGATGAGAGTAATAGTAAGTTGGACTTATATTTTCATTGGTTTTACCTGGAAAGTCTCAAGTCCCTTTAAATATGTATTTATTTTAAAGATAATTAAGTCCCTTTGGTTGAAAATGTTTTGTGGGACTTATACCGAATTAAAACATAACGAGGACAAAACTTAAGGATTCTTTTATACACCATCGGAAACTAAGGTACGACGTGCCATACGTCTGACATTTTCCTATCCGGAAGACTCGGATTTTTGCTCAGTGTTCGGAATGCGGGAGAATTCCGAAATGTCCGGAATTCCAAAAAATTAGAAAAGTAAAACAGTTTTAGTAAAATAACATTGTTTCTAATAAAATTAACGTAGAAATCAACTGTTACATAATTGTATTGCGAGTAGGTAGTTTATATGATTAATATTTAAAGCACCCGGCAATTTTATGCAACAAATTAAAACTAATTAAAATAATAACATTGTGCAGGTTAAAATTAAGTATTTGCACACCATATGTAATGTAGAACGTAAAGGGGCTTTTATAGGTTTAAGATCATACCTTGTAAACCTACATTCTGGCAAATAAATGGATTTGATTTGAAATCTTTCTCTATAAATAATATATCAAAACAAATCATAGAATAAAATTAAATATATTCAAAGAAAAGAAAAGTCTTGAATTTTCTTCAAAAGTCCGGTATTTTCTTCAAATGTCCGGTATTTCCTCCGAAAAACTTTATAGATTTGGCAACTCTAAACTAAGGCGAGTTTCTCAAATTCTTTCGGCATTTCACTATGATGGCATTTCCCTGTGCTGCCTGCCCTTCTAAAAACAAGGATGAAATTCCCGCTTCTCGTCCACTGCATTAGACATCAATTCAATATAAAAAAAACCTTAACTAAATGCATTGTTTGATTATAAAATATCAATTTCGTCACACCAAGCAGACTTATTTGTAATCCCAGTCAGAAAAACACTACCAAATGCTACATGCTTGATGCTTTTATCGCAGTCGACGGCTGTTTTCCTACAAGCCTATAATGTTTATCATCTAATCTTTCAGACAACGAGACACAAATGACGACACAGCGTCCGCGGCCGACGCGGCACACGACGGTCGCCGACGACGACTACGACGACCCCACCACGCAGGCGCCGCAAGACAAATACAAAAACAGTGGTAATTATTAGGTACACCCTATTAACTATTAGGATTATCATAATCACCCTATAATGTTCCCACTGCTGGGACTGGGACACAAGCCTCTTGCCTGTGAGAGGGGGTGGACCGTAACGTAATCCACCGCGCGGACCCAGTGCGGGTCACAACTTCGATTCATGCGGATCTAGAACACGTTTCCTCACGATGTTTTCATTCGCGTTTTGAGAACAGTGTTAATAAAATAATGTGCCTCTCTACCACCTAACAGAATTTATGTTTTGCTGGCCAGTTTGATCTGTCACTTCTTTTCCCAAGCTCAACATTACCACGGTAGTGCAGCAAAGTGATTACTTGAGTAAAAGCATTAACTTAAGATACGATTTTTATTCTGTAAGTAGTTAAGTAATTGCTTGAACTGTCAAAAGTTAGATTTCCTAGCTTTGCTTTGACGGTTTTTAAATTCTTGTCTATTTACTGAATGCACATGAAAGAGATGAATCATAGTCATTTATTAAGTAGAGTAAACTAATTATGTACATTTTTAATTAAAAATATTGCATTAAAATATTTGTTTACTAGGTACATACGGGTGTACTGGAGGTGATGTAGAGCGGACGTTTTGGGCGACCGTATTATGTTATAATTATTTGAAGTTCAGAAAGCGCTGACTCTCATCAGTATTTGAATTTACCTTCGACTGACGCTTACCACGTTCTCTTCACTGTTACAGGTAACATCGCCTGCCCAGGAGTGTGCGTAGAAGCTCGCCTGTCCCAGTACTGCGAGGCCTACCTGGACTCCCCAGACCTCTGCGTCAAGGGCCGGCTCTGCTGCGTCTCCAAGGATAATTACGGAGACAGACCTCCTCCGGACCTCGTCGTACCGAATGAGAAGAAGTATTCGACTAAGAGGCCAACTACTGCGGTAAATAATTACTTTTCTCATATTAATTGAGTGATCCCTTTCCGGTAAAAGGCTACTTATATGATAACTGAACTGGCTGAAAACCGGTTGGGATCGGTTTTCAGTCTGACCGGATACAGCTGAATATCAGTAATTTCACATCGAGCCAATGCCTATCTGACCGCCACAACCCAACTGTAACTGGGTAACAAGTGCTAGTATTACGCGCTTTCTGAGGCACTTAGGGGTTTCGTTACATCGTAAAAGGCTACCCATCCACCGATCGACCTCGACGAGCATAGCTTAGCCCCTAATCATTACCTCTTTAACATTAATTACTCCGTTTCCGCAGCTAACAACAACACCAGCTCCAAAACAGAGGCCCGGACACAAGTGCCGGGGCGAGTGCATCTCTGGGCTGTTCTCCTTGCTCTGTGACAATGTGGACGAGGATGCTGTGTGCCCCAACGAGGGCGTCTGCTGCATCACCGAGAACAAGGCTGCTGAGACTACCACACGGAGGCCCACGACGCATCGACCGACTAAGCCGGTAAGAGTTCGTAAGGTTCGTGTTTGAGCGGAGAGATTTTTAATTCATCATCATCATTTGCATCATCATCATCGTCTTAGCTGGAAGACGTCCATGGTTGGATATAGGAATGACTTCGCAGTATTGTATGGACATTAAACTATGTCTGACCGGTACAAGCTGATGAGTGTGGTCATACATACATAAAGTCACGCCAGCTGTCGATCCTTACATACTCCTTTTGCGTCGTCCACGTTCATTCATCTGGTCATACACGCGCGCCGGTGTGGTCATTTCCTAAATTTTCCGAAATCTTCGGCACAATGACTTGTCCTACTGTGCCTCACGCATTTTTCGGCAATCTCTGCAATCTCGTCACACTTTCCGCGAACGCCACACTTAAATGTTTTAGCCTTATCAGCGCTTTCTGTAAGTTTTGTGCTATGTCGGTTACCTGTCTCGGTTTTTTTTTTCATACTCGTTACAGGACTTTGAAGTTTAAAGACATATGTCCTATTAACTGTCTTAAATCCTTTCATGACATAAAAAATAACTTGACGATCCAAGACGAATTGTAGCGCCTTCCTAATGACATGGACCTGTGTTTCCAGCCCCCCCTCCCGCGGTGCCCAGGCCACTGCATGCACAACATCATGGCCGCCTTCTGCAACCCCCCGGCTGTCATCCTGCAGCGAACGGAATGCAGCACCGAAGGATACGTGTGCTGTGACAATACTAGGTATGTAAACAATTCCACTGCTGTGTA
The DNA here is from genome assembly GCA_950022335.1 of Eurois occulta. Taxonomy (NCBI): domain Eukaryota; kingdom Metazoa; phylum Arthropoda; class Insecta; order Lepidoptera; family Noctuidae; genus Eurois; species Eurois occulta. The sequence continues at coordinate 16,477,803 of OX465500.1, read as the reverse complement.
GGATGTGTACGGATAGATTTGCCACATTGGCTGCGCGTGGCTATGCACACAGTGGAATCCGTGTACATGTGGACTCCGTGTACATTTTCATACAAAGCTAGCTAAGCACAATGCGTACCTTAGCTATTGGCAGCTGTAGTAACGACGTGTTACGTGGTTTTGACTTGTGAAAAGGAAAATCACTTGAATTAACAGCTCAAATTAAAGAACCACTCAAAATGTTATCTCCAATAAAACTTGTATATAGCTCCGGGATCACTTAGTATTCTCTTGCTGCTAACATAATTTGCTCAACATAACAATAATCATGATTGCACAATCATGATTATTGTTATATTTTTATCGAACCCGATTTATTAAATTACGTCTTGCAGATTCTGCAATTGCTATGAATGCTCTTCTTTCATTTTAGCTCAATCTAAAAGAGAAATCACTTGCAACGATGTCAAGGTCAGCCAGTCAGTAACTCGCTAGCGTGGTTGACAGCCTAACTTGACATACCGTAGCAGGGAAACCGCTCAAGAGTGTATCGTTAATATAAGACTTACGTTTCACCCCCAGAGTACCACCCCGCACCACGCGACGTCCGACCACGACCACCACTACCACCACCACGACTCCAGCTCCAGCAGACCCTCGCCCCGACTGTCCTGGCTCCTGTATCGTGTCGCTGCTCTCCTTCACTTGCTTCCGTGAGTATTTAAATGCTGCACAGCCATCTCTTCATCATGGCATCACTAGGATCATCTTGGCTCCGTTGGTCAGTTGGCTGTGTGGGGTCTCAGGTGGTCTACCATGACGTCTCAAAGTAGTAAGTATTGCATTAATCTTATTCTAGAGTAGGATCGAGTTGGCGGTAGACATCTTCTATAGCTCCGTCTTTTTCCCTCACTGGAGTGCCTATAAAACAATACTGCTCTGAAGTCATGGTAACTCCCAGGTCGGCCAAAGTATTTAGATTAGGAATTTATCAGCAACTGCCTAGAGTTTGAATGTTGCTAATATGATACTTGCGTGCCTCGGAAAGGACGTTAAGCTGTTGCCCTGCGTCTGATCTCTCTTTACTTTCGTTGGATTGCCAGCCCATCGGATTAAGAGAGTGCACTTGTGTCTGCGCACTCTTGTGCACTAACATCGAGCCTCGATAAGTAGCAGAAATTCGGTCAAACGACATGTTTTTTATGTATCTTCAATGAGACCAGCCAGCGTAGGTTCCTGATGTTTAATTTTCCAAGCCTTGCATCAATCTAAATAAGCTTAAAATCAAATAGATACCAGCAGTAGCTTATTGAGGTGAAGCCTCCGTAAGATCAACCTTGCTCAATTATCAGCGTGACATTTTCTCACACATACCTCTTTCACAGGCAACGCGGAGATGACAGACGTATTCAAGTGCAAGAAAGCAGGGACACAATGCTGTGCTCCGAAGTCCAAGGTGCTGGAAGTGGTGGGAGGCCGTCCCGCCAATGACACGGCGCCGTTGCCGCTGCCCCAGCCTTCGACCAATTATCAACATTACACCACGCTCGCCAACACACACACTACGCCTATTGGTGAATCTCAAAATAACGTTCTATTAAGTCAAATTGAATGTAGGTATTTGTTTCTGGTTGTAGTGGTAAAAAATTGCTTGATTTTAATATTAGATCCCTGCTTAATAATGCTGATTTCTGGTGTGAATTTTCCTTTTAAAGCAAACGCACTTATAGACCCCATATCATCATCATCATTGTCTTGCCCTTATCCTAATTCGTTTGGGGTGGCACAGCATGGTCTTCTTCTTCCATAGATAGACCCCATATCAAATAAGGAGAATTTTATCAATGAAACTGAAAGCATCGGCAAAAATGCGTTCAAGAGCAGAATAGCATTTCTACAAAATTGTGATGAGCTAATCACGTTCAGTTTTGAATGCTAAAATTCGCCCTTGATGTTTTATTTATTTATATATCCCTTACTAATAATGCATTCAAAAATTATAACTTGAATTAAATGTTTCCTACCCTTGCATTTCAGCCCCTTACGATCCGAACTACGGCACAACGCTGTCTTCCACTGAGAAATACAATAAATACGTGTGCGGAGTCAAAGGTAAGTCATAAAATCTACTTTTCTTAAATAACCACTACAGAGTACGAATACGTCTAGAGAGGCATTTTCAAATAATATTCGTGTCGGTATTTGAAGCAACTGAGCGCAAGCTAGGTGTCACAAGCAGCTTAGGACGTTGAAAACTATCACGGGCAGTCTGTCAGTTCAATGAACGGTGACATTCACAAATGTTTACTTACAGCGCCGTCCCCTAGTGTCCAAATAATCCATGCAGCACTATATCTATCTTAGTCTAGACTGTAATAGATCATTCACGTTTCCAGGCACGACATCCCGGTCCGCGCGGCGCCTGGGCCGCGTGATGGGCGGCGAGGACGGCGAGCGCGGCGAGTGGTGCTGGCAGGTGGCGCTCATCAACTCGCTCAACCAGTACCTCTGCGGCGCCGCGCTCGTCGGCACGCAGTGGGTGCTCACCGCCGCGCACTGCGTCACCAAGTGCGTATCTACCCAGCTCATACTACTATTATATTCTGAAGAAAGGAGTCCTAGGCGGAAATAGACTATAAATATTATAAGTAAAACTTACCTAGGTACCTCATTGCAATGTGGTTTTTGTAGAGCAAATATTTCATGATTGTTGCTCTTTGCGGATCGACCATTTCAGTCAAGTAATAATCAATCTAAAATAAATACTATAATAAAATGTTAGTGAGAGTACACTATTCTTAACATACCATAGAATTTATCTCTTTGAAAACCTCGTAGATCTAGTAACTAGTCGCAAGGGCTTCTGCTGAACATGAGGCCCTGATTCCCAAGTCGGGTAACGTGTTATACGATTTTTCCGTCAAGAATTACTCAGTAGTAGTCCAGAATCTGAACGTTTACCCGGTCTATGGCAATAGGCTCACCCCTATTACAGGGGACTTAAATATAATTGTCGAAATGTGCCTAGTTCTTCGGTGACTTCAGGTTTGATCTTATGCAGTCATCATCATACTGCTCTTGGCTGCCCCACATTACTTGGAAGTTGGCGTAATAACCATTGACACTAATTTTCAAAACTTTTGCAGCATCGTCCGCTCCGGCGACGCGATCTACGTGCGTGTTGGTGACCACGACCTGACCCGCAAGTACGGCTCCCCCGGCGCCCAGACTCTCAGGGTGGCCACCACCTACATCCACCACAACCACAACAGCCAGACCTTGGACAATGACATAGCGTTGCTCAAGCTACACGGGAAGGCTGAGCTTAAAGAAGGTGGGTAGTTTAGTATTTTTCGTAGTTGCACCAAAAAAAAAGAAATAAAATGAACTAAAAAGATCATTCGTATTGGTAAAAAGTTGCGACACATTTACCCAAAACGGATATCGCTCAGTATAATGTCACGCAATGCATATAAATACAAGTGCAAGAGTAAATTCACAGTTTGTCTGTCTGTCTTCTTTTTGACGCCTAAAGGTAAACGTACAGTTGTCCGTGCCGAAAGAATCGACCGCGCCGAACGAAACGTTCTATCATACTTATAACATTATCTATTCGTCCGATTCAGAGAGGGTAGGTTAGAAATTCTTACAAGTAATTCTAAACTTCGATCCTTTCGGCAACTTCCTTCGGTTTTGATAAGTATGCGACGGCTAAACGTATTTGTATGAAGCACACGATAAAATCCGATCTCCACGCGGCCGCGGGCGAAACTGCAGGAAAAAACTATTTACCTAGTTCATAATTTCAATCACAATCCGTGGTACTAGTTCTCAATAACATTTACAGGCGTTTCTCATGAAAGAAAAATCTCACTATTTCCATTGTTCTACAGGAGTGTGCCTGGTGTGTCTACCGGCTCGAGGAGTGAGCCACGCAGCCGGCAAACGATGCACCGTCACCGGCTATGGTTACATGGGAGAAAGTAAGTGTTCCATATATGCCATCGATATTGCTTTTGTATATGGCGAGGCAAGTGTTATCATACGGGAACTACCTTATGTGGAGGTGTTCAAACTTGCGCGAATAGTCCCCTGACTCTATAAAAATCAATCGACGGCACGGTTGGCCCAGTGGCTGAGCGATTGACTGCTGTGCTTCGTGTTGCGGGTTCGATTCCCGCACGGAACAAATATTTGTATGGCCTACAAATAGTTGTTCCGGGTCTGGCTGTTTTTTTATGAGTTTAAATGTTTGTAAACGCACCCACGATACAGGAGAAATTCCTAGTGTGGGGCAACGTTTCTTAAAAAAAAAAAATGCGATTGACGGACGCAGTTGTGTCCTATATTCCACGCAGGGTTGGTTTAATTTTGATCCTATACCTAAGCTAAAGCTTGCTGGATGGATTGGAGACTTTTATATTGAAGAGAATCTTAGATCAATCGATGGATCCAATTTCACATAAGAATAATTAGCCACACGAATTGCCTACAGAACTAATACCAAACCTTTAAAGTTAAAAAATTTTGGAGCCTCTTTGAAAGTTTCGGGTACGCTAACAGTCAGGATTTGTTTAATGTCAAAAGTTATATCGGCATTGTAGCATTGTCGGTGCGTGCTAACATGTTGGTGCATAGGTTCGCAAGGTGTACGGCACAGGTTAAGGTAACTTTGTTCAGAGCATACTGTCAAAGCTTTTACACCAGCGCCCTATGGACCAACTATACGCAGCGGGCCTACAATGCTCTTAGAGTGCAGTACAACAACGCCTTTAGGATTCTGGTGCGACTGCCTCGGTTTTGCAGTGCCTCGGGCATGTCTGCCGACGCGAGGGTGGATGACTTTTACGCTATAATGCGCAAAAAGTCAGCCTCACTAATTCGCCGAATTCGAGGTAGTGGCAACGGAATCCTAAGGATGATTGCAGAGAGACCTGAATCTGCAGTTGTAGGTAGGCTTATCAGGCTGCATGTTGTATAAGTTTTGTTTTTTGACTAATAGTTTTAAGATATTGTTACTAACAACCTATGGACATTTTATTAGTCTGAAGTAAACGAATTTTATTTATTTATTTATTTTATTTTTATTTTATTTTATTTTTATATCTGTCTGAAAAGTGAAATTTTCTAGGAACTGTAAGGTGGTTTAAACAAGCCACAAAACGTTTACCGTTGAATGAAAAATATTTTGTACAAAAATTGTACCACATTTGTTTTCATGAAAATTCTTAACCGACTTACCCTCAATACCCAGCGGGCCCCATCCCCCTGCGTGTGCGCGAGGCTGAGCTGCCGATAGTGAGCGACGCCGAGTGCATCCGCAAGGTGAACGCGGTCACCGAGAAGATCTTCATCCTGCCCGCCAGCTCCTTCTGTGCGGGTGGCGAGCCCGGGAACGATGCGTGCCAGGTTAGTAGCTGATAAGACTTTTATGATTGGTTCAAGCTGATGTATCAAGATCATTGTACTACCCTTATCCCATATTGTTTCGGGTCGATGCAGCATGTTTTCTTCTAGCTATATCATCCTTTATGTAGTTCGTCCATCGTTTCTTTTGTTTTCCTCAGCTCTTATAGCCCTCGACAACTTTGCTGATGAACCACTATATGCATCATCCTGACGTCAAAATGTGCCAATTCTCTCTTAGTCCATTATCTTACTAATATAATATTATAAATGCGAAAGTTGTGAGGATGGATGGATGGATGTTTGTTACTCTTTCACTCGAAAACTACTGAACGGATTTGGATGAAATTTACACATAGATAGTTTATAACCTGGATTAACAAAATAGGAAACTTTTTATCCCGCTAGTATGATCCCGTGGGACAGTTAATGAACTTCACGCGGGCGAAGCCGCGTGTATAAGCAAGTGCTATATATAATTCTTGTCGCGTGCAATGTCAGAGTAAACGATTTTTCAAGTTATTTTTGAGCGATTGGTAGTTTGCAACAGCATTGATGTTGATACTGCAGGCTGGCCCGTAATTGCCATAAGAACTAGCCACTAGTCTTCTTTACATGGCTGTTCAAGATCCTCACTTTTGACATCTGTTCACAGGGTGACGGTGGTGGACCCCTCGTATGCCAAGACGATGGCTTCTACGAACTCGTGGGTTTGGTGTCCTGGGGCTTCGGTTGCGGCCGGCAAGACGTACCAGGAGTCTACGTAAAGGTGTCCTCATTCATCGGCTGGATCAACCAAATCATATCCGTGAACAACCTATAGTGCAGCGAGTGAATCTAGGGTTTCTAAACTAAGACTCGATTATGCTGGCGATTTTGGAAAAAAGCCGGAGTTGCTAGTGTGTTTCGGCCTTTATAATTTAATTGGAGATTTTTTGTAGCTGATGCAAAAAATACTTATGCGCAATTGCGCTTAAGTGAGATTCTCACTCTTTTTGCATAGTTGGCGAATTTTGGTGAAAGAAAAAAAATGTGGGATGTGAATATTTTTGTATGGCAACTCAGTCATGCCAGTTTTTATCAGTGTTTAGCAGGTGTTTTCTTGATTTTGTTAATAAGTGTCACATAGATAGCTATGTGTACACTTGTACAGCTAATATGCTAACATTTTATCTTATGAAAACAACAGAAACAATGAACTTGTTATCAATTTGCTTCCTCAAACAATATTCAACCTTTTTGCTTTGAACAGCAGCCCCATTTACGTTTAAAATCACAGACTAAAACTCACTTTTATAATTCATGAATCTTTACCAACTGAAGTCGATAAAAAGTAACACTTTCGTAGAATTAGGACTAACTATAATAAAAAAATGACTGTATATCTGCATTTAAATAATATTTACTTTAAATTATTACTATTTATGCACAGTATTTGATTTAAGCTTCAGTCACACCAGTTCAGACAGACTGCGGACTGGCCGTGGATACTGACATAGACTATAGACATTGTCAGATAAACTGACATGTACTGTCTGTACTGTACGGTGACCGGAGCCGCGTCCACATAATGTCCGCACCGGTATGACCGAACTTTTATTCTCGACTACGCTGTAATGTAAATATTTACAAAACGTCTTGTTTAGTCATATAAGTTATTTATTTAATTTATTTAGTATTATGTTATTTATTTTTGTCGGCATTTAGACATTCTCCCACCATCTTCCCAGTCAAGGTAAAGTCGAATTTATTTTGTATTTTTTTTTTTCGAAATTGTACTGTTTTTTGGGCTTTTTATAATTTTATTATTAGTCAGAACACGGTTTAAAGTTGTTTTGTATGGCTTTCTATTTTTGACACACAATTCGCAAGACTTAAAAGTTCTATAAACCTTATTTTTTATGTATTTGCAGAGCATGGGAAATTGCATAATTAAATATCTCAAATCAAATCAAATCAAAAATATTTATTTGCTAGAATATGGTAATCTCTTAGCACTGAATAGCTATAAAAACACATGACCCTCCGTTTGGGCGCCACAGTCGGTTAAAAAAGCCCAAGTTTTTTTGGAAGACCTGGTATTAGTTTAATACTTGTTTTTTGCTCTGTTTCGTTGTTTTTTAGCGAGGTCTCAAGTGCAATACATATTGTGGCCATTGTAGAAAGCCTTCCCTGAACAAAATATTTATTGAATACTTCCCCATACGTACGTAAAAATAATTTATTGTTAGTAATAAACAGATAATCTTAGTTGTAGTACGAAAAACCAAACAATAACTATTATTTATATAATTTACATACACAATTAGTATTTCTAGTTGTTTATACATACTATCGAAGATTTAAACCGTTAGATGTGCCCTCGCCGTACTTAAATCGCTTTTAAAAAGTGTTCAAACTGAGCGTAGTGAGCTAGCACGTCCGTAATGGAAGACAGATACGAGCACGAGTGAGCAAAACATTGTATATTTCTGTGCCCTAACAGGGTCCATAATATTGTTCGTAGCTGTAAGCCTTTTTGTAACACCTTTTTAACATTGTGGAACGCAAATAAAATGAATATGAATAGTAGCATTGAAATTCAGTGCAATCACTTTTTGAAGCGGCAGGGACGATCTTTCATTTCAAATCTTAGTATTCTACATGGAATAAGAGTCTGTCTGCACTTACGTAGTTTTGAAAATAATTTTCAAAAGAAAACTATATTTATGATGATAACACAATATTATGATTATTTCAACGAGACACCTCGAATTTTAGACCTGGAATTTCATTTTTTTTTCAAAATATAGTACGTGGCAGAATCTCTTAAGATTATTTATTTTTATTTTATACATAAATGGCTATGCTGTTAAAAATGCACAATAGATGTGTTTTCCGTAGAGTATACAGCCATAATTGTCGGATTATAAAATAAACTATTTATTTTTAGTTTACGCCCGATTCCACCAGTTTGGGACACTTATTTACATTCTGTTCAAACATTCGTTTTGATGTGTAGTTGACCTTATAGTAGTTTTATCAGAGAGTTAATAGAGGAGAGCAGATGCTTAGGAGCTAGAGTGTATCCACCGAAGCTGTGCGGAGATGCGTACAAGCTAGGTCGGTGCAGAAACCTTATTCTCACAAAGCTAAAAATCATTTTGATTTGAACCGCAGACTTGTCAGTTGTAGCTATATTGAAACGCGAGAACGTAGATCATTGTGATTTTATTAGTGATGACAAACCAGAGGTAAAATAACCAAATGAAAGGTCTGTAAAAGCAAAATATATCTCGTTGTATGAAGAGCAAGTGATATTCAACCTTAGGAAGATACCTATGAGGTCGACTTTACTACGTATTAGTTTTAATATTTTTCCAAAGTTTTGTGTATTTGTAAGTACATACAATAATAAACTTGTCTAACATAAAATTCTGGTGGAATCTGGTATCTCTCCTTGTGAGGTTGTAAATATTATTGAGCGCATGGTTCAGGCTGATTTGATATTTCGCGTAAAACACTCATTATCAAGTTTTTAGTCAAACTACAATAACTGTCGTTTCAGCGACTTTGCGAATATTAGGTTCACTGTGTTCTAAATCATGCATGGATGGTACAGATCGCGTGATACGAATCAGCCTGTTCTTAGTTCAATTACTTGTAAATGTAGGTACTTTATAATATGCTAATAAATACGATAAAATTATTCTGGGTTTTATTATCTTGTTCCTCTAAGCGTAAATGTGTGTCCGATTGATGGCAATACGCTCGCCCCTATTACATAACATTATGCCTGTAATCCCCGAAGGGTTAGGTAGAGGTGTACCTAATAGTACATCCACATTTCACCAGTTATGTTTAAGTCCCATGTAATAGGCTTGCTCCCTATTATTGCTTCTTTTTCAATATAGAGTCGTTCTGAAATGAACTTAAGTTATACTAGCGTAAAATTGGACGTAGTTATGCAGAAACGTTCCAACCCACAAGTCGCCCGAAATCGAGATAATGTGTCCAATTGATATTCATTCGGGTGGATTAGAATTAACTTAAGATTAGGTTTGGTGTAAGAAATCAAAACATATTTAGATTAGTAAATCATATTTTATTCAGAGCTTACGCTCACGTGAATACAGAAAAGCGTTGTAAACTAATTTCGTATTAAATATATCAAATATTTTGCTTCATTTTATACATGAATGAGTTTGTATTCATTACACGGAAAAAAAAAACTGAAGACTTGGCTTAGCAGTAATATAAGGCCTAATACTGTCACGAAACAAAATTTAACAAATGCCATTCTGTTCCGTGGTGTAACGGTATGAGCGCACTAAGCATCGCGGATTCGGCTAGCGCCGATCAGAAGCAGCTTTATATCCGTGAAATTAAAGCAAATAGTCCGACGCGGTGTCCAGTCACGTCTTCAGAACAGAATAGAGGCGAACGCCATTCTTTGTCGCTTTTATTGCACGGACATGAAATTTCCGACCGACTCCAAGTCGACTTCGCGTTGGTATTTAGTAGTCACTCCCTTTGTAGGTGTGTGCATCTAGTAATAATATTCCTGCCGTATAGTATGGGACCTAATGCTGTATTGTAAGGCCAGTTTTAGTCGCTAATCACTAAATGATGAAAACTTTAAACGTTTAACTATGGGTATTGCCCCATCAGAATTAATTTTAAATACTTTTTAAACATGGTTAAATATATTGTCTAACAAACTATTCGATATCATTATCGATACACATTTTGATATGTGGCACACTAAATAATATAATTATCTAAAATAATATAGCGAACATTATAAATCTTAACGTAATAATTATAGTGACATTAAAATTAAAACTATTTTATAAAAATTAAATGAATAAAGATGTAATTGTTTGGAAATTATTTTTGAATATATTAAAGTGTCGTAAATGGAAAATAAAATCTGAATTCTGCTTGAAAAGTAGAAATTATAAATATCAAGAGAAGAAAATATTACTACAATCGATCAAAATCTACACTATTTCGACAGTTGACATAATAATTTTGTCGTTAGACGCCCGAAAATCTGAGAATCAGTCTTACCAAGGGTATCGTGTTAATCGAAAATTGGGTTTTAGAGGTCAGATCGGCAGTAGTTCCATGTGAAGTATTGGTATGATCTGTATTCGGTTTAGACTGGAAGCCGAGGCCATCAAAGTTGGGAAAAGGCTAGGCATATGATGAGTTGAGATAATAACTTCGTTTCAGAATATTTAAGACTAGGTGTCCCGCGCAACTTTGCGTCACATATTTAAGATTTTCGCTTTTAATTTATTTACCCTGTGTGCAAAATAAAGCATATTGGATTAATTTTATACAACGTTCTTGTTAATCGATTGTTCGTGTAAGTATCGCCTAACGATATCATCAAAAAATATAACATTTTTTAAAACTACATAATATGTTTTATTTTCGTCAATTTGTTATACAATCTAGTTTGTCAACTGTACCAATATAACTAACTGTGAATACATATCGACACACATAAGCATAGACACACGGAGTACATACTCACTTCTTATAAAATAACATATATACGTATATCACACCAAATAGATGAGATTTTTAAGAAAATTGTCGCATTAACATTATTTGATGAATTAACACTATTTCAAGCCCGAAAAACTATTTCAATAGTACGAAAAAGGATTTATTTCAAGGCCCAAGCGTAACTAGCACCTCTATCGGCGAAAATTCGCAACTCACATTGAACACAATATCTTCACGCCGTCTAAACTAAAGGTACAGGACAGTATACTGGGGTATATTTACTGTCATCAGTTGGCGTTCCGTTCCACGAGAGGTTTCTTATGAGATGAGGGCGCCGGTAGCTTGGAAGGCTTCTTGTTTGAAACGGAACGGTCTGCGTTCTCTTTGGCGTTTTCCTGTTGCTGTGAATGAAAATTAGGAAATGTTTGAATGAATTTTGTGGAAATTTAACAGATCATCAAACCGATTGTTCTGGTAAATGCTAAATATTTTGTTACTCGATAAAGTGACAAAAGAATTGCTAAACGTGGTGTCTGGATCCAGGATCAGTGATTTCATAAAAAAACCGTTCTAGCGGGTTAAAGGTATCAGACGTATTACTGAATTTATTCGTTGATTGAAAAATGTTCCTATGATTACCAGAGTTTAGTTTGAAATCTTGAATACGAAATGAATCAGCATTGTCATTTAAGGTCGAGCATGACTTGTGCCATTAGGTCCGACTATGCTCTATTATGTAGTCACACACTCAGCAGTCAAAAGTTAATGTTTGATACCTATATAGAAATTATTTCATAAATAGTATGGGTCCGAAAATGTGATGTCCGTAGGAGAAAATATGTTTTTGAGTGTAGACATATTTGTACATGCAGTTTAAGTAACTTTCTATCATAGTTTTCTTTTTGGCTTTTGACCTGTATTTGGAATGTAGTTATCGAGTGTTTACCTTCTTCATAGTGTACAGTATGTCAGTCTCCGAGGTGCTCTTGACGATGTGCTTGTTCCGTCCGGCGGGCGCGGGGAGGGCGGCGCGGGCGGGGAGGGGCGGGGAGGGAGCCGCGAACACGGCGGAGTCTTCTGACGTGGAGCACTCCGAGTCGCTGGCGGCCGGACCTTCCAGGTCCGACTCTATCACTACACAGTCCTGGGGCGAAAAAGGACATGAATATACAGTTGCTACTAAAAACTTCCAGATGGATAAACCCAAAAACACTAGGCATAATGTTATTGGGTGTTTTTTAACACCCTTGCTCGTAAAGCTCATGTAATTCCACCGGTTTTAAATATGTAAAGCGGGTCATAAAAAACGCGTGTGTTATTAAAGCAAATAGTTAAGTTATAGTCCATATAAATTCCATAACAGCATTATTTGCCATTTCAAATATCGTAATATTACTCCAGCTAGTGAGCAGCGCGCTGTTGCTATTCCGAACTAATCGCCGCGCGGCGCCAGTCAGTAGGCAGCGCTAGCGCGCTGTTAAAATGGCGGGAAAGCAACAGTGTGCATTCACAGATTGAGTTTATTTAAAAAAAAAAACAGTTCATTCGGTAATTTAATAACTTGGCTGCATGCTCTAGCGTCTTTGCCAACATTTTCACGCAGCCACGGCAGAAAATAATCCTCGCGCCATTTTTCTCAAATTTTCTTTTCTTTGTACTTGTATTGTGAATATCTTTTTTTCTGTATCCTCGCAAATGTGTTAAAAAACGTCGTACGATATACGTGCGTATTGGTTATAACGCACTAATATCGTAATGTACTATTACAGTTCTTTACTTCTAACAGCGGCCATCAATAGTAACTTCACTGTTGTGAGATTAAAGATCATTGTAATTTTGTCAAACTTGTCAATGGCTGCAACTTGACAACTTGGCTGTATTTAGTCTGTACATAAATTGTTGAATAAATAAAGAAAAAACTATGATAGAACTGTATAATAAATTAAAATATCATACATCATCAGTGCTCTGCCTCATAGCGCGGAACCGGGCGAGCAGTCGGTCGTGCGGCGACGTGGCCGCCAGCTGGCGCGGGTAGCGGTACTCCGTGCGGGACGGGGTCTTGCCTGGAACGATACATTATTATATACATTTGTGGGTTTTCACAAAATATGGTATAGCTAACAGAAGTGCCGGGTTCATGCAATCTTATTCCTGCCAATGAGTTTTGCATTTTCAATAGCGCAAGAAGTATGGTTTACTACGCTACTGACAGTACTAAACTCCTCACCAAATTCAATTTAGATGGTCATATTTAAGGACGTGATCCAGACCATCAAACTGAGCAAATTTCTCTATTAGATCAACATAGTTATCGAGAAAACAATCAGTTGTTCCATGCAACATTTTAATACCAACTCAACCAAAATCTATAGGTCGACGACTCCAGATAAGTCTACCGACCGAACTACTAGTTTATGTCATTGTGCAAAAACTTTAAAGCAATAAATATGTATCAACTAACCTGTAGGCGAGTACACCTTATACTCCTCACTGAGGTACCGTCCCTCCAGCTCGGCATGTTGAGCGAGAGCTTCACACAGCTGCGCTTGCAAACTGTCCACGTGCGCGCGCGCCTGCGCTACGGACGCGCAGTGCGCGGCGCGGTGCGAGCGGGACAGCGAGATCAGCTCGCCCGTCGACGTGGACAGGGACGACAGCTGGGACATCGCTGCACTGGAGTTTGACTGCAAAAAAAAGGAGATAGGTCAGAATAAAACTATTAAATTATCATACTGTCAGTACAGTATGATTCATTGATAACAATAATTTCACTAATGTGATATAAAAGTCAAAACTGTTGTTCAATGAAGTGCTAGCGTTGCTTCAAAAAGAGATGTGCATGTTGATGTTCGATGTTTTATATCCTTTTGCGATACTTGCGTTTTGAATATGAATTTACAGCAGCAATCGTTAGTATCTTAATGTCTCATCTAGTTGGTAGTCTATTGATAGTAATGGACACCATTCAATTATAATCTATTATGTTGAGAATATGTCAAATAGATGTATTCAAATCTAAATACTAATTCTTATCATTATTCATTAGGAATTTCCCACTAGCAGCCACAAAGTCAAGATTTGTGGCTGGTTGGGGTGGGTGGCAATAGGCTCGCTGCCTACTACATAGGACTTAAACATAACTGGCAATGTGGGTGTGGTGTTAGGTCCACCTATCTAACCCTACGGCGATTACATGCGTAATGTTTACGAGGTTACCTCAATCTTGCTAACAAGCGCGTCAGTGATCTGCTTGGTGCTGTCTACGATGTTGGTCAGAGTGCTGTCGGCGTCCTGCACGAACTGCGCGTACGACGCCTCGTCGGTCGATATCACGTTCGATACTTCTTGCTGTGGGATGAGAATAAAAGATTTAATTTGGTCTTGATAAAATTACACGGGGCGGCACTGATTTGACTTTTGATTCAATTTATATTCAGTGAAAGATGCCGAATGAACGCCGTCTGATACCAGTTTTACATACCTCAACTTGTGCCCTAGTCTGCTCCAGTACCCTGAGCATCTCGTTATTGATGTGTTCCACAACTTCGACCACATTCTTACTGAATATCTCCATGTCCACGTTGATGGCGTTGGTGCCTGCAAAATAGCCATTTAGCAATACATCTTTTTTTTGGGGAAGAACGAAGGCACAAAAATATGGAGTTACAGGTCACTCATGAGTTTACCACTTTTGTCTTTCATCACGAAAATAAACGTGACCGAGACCTGGACTCGCCAAGCCGTCTTGAGCAAGGGTGGTGATTAATGCTCATGCCTTCTGTATGAGAAGATTGAGAAGCAGCCTCTGCCCAGCACTGGGACAGTAATAGGCTGGTATTATTATATAATCAGTATTTATATAATAAAATCCTGAAGCCTTGTCTGGCCATACGACAGGGAGAAAAAAAAAACAATTAAAAAATAACTCGCCGCTTTTCAAAGGCAGGTAAGTCGAAGAAAAAAATAAATTACATACCTTCCTCAAATTCCTTCCCATACTTCTTGATATCTTTAGCGCACTCTTCCCTCCCATTCTCGCTCTCTTGCAAATCTCCCTCCGCCATCTCCAATTCCTCTCTATCTGCCTCCGCTTGTATCTGCTGCCATTCCTTATAGCGCTCCATCCGTTCTTCTAACATCTTCTTGTGTACTTCTATTTCTGCGACTTTCTTTGCTAGTCTGTCCTCTAAAGCTTGTTTCTCTGTAGCCACATGTCTCGCTATTTTTTCTTCTAGAAGTCTGCGTTTCTCTTCCATCCATTCTTGGAGTCTGTTCTCTGTTTGTTGTCGTTCAGTTTCGATATCAGTAAGTTGCTGTGTTAAGAGTTTTTGGAGACGTGCTGATTCTTCTTCCATTTCCTGTTGGTATAAGCTTTGTGGTGAGTTTAACTATTCGGTAACTATTTGTGTTAATACATATTTCACAGAGGTAAAGTTTATAAGTTTGGATGTATCTTCGGGACTACTGATCTGATTTCGAAAATTCTTTCACAAATGGGAAGTAACACGAGTGTCATAAGCTTTATTTAAAATGTTCCTGTGGGGTAATTTTCAATCATAATACGACCGAAGCCGGGGCCACAACCTAGTTTTGAAGAAATTGAGATGTGGGTTTTTGTTAGAAATCAGTTAGGTAAGCAGTCACTCCATGTAAAATAGTCGTATTTAGCTAGCTGCATCTGGTTAGACTGGAAGCCCACTCTAATACAGTCGGGGAAAAGGTTAGGCAGATGATTTAGAAGAATAAAAGTGTAACATACCGCTCGCCACGCGTTTGCCTTGTGCGCGCGACGCTCGACGTGCGCGCGGCGTGCGTCCCGCTCGCGCCGCGCCGCGCCCGCGCGCGCCAGCCCGCCCGCCTGCGCGCGCGACCCGAACGCGGCGTGCGCGCGCTGTAAGGACGACACGCGAGCTGCCGCGCCTACGTACTGGGGAACAGAAAGCCACCGTTAAAGTTGCTCTCAAAATAAATAACACACAGCAGTGTTAGATAACGTAGATCGTGAGTTCAAGCTCTTTTTTATTTCATTAATTTCATCACCATTGCTCTCTAAAACGAAAGAGGAAAACATCGTGAAGAAACCAGCTCATTCTCCAACCCGCTCGAGCTAGCGTGGTGGTTTATGGGTCTCCCTTCTCACTGAATCTACGTCCCATAATATTTGTTATCGACGCGTGTGCTTGATAACTCACCCACTGCTGCACGAAGGCGGCGACATTCCCCTTGACGTCGGTCGCGTGTGCCTGCTGCAGTGACGTCACGAAGCTGTGCAGGAAGGCCGCCAGCGTCGCCTGCACGGCGGCGCAGTGTGACGTCACGGATGACTGTAGCGCGGAACGGTGCGACAGGCTGGACTGGACTAGAGTGCTGTGGCTCTCTGATGTTGCGGATTTTATCTAAAAAAAAGGGAAAAATTAAGACGGTCAAATTATCGTCTTAAATGCTGAATGTGTTTGGATGAAATTTGGCAAAAAAATAGGCCATTACCCAGTACGTTCCCGTGGGCTAACATCCGACTTCTATACCGAGCGAAGCCGCAAAAAAAAATGTAGTAACTTAAAACAATCTTACCTCATTCATAGTATCAATGAAGGTCTGCACCAAGTTCTCTAACTGTTGTTTGTTTTGCTCCTGCGTCTGCGTGCTCGAAGTTGTGTATGTATCTGTAAACATTATAATACTCGTACATACATTTTTCGTACTTTATAAACTTCCATTTATACCATACTTCTGGGTTGTTGTGGACAGTTAGATTATATGAGGAGGGATAAAAAGCAAATAACCAAAAGAGTATGAATGTGGATAGATTGTGTGAGCAATGATCTGAAAGAAAAAAGGAGTAAATGATAATAATATAGTGACGGCTGACAGGTGAGAATGGAAGAAGACGAGTTGCACCACCTCAAGTAACATGGGACAGGGGCAGGAAAATGATAATGATGTTTGTATTTACCTAGCGCGCTCTGCAGGTTGTCGAAGGCGCTGTTGACGGTGTCGGCAAAGTGCCGCACGCCGGTACTGATGGTGCCGCGCTGTTGTTCCGACTCCTCGCGGTACGTGCGCGTTATTTGCAGGTTCGATGATTCCACAGTTCTGGGGAAGAACAGTTATTTAAAAATACTGGATTAAATACATCAACTCACTCCTTTTGCTCATGGGGATAAGCAGGCGAAAACTAACGCCTCGTAGGTCTTGTGGTCGAAGTGCGACTGTTGACCATGAGGTCCTAAGTGTGAGTCCCAGGTTAGGCAGTGTTATTGGAGATTTACATCCGGAATTTCTCAGTAACACCCACGGAGTCTGGATTTCTGACCGGTTGACGGCAATAGGGTCACCCCTGGTACTATTAGACCCTGACCCTTCGGGGATTTTAGGCGTTATGTTATGTGATGTTGAACTTACTTGCGCTTGTCCACAGTGTCGTGTAGACAGGCGACGTGTGTAGTAGCCACGTCGGCAGTGGCGAGTAGTTCCCGCGCCTGCCCAGACAGAGCTACCTCAGTGCTGCAGTGAGCTGATACTAGCACCTGTTGTTCTTCGCATGCTTGCTTCGTGCGGACCAGTTTCTGGAAAAAAAAGTTGGCGATTTAAAGAAAATATTCTTGGCTGTCAACACCAGAAAACTAGCGCTGTGCCACTGTCTCGCATGGTGTACCAGCCTTATGCTGAGCGATGGCCGTTTTGTGTGGATACGACGCATGTTTTTCCTACTTATTTTTTGTGCTTTCTTATGTTATGCGTCAGGTTTTAGCGCAAATAAATGTGAAATATGTGGCCTAGTATGAGTCCGGGTCATGAATTTAGAAAACAATGTTCATTGACAGTTTTTTATAATTATAACGGCATCAGGATTGAAATGCATGAATGTAGTCCAACTGATTACCATTTACACATGTCAAGCATAATACCCAGGAATAATCAGTGACAGAGACGATGATCTAAGGGTGGCTTATGTCCCTCCTGAGAAGTTTCACATAAAAACCGACACGGGACGGAGAGCAAGCGAGCAACGCCGAGAGCCTTGGCGAAAATGTACAGCTGCTATTAAAATTCGAAAGATTTTGAAAGAAAACATTGTCATATATGAAAGCATAAGTTTAAGGTGTACTTACATGGCTCGTACTCGCTAACTCCTTCTTCGTGCCCTCAAGCTGAGTGACGGTGCTAGCCAGCTCATTACTCTTCACCTCCAGGGTCTGGTTCAGCTCCTGGAACACAGACTCCATGCGATCTCTCTCCTCCTCCATGGCCCGTTTTTTGAGGAGCAGCTCTTGAATCTCCTTGCGTTGTTCCTCTTCTTTTAGCGTCATTTCTGCGTAAGTCTCGCTGGCCAGATATACGCCTGTAGAAAAGGTCAGTTTGAAAGTATATATCCACAAAAAAGTTATAAAGACAGATGAACTTGTTTTTCAACTGTTTATTGGCTGGTCCAATGGCATTTCAATGATGATTACAACTGTAAAATGGCTATGTCGTCGTTATATTATAATGATGGAGATAGGAACGAAACTTTCAGTCATTTCAACATCATGATTTCAGCATAAAAACGTTGACTACTAGACATATATAGGCGCTACACTTCCCTAAACATCGCCATATCGACTGAATTTTCGCATTTTTCCATGGCCTTTTCTGTCGCTCAGACCAGTCATTTGCTAGAGCGAGAAAAAGCGTTCTGCCGAGCGTACCGTCGATACTGCCGCGTGCGATAGCAGTTTCACTCTGGCTCTGTTGATTTAGCTCTAAAATGCCATGCTTATATGACAATGATAAACCAGTACCAGTGCAGTACCTATGTGCTCTTCTATGTTAATATATTGTCCTGTTAAGTATCTGTGTGTACATAAATAAATAATAAATAAATAAATTCCACTGTAGTAGCATGAACAAAACCCACCATGTATTGTAATGAGCAATCAAATGCGTGCTGTCTGCAATCTTTGCTTTTTGTTAAGGCTTTGTTGATTTGAATGTACTAATGGTTATCAAAAGCTAACAAATATAGCAATATTACTCCTTACCATTCCTATCCCTTGAAGCTTGCAAGTCCCTCTTCAGTCGATCAATCTCCTCTGCATACTCCTTCAAAATAGCCTTTTTAGTCATCTTCTGATTAACTTCCGGCTTATTCTGTATATTCTTGGCGCGATGGGCATACTCCAGGGTGCTCATGGTTTCTTCTAGGTCCTTGTGTCCAGGGGAGATAGTCGCTATGATTGAGGTCTTGGTGCGACCGCCCAAGGATTCTTGGAGGATTCGGGTTAGTTTGGATTCCCTGTGGAAGGAGATGTTTTTTTTTAATGTCGTGACATGGTAGAATATTTTGAAGTGAATTAAGATAGCTATCAGTGGTGAAATTCGTTAAAAATACTTAAGGACGGGTCTAAACAAAAGGGACCATCCAGCGACCATGTTACTGTTGCGTTGAAGCGGCGAACGTTTGCCGAACAAAATAATGAACATGTCGGTGAAGACGCAAATTTAAACCGATTCGTTTAAAATTCCGATTTTTTACAGTCATCTCAAATGCGACTAAATTTGAAAAATGTACGAAAAAGTACTTATTTTTGTAGACTGTAGTCAAGATTTCAGGCGGTTAGTAAGTACTAGTTAGTAGTAAGTTCAAACATGGCGCGATTAACATTAGGTACACTTCCATACATTTGTGAGCCTAAAATATTAAATAATACACACCTGTAAGGTATATGCGGATGCCTCTCAACAAGCGCAGTGATGACTCTCCCAAGCGTCAACAGCGACTGGTTGATGTTCACACACTCCCTCGCGCGTTCCTTCTTCGCGGGATTGTCGGAGCCTGCCTTGCTGATGTTCTCGGAGCCGGCGAGGTCCACCAGGTTAAGTTTGCCGATCTTCATCAGCTCCTCACCCTCGGGGCTGTTCTCTTTCATGTGGACTACGATGGTGAAGACTGTGTGGGAGCGGCTGGAAACGGTGTTGTTGAGTGAAGTAAAGAAATAAACGACGAAAGAGTATAGGTACATTTATTAGTATGGAATGTCACACACAAAATAGGCATAGAAAAGAACAATTTGCTGCGAGAAAATGTGTGTTATTCAAGCAAAACGGCCATCACTCAGAATAATGCTGTACCACTGTGCGACATAAACACAGTGCTTGTTTTCAGCAAACGCGCGTGGATTTTGCAATGCGTGCCACACACGTTCGAATCGGCCTTAGTCGGTAATGCCGAGGTAGAATCGAATATACCTAAGGAAATAACCCGAAAACTGCGTTAAGAATTTACCTACTCGTGCTAAGTCGTTAGCACGAGTAGGTAAATTCTTAACGCAGTTTTCCGATCAGCATGAGCCGAATGAACTGAGGAGCTCGTGGCTAAATAAGAACAGCCGCTCGGGTCGATCTTTAGGTTAAGCCGTGCTTACCTAGGTTGGTCCGTGGATGGGTGACCACCCATTACATACCGAGTTTCCTCCGTGCCTCGGAAAGCACGTTAAGCCGTTGGTCCCGGCTGTCATTTGTAGATCTTTGACAGTCGTTACAGGTAGTCAGTGGCCCGAAAGTCTGACAACCAGTCTTACCAAGGGGTATCGTATTACCTAGCATTTACTGGGTTGTGGAGGTCAGATAGGCAGTCGCTCCATGTAAAATACTGGTATTCAGCTGCATCCGGTTAGACTGGGAGCCGACCCCAAATATAGTTGGGAAAAGGCTAGGCAGATGATGATGAGCCGAATGAACCGCTGCCGAGTATGTGTACGCGTAACTCGGGTAGGTATTGGCGAACGGACCCGAACATGACGTGTCTAGCACCCCTCAGTACTGGAGTGATGATCGTATGGATGATACATAAATGTGACTAGATGTTCCAAGCATATATCGTCCCCGTACTGTAATTATAGCGATACATTGAAGCGGATGATTACGATTGGTTATTGATACTCCACTAAAGCGTCTCAAACACTTAATAGAAATTACTGTAATCTATTTACTAGCTAAACAATGCAAATTACATATATTTTAACTTGCAAAAACAAAGCGTTCGTCATCGTTTAGACTGCTGATAAACCCACCCGCAATAATTTCCGTTTATCCGTGACCATGGCGCTTGCAGCAGTGCCCAAATATAGGGAACTCAACACAAACAGTAAACATGGTAAATATCCCATTGTAAGTGTTAATGCATAACCCTCTTAGATCGAGTGCGTAACACCGAAATCCGCCGTCGGACAAAAGTCTACGACGTCGGGGACCGGGCGGTGCGCCTCAAGTGGACCTGGCCAGGACTTCTGGCTACACGCGGAGATGGCCGATGGAGCAAGGCTTTAACAGAGTGGTGGCCGAGGTTTGCCAAAGAAACCAGGGCCGTCCTAGGACTCGTTGGGTTGACGATATCGTCAAAGTCGCGGGAAACACCTGGATAAGAGACGCACAGAACCGGGAAGTGTGGCAGAAGAAAGGGGAGGCCTATAGTCCTATACCCAGCAGTGGGTGATTCAGGGCTGATATGATGATGATGAAGTGTTAATGATAGTACTTGTAAAACCAGTTACTAGGAAGTTTCACTATGCAACTCAATACAGTATCTTCACAATCTAGACTAAAACTGAACACTACTAGATACCTACATTATCCTGTTTGATCATGCTTCCTCAGCATAACATTGCAGTAACCAACCCAATGAACAAAACAGTTATCATGTACTATTATTGTTTATAAACAAATATACATATGAAGAAGCATAAACAAACCATTTAACATTGTAGTTATAAAGACTTACAACATATTAGTTTTGCCATTGGGAAGGCTGCTGCTGTATTAAAAAATATTTACAATTAATTAAGGAAAATAAAAAATATACTAATTAGGATTCAATAAGTAGCAGAATGAGAGATAAACTTTGAGGTCTCATTTCTACTGTGGTTTCGTCATTAGTTATGGCCCACCTAATAGATATAAAGATGCTGCATTGCCTGGCTGTTATCACTGGCAATGTTGCCGGCAACTGTATTGTAAGCATTAAAAATATTGCCTGTGCATTTATATTCGTGGGCGAATCCGAACGACCGCGCCGACTGGGAGCGCCTTCGGAGTTACCGAACAAATGATTGCGACGACCAGCGACCACGTATTCGCACAGCGATCGCTTATAGTAGGACATGGGGTATCAATGAAAAGACGAGCACTATGATTAGGAAATATGCCAACATACCTTGATTGAGCATTCATTAGTGTAGAGGCCACCCGCTTCCTCTCTTGTCCTTGTGCCATGATCTTGTACACCTCATTTTTGTTGTAAACCTGACACAGATAATAACATATTATAAGACATAAATAACATAACATTACGCCTGCAATCTCCAAAGGTTTAGCAGAGGTATACCTAATAGTACAGCCACATTTCACCAGTTATATTATTTAAGTCCCATTTAATAGGGGGCGAGCCTATTGCCATTAACCGGGCTGCTAATGGAAAAACTAAATAACACTGCCGTACCCGGTAATCGAACCCAGGACCTGACAGCTGTCGCTCTTGTGACTTGTGTCTTCACACAGAATAAGACTTAAGGTACATTTTAAACAGATATCCATAAAAATTAAACTTAGCCACCAAAAATTTGAATAAAGATACGCAACATCTACAAGCCGCTCTGGGCCCGAGTGGTGTATCCCTCTCTCTCAAAGAGAGTTAGCCTGTATTGTATCCCCCAGCATTGGCAATATGTCTGATTCTACTTATGCTGAATACATGACAAATGTAAGATACCATCTTGTGATTAATAATTACGTTGCGGAATTTGGCACCATATAAACCTAGTTCCTTTGCAAAACACCGATTTTTATGCTCAAGATCGAATTTTTATTTTTATGTCAACACGCGACGTAATTTGAGCAGGTCTTGCTGATAATTTAAAAGCAAACACTCCATATTTGCTTTGCGTAGTTTCGGCTAATGTACTCCACTAAGACGCTGAGCATACGATTGACTACCTATTTGTTCCTGTGCTCAGAGCTTACAGGTCATTACAGATTAGACGTGTTTTCGGTAACACTTACCGTAATCTCCTCCAATCCATTAACAATATTGGACCCCTTCCTGGTCACATCCTCATAGATCCTAAGCTTGGAGTTGTCCTCTGAGCTGGAGAGCAGGTCGAACAGCTCCTCGTTGTACAGCTCGAGGTAGGACACGCGTACTGTGTACTCTGTGTTAGTGAGACGAAGCTCATCGAATAGCTGGGAGAGTGCGCGAGGGATAATACCGGCTAGCGGGTCCTGGGGGACAAAAGAAAAGTGGGTTTTGTAAGATGTTGCAGTAGTTTTTGGTATACATAATATTACAGCTGTAATCCTTGAAAGGTTCGGCAGTTTCTACCTATAGTACACCCATATTTTGCCTGTTATTTTGAGGTACCACAAAATAGGGGTGATTTTTATTGTATGAAACTGAATAAAAAAGTTTGTGGAATGCAAGATTGTTCCAAAAAGTTATATACTAGACTAATGAATACATTCCAGTGTTCCAATAGCTGGATTGTTGAGCCCTTAGTGCCTGTTGAAAAATTTCCTGAATGGTATTTACTGTTACAATTTGTGGGGCTCAATAAAGTATCTTGATAATTATTACTTCAATTCTGTCCTTGCAACTTCAACACAAGTAACTTAAATTACTGTTTAACTAAAGTTATGAAGGCAGAATCTGTATCAATAACTTTTTGTATACTCACATTCTGCCAATGCGTGTCAGTCCCAGTGTGCTCCCCAACCATGGTGTGGGTCTTGCCGGTGCCAGTCTGCCCATAGGCAAACACGGTGCAGTTGTAGCCATTGAGTACCTCCTCTATAAGAGGACTCACCACTTCTTGATATACTTGGAGCTGGAAACAAAAGGAATATTGTAAGAAATTAATAGACACCAGGGCTTGTTAAATTCACAGAAAACACTCATGGACACATGGAATTGAGAATTGAAGCAGAAGAAAGGAAGGCCCTGAGGGTACCTCTGTGTGGGCGATTCCGGATGAACTGATGGATTAATGATGATGACGATGTAGAATTGATGGCTATGAGCAGGGAAAACCATATTGAGGTAAGCGTGGATGTAATAATAATAATAATAATTATTATTATTTATTTAGACACATTTTGATGACATCATCATCATTCATCATTTTGATCATCATCATTTTCATTTTTTTTTTTTTGATGTGGACCATTATGCCTAACAAAATAGGTAGATACAGTGATTAAGTTAAAATGACTCTATCTAGCTCTTCATAATTATAGTATTGCTGCTGCTACCCTAGACCTGCTTTGCTGAAAAAATTCAGTCCTATGGTAGGTCACATTAAGATTGCGAATTTTCGAAGAAAATCTTAGTTGTCTGAAAGCACTTTTGAATAGTCCACACAACAGGCAGCCCTCCTCTCTGTGAAATACCAACATCATATTATATTACCTGATTAGCATTGGGTCCGAAAGCCCGGTCAAAGGTGAACTTCTTAGTGTGAGAGGTCTGCTGTGACTGGCGCACCACCACCTCGCGGTTGTTCACCACCTCGATCACTCCCAGCGACTTGATGTCCTTCTCTCGCTGGTTTAGGGGTCTGCAGAAGAGTATTACATAAATTCGTGAGATTATCAAATATGAAACAAAGAAGAATGTGTCTTCATCTATCAGATGTTGTATTCTAAATAGTAGCCTCTGTTGAATAATTAGTGATAAACATACAATAGTCCACTTGAAGGACAAGTGTGGAAGTCAATTCCAATAATAAAGAACATAATAAGAGATTAAATCTAAGAGTATACAGTAATTGTACAGTGTGAAGGACATCGGTAGCAAACCCACTTAAAAATGTACCATCAGTACTTTATATAATATAAAGTGGAAGGGACTACAAATTACTGATTAAAAGGACAGGATTTGGTCAGTGGGTCGTCTTAGGGGCGGAGCAATAAAGCAATTGACGGCCAATTAACGACAATTGACTTGCATGGTCACATTTCTTAAGATGTGATGAATCTTCAAAAAGAAAGATTAAAAATTCTGGTCTATTCTTTAAAACCTCAGAAATTGTTGAATAAATAAATTTCGGAGGTTTCAAAGAATGGACCAGAATTTTTTATCTTACAGTATCATCATCATTCCTTGCCCTACTCCCAATACATTTAGGTTCGGCACAGCATGTCATATTTCATACTTATAAATTAGTCATCCTCTCATGAGTCTCCTTTATATATCTTTCACACAGTTTATCCTACATTTCTCCTACTATTAAAGCCACTTTGATGATCTCCATGACACCATTATGTTAGTGACCTACTTAGGCCACACCTCATGACTTCATCAGTTATTTAAAGGCTAATTTACTTGTTATTTTCAGAAGAATGGAGACTGTATCACAATAATTAGTCCACAATACTTGGATAACATTATTGTACAATCATTCAGCTCATTGGGTGGCTCATGGATTCATTGCTGAGTGGAATTTGTTAAAATAATAAGGGGATAATTTGTTTGTTTACATTTAAATGATCTAGTCATGACAGTTGATTTACTGGTAAAATAATCGTGGACTAAAACGAAAGAAAATTGACGGTTTTTAAATCAATTGCTTTGAGGTCATCTAGTTTTGTCTAACATATTTCAGCATGACTAGACTTGAGAATTACACAAATAAGCAATAAATTTATTCTTTTATAGCAGATATGAGGAATTTAAAAGGAATTATGATGAATACAACGAATAATCCAGTGAGTCATGCTGTTAACGAAAAATTAGTTCAACAGTTGTTTTACTTGGTTTAATTTACCTTAAACGTATGGAAACCTGAATGTTCTGATTCTTGTCCTTCCGAATCTTATCGGTCGTCATCTTGACACAATCCAGAAAAATATTCGCAAATAAACACTTCACTACAATTGTTTTTAAATAATTTCACTAAAAACTCGTCACTTTATTTGAAATTGTCAGAAAATCCGTTGAACGGTGCTTGGCTTCAAACTAAATTCAAATGTGATGTTGACATCCAAATTGGGGTACTGGTCTTTTGAGACATGTCAAAAGTAACGTTTCGTTTCCGAACTGAAATAAATCACGTCTAAAAGTATTATATTTTTTGCAAGGCATGAATACTGAAGACGTGGCTCTGGCCTAAAATAAATTTAAAACAAGGTTTAAACTACTAAGGACGAGGCTGTGGCCTTATTGACTTCCGGACAAGAAGGATGAAACTGAAGACGAGGCTTCGGCCTTACCTACTTTTGAACAAGAAGGATGAAACTGAAGACGAGGCTTCGGCCTTACCTACTTTTGAACAAGAAGGATGAAACTGTAGACGAGGCTTTGGCCTTACTTTTAGACAAGAAGAATAATAAGCACTGAAGACGAGGCGGTATGGTCCAAGACCTTAGCCTGCCCGATTAGGGCGAAGGAAAAAAAAAACCAGGCATGAAGGCACTACATCTTTATCTAATAAAATATTACCTAGAGATCAAATTTTAATATGGCGCGTGGAATTTTCTCGAGTTCGAGCGATCAGAAGCTATTACCACGGGGTACCGACTCCTCTCCATAGCTGTAGTTTCTGTTCAGAATTTAGATCTAAATGCAAGTGTAGTTAATAATATCTTTATACTCATGAGGTGGATTGAGGAGTTTAAAATTATTACAGAGTCAACAATATAACAAAATGACGGCTATCGTTTTTGAGCCCACCAGATAGCGCCACTGTCGAGGAAGGTCCTTTCAATAATACTATTTTATACTTTAAAGTACCAATAACTTCATAAAAAGTTTATTTTATTACGAGTAACAACATAGCGTAAACTTCAGATACATATTTACAATATTCTCCCTGACATTAGCAAACATGAAACATTTAAAAACAATTCTACCTCCATTGACTAAAAAATAAAATGCTAAGTTGCTGCTTAAAATCTTCAAGTCATAATCAAATTCAAAAGTCGAAGTCAAGGAAAAGCATGCAACGCGTAAACACTCTATCGACATCTGACACATACATTTATATTATATAGTAGTCTTTGATTGATCTGACATTTCGGGAGACCTTACTCTCTACACGAACGCCTCTAGTGGCGAATTCATGCGCGATAGGACCTATCGCATAAAATTACTTGCAAGTTACAACCGTAATATTTTTGTCAGAGGCCATGTTTTGTAGTCTGGCAACAATAATTCCAAAATTCCCAGTCGTACGTAGGTACAGAATACACAGCAAAGATATAATGCACAGTATCATAATGTTCACAGCACGCAGGCGCTGGTTGCAAAAGTAAGTAATTTATTGAGTTCGTAATTATGGGATTGTGGCTTGTATGTATAAGTAAATAAATATATCTAGGTACGCCTCTAAATCATAACTAACATGCCATAACAATCAAACAAAAAAAAAGTTAAACGCTCCAAGCAGCAAAACATTTCTACGACTAATTGCTAATGAATTACATGCAGGCGTTTTTTAATACTTTATGCACACTTCGCATTCTTGTTAATAATAATTGTGTAATATATTTAAATATTCTTATGTCGGTTTTAGCGGTGGATGTGTCTTGAAGTTTACTTTAACAACTGACCTTCTATCATATTCTCTGATTAAGATAGCTCATCAAATGGTTACTATTTGTTTATTATTTCTGTCGATTTTGACTTAGCTCTCTTACTGTTATCGCTACCGTAGGAAAACTTTTTCCAGAAGATGCATATGCAGCTTCTCTCTTTGGCTTATAAGATAGGTAGGTACCTACTGCTATCACGAAATTATTATTTGGATTTTCATTCATATTCTTGTTTAAAAAAACGAAAACCCACGTAGACATTTTCATTTCAAGAGGTATAAGAACCTAGGACTTGACAATAAAACTTGTGTTGATTTCAATAACTTGTAGGTACTTACCTACAGTAAAAATAAGCAGGTGTCCTGGCATAAGTTTACTCTCCATTGAATTATGAAAATTGTTCGTCAATAAAAAGTTTATTTTATGCCCATGTAAATTCTTAAAAGCTTTTTTGAATAGTTCATTGTAAGTATGGTAAGTTTGTAAGTATGGTAAGTAGACGGGTCCTATTCCTATTCTTTTTTCATACATTTTTACGTTAGGTAAGTATACCTATTTCATAGGTAAGAGGGTCCATCTTAACTTTTGGCTTTCGGTAAACTAAACACAGCCACCCGACCCAACCCTAACCAATCATCATTATCATTCAGCTGAAAGACGTCAAATTCTCATTTCTGAATAAATGAGCAAAAATAACCTAATTTATCCGAGGAGAGTGCTCAAAATCAAAGTATCTGCATAATCCTATTTCATTATGAATTTACAAAAAATTGCGTACGTTCTTTGCATTAACCAGACTTTTTTTATAAATTGGGAGAAGTCGTTCTATTTTTTGTATTAATGGACAAAAGAAAACTCATCGAATTCGAGGTGATGGTAAAATTTTCGAGCTCGAAACGCTCGCTCTTCAATCCTACGTTTTCTCAATTAGTAAGCTTTTCTGGATAAGTCGACAAAGTTAGTCCTTGCATAAATAGTCAAACGACAGTTTTCTTTAAGTATTTTCTTCTGACCATTCATAATGAAGAATGGTCAGAAGAAAATATAACCTAACCCAGGTGGAGTGCAAACATTTTCGTACGTTTTATTTAT
This sequence comes from Eurois occulta, assembly GCA_950022335.1. Classification (NCBI taxonomy): domain Eukaryota; kingdom Metazoa; phylum Arthropoda; class Insecta; order Lepidoptera; family Noctuidae; genus Eurois; species Eurois occulta. The sequence continues at coordinate 16,449,264 of OX465500.1, read as the reverse complement.
AAATTGCCAGAATTCGTTTTATTTTTGTATTAATAGATAAAAGAGGAGAGGGTGAGCGCCCGGCCCTGGTTGCGCCCGGCCCTGGTTCAAGCCATGGTCCGGGGCGAGAGGGAATGGGAAGCCGTCGCCTCCTTCTGCGAAGCAGTCATGCTAGCGAAGGAGGCGGCGGAACGTGAGAGGGAGAGAACCTCCTCACGTCCCAGCCGCCGCGGGAGGAGCACCGGGCGTCGGGGGCCACGCCGTGATGGCTCTCGGCCACCGTAGGCGCGGGCCTGTGGACGGCGAGTAATGGGCTAGCTCGCCGTCCGTCCGTCGTATGACGACGGGCAGGCCGTGTCGACGGCGCGTTCGTGTTCCACGCGCGCCTCAAAGAGTTGTCAGCATACGGGAGGGGCCCGCAAGGGCCGGTGCCTGCCAGGGCTGCGGGACTGTTCGAAAGAGATACCGCGGCCCTGGAACATAAAGGGCCAATGAAGGAACATGGGTGTTTTTTAGTCAGTAAGAGTCTGACACTCCCTTCCGCTCTGCCCAGAGCGGGAGGAGTCATTTGATGATTTCTCACCCCCCAAAAAAAAAAAAAAAAGAGGAGAGGGTGAGAGAGGTGAATGGTAAAATTTTCGAGCTCGTTACGCTCGCTCTAATCCTACGTTTTATCAATCGGTAAGCTTTAGATATAATAAGTTAACGAAGTTAGTCCTTGCTTATATAGTGAAACGACAGTTTTTAAGTAATTCCTAATTCCCTGTCTTTTTTCTATTAGTGTTTTACTCAGTGTATTGATTAACCCCCACCCCCTCCTATTTGCTTTTTTCATTAAGGGGGTTTACCCTTAATGTTATTAATGAATTATATGATTACCCCCTCTTCGGTGCTGCTGGCTTTTCTTGAGGAGCTGGGGTGGATCGAATAAATTTCCCACCCGCACGCAAAATACGCGCTTTGGACACAGTGGCACAGGAGACAACAGTGGCTATGGATGTGAATTGTTATAATATGGTTAACCTACTGCATCCCACGTGTAGCAAAAGCTTCTTCCCATGACTTTCAGATCTACTTGTGGCTATTTTGTTCCACAACTCATTAGATCACTATAATGAGTTGTGGAACAAAATAGCCACTAAGGAACCTGGTACAACTGGAAGACGATGCGGAAGACTTCGCAAAAGATAGCGAGACGAGCTGGACAAAACAAACGGCCAGTCCAACATCCACATTAGCCATGAATCGAAAGAACTGCCTGTCATCTGCAATTACTAATTCATCTACATCTAGAAAGAGAGTGGAAAAAAGATTCCCATTAGATCATTCATGAGCAGTCGTTGGGTTGCCTAGCCGTAGTTATCAATGCTTTCAATAACTTGAACTCCGTCTGTTTCATTGATAAATCAGTTTCGTTTCCAATACTGATTGCAGCTGAAAATTGATCCTATTAGAATCAAAACCTCGACTTTTTACCAATGCCTCTATTCAAATAGCAACACACGTATCATGTAGGCAGTGTATATTCATCCCATAATTGTTATATTCTGGCCTCCAACCATGTAAAACCACATTAAATGTAAAATTATATTCTAAACAACAAATAACACCATACTGGCACCACAATTGATTGCTTACATACAATCTGTTTCCATTAGAAATGGACGACCATTATACGCTAGCGTTTCTTATTAGATTTAACATTCTTCAATCGTGTCTAATAGGAATGAGGCTTTTAAAACATTCCTACATTCACTTTTTACATATGAACCAACAAGAACAGAAAAATAAACTGGATAAATGAGCTACGTCATTATACAGATAGTTTTTGCGTCTGGCAACACTCATTACCTACACCATTTCCTCCCGCGCTTTCTTGAAGAAAATTAAAGAGTCGCCGCATTAATTCTATCCGTATGTCGCAACGTTTTTGCGTCGGTTAGCAGCGTTATGGCGGCCCTCGTTTGCTTTTTGCCCGCGACGAGAGTTGCCGCCGAGCGCTTCCCAGACTCCGCAACGCGCAAAAAGTCGCCTCGTCGCCACCACTGGAATCTACACAAAAACATTAACCCCGCTCAATAACTGGCGACGTCGATGAAATACTATGAGTTCCTTTCAGTTTTTACCTCTCGCGAGCTTTTTCCGCGCGCAATTTGCATCGGACGCACGCCGTCGGCCATTTTATAGTTTTTCCCGCGCAAACGATTCGAAATGATGGTCGCGTTCCGAAAATTGCGGCCTGATAAAAAGTTACCGATGAAATTCTTGTTTGGAGAATGGGCGTTTATGTATAATGATATTTTTTATAGCTGCTTTAACCCTAATATTATAAATATTTCATTTTATATTTAATTTTGACGAGGCGCGTAAAAAGTGTAAAGAGTCGAGTTAATTCAAGCTGTTGGCTGTTACAGTTTATTAAAGTTCTTGCAAGGAGGTATGTAATGTAAAGTATCTTGCTATTGAATGAATTGCATTCCGATCATACCAGTCTCATTACTGCCACGCATACCATTCGATTTAAACTCTCGCTCTACAATGCAGAAGTTCAAATTCTTCCCTGTCAGGGGTTTTCCAATCATTTACTTACCACCAGCACTTTTTGTGAAGTTTTAGCGAAGTCGTCGTAAATAATTAAGAAAATGTTTTGAAAACTTTATTTTTTAAAACAAAATGAAAGATGTCAGAAATAGCACTCTGTACTGTACTTACGATTGATTCGCAATTCTTAAAACCTTCAAACCATTAAAGTGACCCAATTATATTGTTCCACTGCTGGGCAAATGTTTTCTTACCTTCATTGCACCTCTCAAGTTCAGAGCTGCAGCTGATTTTCATTAAAATCACGACAACTAATTTCGTCACTCCGTCTCGACATTTTCCCTCGCATTTTCGTCATAACCTCTCACGGTGACAAGTCAAGACGACTAATACCTTTGCCTATCTCGTCTAGAAAGTACCAGTTAGTCCTCGAATCTTTGCCTAACATATGAAAATGTTCAGCGCGCAATGTGTGGAATTAACAGCTAGTATGTAGAGAAGCGAGAGGCCGGTCAGCGTGAGAAAATACTCATTCGAGAGTGTCTTTACTGTATACGCGGGCTAGGGAAACAGCGGGGCGATAGGCGGATCGGGCAGCGGTTTTGGCAGTTAATTGAAACGATACATTCGTATGCACAAGTCTCAGATACACTTGTGCTATCAGTAGTTCATTCTAGAGTCTAGAATGCCTACTAGCCTAGAATCTAGACCATTAGGCAAGTCCTTGAATTATCAATTTATGAAGATTTTATTAAAAATAAAATCCCATGTCCGACACGACTCTCATTGGACGACGAATTTTGGTTGTGTCGAGTTTACTTTTCTATTTACAGATAAATAAATTTTAATCCAATCAATTCTTAAGTTAACATTCTCCTTCAGATTCCAGCATTCCAAACATGAAATAATTGCTTGAATAGGCCGGTAAAACAATTAGCTAAACCTGGAGGAAATAAATATACCTACTTACAATAACTTTATTTAAATACTCCTTAGAACGCATAAGGTCTTAAAGAATAGCTTTCACGAAAAAAAAATATGTCATCGACTTCATATGCCACCCGCTGTTTTCGCGACCTCACTTTTTCTGTAAATAATATCCGACCGACTCTTAAGGCAGTGTAGGTTTTTCCTTGAGCCGGTGAAAGGTTGTCGCAACACTAGATAGCTAGAAATATGTCGATATGATGATAAACTAACGGCAACAGTGTGGGAAAACTGTGGTGCCAACTTTTTGTAGGCTCTATGTGAAAAAGGCTGAATACATGACTTCCTAGAGCGGCGAGAAAACTTGACTGTAAAAATATTTTATTTTTGTCTCTGGCTCTTTATGACCAAGGAGGTCAAATTATTCAAGGATGTTTTTAAAACTCACGTTCTCGCTAGAGTATTAATGTTCTATGCTCACATTGCTGTGAGTTTAAAGTAATTAGAAGATTCCATAGTTTTTTTTTCATAGGAATTAGTTCATTCATTTATGTTATTTGGTATTGCGGAACGGTACAGCATTCGTTTGATCTCAGCAAAGCGTGCGAAGTAATGAGATCCTGTTCGAAATACAAAAAAAAGAAACATGAAGACACAAACAAAATTATACACTCGGACCATAAGCCCACAAGAAAATTATATTAACCCATATACCAAAGGCCTGTTAACCCGAAATATAGGATTTTTTGCAACATCATCCGTATACCGTTGTTGGGTCGGCAGTTTTATGTATTTTTTACGATTTCCGAGAATGGCCCGCTTTCGTATCTCAACCGAATTAAGCTTTTGCAAGCTGATTATCATTTTTAATTTGATACCGACACGAACATTCTGTGGGATGTTTTTTCTCATCAGATAGAAGTTTGGTGAATTGTTTAGCATTTATCTACCTGATTTTTTTGGGGTCGATAGTGTAGGCTTAGGCTTTTGGTTTTAGATTACCTACTGTGATGTCCATGCTCAAAGTTATGGCATTATTTGGCCTAGCCTTTTAATTTGATTTTCTGAAGGTACCACTTGGTGGCTGCATTGATGGCTTAAGTATTTGTCGTCCACAGCCGAGCCAGAGGTAAACATGCGTACTGATATAAGAGTGTTGTCTTTTTGGGACAGTGTCTACTTACATTATCTTTTAGTTATTTACTAGCATGTATTCTAGTCTATCATCAACTTCTTTCAAAATTCAAAGAATGTGTCTAAGGATACATTTTCCCAAGTCCCCAACATTGCATAACTTCACTCTCTCGAAGCATTCGTCGCATTCGATCATCACCGCCAGTCCTAACCCTTCGCTTTCTATTCCTTTCACTATTATTATCGCGTCGTCGGGTCCATAAGTATTTGCATATTGTGAACTCCACTGTAGTTGAATCATTCCCCTATGTATTATTATTTCATTTTAAGAAGTACAATGCGAATTTTATCTCTTCTTGCAATCGTGTTTGTTTTTTTTTTGATCTAGCACATGGACGATGAAGTAACGATTTTTCTTGCTTTGAGTCGAAATATGCATTATTATAGAAAGAAAGGTACCATTTGTGATTTGTTTCGTAATAATCTCAAATATAATTATAACCATTGCCTTGAACCTTAGTCAAATTAACTTATTTTTATAAATATCCTTATTTCAAGGGTAAAAATCAAAAATTGTTTTTGAAAAACTTTAGCAACGTTTTACAGAAATATGTAGGTAACATCTTTCTCTCAACCAACGCGCCGTCTTCAAAATTCTTGGTCTCAATTAGCTCTGGGCCTTAATGAGACCCATTTTGCCGCATTTAACTCAAAAGCCCACAGTTTGCGAGTGAAGCCGTCGTATTATGTCCAAACTGAGCATTTTATAAATAACTCGTTTCCGCCGTCCGTTGATTTACTCATACAGCTTATACAGCTTGCGGAGGGCGATGTGCCCTCAAATATTATGTGCCAGGTTTTTTAGGGTTTTTATATAACCGTCACGGGTTAGGGCCTAACCCTTTCGACAACTGTGGGAGTTTAAGCCTAGGGTAACGCATGCATAACCGACGGGCAAATGCGTGCGATCAAAATCCGAAAGGATCGGTCTTTCACTGTATTGTGATAAATTGATTCCGGTCAAGTTTTCTAAAGATCTTTAAAAATTTCTGATGCACTGACTTGCCTACAGTGCATCCTACTTCCTACTAATATTATAAATGCGAAAGTTTGTGAAGGTGTAGGTATGGATGTTTGGACGTCTGTTGCTCTTTCACACAAAAACTACTGAGCAGATTTGGATGCAATTTGGCGCACAGATAGTTTATAACCTGGATTAACTCCACGTGGGCAAAGCTGCGGGCATTAGCTAGTCAGAAATATTCGTGTATTGGACCAGTACAAAAAATTAAATGGCCTACAATACAGCTCGTTCAACATGAAAATTGATTTCAGGCTCTCAAAATCATCTCCTGAGGAGGTAAAAATCCATCATGAATTACTTTAATCCATCATGAGGTTTTTAATGAAAGATAGAAATCTTCAGAGTTTCTAAGACATGTTTTTTTTTCCAAGATTATCATACATCACTATTTTATCTTTTTCTATTACAAGACATACTTAGAAATCCAGACACAGCGCTGGCACTGTCGGCACTTCTAAAATCTTCGCCTCTCTCTAAATTCTTTAAATATCTTTCGTACCTTACTTATCCTCCCGTAGAAGGCAATGGCTTATGCGAGTAACTAATCAATCTAATTGATGTCTAATTTGTACTAAATTACGTTTCTTCCTCGTTTTCTTCACCAGAAATGGTAACTTGTAGTTTTAATCACAGCAGTCTTACCATGACCGAAAATTAAAACTTAGCACGATCGATAAGAACAAGACTGATTTAAAAAAAACACAATAATGATCACCCGTCGACCCTCAAGTAATACCCTTTCGGCCCCTTCCCCGCACACTAGCACAACGCAAACACACACACCAAATTTAAGGCCTTTATGTTTTTTTACATAAGCCGAGGGCAAGGAAAGCGTGGGGCCACGTGGAGGGGTCGCGTGGGGTGCTGGGCGGGGCGATGCAGCTGCACTAGGGCTCCGCCGGCGGCCGCCAGTCGAGGCGCGCGCGTCATCACGACACGTCACGGCTACCCTTCAAACTTTACCGCCAAAATCGGAGTTCGTCACGCCATTCTTCCAAAATTAATATTTTTCTTAAAATTCGAACTGTGAATATCGGGCTTTTTATCTTTGAAATGTAATTTTTTTTTTCGTAAGAGTTGCCAATATTTTTGTGAAGTTTTCGAATTGGCGGGTGTCGGGTTGATGTGTGCGAGCGAGAGGTGTGATATGGAAAGCCCGGGTGAGGAAACGGGACGGGTAGTGCCCCCCGCGCCGCACGCCCCCGCCGGCCCGCAGCCGAATGGCTCCAATAAGATCATCGGACGAAATGTGAATGGGACCAGTAAGTCACGCAGTGCAATTAATTTGTTAATGTTTTATATTTCTTTTGCTCAATTTTAAATGCCGTCGGCACTTTTCATCGTATTTACTGGCATGTGATGTGGACAGAATTTTATATGACGTTGACTAAATTGCCAGGAATTTTATATGAATTTAAAAGTTTACGACTACCGCGCCTAAAACTTTTGCAACAGAAGGCAGCAAATTGTGGTTCTGACAAGTAATTCATGTAGCACTAAGCATTTTTCCCTTTAGAGAATTCATAAAAATAAAATAGGTAGGTAGTATAGTACAAATAAAATAAATTTCCTTCTCAACTCGAAAATATTCAGGTTTGATAGATTTAAAATGGATACAAAGTTTTACATTGTAATTTTAATAACAACTTATTAATTACGAATATCTTTATTAGCTTGTCTTTATTAATTAAAGATAGGAACTACTTATAAAAAAAATCAGATGGTCAGACTTTCTGAAGTCTCAATCTGAAAAATCCTTGTTGAGAGTCTGAAAAGTTTTGAGTATTGTTAACGTTTTCCAATCAATCGTGCTCAATCACCGCCGGTGTGCAAAAGTATCCCCATGTCATTATTATTACCGAATTTCTTTCTATAGGTGAAAAGGTATCGTGTCGGATTAATTGATAGTAGTCCCCGATTAGCAACAATTTACTAACCGTCATTGTTACTAATACACGCCTCTCCGTGAATAATTTCAGTACCTACGTAGGTTTTACGTAACATATTAATTGACCTTCATATTTGACTGAAATTCATAGACTATAATATAAAATAGTATAGTAAGTATAGTTACTGGTAACGATTGGTTAGCAAAACGACCCGTACCTATTTGTTTTGGTCCTGTGAGCCATGTGGTACGGAACCTAGGACCAAGACAAAAAATACCATTAAGCTATCTTCAAGTCGGGAGTAAATAAGTTATTTCTTAGCAATCCAGCTCCATCGTCCACCATATTATTTTCTATCCAGACAATTTAAGATTACAATAATTAATTGCCACCCACTACATGCCCAACAATAAACGAAAAAGAAATTCAGGAAAACCAAGTTTATTTGTGTCAAAAAACATCTAATCGTCCCGGGTCTCCTAATTAAAACAAGACGCTAGTACAGCAAGAACAATCGTTCACAGCCGTGGCCAGTTTTTCTCAGTTCTCAGTGTGAGCGTACTTTTTCCGTCGTTTCCACGGTTTTTCCGACATCCATGCAACTAGGCGTTTTTGTGGGCTGACTCTAGATGTGCTGTGGATTGATATGTCTTGATACTTGTGGATGTGACATTTAAGTTTTGTGTGGATTTTCAATATTGTCGTTCTTCTTCTTCGTGTCGCTGGCACGACAATATTTTTTCTTAGCCTAAATCTTCGTTGTTTTCATTGATTGAAAGTGGCCTTCCTTCGTATAAAAATATTCATTTTGCTGAATATCTTGTGTAATTATAAAATACTAATATTGTTGAATTTTAAAATATATGCCTAATCAGCAATGCAATACTTTTTGTAGTGTTTTCAGAATATTTTTTTCCATAAGGCATAGCTTGTAAGTAAGTACAGAGTATAATTATTCTATCCTAATATTATAAAGAGGTAACATTTGTTTGTTGTTGTTGTATGCTTGGTTGGTGATTAGCTCAACTCAATACAATTTGTTTGTTTGTTGTTGTGATCGGCTTACCCTCATATTTGTTATTTTTTGCAATGACCGTAGATTCTGTACGCTCAAAAACATTTTATTTAAATTTCGTTTCTCAGTAAGTGAATTATTGGTAATTCTTGATGAGGAATAATAAAGTTCTTAAACCATAACTAATGGTCAAATTCTAAAAATTCTTTCACTGGCAGACAATTACATTATTCTTCGGTTCTATGGTCTATAAATTATATTTATATCATGCTTATTAGCCGTGCTATCACAATTTTTTCCTTGAATTATCAATTTATGAAGATTTTATTAAAAATAAAATCCCATGTCCGACACGACTCTCATTGGACGACGAATTTTGGTTGTGTCGAGTTTACTTTTCTATTTACAGATAAATAAATTTTAATCCAATCAATTCTTAAGTTAACATTCTCCTTCAGATTCCAGCATTCCAAACATGAAATAATTGCTTGAATAGGCCGGTAAAACAATTAGCTAAACCTGGAGGAAATAAATATACCTACTTACAATAACTTTATTTAAATACTCCTTAGAACGCATAAGGTCTTAAAGAATAGCTTTCACGAAAAAAAAATATGTCATCGACTTCATATGCCACCCGCTGTTTTCGCGACCTCACTTTTTCTGTAAATAATATCCGACCGACTCTTAAGGCAGTGTAGGTTTTTCCTTGAGCCGGTGAAAGGTTGTCGCAACACTAGATAGCTAGAAATATGTCGATATGATGATAAACTAACGGCAACAGTGTGGGAAAACTGTGGTGCCAACTTTTTGTAGGCTCTATGTGAAAAAGGCTGAATACATGACTTCCTAGAGCGGCGAGAAAACTTGACTGTAAAAATATTTTATTTTTGTCTCTGGCTCTTTATGACCAAGGAGGTCAAATTATTCAAGGATGTTTTTAAAACTCACGTTCTCGCTAGAGTATTAATGTTCTATGCTCACATTGCTGTGAGTTTAAAGTAATTAGAAGATTCCATAGTTTGAGTATTGTTAACGTTTTCCAATCAATCGTGCTCAATCACCGCCGGTGTGCAAAAGTATCCCCATGTCATTATTATTACCGAATTTCTTTCTATAGGTGAAAAGGTATCGTGTCGGATTAATTGATAGTAGTCCCCGATTAGCAACAATTTACTAACCGTCATTGTTACTAATACACGCCTCTCCGTGAATAATTTCAGTACCTACGTAGGTTTTACGTAACATATTAATTGACCTTCATATTTGACTGAAATTCATAGACTATAATATAAAATAGTATAGTAAGTATAGTTACTGGTAACGATTGGTTAGCAAAACGACCCGTACCTATTTGTTTTGGTCCTGTGAGCCATGTGGTACGGAACCTAGGACCAAGACAAAAAATACCATTAAGCTATCTTCAAGTCGGGAGTAAATAAGTTATTTCTTAGCAATCCAGCTCCATCGTCCACCATATTATTTTCTATCCAGACAATTTAAGATTACAATAATTAATTGCCACCCACTACATGCCCAACAATAAACGAAAAAGAAATTCAGGAAAACCAAGTTTATTTGTGTCAAAAAACATCTAATCGTCCCGGGTCTCCTAATTAAAACAAGACGCTAGTACAGCAAGAACAATCGTTCACAGCCGTGGCCAGTTTTTCTCAGTTCTCAGTGTGAGCGTACTTTTTCCGTCGTTTCCACGGTTTTTCCGACATCCATGCAACTAGGCGTTTTTGTGGGCTGACTCTAGATGTGCTGTGGATTGATATGTCTTGATACTTGTGGATGTGACATTTAAGTTTTGTGTGGATTTTCAATATTGTCGTTCTTCTTCTTCGTGTCGCTGGCACGACAATATTTTTTCTTAGCCTAAATCTTCGTTGTTTTCATTGATTGAAAGTGGCCTTCCTTCGTATAAAAATATTCATTTTGCTGAATATCTTGTGTAATTATAAAATACTAATATTGTTGAATTTTAAAATATATGCCTAATCAGCAATGCAATACTTTTTGTAGTGTTTTCAGAATATTTTTTTCCATAAGGCATAGCTTGTAAGTAAGTACAGAGTATAATTATTCTATCCTAATATTATAAAGAGGTAACATTTGTTTGTTGTTGTTGTATGCTTGGTTGGTGATTAGCTCAACTCAATACAATTTGTTTGTTTGTTGTTGTGATCGGCTTACCCTCATATTTGTTATTTTTTGCAATGACCGTAGATTCTGTACGCTCAAAAACATTTTATTTAAATTTCGTTTCTCAGTAAGTGAATTATTGGTAATTCTTGATGAGGAATAATAAAGTTCTTAAACCATAACTAATGGTCAAATTCTAAAAATTCTTTCACTGGCAGACAATTACATTATTCTTCGGTTCTATGGTCTATAAATTATATTTATATCATGCTTATTAGCCGTGCTATCACAATTTTTTCGGACGAAGTCACGGGCGAAGTACTAGTTATCAATAACATTGTAGGGTAGGAAAAATAGCGGCTAGTTCTACAAATTCATGTATTAACCATTACTTCGTGGAATGGGACAAGAATGCTAATCACTCAATTCCTTATGAAAATATCGTTATATTACGCTCCCAATTTAGCCACAAGAATGCTGTGTGAACGTTGGTACACTAATTTTATTTACAATAAGTATTCATATCAAAATATAGTAAGTAGTAATAAGTGAGAGAAAATATAATTTATTTCATTTGGTTCTCAATTTGTTTGTATTTTTGAAAACATAATTAATTTCATTTGGTTCTCAATTTGTTTGTATTGTGAAAACATAATTAATTTCATTTGGTTCTCAATTTGTTTGTATTTTTACAGTTCTTTGTCACTCTGTGTATGAAAATGCATCATTCTGTTTAAATTTTATTCAATTAGTAATTAGCATCGACGCGTTGTCTGACCGGCGTTGTCTTTGTTTTAGTAATCATTCTTAGTTATTATTTACGAACTACCTTATAATTTGTTATAAACTATTTGTTAACCATAAATTAACAACTATTATTTGCTACGTAAGTAGTATTAAGATTGCTTAAAAGTGTTTCAATATCCAGACAAACCTATTGAGGTTTTTGTGATGTTTCTGTTTATATTTTGTTTTGTTCTTTAATTAATAAACAATAAAAAAGAAATACATTTTTCTTTTGTAAGACCAAACAATGATGGTGTTGAAAAAAAAAACTAATTAAAGACGAAGAAACTTTAGACCAAAAAATGAAAATATCTACACTTCGTTTAATAACCATATTTTTAGCGAACACAATTGTTTCTGTATGTGTGAATATAATAATGAAATGTAAATAAAATGAAATAAGATACGCCAGAGGTGCAACCAATAGTAGATGCACCCACATTTTGGCAGTTATGTTTAAGGCTACCTCAAAATAGCACCAAATCTGGAAAAGCTCAATAACAACATTTAACATTTTCTTTTTTCCTTGCGTTGCTTTCCTAATTCAGTCTCCAATCATAGCAACTATCAAAACTTCATAACCGCGCTATACCCATCAAGAAGCGAGCCAGAGACAAAAACGTTCATCCCAAGACAAACCGACGCCAGGCTTGGCACAGAAAAACGCAAATTACGCGACGCAACGGGTTCGATTCCCATCGCGTGCGTCTTTGAATATCATACGTTTTTGTCACATTCTCGTTGGAAATGTTGTTAAAAAAAAGCATTTATTATTGTGAGGTTAAGATATGAATGTTGTACTCTTATGTTTTATGTTTTTAATTTGTTTTTATATAATAGTGTTGATCATATAACGTGAATATAGAATTTCTTAAATATTGAATGGAATTGCCAAAGAAAAGATGGATGGATTGTGTAAAGACTGATACGAAAGAGAAAGGAGTAAATGATGTCGTGACGTCTGACGGGAGAATGGAAGAAGAAAACGTGTTGCGCCGACCCCAAGTAGAATGGGACAAGGTCAGGAAGATGATGATGAATTGCCAATTAGGAGATCGCAATTACAGCTATTTAATCCAGTGCCAAAATTACGTAAAGAGAAAATAAAAATAATTGTCATCATCACCATCCTAGGCTTAATTAAATTCAAAAGACAAAGCGACTTTTCTTTCGTGGTATTTCTCAATATCTGACTTTCAAGAACACTTTCACCAAAATATATTATTGTCATTCTGCATATAGTTACACTAATCTGCAGAAAAACTGTATCATGGTGTAGGTGAAGTGTGCAAATGAAACCTAATTTGGTCTACAAAAGTACATATAACATACTATCAAGTGTCCAAATCCTTTTTCGTTTCGCGCAAAACTCGGTAAAAAAGGGCATTATGCAAAATGGTTCCACAAAAATGCAAGTTAATAAAAACAAATCTTGACTAAATTTAATCCGTTTGTAATAAAGTATAACTATGCCTGCCGTGCGCCTGAAAAACTAAGCGAAATGAAACAAAATGGTTGGTTCGTAAAAAATCCGAGTGTTGGTTTTAGTTGTGGGTTCCGTAGCGTCTATTTTAGTTGTAGTATTGGTAGTATTTGATAAACAGATAAACATCTGTTGGCGTCGTATGTAGTGCTTATTAAAATAAAAACAGTCAGAAACAATTATGTTTTCAGGAATATGCCACTGGAAAAATTCCCACTGCAACACAGTTCACGGTCAGCAAATGTTTATTTTATCAAATAAGTAACCTAACAAAATTTAAAGAAAAAACGAAAAACATAATTGTTTAAACTACATTTTTATCGTTATAATTACGACTACGAATATTAGTTATTATACTCTTTTTAGGGTTCCGTACCCAAAGGGTAAAACGGGACCCTATTACTAAGACTTCACTGTCTGTATGTCTGTCTGTCTCCAGGCTGTATCTCATAAACCGTGATAGCTAGAAAGTTGAAATTTTCACAAATTATGTATTACTATTGCCGCTATAACAACAAATACAAAAAAAATTAAAAAAAAATAAACATTAAGGGGGCTCCCATACAACAGATATGATTTTTTTGCCGTTTTTATAGATAATGGTACGGAACCCTTCGTGCGCGAGTCCGACTCGCACTTGGCCGGTTTTTTTATTATTAAACCTTAAAACTGTTATGGGTTGTCCCATAACAGTTTTAATAATAAAATAGAGTCAGCCGTCTTACAATTTGTTCCCAAATATCTTGTTGCCATTTATTTCTATTGAAATCTCTTGATATTACAATTCAAAAAAATGGAACTACAATAATAAAATTATAAGTAGCCTAACTTCAAAACAAGGAAGATTTAAACTAATCCTATAAAAGAACCTTGAACTTGAACTTGGTAATTCAAGTAGGTTCTTATATACTTAAGATTAGTTTTAATCTTCAATCCTGAACGATTTTCTCCGTCTCCGCGGGACCCTATTAAGGCGCGGTGCAATACTTTTATTTTTAGCGAAGTTTTTTCCGTGGGCAGACGGGACGGAGCCAGTCCTTGCCCTGCTAACTAATGTTTGTTAAGGGGAAGTTCTGTTCTGAGGAAGTCTATACTGACTTTTAGCTAAAATACGTAAAAGAGTTAAGGTACAGTTGCTGACGAAAATGAACTTCGGTAAAATTAATTTGGATGCGCTTCCTATTTATGGAAGATTTTTTCTAAGAAAGTCTATTCTTTTCTACAAATCTCTTTCTTCATAAATACTTATGAAAAAATATTAATTGTCAATGATGAATAAAAAATAAAATACGACAGATTTAAGAATTTCGTATGGAGCATTTTCAGAATAAAATACACGGTGTAACTCCTAAGACATCGTCTCACAAACTATGGATTCAGGGCACAATGTATGGAGAATCCTGTATCATTTACACACACTGGGTAACTCTTGAAAAAAATCATTATCGAAGTTCTCAGGTCTCGCTAACCATGAAAGAGCCTACCTTTAAGCAAGCACAACAAAATCTGCATATTATGCAGATGCGAGCCAATTTTTACGAAACTCTAGCATGCATGATATCATACATAATATTTTAAAACATACAAATGTATGCGCCTCGGTACTTACGCTTCCTTTCTTGAAATAAAAACTATTGTTTTAACTTGATTCAGATGAAAAATGAGCCGGATAGGCTGTCACATTTTTCCATTTAAATAGAATATGTAATAAGCTGGGCTTTTTTTTTGGTTTTACATATATAAACTCACGCTTTTTTTCCTATGGGGTAGGCGGAACTACAGAACGCCATCTACTACGATCCTGACGTACTTCTTTTATTTCGTCTACGTTCATACAATTGGTTTCATACTTTACAAAATTTGGTCTTTCGTTACAGAAATATCGCTCTTAGATATTGTCTGTCAACAGTGTGCTACTGAAAAATAAATTTAGAACTTTGTTACTCAATAATGACTAAGTTGTCATCTTAAATTATCCCAAGGAAACTTACTACCAGGACAATTAGTATCCTATGAAATACCTCGACTTGGGTTATGATATAGATTGGTCTATCTATCGGTTTATTTACATCCAAATCCGTTCGACCGTTAAGCCGTCAAAAGCTTTATAACAGACAGACAGACAGAGTTACTTTCTTCATTTATAACATTAGTAGGTTTGTGATTTAGTTATGAATATATATTGTAAACAAACTTTAAGTGACATGTTTCGCCTTTTCCTGAAGGACCAGCAATGGTACACTGTGTAAATGTTTTCTTAATAAGACCTGTCATTACTTTTATTGGCTCCGTTTAAGGCAATATAGCGAATGGTCACTATATATTGACATACTACAAATTCTTTAGTTTTTTGACTTGTGTGAAATATCACGCCACTTAAGCGGTTGACATGAAGACTTTTTTTTTCTTTAACAAACTGAGCAGAGTTAAAAGGTCATCTTAATTAATTTCTTCCAATTTTTTAAAGTTGGCAACATTGTGCGGATTCGTAACAGCTTGGTATTAAAGAACAATGCTACAGATGTCACCCACACTTACACACATACATATTTGTCGAGTATAAAAAATACTTTAAGCACTATTAAAGAATTATTTTTACTAAACGAAGTTTTTGTTATAAAGCTACTGTGTAACTAATGGGGTGGAGGGGGCTGCACTTTTACTTGTAATTTATTTATTATTTGCGTATAGAAAGACTATCTTTTTTTAAATCTTTATTTATTTACGGGGTTCCATGAAGAATATGTCACCTCGAGGATTGCATACAATTAAATTAAATATTATAAATAAATAAATAAAATCATTGGCAAAGATTTTTTTTAATGAGGAGAATTGAAATAAAAGAACTGCAATTAGTAGGTAAATATAAAAATGTTTAAAGGGGTCATGATTGAGATAAGGGTACAGATATTGTGCGAGAGTTGTTTTTTTCTGCTGCTGTTAGCACACCCTCGCTCAAACAATACCTTTTCAGTCATACAATTCGAATAAAGAACACGGTTACGCAAAGATGCGTTCGAAAACAGCGAAACGTATTTGAAAAAAGCCTCTTTTTTTCCCTTTCATTCGTTGAATCAGCTTATTTAACAATACCGCTGTGTGAATAATAATATGCAAATCGTATAATTGTCTTGGCGTTTTTATATTTTTTGTCCGCGACGCTACTGTCCGTTGACTTAAGTTGGAATGACGCATCTGTCATTTCTGATATTATAACGCACCGCTTGCCACATACGTAAAACGGAACATTATAATGACTCTGGTTTTTTGTCGCATAAAAATAAACGTGCAACTGCAGCGATGATGTATTTTTTAGTCTAAGATGTGATGAAATATCTCGAAAGGAATGAGGTCCGATGTTTTTCAGGGCCACTTGCTCGGATAATGCGTCGCTGAATTTTCATGAGTAGCAATATTTATCGTGTTTGACGCCATTACGGCCGCTGTCGGTGACTGGCGTAGCGCCCGCAGTACCCTTTATTTATATTACAAAAACTGTTCGCGACAACGCTTATATACTTTTATCGAATTGTGTATTTTTTTACCGTTGTTAATTCCGCAGATAATGGTCAGAGTCAAATGACCGAGCGGCGGTAAGAAACAGCGGGAATTTCAGCGATGCTCGCGCACTCTTTTAAGCGTGTTTTTTGTTTGGGACGGGTTCGGGCGGCGGCTCACGTTATTTTTTGCAAGTCCACCGATGAAAACCGTAATGGCATTTTATCGTGCATAAGAGCGGACGGAATCATTAATTATTTATAATAAGTGGCTAGCGCCGAATCGCGCCGTTCATGTTTATTTTAGTCCGGAAAGTTGAGCATCTGTTTTTTTGGCGCGCTGCGGCTATTTTCGCGCGCTTTGGTTGGCGACCACAGATTACGATCATCAAAAGCTTCGGTTTATAAATTCCGACTCGATGTAAAAATGTTAATAACTTTATTAAGAATCAAAAAAAATGGTTGCCTGTAAAGTCGGTTTTACGGGCGAAGATTTTACGTGACAACGTCTTTTTCTCGGTAGAATATTTATTGATATGAATATAATTAAATTGCACAATAGGAACAAGGAATTGAATGAAAATAAGAATTGCACAAATCGGCAGACCGATCATAGTTGAGTGGGAGAGAGACGCAAGGCATTCGGCGGGCCTCTCTCTCGTTCGGTGACTCATCGTAACGTTACCGAGCGTTACACTTTTTCATAAGTGACTCCCAGCCGCAACCTAATTTAAGACGTTGTCACGTCAATAAATAATAATTATTATGGCTAATAATAAAATGACATTAAGAATAAGCGGTAGATACAGTTTCCAGTTTTACCGAGCTTAAGTAATACAACAGTCTGCCAAGTGCCAATTTCAGATTATAAACTCATTGCGAATACAATTAAGTACAAGCTCATGACGAATAATTTACTTGATCAATATTGATGTATCTCTTCTCCACGGATGTTTTTCTTCATTAGACTAGAAGTGAAAAAGTATCAGAACCAGAGAGTTTCTACGGGATACGTTTTTTTTTCTAAGTAGAGCACGGTTTCCCCCAACCCACACTGAGCCCATGTGGTGGATTATGACAACATGGGGATGTTACCTAAGGCATCAGACAAAATAACCACAGACGCGAAGCCACGAGTAGAAGCATGCATAAAGACCTACGGAACCTCACAATCAAAACAGCAACATTTATCAGCTAAACATTTACAATCTTCCATAATGTCCACATTAAATCAGCTGCAATTGCCCCGATGTTTTTGTGCTCAGTTGCCATACATAAGAGAACGATTGTTAGTTTTTTTGCGAGCTCGAAAGTAGGTTACTCGTGTGCTTAAGATCGTTAACGATACTGTGCCAATCACAGCTGCTGCGGTTTGTGCGTACTCATGGCTTTTTCTAGGAGATTGACAGACTTTCGAGTTTAGTGGAGTTTCAACCATGACTAGGGGTAACCCAAACTATTCAACTCTGGAATAATGAAGGATTGTCCAGATTTTACTATATGATACACTCCGAGATTAATAGATAATGGATGATAAAATATAATTATTTACCATTAACACTGAAAACAGGATATTTACCATGTTTACTAAGTACATATTTGTTTTGAGTTCCCGATATTTCGGCGTTGTTGCAAACACGCAAGCATGATGAGTTTTCATTGCTAATGATGGTTATTAATTATTTAGTAGATGTAAATCTGGAAATATTATATTTTATTATATTAACAAATTGAAGATTTGATAAAACAGGTTACATTTTATTTACGAGCGAAACTCGTCAAATCTTCCGCAGCGTCACCGTAACGTCTGCTGAGTTTCACTAAGTATATGACCCTGTATATTTATTGTAGATTTTTGTTTACCCAAATTTTGATGTCAGCCATAGATATAACATTTTCAAAGCTTACTTAACAAAGCTTCTGTAACAGTGCCTTCAATCATAATGGAAGCCTGAAATAAAAAATAAGCAGTATTATTTTTCAAGTACGTAGTCCAGCTACGTACTTGAAATAAATGTTTTCATTTTGATTGATTTTGATTTTAATACTGCTTATTTTTTATTTCAGGCTTCCATTAAGATACATTACAGGCACTTTTGAACTGTCAAAACAAAGACAACAATGAAATGCAATAGAATAAAAAGCACAAAATAATAAAAACTTTAAAATACATTGTAATTAAAATACTTGCATGTTGTATAATTTATCGCCAGGGTAATGAATAATGCTAACATGTTAACTTATTTTTAACACACAGTTAACACAAGTAATATCTTATCTTGCATTCATTAAGGCTTTACTTTGGATTTTTACACGGCGAAAGTTTTTAAAAAGTTTTTTTTTTTAAATGTACTTTCAATCGATTTATAGAAGGGTGTTTAAAACATACAGGGACAAGGAACTTCTGTCGCTTTCAAGAAAAATCCAACTGAACGAGATCACCATATTTAAAATTGAGTTTAACAGCTGTCAGCGTCAATATACTACAACATTGACGGCACTGACAGGACAGCTCATGAGCGCAGTGTTGATTTTTGATGCGCTGCTGATGAAGTTCAGTATCAATGGTGAAATTAACCTTTAATGACAATGCCCACGGTGGTAAAAATTTAGTAAAATTGACACAGGAAATCACAGAATCATATTTTGAAATGAAAAATAAAATTTTAAGTTCAAATTTTTTCCACGTATCGAAAAAATCTTGTATAAAATATAAACCAGTCTTGCATTCGTTTTGTTTTATGAAATAAAAACAGAATTTCTTAAAAGATAACAAAATTTTTAGAAGCTTCTCTAATCTTTAATCTAACGTAATCTTTAATCAACTCTAAGCCGTTGATATTCTTTTTTTGACTCGAAGCTAACCCTTCGTTTGCCGCGATGCGTTGATTTTTACCGGACAGGTCCGATATGATCAGCAGATGTGGGGCAGATGTTACCGCCTCGGACAATTGTAGCAGTGGAGTGTTGGACGTAAGGCGGATATCCGAACGGATAATTGAATTTAATTTTGTGTTTTAATGGAATTTAAGACTGATTTTGGGATTTTCTTTGTAAGTGAATGCTTTGTGGAAAGAAAAAAAAACTAAGTTACTTCTCTAAATTTTTCGTTCTTTATATGTCAAATTGATAACTTACTTACATGAATAGGTACGTACGATACATATCCGAAAAAATATACAGGGTTACGTTCCGCAATTGAAAATAAACCTTGACATTGAAAGTTAAGGATTGAATTGGTACGATTTTTTTGTCCTTTTGTACGAAAAAGGTCAAAGACCTCGCCCAAATGTTTGTATTGGTACAATTATTTATTTCTGTATCGACAGGTGTTGGTGTTCAAGGGGATGTCTGTCACATTGTTGTGACTTTTAGTATAAAAAATAAAGTATGTTCTCAATGTTTTATATTTTGGTAAATAAAATATCTGTATTTGTTGAATTTCAATTTTTTTTACTAAATATTTCAGTTTCAGTCATTTTATAATGTTTGAAAATCTCACAGTAAGTCTTAACCCTAAAATGCAGTCTGATCTGTTTTGTTTTAGAAATTAACACGAATGATCGAAACTTCTTTAAACTATAAAACTTTATTATCTTAGATTTTTCGGTTCGAAACTTAAACTTCTCGGTTCGTTACATTGTAAAAACTAAAGTGTTATTTTATCAAACCGCAAGTATTACTAAAACTACGACCACAAAATATGAAAACTTATTTATTATATTGCTAACTTACTAGTCACTTCACAAGTATTACTAGAATCAGAAAAAATCAAAGCCAACTGTCGTTTGACCCAAATGACATGGCTGTACCTAATCTATTAAATGGTTCTCATATTAAAGTAACATTATGCGATTATCAACCTTATTGCAAAGAAAATAAGGTGACGGTCGACAGGCGGTGTGTATTAATGTTTGTAATTATTGTAATGACAGGATATGAGCCGCGAATCGTTTTGTTTGTTTTGAGAAAAATGATTTTTAAAGGATATGTTTTTATTACTTTTTTGAGGGGTTTGATTTTTGTGTAGATGGCTTCTTCTTCTTTTAGTCCTTTTTACTTAAACTAAGCACATGATTAAGAATTATATCTGCCTAGGTATATTGAAGCCAAACAAGAATGGTCGTACCAAAGGCCCAATTTAATTTTAAACCTGGATTAGTTTACTTTATGTCCAGACGCGAGCTGGCGTCTGTATATAAAGTAAACTAATCCGGGTTTAAAATTAAATTCATTATTCATCAAATCATCTTGATTTAATTACAATTAAATCAAGCTACTACAATCTGTCAAATTTATTTAATAGATTTTCAACTTTATCGCGAAAGCATTAGGTTCAGGGTTCATTGGAAAATTTTTGACAATTTCGAGTAGCTTGATGTGATGCAGAAATATCAGTGCTAGCATATCAGTTATTACAATAATTTTTTTCTTCATTATTTCTGTTATCTATTACATGTACTCTAAGTACTTGTAAGTATAATTGATGGTACAAACATTCGCTGCCGTTATATGGATAGCTTAGGAGTTATCTAGTAAATCGTATCCTCAGTTGACCTCCAGACGTTACACGGGATGTCAAACAGCTGACTTACTCGCTTTTTCCTTCTTTCTCATATCTCGATAGACACAGATTTATTTTTTACGAACGGCAGTGACCGTGGCCTGACTCAAACCGCCTGGCTGACATCACAAAAACATTATCACACCTAGTGCGTAATAAATTACATCCTTCATTGCCCATTCGATTTCAATATACCTAGAAAAAATTACCGCCCGCGGCAAAAGGGTAACTTTCAATTTCTCCAGTAATTAATTAACGTACCTAACACATGTTTAGACATACTATTTGTTACGCTTTCTCTATAGGCATTACATCACTAACCCTTTGCCACCTGTTGATAAAAAAAATGACAACAGTTGTTTCCCGCCACGATTTGTTTTATTTCTTTTTAATTGTCGATCTGAGACATTGGTTTTTCGGATGCGTTTTAGGGTTAACTGATTTTAATGGCCGACGACGCATCGGAAGTGACATGTGTCGATATGTTCGTCATTATATTTAATTTTATTGCTCGCTTCCAGTTTTTTCGCCCAGTGGAGTCGAGTTGTGGACAGACAGACGGACAAATTGTATTCGCATTCTAATTCATCTTTTTGTTTCTTTCTTGTGATCTTACATGTCTATGTTATGCATGAATAAATAATATTTAAATGCCATAGTATGACACCTTTTCAAAGATGTGTTAATTTTCTGAACTGTTGCATTTTAATAGTAAATTCTTTTCTGCATACTAAACTCAAGAGCATTTAATTGTTTCTTTTTATGACACTGTCGTCAGTCTCATCACGGTCAGGAAAAACCACAATAGTTTCGAACAATCATAAATAGGTACCTAGATATTTCTTTTTTCTTAATATCAATGAAGAATAAACTAGGTAATATTATTTTTACATTTTCTAATTTATTTAGAGATACACCTTCAAGTTTATGGTTTCTTTTCCCGTAGCAGCTTATAAGTTAATAATACTCAATTCCTATTCATCATAATTTAAAACCAAAACAATTAAACCTCAATTGAAAAAGTTTTGACGCAGAAAAACGCGGGAACTCATACTGACGTACAGTCTATGGTTAGTGTTTTTTATAACGACACCTGTAGACGAGGGAGGAGTGCCTGACTGCCTGAGGATGAGAGCCAAAAAACATAATGAAACGAACGTGAGAATGAATGTTTGATAATAAAGAATGGAGGTTTGTTATGATAGGATATGTGAATTTATTTCTGGAATAACTAATTCGGTCGTGCATAAATTAATTTCGGGGTTTAACTCGAGCTTGCCAATTAGTGAACTTAAGCATTAAGAAGCAAAATCTGGTGCAGGGCGCTGAAATGTTGACCGATATTGTGGGTTAACTACACTCAATACGAAAGTGCAAAGATGTCACTTAATGGAGTACAATTTTACAGTAATGGGTTTGTTGGGTACATGATAAAACTTTTCTGAAAGATCTGTTTTTAGCATAACTACTTTTTACGTTGACTGGTAGCAACAGAGATCAATAAAATATAAAGTTATTAACAGCCATAAAACCTCCAACAGATTATTAACTATTTACACATCATTTAAATCGAATACGGCCATCATTAAAATAAAACGCAACATCAAAGCCACCTTTACATTTTTAAATCAGATAATACGCCATCAAACCTATTTATTATTCATTTCTAAGCAATAAGTTTTTTGTAAGACAACTGTCCACTCGCCCCCATTTCATTTTTTACTGCGCACTTTTTCTCTATGGTCATGTTTGACGTTCTCACGGAAGAGGCTGAATGGACTGGTGTTCCTCGGACTTAAAAAAACACGGAAGGGTTGCATTAAAAATTATTAGTTTGTTTTTCGTGTACGTAAGGTGCTGTTGGTGGGAATAAGTGACCCTCGGAATTAACATCCGGGAAGATGTGTTGAGGTTTAATGAGAGGATATGGACAGATAAAAAGTTCATTATTGGGTGGACCGTGAGTGTTTGGTTACGTAATGTTTCGAAGGGATACAGTGAAAAGGGTTGTATTGTCGAACGGATCTCATGGTCAAGATTCTACAGATGGGGTGCTTATCTATGTGTTCTATTCAAAATGAATGCTTTCTTGCTACATTAACGGCTTCTTTGATAATGGACCCTGCGTTTATTACTTGAAGTCATTCGATCGTGATAACTTCTTTGCTGTGGAAACGGAATATTCTTCTAAAGCTTTTGTAAATACTATAGCGTGATAAATATTCATATTTACTCGGAAATAATTTTAAGAGAAACAACTACTTCATTACTAAAACTTGGATAAGTTTCCTTCAACTTGATTTAATTTTAATCAATTTCTGGAACTGAACAAATTCAACTTGAACTGAACAAATTCAACCTTGAACGAATTCTATAACTAATTTGGCATTTTACGAATCAAAAGCTAAATATAATTTTTGAGATATTTAGTAATAAAATGTTCAACTGGAAATTACAATCAACAGGCAATGCACTTCATTTAACACTAAAACGAATAAATTAGTAGACCGTGTCAATAGTACCCAGTGTAAACACGGTCGCCGTTGAAGGGTTAACCCGCGCCTGTCATTCACTGACAGATGGCCAGCCGCGAGATGGATAGGGTTGCCAGACATTTAAATTTTTTGTTACATATTCGAGGCGATGCGGAAGTGAATTTTTGGGTTATTATTTTTATTTTGACCTAATAAATGACTTTTTTGGCTGTGGTTTCGATTGTCGACGAATTATAATGCTTCCTGGATTTAAGGTTGATAAAAATAAATAACAAAGTTAGACGTAGGACTTATGCTGATTGTGATCATGTGTTTTTTAAATCTTATTGTTAAACTGAAAACAAGTTAGCTAGAAGTTAGTTTAAAGTTTAAACTCCGCAAATATTATCCACATAATATTATTAAAGATTAAGCGGAGACGATCCCAACGGTCTCATTACATTTATGTTTTCATTTTAGTATCGTATAGAATTAGTTAAAAATGAACCAAAGACAATAGAAATTGGCAGCCCTAACTTCTTTTATAAATTCAACCCTACCACAGTCAGTGGTCAAAAAGAGCGTTATTTTTCAAAACGCACTTTTTATTTATAAAAAATGGTAGAAAAAAACTCTTAGCCGTCGAGGTGCTAAATACGCAACCCTCAGGCCCTAGGGTATCAATTAGACGCTTTGGATAACAAAGAAACACGTGTAAAAGTCCTAAGTGGCGCTTGGGGGGTATAAACTTTTTTGTGGCCGTCCATTTTATTGCTTTTTGAAGTTAGAACAAAGGAAGTAGTGGTTAATTGATTCTCGATAGGTGCAAAATGGGATAGTTAAATTCGATAGAAATTATTTAAGACAGTGTGTAACAATCACGTTGAAATATGTGTCCTAAACGATATATTAGAATTTCGAAAATCAAAACTCAATTATTTGGTCTTGGTCTTGATGCTGTGGTTGTTTGAGTTCCAAGAAATCTTGATCATAATGTCAGTCATCAGATAGCAGCATCAGTCTTGTTTTATTTTTAAAGGCATCGTCTGCCTAGCCTTTCCCCAACTAAATTGGGGTCGGCGACCAGTCTAACTGGATGCAGCTAAATACCAGTATTTTACATGGTGATTTCCACCACCCAGTTATTACTGGGTAAAACGAGCCAGACTTTCGGGCCATATGACTACCTATAACGACTCAAAGATCTACAAATGACAGCCGGGACCAACGGGACGTGCTTTCCGAGGGACGGTGGAAACTCCATATGCAATGGATGGACATCCATCCACGGACCAACCTAGGCTAGAGACACATCGTGTTTGTTAATAGAATGGTCTACTTCTTCTTTTTATCGTATCGATGCTTATTCGATATATTTCGATCGATGCTTATTATTATATCGATATTATCACACGGTTTGGGCCCAGTAGGCGGCCACGTTTATTGCAGCGGCAGAGGCGCTATTCAGGTCGTCAAGAGTGCAGGTGACCAGACATCTGGGACACTCCAGCATGTGGGGCATAGTTTGATCTGGAGCGCCGCAGTCGCACTCGGTGTTGGAGGAACCATTGATACCCCATTTTGCCAGATTATGTTAGCAGCGGCCTACTTGGGTATGCAATCGATTCAAAGCTTTCCAGACAGGCCACTGTAGTTCACTGCCGGGAGTCAGGTGTTATTGGGGCTTTAAGAAGTTGTGGGGTGGTGGACACTTCTCTTGCCATAACTTATAACTTACTTGCCATTACTTACAACCTCTTTCGTTCTTTAGGTCTACTAAATCTATATGAATAGATGTATTTAAAGCTCTGGCTGACAACTCGCTGACCTGGTATCGTAGTTGCGTCATATTTATTAACTACTATTACAAAACCAAACCTTCTTCCCGAAGAATGTTCAATAAAAAGTGTACGTGTGTATAGTTCAGTGGCGCACTGGGTCATTTTACAATTTACTTAGGGGTCGACTCAAACCTGTTTTTTGTTGTGTTAGTCAGGATGAGAGCACGGTTTAGTCGTAGGGTTGTCTAGCCACAAAGTGATGTAATTTAATCATTTTTATTTGAGTTTTGGGCAGTAAATGGTTAAAAGAACCAAATTAGTCAGTATAATTTGTTAATTGCTACGGCGTAGCGCGGCGTAGTCGGCGTAGTACGTAGGCTACGGCAAGCTACGCCGTAGTACTTTCTCACTATTTTCAATTTAAAATCGTATTTTGCAGTAAACCTCGGACAAGGAGCAGCTCGTGGCTAAATAATAACAGCCACACGGGTCGAACTACAAGGTTAAGCCGCGCTTGCCAAGGTCGGTCTGTGGATGGGTGACCATTCATTACATACCAAGTTTCCTCCGTGCCTCGGAAAGCACGTTAAGCCGTTGGTCCCGGCTGTCAATTGTAGATCTTTGTCAGTCGCGCGTTGAGTAGTCAGTGGCCCGAAAGTCTGACAACCAGTCTTACCAAGGGGTATCGTATTACACAGTACTAACTGGGTTGTGGAGGTCAGATAGGCAGTCGTTCCATGTCAAATACCATCAGCAGCATCCAGGGGTATTCAGCTGCATCCGGTTAGACTCGAAGCCGACCCCACCAAAAGTTGGGTAAAGGCAGATCATGATTTTGCATAGTAAAACTGATCTTTGTAATTGTTTTTTTATTTTCTATTCCTTGTGCTTCTTTTTAGTAAGCGTTATATTTAGCGCACATTCTATTTATTTCTTTCACTTTTCTTGATTTGATGAAATCTAGATTCATTTCAAGTTAAGTGAAAAATTTATAAAACAGTATTAAAAACACATTCAAAAGTACTTTTCTTCTTACTTACTGATATTACTCATATCCACTCATGGAAGTTCTTACTCTCGTGAAAACCCTACACTCGAACAAAAAACAGGGTCGAATCAGCATAAAAACCCTTGAGTTGGCGATTTATTCTCAATCTCGGGCGGTCACTGCGATAGAGTGAAATATTTCCTCGATAGACCACTGATAAACTTGTTAACATACGAGAAATTAGATTTATTGGTTTCTTTATGATAAGACTGGATTAGAAAAAAAATACTTTGTCACCTGGCATAGAGAAACGGGATGTTATGTTAAGATCTTCTTTTTGTCTTTCTTTTTCTTGAAGAAATAAATAATATAAATAATTATTTCGACGAAAGTGAATTAGTTGTGCAAAACTTAAGATGATTAAATATACAAGGCGTAAACGGACCCTTCATGAAGCCGTCAGCCAAGCATTCTGTACATCAAACTAAAAAAAATCAAACTAAAAATAATTGCTAGGAAACGACTACTAGTACTACCGTAGTAGGACTCAATGTAACGCACTCAAAACATTGTGCTGATAGATGCATTGAATAGTACGGGGGCGTGGAGGTAATTAAAGTAAAGTTATAACATTAAAAACTTTTATTTGAAAAAAAATTGGGAAAAAGTTGGAACTTAGACCCCCAATATCTCCATAACTAGAAGGTTCTTAGGTCTAGGTACGGTCTAGAATAAAAAAATAATAATAATCGCAATGGCGGTTAGAACAAGTGCCTTTTGGCTTCGTTAAGGTTATTTTAACACCCATTATTTTGTTATTTGAAAATGTTATTGTTTTTGCTAAGGCCAAAACAGAATTTTCTACAAGTATTTTATTTTTCCCTTCTGACTATTTGATTTCAAGATAAACAAACAAAGCAGAGCGTACAATGGAAATAAATAATAATTTTAGACAAACAATTGTCAGCACGGTTGGCGCAGTGGCTGAGCGATTTACTGCTGTGCTTCGTGTTGCGGGTTCGATTCCCGCACGGAACAAATATTTGTATGGCCTATAGATAGTTGTTCCGGGTCTGGCTTGTGTATGTGAGTTTAAATGTTTGTAAACACACCCACGATACAGGAGAAATTCCTAGTGTGGGGCAACGTAATAAAAAAAAATAAAAAAAAAAAAAATTGTGAAATATTTTATGTTATAAATTCAACTCAGATTCAATGCTGTTATGATTATAGCCCTTCAAATGCGATCGCAGTCGTTTCATATGAAAACCACGAAAATACTCCATAGTTTAATCGAACTAATTACTAATAATTACTCCAAAATTAAGTCTCAGCGGCTAATTTAAACTGCATACCAAGAGAAACACATGCCGGTCAAACTAATTTCTTTATTATATTTGATTAACCCTTCAAATGCGGCCGGTGGGTCGTAATTACCCAACAGATGCAACACTGATTAATTACTAGAAAAAGCGTTTGGGTCAGTGCCACCTGCCCGAAAAATCTCACTTTCGATCGGTGGAAAAAGATCTAAAAAACTGATGAGTTGGATGAGACATACTCTAATGTAGATGGTTCGGTATGTATTTCTAAAACAAGAAGAGACGGTCAAACCAATATTTATTTATATGGACTGAAGGCTAACAACTTCATAGTTTAAATCATTAGAGAGCTTTTCTACTTTAACATTTTTACAATGAAAATCAGATAAACCATGTCAGCAACATAGTAGTTTTCGATATCTAGTTGTGTAGAGTATTAATTAACTTTAAATGATTAATACTAAGTATACTTACTTCCAATTAATCACCTAGCCCTATTTGCTGATTTTCGTTTTATTACCTATAGTCTATAAAATTGAACAATGTATAATCAGCTGACGTCGAATTTAACTTTTCCTAACTTCGCAGCCCTCTGTGGAAACTCCAACAAAGATTCGTTTTTATCTTTTTTGTGTGGAACCCCAAATCGTATGAAGAAAGTTTTTTCGGTCTAATCTCGTATGTAAATCGACCAGTCATTGTCTTTTGTCGGTTTTTTCTTAACCCTACGTCAGCGGAAGTCATGTGGGATTAGAATTTTTATAATCGAGATTTTTTTCATAGACTGTCATTAGCTTTGTTTGGTGATACCAATAAAAACTGTGATTTTATTACTTTAATTGACAAAAGATAGATCATGCGACTTAATGTGGTTGGTATGTAGGTGGATAGAATTTTAATTATCAAGATAACATGACATTACATCTGTATTCCACCAAAGGGTTTAGCAAAAATATACTTAATAGTACACCCACATTTTGCCAGTTAAGTTGAAGTCCCAATATAACAAGGGTGATGCTATTGTCATCAACCGGGCACAGCTACAAACTCCGAGGCTGCTATTGAGAAATAATTAATGGGAAACCCCAATAACACTTTGCCCGATCTGGGAATCGAACCCAGGACCTCACACTAGACGAACGATGCAGAACAATTATGAAAATATTTTCGGTAATCCCCTTTACATCGCTTTTGGAATTGATTCCACAAGTTAAAATATTGTGTCAGCCACAGAGGTACGGAGAACTCATCACAGTTCATCTTTGGTTACACGGCAGCAAAAACGTAACATTGCACCAACATACTTCTTCGAATACCTATTTGTAAAGACTAAAACTCCTACAGATTGAGACACTACACTCTGCCTCACCTAAGCACGATTAAATGTAATTAGTTTACCTCAATTAATCAGATTATGAGAAACTATTAAAACCTGGCATTTTGTTTTTATTTACATTTTTGCGTAAACCGCAAGATTGGCAATTATACAATTAAAACTACCATATTAATCAGCTGTTTTAAGCTGCTCGTACCGCGTTGATTCATACGTTGGTACTTAATGTTAATAATAATAAAAACCATACCTTTGCATTAAACTTTTAACAAGATGCATAGACAGACGCAAGCACAAAATTAGCACGGAAGTTTACCAACAGAAAAAAATCGAAAATTAAAAGAAAAAACCTATCTCATGAACCCAACCTGTACAATACCGCATAAATATTCATAAATCAGCTTAATATTACGCATATCAATCACCATGCAAGTGCTAAAAAGGATCTAATGGCATGCGTAAGCACACCCCGCTATTTTGTCTTCGACTGTCATTAGCGCCTTTTCATAGCGAATCTCTTTTTGTGTGGCTTATTCAAATTCTTGACAATAGACTGTTTTTGTTTATTCTTTAATCTTACGCATGATAATGTGAAGACGCTTTGTAAGATGTGTGAGCTTTGCGAATGGTTTTTATCATGTATTGACGATTTGCTTAAGCTCATAACAACCATTATAGGACCCCTAATGGCCGCAAAGAAATGAACCACAGAGCCTAGCTTACTTTGAAACAATAACATCAATATTGTCCAATAGGTAGGTAACAGTATTTTCCTTTGTTCATTCTAATAGCAATATTGTTTTATTGTCTAAATCAATTCTTTTTAGATTTGGGCCTGTATATAATAAAAAAACTGTCGTGATTTTTTACTAACAATTTTTAAAAACAAAAAAAGACGCGCCAAGTAAGCAAAGACAATCATGCTGTCAAAATTAAGATGCGTTCAAGTTATGCGCGAGCACACCATAGATAAAGGATCATTTTTTTCTATTCCTTTCGATTTAACCCTCACAAGCTAATTACCGGATTGAAGAATTAGTTGTTATTTTCGCACGGTGCGAGATGCACGTGTATGTTGCGGTAACCGAGTAGGTAATTAGATAGGAAGTTATTTGTTATGCTAATAATTTATGTTTTTCCTGCGGGACTTAGTTTATTACCAGTTATTATGTCATTTGATATTAATTTGGATTTTTGTGGGATTTTTAATCTTGTCTGTTCTTAAAAAGGGGCTCAATAATTAGATTGTTTATATTATAGTTAAATAAATTTCTCGTTTTATTTATTGTGTTGTTTGTGAGAGCAGCGGTGGCCCAGTGGTGGCGGCCCGTCCTACGAACAGTAAGTCGTGGGTTTGAACCTAGGCAGACGCATTACTTTGTGTAATTTATTTCATTACCACTGCTCTCAAAAACGGCGAAGGAAAACATCGCAAGGAAACCGGCATGTCCTAGAACCATAAATTCGAAGACATGTGACATCTACCGACCCGCACTGGCCCGGCGTGGTCGATTATAACCCCTTTTTCTCTCATAGAGAGGAGAACGTGTATCCCAGCAGTGGGAACATTATAGGCTGATTGATTCTGCTTATTTTTCCTAGTTTTTCGGCCAAATCTTTAATATTCAAAAGAAGGACACTTCTTGAAAAATAGTTTCATCAGTTCCCTGGTGTTATGGGAACAAAAATTTACATAATTTCAAAATTACTACTATCATTATACATAAAAATTAAGCAATAATGGGTGTTACAGTACCCTTGACAAATCTCAAAGACCCGGCGCGAAAAGTTCTCCCGTAATTGCGATACTTTTTTTGTTCTAGACCATTCCTGTGAACCTTCTAATTACGAAGACATTGGGGGTCAAAGTGTTTTTCACAAAAGTTTTTTAAATGCAAATTTTTAATGTTATAACTTTACTTTAAACACCTCCACGACCCCCGTACTATTTCAATGCATTCATCAGCACTATGTTTTGAGTGCGTTACATTGAGTCCTACCGTAAAACGTGATTTTTCACCTCAGAAAAAGAAGTCTTGTCCCAGCAATAATTTTTGCGTAGAGTTACTTAGTTTGATTTACAGAATGCTTGGTTGACGGCTTTGTGAAGTGTTTACACTTGGTATATTTATGTTATACACAATAGACATGGCTACAACATAAAACCAACCCCTTTAATATAACCAGTAGTACTAATACTACGGAGTACCACCTTTCCTCACTTGTGCCCATTCCGACCCACCTTTTCCTCTACTTGACTCTATTTGCATGCCCTTAATGATCAACGATTTGATAAAAATGACCGGCCTACTACCATTTCAGTATGCAAATTCACAGGTTTTTACCTTGGTGGTTCTTTTTTCAATTTCTTCATACCAGAATGTTTCAATTAAGCGAGAAATACGAGCAGAAATACTCTAATTAATTTAAAATAACTTTGTCCATAAAGTTGTTTTACAGATCTTTCATCCTAAATTATATGTTCGAAATGTCATGTTGGCATCTGTGACAGTACTGCAACTATGGTGATACATTTTCCAGTAAAATACTTGAAACTATTCCAAAAGTAATGGCAGATGCAAAATAGTCACTAAAAATAAATATTGAAAAGGAAAAAAAAACAAATTAGCAAAAAATACTTTCCATATCTTCTCACGAATGAGTACCGCACGCTAATTAAACAAAGGTGCACTAACAAACTGGAGACAAGAAAAAACTTTTTACTAATCAGCAAAAAAAACGCCAAGACATCGTGAGAGATGCATAAAATTAACTTGTAATACATACATGTATGCAAATGTCTACGTGACCACTTTTTAAAGAGAAAAAAAAAACAAAAGTACGCACTGTGGCTGTGACTGTGGTCGCAGCTACCCCTTCGCTGATCAAATTGAAATTTGCATACGACTGTGGCGATTTTTTTAACTCAAAAAGATTATGTTAATGTGTTTTTTGGACATCGGATGAGTGAGAAATACTTTTTTTTACTGCTAAAAAAGTGCGTCGGAAGAGATAGGGTTAAGTTTTGAAGAAATGAGTTCTCATACTTTTCATGTGAACTTTTTTTTTGTTTTGTGAAGAAACAAAAAAGTTTGAATATGTAATATTGTTTTTTGATTTTGGACTAATGGATTTATCGTAATCTTTACAGTATTTCTTTTGGTATTGACACTGACAGAGTTTGTTGACTGTTGTAAGAGGGTATTAGGAGTTTAATTAATTTAGTAATTCTAATTACTAACATTAACGATGCACTAAGATGATTGGTTTGTTATCGTTGTTTATCACTAATTTCGAAAGATCTTTAAAGACCTAAAAACGTAAAAGCAAATACTTAACTGGGTTTTACATTAAAATACAGTGAGGTAAAACATATTTAAGCTTTTGTATTTCGGTGAAATAATAATAAGGAGGTTATTAAGGGTTAAAAATAACACTTAAATCAAAATGTCAAACTCACAAGCATTGTGTCTAGGTATTACATAATAGTTTCTTACATAAACGATTATACAAACGTATTTAACGACAACCCAAAAATTTTTTCAACCAATTTTTTGGTAGCACATAATTTTTTTTACCTGCGACCCGGGGTGGAGTCTAACCACCCCACATTTTTTTTAACACACAAAACCCAATAGTGCACTAGTAGGGGTGTCAACATTTTTTTAGTAGCAACCCTGATCGATATTTTTCCCGCGCACACATTGCATTGGTTAACCCGTCTGCTAACAAAGGAGTCTTTATGTAAAACTTATTCATTTATTTTTATTCCGCTAACGGTCGTTCGTTTCTATTCTTTTCGGTAATGGCAGGGGTTGTATTAAAAGGGGTTATTTTTTTATATGCGCGTCTCCTCACGCGATTTCTGACTGTTCAAATTGTTTGGGACACGCAAATGATCAGGCTTTATTTTCTAGAACTTTTTGATTTTGTTTTCCGTGTTTTATATCAGTTTTGAAAGGAAATAGGTACCAACTTTGAAGGCAGTTTCATTGATAAGCGTACTGACAGGGTAACTTATTCTTTTAAAACTATAAACCTACCATTTATCTCGTTTTATTAAGTATCTCGGTTTTGCAATAAATAAGCAACGCAACTCATGTTCTTTTACTCAAAATTGTTGTTCTGGAACAGCTAACTAACCAAAATTGTTTTTCACGCTATTTAAAAATAATTGCGTAACTTATTCGTTGTACTACAACGTTTTTAACGCTTCTAGTATATTTGCACGAGTCAAAGTTGACGCCATTTTCAACCAGTGAACTATTCAAACATAAGACCTCCAATGTTGTCTATGACTAACAGTCTTATAATATTATTGTTAATTCTAGTGGTGGTGACGTCAGCTCCGGCTAACGAGGCAGAGCTGCAGCTGTACAGGGTGATGCAGCGAGCCAGCTTGTTGGCTTACTACGACACGCTGCTGGAGATGGGTTGGTATTCATTCATGCGATGAAACGATTGCTAACTTTTCTAACCGTAGTTCTTATATCCACGGCGTTAAAACTCCCAAAAAGACCCGGCAAAAGGTGACGGTTCGAGCGGGTGCTACACTTTGGTAGTCAATCCAATTTTATTTCCGAATCATTAAAGAATAAGCTCAAAAGATATAATAAGATCAAAACCATTTCCCATTTATTCGCGAGAATCAAAAGGTCAAAAAATTGGGTAATAAATATAGCGCAAATTGACCAAGTCTTGATGAATGGGCTACATAATGACTTATTTACCCAGCTAGATGAATGTCGGCAGATGAGGAAGGTAACATCAAAATTTTATGGGTCTTAATCTCAAAAGACCATTTCCGTCAATTTTACTTACTTATAGATTTTATTAAGTAGGGCATTAAATTTCCAAAAATGTAAAATAAGTGGTTAAAAAATGTTCAGAAAAAATATTGCTGAATACTTTTATTCAACAAACACTTTTATAACTTTTTTTTATTTCTACATAATTGAAATGTTAACCAATAATGACCTCATAAATAATACAACATCACAATAATCTACAGAAATTATAAAATGAAACAAAAAAAAATACTATCAAAAGATAATAACATGCCCCCTCCATACCAAACACAAGATCATAGGAACACAAGAAAAAACACTTTCTCATAACGAAATCAAGAAAAAGACGTAAAAAAAACTCAACAGAATCTCCATATTGCTAAAAAACGCGCGCTCAGCGTCGACATGCAAATTACTTTTTTAATCTTTTACTTTTTTAATACCGCCGATTACTCGAGCTAAGGAAGGGTTCGGCCAGTCAGCCTTATCCTTTTGTTTTTTTTCTCGGCGCCCCTTTGCAAAATGGTCACGTAGGTATTTGCATATTTGCCTAAATTAAAACTGGTGTGTGAGCTCTTATTTTTTTACGGTATCTCACGTTTTTGTTACGAACAATTATAGCGAAATGAACTGGTACCACAACTCCGCAAGAAAGTCTTGCATATTAATGTTTATGGGACTAATCTATCTGTTTGCAACAATGGTCCAGTTTTTTATGTCATGTGAATGTAAAGAACTGATTATCGGAGTCCGTTTTTTTGGACTCTGAGAAATAAATATTCTTCTCGTGCTTTCTTGGATCGAGTTTTTTAAATAATGAATTGCTGCGTTCCTTTTGTTTGCTTATGACTCATACGCAAAGCTACGTTCATAAGTTATGTGTAAGTATTACATTTATTTACGGAAACTAGCTTTTATTTTACAATTCCAGGTGGAGACGATGTACAACAGCTCTGCGACG
Source organism: Eurois occulta (assembly GCA_950022335.1). Classification (NCBI taxonomy): domain Eukaryota; kingdom Metazoa; phylum Arthropoda; class Insecta; order Lepidoptera; family Noctuidae; genus Eurois; species Eurois occulta. The sequence continues at coordinate 16,414,571 of OX465500.1, read as the reverse complement.
CTGGAGAGGAAGAATTCCTTGAAATAATGGCCCTAGTGGGCATGGCTTCCAAGCCTCTCCACGTCAGACGTCTACAGAAAGCTCTTCAAGAGTGGGTCAACAACCCTGCCCTCTTCCAAATACCGATCGTTCCTAACCTCTGTCCCTCCGAGAATCCTTTCATTCAATGTAACCAAAGACTCCTCAACATGCCATCGTCTATCCCTAACGTCTTACCAAGGACGGTCGCCTCTCCAGAAAGTTCTAGACCAATGTATAGTCCGTCTCCCGGTGCCCCTGACAACAGTTGTGGCTCAACTGCCTCCGCTCCCAACGCCAGTCCTGTTCACCAAGCGAATACGTTCGCTAAAATAGTTTTACCGCCGTCCCCTGCGCCAGCAGCCCCTGTTACTTCCACTGCTTCTAGATCCTTCTCTCCACAAAGTGCCTGTCCTCCTGCATCAGCTGGTTCCAGTCCGAGTTCCGTCACATCACCAGTTCAGTTGACACCTGTTCTCTTAGATGTTCATGTTCAGAAGTTGGCGGCAGCGGCTGAGAAGTTGAGCAAGCATTTGCCCCAGCTGGAGCCGAAGCCGCAGAACACTAAGAAGAAGATGTGCAAAGACCTAGAGTTGGTGATGATGATGCCGGAGTCGGATCCGAGACGGATGGAGGAGATCAGGAAGTACGCGGCGATATATGGGAGGTTTGACTGTAAGAGGAAGCCTGAGAAGCCGTTGACGCTACATGAGGTTAGAATTTTCATTGATCGATTATTATGTAATTTTATCAATATTGTATTAGACATGGTCTTTTATTTTTGAAAACTGTTAGACAAGTGAAAATTGGAACATTTTTGTGTCCTATCAAAAAAAAAATCCTTAGTTGTTAGGAGTTTAAACCTCATAAGCACTTTAACGCCATCTTTTAATATCATGCGTAACTAAATTTTATTTTTAAGCTCAAAATCCATTTAAAAAACCATTTTAACATCGTCATTCTAATCATTCTAATATCTTGTAAAGTCATAGATATAAAAAATACAAGACGCGTGTTTTCCCCGATAATTGGCAATAAACCCATTCCTTTTTACATGCGACTCCTGCTCAACATTTTGGGGTTAACAAACAGATAGATGAGAGCAGCGGTGGCGCAGTGGTGGCGGCCCCGACTTACGAACAGTAAGTCGTGGGTTCGAACCGTAATTTATTTCAACACCACTGCTCTCAAAAACGGTGAAGGAAAACATCGTGAGGAAACCGGCATGTCCTAGAACCAAATTTCGAAGACATGTGACATCTACCAACCCGCACTGGGCCCGCGTGGTGGATTATAGCCCATTCCCTCTCATAGAGAGGAGGCCGTGTGTCCCAGCAGTGGGAACATTATAGGCTGATTATGCTAAACAGATAGATATATGATATGATTAAACTACAGTTCTGTCAAAAATATTATTGCCTAGTAGCTGGGAGCGTTTTTGTCTATTCAAAAAGTACCTGTAACTGATCTATTTGATAACAATGCTTTTTTAAGTCCCAGATAATAATCTCTTCTCTCGTCAACCCCCAGGTGATGGTAAATGAAGCAGCAGCCCAGATCTGCCGCTGTGTGCCGGCACTCCTGACGCGGAGGGACGAGCTGTTCCCTCTAGCGAGGCAGCTGGTCAGGAGGGCCGGTCTGCACTACTCTAAGCACGGGTGAGTTTGCGTCGTATATTGTCATACTGGGTGTAAAAAAGAGCCCTAACGAAGCCGAAAGGCACTTCACTTTAAGTTCTCCCCGTCATTTTAATTTTTTTTTGTTCTCTACCATATCCTGCGAACCTTAGTTGCAGTTTAATATTACAACTTTACTTTAAATACCTACTAGTACTATTCAGTGCATCCATCAGCACAGAGTGTTTTGAGTGCGTTACATTACTTACATTGAGTCCTACCGTACAACGTGATTTTAGTTTGATGTTCAGAATGCTTGGTTACCGGCTTCCGTTATACTTTGTATGCTCTCCTTTTGCTTCATCCACGTTCAAATCTTCATACACCCGAATTAGATTTATTCTTAGTACTAGGAAAAATAATGGTTTATTTATACCCACGTTGTGTATTACCTAGATAAGCAGTTGGCAATTCCTTATTTGGATTTAAAATATTAGATGGATTAAGTGAGCTTGAATGATTCGACGAATGAGTAACAAAACGTAAGTTGAACTTTTTGATGAATATTTCAAATCGCAACTGCAGTAATCAATTATTTACAGTATTTATGTCTGTCTGTGGTTTTCCTTAAAATACTATATTTTATCAGACTCTGCAATGGGAACGTGTACAAAATTGTAATCGTTGCTACCTAATGAGTCAAAAAAAGATTGAAATAATGATGACCTATTTAAGAAAATATAAAAAAGAATCTAATATCAATAGATACTCAAGAACACAGTGGAGAGACGTGAGATAATTGTATAATTCTAAACAGGAAAATACCAACGTTTTAAGAGAACGATTAAAAGCATCACATGTTCCTGCTTCGTATAATAACGAAATTTTTCAGCCAATAAAGAAAAAAGAAACCAGTCACTTTCAATTTTGTTTAACTGTATCATCCTGTCCATGTTACCTACAAGTGATTGTAGTAAGTACTTACAAAACTAAACCGATTTAAGATACTGCAACCTACTACTACTACTACTACTGCTACTATGGGGCAACGTTATTTTTAAAATAACAACAACAACAATACTGAGGCTGTCAGATGAATTTTCATAGAAAACCTGTGATCCCATAATATGTCTCAGTGAAGAAAATGACGTTATTGCCAATTTTTCCGACACTGAGCAGTTGTTCATTACAATTAGATTACGAAGTAGTTTGCTTTGTCCCGTCTATTATTATCAAATTAATATATTATGTCTTTGTAAAAACCTACCTTCAGCATTCTCCTGTCCTGTTCCCAGTTTATTTGCAGTTGGCGCAGCATGATTTCTTCCATACTTCTCTATTAGTCTTCAACTCACGAGTCACCACCCCCTTTCTAGTCATAACGTTAAACCAAATTTCTTCTTTTCCTTTCCAGTCTCCCACCGACAGCGTCAACAGGCGAGGAGCGCGACCGCGACGAGGAAGAGACCCCTGCGAAGCGACCGCGACAGGTGGCGCCCCCTACTGTAGACCTCACCGACTAACACTAAGGGCTATAGCCACAGTCACTAACATACGGGATATAGCCAACGGCACTAACACGAGAGGATATAAACGATGAATGGGGCGGTCGGGAGACGTGAGTTGTGGAATCTTTTAGACAAGACAGACGAGGGAATCCGTATACTGGTATAGGTTCCTGCCACTTTCTGTAAAACAGGCAGGATAATCTGCCAAAAGACCTTATTTCAATCCTAATTATTGGAGGCATCGTTTAATAACTCTCATTAAAGAACAACTATTAAACTAAGTAATTTAAAACTATCATTCTAGAAAACTCTCACTTTTTTCTTTTTCTTTATGCAAAGTGAATCTTGTGGGTTGGTTTAGGAGAATTCCTTTTTTGTTGTAAGTAATTATAGCGTTATTAGTAACGATGTGTCCATTTCAAATCAAAAGATTCCATAATCCACGGTCTAAAATCGCAATAACAATAACATTCTAAAAGGAAAATTGGTACTAACTGGAATAATCGGTTTAAGGTCTTAACTTGTTTCTGACTAGAATAAGATAACTCAAGTTATCATTTTCTATAAGAAGTTCTGGGCAAAATATGACCTAAAACGTCCTTGGGGTACTCCAAAAACTTACGGTAGTTTTTAACAAAATAGCTAATAATCTCCTATATTTCTCGGTATTACATGAAATTATTTATATTATTTGATACATTCAAAATGTTATTCGTACTTGCATTTACTTTTTATTTGCATTCTTATAGTTAAAGGTAAGCATGACTCAATCAAACGCCTGTTCTTATTCTTTTATGTGGTATGCACTGTAGTACATTTTGTTTTAGAATGGTAATGGCAAAATACTGATCCGGTGAGTAGAAAATTCAATATTAGCATTTCAAGTTTGCACGGTATGTTAAAATTATTTTTCGTTGCTTAATTGTTTAATTTATAACTACCCTTCTGCGTTGACTGTTTTACAACAATTATGGATTTGAAAAAATAACTAAGATAGTTTTACTAAAATTAAGATTATTAGAAACGTAGTACATCATAACGCATCAATCTAAATAACAACATAATATTGTTAACATAAGTAGTAATAAAATGTTTTGTTATTATATCAGGAAGGCGACGAAGGCAACGGTGTCCGAGCAAGTCCTGATGCAGCCAGAAGCAATTCCAATAGGTATCTCATTATTATTTTTTCTTACTAGAACTACTCCTTTTACAAGATAGTCTTTCTTGTCCATAATCAGTATTTTAAATGGTCTAATAAAACCCGTATCTTGTATCACCTGATCGAATCTTATTACTTTCTTCATCATTATCATCATCATACACAGTATGATAGTACGACTTCCTAGCATAGACTCTCTATGCTTTTGCTTATTCTTCACGCTTCTTTACCAGCCACATTGAGGTCCTATCCTCGATACCATTATATTGACCATATCGAGGATCCTTACTTATACTTTTCGGGAATTATAGACGTGGTGTTATGTTTGACTACGTCTGTAATTCCCGAAAAGTTAGATTACCTCTGCCTAACTTTTAAACAACTTTTAACCTAATAGTACACCCACATTTTGCAGTTGTGTTTAAGTCCCATGTAATAGAGGGCGAGCCTATTGCCATCAACCGGGCACATAAACATACTTTCAATCAATCACAATAGTGTTATTTATCATAAAAGAAGAATAGAGTTATAAATGTAAGTTATTAAAAGTTAAACATTGTGATTGTTCATGATTTTGAACTCCCGATATTTGCGGAAGATATCACGTAACTGACAGTATAAATTTAGTTTTAAACCGTGAAAACTTAAAACAGTGATTAATTTCTTTTTTTCCAGCTGGTGGGGCGTGAAAGCTGAGAGTGACGACGCTGACTCCAGGTGTTCATATTCCAGTACTAGTACTCCGCCACCGGTGAGCACCGTTTCTAATCAGTAATCATTCTTGCTCCAGGAATTAAACTTAGTGTGGCTAGCATTTACCTATTAAAAATCTTCGTCAAGCATTGATTTCCATGTTTTATACATATATTTTTAACAGATTCTCATTTCTAATAAGTATCCTAATGTTTGGCACTTTGGGGGTCATGTCAGAGTACCTATTGAAAATTCTTAGTATTATTTGAAAAACATGCATCTTAAGTAGAACTTATCCAAAGTAACTTAATCAATTATTATTTTTTGTATATTTCACCAATTAGGAATATTAATAAATTTCCTTTATTTCAGGATGCCGACGAATCCCGTCCCCAAGTGGTAGCAGCGCGAGGAGACAGCATCATTGCCGTGGCCAACCCCGCGCTACACCCCCCGCACCACCCCCCGCACCCCGCGCACGCTCACCTCCCCCCGCACTCCTCGCACACGCCGCACCCCGCTAGGAACCACTCCAACTGATCATCAGGTCCTACGGCGATAGACGACAGGCAAATAACAAAGAAAAGTAAAAGTGAAACTGGTTGTGTCGTCCTCAAGTAACATGGAGTAAGGGTAGAAAGATGATGATGATGAGACAAGCAAATAACTTTATAGCACGTGACATGATGATGCTGGTTTCTTTAAAAGAATAACAGATGAGGAAGATAGAGGACCGAAAGTGGATGAAGAAATATATACAGTTTTTGACTGTGATATTAAATTGAGCGAATTGTTTGAAGAGACTGGCGAAAAATGATATCGTCTGGGTCAAAGCAATACTGAAGTTGCTGCATAAGACATTGAATAAAGAGGAAGTCGTGGCAAGAAAAAAACACTTTAAATTAAATGAAAGGCTTTGAGAATTGAGAATATTACTAAAATACAAATACTTAATTAAACTCAGATAAGTCAGAAAAACCTGCAGCTACGATTATAATAAGCGATAGAATTACTCGACAAGTTCATAACAAAACGCAGTTTACGGCTGGTCCAAAACTCAAATTGGGACCAAAAATAACTGGTCAAATATTTCATAGATACCCAAAATCTTGATTCATCTACTATACAAGATTATTGATAACAGAATACGAACGTAGAACATACATAGTGTTTTAAGACCTTGAAGTGGGTCTTGGGAGTCTCAAAGTCCCACTTGAAGGTCTTAAAAGTAATCCTTATGAAGGATGAAGGCATAATAATCCTTTGTTCCCCACAAGGAACTAAACAAAACTGACACAGAGTGTACAAAATACATTCCACCAAATCTAAAACTAATTTATATAATTTTGTAAATATGTAGGTTAGTAGTTAATAATAAGTAAAGCCATAATATGCCTTGTAGTCATTATATCTATCAATTGGTAAAACGAGTGGGTTGCACTAATAGATCATTTTTACGTGTAACACTGTACTTTGTAAAAACAAGTCATCGCATGAATCTTTTGTCTGGCTATCATCAAGTATTCATCAATCACTTGGAATGAGTACTATGTGTTTATGTTAATACATAATGGTTCTTGCACATAAATTATATATATGATGGCTTATTATTATGATGTCCTTAAAAGATTGAATGTGTTCTTTAGGTGGTTTATAAATCAAATGAGTAGTCTATTTAGATGATGTTATGGTTTTCGAAATTGATGAACATCATGCAGTTACGAATAAAGCCTTGGCTGTTTAATAAACTAAAATTGACGTTCAAAACTCACAATCATGACTGCAATGTACTACCAAGTTCACTAACGGTCTGCCACTTTTCACCCTTATGTCCTAAGTTATAAGGTTGAAAGTGGTCGACCGTCAGTGAACTCGGTAGTACCTAACACTTTTTTTGTTGTTGTTAAGATTGGTTCTTATTAAATGACCACATACCTACAAATAAATGGCTTGTCCTACATGTCAATAATTAATTATTATTCTATCAAACAAGTATATAGTTATATCTTTATTATGCAGATAACCAGATACTTAAGTTATGTTGTATGTAAATATATAAATATTTTATTTTCATTAAAAGTCCATCGATTGCACAACCAATTAATTTGCATCAAACGGAGATATTTTATTAAGATTTATATTATTTATTAATTGCCTTCATGCATGTGACAGTCATACTATTAATTTTAAAAAATGAATTTCAGTGCAATCCATTTCTTGCGATATCTTCAAACGTGTTTATTTCTGTATAGTTGTTTAAGCTTCATGACATTCCAGAACAAAAAGAACATTACAATTATAACTGTGAGTAATCCTACATTTATATCCCTGAAGAAATCCTACATTTCTTGGCACATAATTATAAAAAGACAATAATGAAAAAAAAATAAAGACCGCCATGTTTAATAATGTTCTACATATTGCCGGAGATCTGAATTTCTTTCAAATAAACCATTAATATTGAGTCTATTTACAAAGACATTCTGTGTACACATGAATCATTCCAATCCATCAAGAAGTCATAAAAACGTGGACACAATACAAAACTATGTACTACTATACAAAATGTGTAAATAATATATAAACGTTAGAGTTAAAGTAAATGACCATTGCGAGCCATAACGTGTTTAAATAGTTAGCCTGTAAGGAAAATAAATACTATGTTTATACCACACTATGTTTTATTGAAGATTTGAAGGTTATGTCAAAAACTTGCAGATGATTGTGTTGTAGAACTGTTTTTTTTTCAGCAAAATATATCTTATTACCTATCTTCACCATAGTAAGATTGATTCATGGCTAAGTAATAATTGCGAGACTCGTATTAACTAACATTTAGTTCGGTTTATAATATCACGCCTGTAAACTCCGAAGGGTAAGGTAGAGGTGTACTTAATAGTACACCCACAATTCGCCAGTTATGTTTAGTTTAAGTCCCATGTAAAAGGGGGTGAGCCTTTTGCTATCAACCGAGCACGAATCCGCGTGGCTGCTAATGAGAAATTCTTAATTGAAAAACCCAATAGCACTTTGCCGTCGAATTCCGGGAATTGGACCCAGGACCTCATGCTCAGCAGTCGCTAGCGACAACTCGACCAACGAGGTTAGTTGCATTCATCCGAGGAAAATCAGTGAATCATTTTACTGATTTAAGGATGATTTCCACCAAACGGTTCGCACCACATGGGATCGGAAAGGATACGAACGGATGCGGCGATAACCGATCGCGTCCGGCAGGATGTCAACGCATACGATCGGCTCTGTACCGTCGCTTGCGAACGTGTTCGTTTCTGCGCCTAGTCAAATAGTTTCATTCCTACCGTGTTGACGTGTTCTAATTTTTGAAAATGGTTCGATCGGATACGACGACAGCTGAACGGAGCCGATCGCGCGTAGCAGCATACTTTCGGCTACGATCGTGTGTCACCGGTCTAGCTGCTGTGCGCGGCTTGGTACTATAGACTTTAAACACTGTGTACACGATTTAATATCGTTTAAATATTGTAAAATCCGTTTCGATCCGATGCGAGCCGTTTGGTGGAAATCATTCTTTAGACACCTTCATGCCAGAGATTCCGCAAAATCAAAGTTTTACAGGTTCGGTCTGACATGAAAAACTACATTTCTTTTTGTGAAAATATGAACAGTGATATCGCGAAGAGGAAATTTATCTTCGATAGACTTTCTGTGGACAGCATAGAGCGCAAACAAAACCAGATTGCAATAATGATGACGGAAAAAATACAAATGTTAATTCATTTAATTATGTGTACCTAGTAGTGATAAAAGTCGTTAAGCCGATGCCGATTTGTATATGTCTTTGACAGTCGTTACAGGTTCTCAGTGACCCGAAAGTCTAACAACCAGTCTTAATAAGGAGTATCGTATAATCCAGTACTAACTGGGTTGTGGAGGTCTGATAGGCAGTCGCTCCATGTAAAATACTGGTATTCAGCTGCATTCGGTTAGACTGGAAGCCCACCCCAACATAGTTGGGAAAAGGCTAGACAGCTGATGATGAGGATGATTGCAAGTGATTGCCAAGTAGATAATTACCACTTAGTCTAGTCTCAGGACAAAAGTTTAGTTTCTTTGGCTTTTTTTTTAATAACAATACTACCCCTAAATAAATATCTGAAACCTATATAATAGCAAGAGTCTCACCCCCTATTACATGGGACTTAACAAATCACCACTGGCGAAATGTAGGTGTACTGTTAACCACCCTGTGCCTAACCCTTGGGACATTACAGGTGTGATGTTATGTATTTTATTACCATTATTTTTAAGTCGTTCTGGAACCGAATACCATGAACTCGATCATCGAACTCGGAACGATTGGGACTATTTTTTTCAAAAAATAACAATAAAAAACCACGAAAGAATAAATTTAATGTTTTTTTTTTAAATAATGAGAACTCAAATGCATATGTGTGTGTAAAACGTATCCACGATCGGCAACACATGCGAACGATACCCATTGAAAAATTCATTCATCGATCGATTCTCATTATTTCACAAAAAAAACATTAAATTTATTCTTTCGTGTTTTTTTTTATTGTTATTTTTTGAAAAAAATAGTCCCAATCGTTTTGAGTTCGATGATCGAGTTCATGGTATTCGGCTCCAGAACGACCTAAAAATAATGGTGTATATGAATAACAATAAATACAATCATCAACACACTATATAAACCTTCGGGTTATTACGGTGATGATTAACAAAAATACCAGCTCTTCATTATCGCTATATTAGACAGACATCTTACCTTGTGAATATGAAGATTCACGCTTGTGACCGGGCGCTAACGTAACAAGGGTAAGGTTAGTTTTTTATAATACTTTCAACAAACTTCCGGTGCATTCAAGATCAAAGAATATCAATGAAATTCTATATTATTGTGTAAAATACTCTCAAATGCATGATTTTCATATTTATCTTTGCTTAAATCCAATTGTGGTTAACCACGGCATAATATTATTTGATATCAATATTAAAGTAGGCGTCAAAACGCGCTTTGATTTTTAAATATTTACTAATATTTTTAAATATATATATTAATATTTCTTTAATCGACTTTCTTTACTGACTGTACCGTACCAACGAACACTGCAATTATACGAAGAATATCTCAGGGTATTGCAGTCAGAGAGACTTTTAAAATGAAAGTTATTGTAATTGCAACCATGTTGCACCATATCATTAAAGGCGAAGTGAGAAAAATCACTTGCTCCTGAGTCATTAGTGAATGTAACTACTGGTACCATGTTCAAACTATGATCTGGTGAGGTTCATGGCAAGATTTTGTAAGACCAGTAGGTCATCAATCGATATGCGTCATTTGACCATCATTTTGTTCTTTGGATTTTCCAAATTATCCATGATTTGGAATGCACTTAATTTAACCAGCAAATAAATCGATTTAAGAGGCAAACTACATTGACCACGGTTTGGGGAAAAACCAATAGTTTACTAAAGGTGCTTCTAAATGAGTAACATTTTTACTGCAATACAGTTACCAGCAAAATTGCGAGGCTGGGTAATATACGACAGTATTTTAAATATAGCTGGGCCATCATAGCCATGCGTTTTTGGTATGGCCAATGTATTTTTAATGTGTTGCCAGCAGGTAGTAGAACGATCGAATTCGAATGTTGAATCCGATATTGTTCGGCTAGTTCTATTGTTATTTCGTGGAGTGGCATTCATTTCGTAGCCCGTGTACTATTGCCTGTATATAAAATGTTGTGCGGACATTATCGGCATATAAATGTATTTGTGATTGCCGGACTATAGTTGACAATATTGTAGTTTAAATAATGCATTAAAAATATTTTTCGTTTAGAAGCACCTTAAGATTTTTATTTATCATACAAATATTTTACATTCGAGTCAGATTGTGAGCGGTCATCTGGTCAGACCCTGACCTCATTGTAAGCCGCTTGAATCACTTATGGCTGTGGGGCCGCTAACTGATCAATATAGGTACACGCTTTGAATACACAAGCTGGTACAGATTGTTGATAAGGTGGTAATTTCCGAAATGACTTCATTTTTGATCATCATTATCCATAGACCAACTTTACCCACGGCTGTTTATAACCCTTCTTTTTGCTTGACTTATCGACTTCATTTTTAGTGTAGTCGTTTTTGGGGTTCATAGGGCCAATTATTTTCTATTTTCTGTAAAATATTCTAAATTTTTTAAGAAATAAAATTTATTATTATTTTTTGAAAATAAGGTCAATTTCAAAGCTCCCAGCGGGTCTCCAACTGCCATGGCCCTCCTGAAAGACTCTAAGTCGACTTCGAAGCTAGGTGGGCCACTGCAGGCACAATTTGGTCCGGTGGGGCATATCGAAAAAGCTAAAGTGCGACTATGGAGTCTCTTCTCAAACCATGGCCCGTCTCCTGACCTGCTCTTTGTGCAACTCCACCAGCACTGTAAAGGACCTGCCTGAAACCTGGTAGTGGCTTCGGACAGGCCCCTGAGTGCTGGTGGATGTGCCTCAGGAGTTCTGGTCGAAACAAATTTAATTAAACAACTATGGGAATCATCGACACGAAGAAGCAGAGGTCAATGTCAACTCAAACTCCAAGCATTTATTTCAATTAGACCATACCAGACACTTTTGTATGTCAGAAAAACATAAAAGGCGAAGTTACAGTCACAGACAGAAGAAATAATAACTTGTGAAAGTACTGTAGCTGCCCATTCCAAAGCGTAGATCTCTATGGAGAAGAATGGGCAAGAAACTCCATGGACACTCTTTTCAATCATAATGTTGTTACAAGATCTTGGTTACATCATTCATGTTGAGATTACACATATGTGAGAACGATATAGAAATACGTGCACATTAAGAGCGTCCAGAGTAAAAGATAATATTAAAAACAAAAGTACTTAGTTAAAATAAACCGTGACAGCTAAGAGATGACCAGTCCCAACTGACAGCCCCGTTCCCGTTCACGAACATGACGCATGGATCAGCGCCATTCAACTCAACCATATTGAAGGGAACTAAATGACCCGACACACCCGCCACCATCAGCGAGACATTTGAGTGAGCATGACAAAACCCAGTCACAGAAGGTACGACGTTACGGTGGTCTTTGTTATTTGTAGGGTCGTTGGTATGCAGAAGTATGAGAGTTAGTAAATAATCGAAATGAAACACGTGCGATTGGGAGGTCCATGTCCAGCAGTGGATTGCTGTTATGATTATGATTATGACGATGAAACTCAAATCTCCCTCTGTCAGGAGAGGGGAGTGGGCTGTAAGCAATCACGAGGGCCTAACGCAGGTTACTGGGTGTCATATGTATTCGGATTGTTGGTTTCCTCACGAAGTTTTGCTCCATCGGTTTGAGAGCATATGGCAGCTAGATGGACAGACGACATTGTTGTCATTGCGGGAATATCCTGGATGAGGCTGGCACAAGAACGTGGAGCTTGGCACAAGCAAAGTGAGACCTATACCCAGCAGTGGGTGAAGTCGGTGATGAAATAATTTACACAAAGTCTGCCCGGGTTCTCATCTATGATCTATAACTCATTAGTCCTGGCCGATTCCATTCGGCAGCCATGGCCACTGCTCTTATAATTGGCAATCTCACTAGCATAATCAGCCTAAATGTTCCCACTGCTGGAACACACGGCCTCCTCTCTATGAGAGGGAATGGGCTATAATCCACCACGCGGGCCCAGTGCGGGTTAGTAGATGTCACATATCTTCGAATTTTTGGTTCTAGGACATGCCGGTTTCCTCACGACGTTTTCCTTCACCGTTTTTGAGAGCAGTGGTGATGAAATAAATTACACAAAGTAATGCGCCTGCCTGGGTTCGAACCCACGACTTACTGTTCGTAAGTCGGGGCCTCCACCACTGGGCCACCACCGCTCTCCTATACCAATCTCACTAAATGATTCTTAATTGACATAAATGGCCTAAGTTTGAGTCTGGTGAAGAAGTTCAGTCTCCAAATCTCCCTAGCAACATCCTCAGACCATCAACCGACGATCAGTAAGAGCCAACACGTGTAACTATTACCGAAACCAGTTGAGTGACTTCATAATCACAAAGGATACATATTTTTACTAAAAACGTGTTGTAAAATCCCCAAATGTTTAAAAAACCTGTTTTGATATCAAATGCGTCTGTTATAATATAAATTCTAGTGAATTATTGACGTCGTATGACAGCAATGCATGCCTGTAGATTAAAAGTACATTTAAGGAGGTCGCTAATTGTGAAGGAAAAACTGAACTCAAGGCGTTAGGTACTTACTCATGTATTACGCACAAAAATTATATTATAGAACACGAAATTTAGGTTAAGGTTCGAGGGAACAATGGCTTGCGTTAGTTTCTAGGCCTAATAATGATAATAGAATACCCTAGTACTTAGTGCAGTATCTTTTAACATTTTTTGGTACCTACTAATTCATTTATGATATCTTCAGTATTCAGCCGAAACTTATCCACAGCTGGACATAGGTTTCCGCCAAGCATTGCCGATAGGACATCGTCTTGGACCTTGTCCAAATGTATTTGGAATCCGGTTACCTAATATTTTTTTTTTTATTTATTTATTAAATCTTTATGCACATTATGTACAAAGGCGGACTTAATGCCTTGGGCATTTTCTACCAGTCTACCTTAATATAGCTGATGATATTTTTAAATATTATCAAAACTATTCAACTAAGAGACAATTCCAGGATCTAAGATGAAAAGGGACGACAGACCATAGGTCCCAGACAAGCGGTCATCGCTTTCCAAAGCATTTTGTATTTCTACATAACTAAACGTTTCGGTAACCCATCAAAGTGTCAACGGACTCTTCACGAAGCCGCCAAACAAGCATTCTGTGCATCAAACTAATTAACTCTCCTCAAACATTACTGCTGGGAATCGATTTTTATGGGGTGAAAAATCACGCTTTACGGTAGGACTCAATGACTCAACTCAAAACATTGTGCTGATGCATTGCATGAGTAGTACCTTCATAAGTTTACATAAAAGTTTAGTGTTTGGAGCTTCCCTTTAAGCAAGTAATGCCTGTATGCATGTGTTGGGAAGCCCCGCTCTTTCATAGCAAAGCAATACAAAATTTAATAACTGGGTATATAAAAAAAAAGAAAAGCAATAGGTACAGAGGTATGTTAATATACAATAATAAAGAAGTTATAAATTAAAGATATAACATTAAAAACGTGTATTTCTTTAATTTGTGAGAAGTTGGAACTTTAAACTCCAATATCTCCGTAACTGAAGGTTCCCAGATATGGTTCAGAACAAAAAAAAATGATTGCAAAATTGCGGGGAGAAAAAAGTTTTTCATTACTCATACTCTGAAAGTAGGTCTGAAGTTGCCTGAGGAGCGGGATGAAAGTAATACTTTTCATCCCTAGGGAGAATCGCTTTCAACTGACAGCTGTCAAATTATTAAAAAAAAACTAGTTCTATTTTCACATTTCTATTGAACCATGTTCCAACTTTCTATACAGCCACGATGTAAATTTAAATAAAATAAAGTATTGATTAAATAATATATATTTTTTAAATAACTATATTATAATTTAGTTTCAACAATTTATTTAAAATACCATAGATTTGGGCAAAATATTTACCATTATTTCAATGATGAAAATGAAAAATGGCTGAATAGCTGGCCGGCCACAGAAAAAAAAACAAAATAGGCGGGAAACCATATACCACCATGCCACCATGTACCATATACTCAGAAATAAATAAATCTTATCTTATCTTTTTGAAACGGGAAAGCGGCAATCCGATCTTCATTTGTTTTTTCGAGTTTTAGAGTTTTGTTTATACTTCCGTATAGCAGAGATTTGTATGAAATGAGTTCATCTGATTCAGATATGAATTTAACGCCTGATTTTATAAGAGAAGAGGCTAAAGCGGTAGTGGAAATAAAATTATCTCACCAAATCACCAAAGTTGTTGATTTATTTAAAATAAAATTTACTCATTTTTTCTTTAGCTAATTCATGTTTTTATTTTTACTTTCCTTGTATTCGTAATGAAAAGCACAGTGTTTACCTCGGGTTACAGGCTTATTTAGCCCCTCGAACTATTGGCCAAACCCCGTCTCGGGACTAAGTAAGTTACTTTCACCCCTAGGGTAGCAATGTACTATTTTTACACCCACCATTTATACGGTCAGTCCCATATATTTTTGACTTCTATCATCGTTATCTCTTTATCTGGGCCGTCAGCTTTTAAAAGTTTAAAACCCATATTCGCTTGGCACCAGTTCTAATAAACTACAATTTTATGAAGGCGGAACTATCTGTCAAGAGTCAGAATGAGATCACAAATTCAAGTCTTACATACAAATATGCCGACCGTGTGGGTTTTCTTTACGGATGTCAGTTAGAAAACTTCCGGTATTCCGGACTGACAAATGAGAAGTATAATAAGTTTTACAAGAAATCATAGCGTAAATGAGTCTATAAATAATTTATAAAAGGTTTTTTTTGATGTCACAAGGTAGCCGGGAATGCCATGACGTACGCGAACGCCATAAGTGACAAACTTATTCACCTTGCTGTTCAATAGTATTGTTTTTGAGTACCGTTGACAAAGTCTAGAACATTGTTTCTACTGAATGTAATATCTGCCTAGCCTTTTCCCAACAATTTTGGGACCAGCTTTCTGTCTAACCGGATTATAAATGTTTTACCAGTATTTTACATGTCACTGCTCAGTTGACCTTACAACGCAGTTAGGTTCTGAGTAACACATAACATAACATCACGCCAGTAATCCGCTAAGGGCTAGGCAGAGGTGTACCTAATAGTACACCCACATTTCGCCAGTTATGTTTATGTCGCATGTCGCGGGCGAGCCTATTGCCATCAGCCGGGCACAAATCCAGACTCCGTGGAAAAACCCAATAACACTATGTCTGACCTGGGAATCGAACCCAGGATCTGATGCTCAGCAGTCGCGCTTGCGACCACTAACCAACCACAGCCACCAACGAGGCAGTCGAAGAACTGAGTAATACAACCCCCCTAAGACTGGTTGTCAGACTTTCGGTCTTCTGTATGGACTTAACGACTGATAGCTAAGACAAACGGTTTAATGAGCTTTCTAAATCACAGAGGGATCTCGATATGTACTGGCTGGTCACCCATCCACGGACCAACTACGGCAAGCATACTTAGCTAAACGTAAGATTCCTGTTT
The DNA here is from genome assembly GCA_950022335.1 of Eurois occulta. Taxonomy (NCBI): domain Eukaryota; kingdom Metazoa; phylum Arthropoda; class Insecta; order Lepidoptera; family Noctuidae; genus Eurois; species Eurois occulta. Next base: position 16,398,357 of record OX465500.1, on the reverse strand, counting down.
TGTTTAATCACGAGAATCCAAATATTGTTTCTATTGAATCCATTAATATGTAGTACCATCCACTTCTTGACGTTTCTGATAGATTGCAGAGTGGCTGATTCTTTTGGTACTTCGTTTTGAAAGCATAGGTCCTGTTGTAACACATAACATAACATCACGCCTGTAATCCCCGTAGGGATAGGCAGAGGTGTACCAATTGGTGCATTTCGCCAGTTATGTTTAAATTCCAAGTTATGAGGGGCGAGCCTATTGCCATCAACCGGGCGCAAATCCAGAATCCTTGGCTGCTACTGAGAAATTCTTGATTGAATAACCCAATAGCACTTTGTCGTCATGCCGGGAATTGAACCCAGGACCTCATGCTCAGCAGTCGCACTGGCGACCACTCGGCTAACGAGGCTGTTACGGTTGTAAATGTGCTTTCCTGCTAAGTAACATGGGATACAAACCCTAGCCATAGCCATACCGTCAGAAACAGCGAGGTCCGTAGGTAGGTAATGTACCTTATTACTTATTCATGGATCACTTTAAATTCTTTTCACATATTATCTTTCTTAGAAGATGAGTAGACGACCATGCACCTTCGTAAACAGATCGTAAATTAACGACTCATTCATTTAATACATACCATGAGTACCACGAAATACTAGTCAGGCGTTAGAGATCTAATAAATCAGTAGCCTGATTGACTAATAACAAATTTACAGCCTAAGGTTGGATTTCCATCTGCGGGACTGTTCGAAAGAGATACCGCGGCCCTGGAACATAAAGGGCCAATGAAGGAACATGGGTGTTTTTTAGTCAGTAAGAGTCTGACACTCCCTTCCGCTCCGCCCAGAGCGGGAGGAGTCATTTGATGATTTCTCACCCTCCTAAAAAAAAAAAGGTTGGATTTCCACTGACACGGAGACAAAACGACAACGAAACGTGCAGGAATTCCGATAGACCAATTAGAATACGAAGACGAATAAGATCTTATACCAGAGACATGAATTCTTGAGTTGCAGCTTGGTTGGTAGATCGTCAGGGTAGAGCAATGTTTACAGGACATAGGTGACCATCCAGGAAAGCACGTTAAGCTCTTGGTTTCGGCTATCATTTGTAGATCTTTGACAGTCTTCTAGTCATTACCAACACCTGTAAAGATTGATTGATTTTGACCACCTAGTCAGATATTCGAAAGTCTGACTACCAATATAACCAAGAGATATCGTGCTACCCAGTATGTCTGTTGTGGAGGGAAAATACTAGTATTCATCTGCATCCGGTTAGACTGGAAGTCGACGCCAATATAATTGGGAAAAGGCAGGCAGACGATGAACTACAGGTTACAAAGATACAGTAAAACAGGTTTAAACAGAACCAAATATTACAATACAAAACTTTGAAACCCAAGGATTTATCAATAAAACGCAATACTTCGCAAATATTGTCAAGTGCCATTACCAAGCAAAAAGCCTTATGTACATAAAATACCAGTTTTACTCGTGTAGGCGTAACTTCTAGCTACTCAATACTCATTAATGATCAATTTTAATTATCATATTAAAACAGTGCGTCATATGGCAATAATTTTTAAGTTATTCCGTTCTTAGAAAGGTTCGTGAGTGTGAGACATTCAAAATGGTGACATTTCCTTGCATTTGAAAAGGATTTATAAGCGTTCACATAATAAGGTTACTAATTGTCTAGCTACCTCGTTAGTCGAGTGGGCGCAAGCGCTACTGCTAAGCATGAGGCTCTGGGCTCGATTCCCAGGTAGGGCTCAGTGCATGTGATTGCGTAGGTACTTTCATTCTCAATAGCAGCCGGTGTCTGGATTCGTGCCCGGTTGTTGGCAATAGGCTCGCCCCCAATTGGATGGGACTTAAACATAACTGGTGAATTGTGAGTTACATAGAGATACTCTTGCGTCTATCCCTTAGGCAGAATATTAGGCATGACAAATGTTATTTTTGCGAATGTATAAGCTGAATTTACAGGTGACATACCAATAGGTTTAGGCTCTGCCTGTCGTCTACATAAACCGTTGAAGGGTTTTTCCTTTAAGTAAATCCTGTGCGCGATGGGATTGCCCCATCAGCAGAATGCCAATTCTTTCCTCCCAATTATGGATGACTTTTGTAAATCCGACATTACTGCTCACTTCCAAAAAACTGGGGTCAACACTTGTCAAAATTATGTACAGACGCCATCACAACGGCTACCCGAAACTTTCTCAATCAACCTTGAATCGAATGCTTTAATAATAAAGTTGAAAATCTATTAAAGAAATTTGACAGATTTTAGTAGCTTGATGAGCTGGCGTGCGACACAAAAATAACCTTGTCGTTTTATGGCGTGCAAGTGATATTCAACCTTAGGGAGGCAAAGCTATGACGAAGTTCTATGTTCTATGTTAGGGATTTTGGTTTCCGCACTTAGTCCCTAAAGTGGACCATTGTGCGTGAGCCATGGTGGCCGGTGTTCCAAGAGTCTCCTCGCGGATCTGGCTCACTGCACGTAGCTTACCGCATGCCACACACAGCACACCGCTCACCGCACGCCGCTCACGTCTCTTCTCGTCTCCGCTGGCCTAAACACTTACGAGACATCTCCTCTTCTCTCTGCTCAAGCGCTTCTACTAAAGCTAAGCGGAGACGAGAAGTGTAGTCTCTCGTCTCTTCCCGCTTCGGTGGAGTGCGGCCCTTTTTTTTTGGAGGGTGGAAAATCATCAAATGACCCCACCCGCTCTGGGCGGAGCGGAAGGGAGTGTCAGCTTACTGACTAAAAACCACCCATGTTCCTTTTTTGGCCCTTTATGTTCCAGGGCCGCGGTATCTCTTTCGAACAGTCCCGCAGCCCTGGCAGGCATCGGCCCTTGCGGGCCCCTCTCGTTTGCTGACATCTCTTTGAGGCGCGCGTGGAACACGAACGCGCCGTCGACACGGTCTGCCCGTCGTCATACGACGGACGGACGGCGAGCTAATGGAGTGCGGCCCTTAATTATCAAACAACATGTAACAGGCTTGTAAGTCACAACATGTGTACGATTGTCAACATCAAACCTTCGAGCGAGAAAGGGCGACCGGACATTAGTGGGCAATCAATCAAAATGTATCAAAGCTTGTCAGAATATGAGTCACCTACAACTGCCCTTGTTTTGTTCGAGCTAAAAAACATGTACAACAAGGTAGTAAATAAAATTATACATAAATCAAAGACTCTTTCTTTGATTTCATTTCTAGTCATTCCTTCATAGGAATTACTTAAATAACACAGGATAATGTCAGCGTTCCTCATCATCTGCCTAGCCTTTTCCCAACCACGTTGGGGTCGGTTGGTTTTCAGCTGCATCCGGTAACCGGTTAGAGTGGAGTCTAACCGGATGCAGCTGAATACCAGTATTTTAGATGGAGCGACTGCCTATTTGACCTCGACTACGCAGTTAGTACAGGGTAATACGATACCCCTTGGTGAGACTTTCGAATCACAGTCAGTGGTCCGAAAGTGCAACGACTGTCAAAGATTGGGATAAGGTCAGCTTAATCCCAATTAATTTAGGGTTGGCGTCTTCCATACTACTCTAATGTTCAACATTATTTATTTTTGCCAATTTCTGTTGGTACTAAACTTTTCAATGACCACTACATTAAATTAAACGGTCAATAAAAAAACGGAAAATTGACAAAAGTTACTTAGTGATAGCATTGACTGCCTGTTGTATGCTGGTCGCAAGTTCTAGTGCTGAGAATTGGGTCCGGTTTCGATTCCCAGGCCGGGCAAAGTGCAGTTGGGGTTTTCCATCAGGAATTTCTCTGCTGCAGCACGGAGTCAGGATTTGTGCCCGGTTTATTGCAATAGGTTCGCTCTCTATTACATGGGACTTTACAACACAATTGTAAAAGAGTGATGAATATAAATGTTGATGGCTGAAGAGGGAGAGGAGTACCAAAGAAAAGATGGATGGAGTGTGATATTGTGAGGATATGATATGATAGGAAATAAATGTGACAGGAGAATGGAAAAAAACGTGTTGTTGTTGTTAGGTACTCGTTATGTTGAGTCTAAATTCACAATATTTCGCCAAAATACAAGAGGCCTGTGCCGAGTCAACAGTCAACACCATTGACCTTGCTGGATTCAAGTAAAAAACCTCTATCTCAGCCGGTAACGTTTGAGCTAAAAAACTTGAGATGAAAACATAATTGTTGAGTTTTTTTTTGCGTTTAAAAGTGATTTCTTGGAACTTTGCGGCTTGCTTGGCTTGGTAAGTATTCTGTATTATATCATCTTTATTGCCGCTTGTGTAGGCCAAGTCACTATACCGCATAATTATGTCACGGCAAGGGTTAGACAGACCAAATTTCACCAGTCATTTATTTATTTGAGAAAACATGTACAATATAACAGACACATCCAAGCTGTTGCACACTTATAAGAAACATATTTACAATAAGGAGTAATAAAAATATTAAATAAAATACTTAAAAATAACAAGAAAAGTCATCTTTCGGTCATTTATTTATTTATTTATTTTTTTATTTTGTCATCCTCTCATAGAAACTCCAACATCCACGACATACGTCTACCCATCTCGAGGCAAATGTATAAATGCCATATATGGCCTCACCGGCCACCATGTGTGGTTTTTTTATGTTTTTGTGTGTTTTACTGTAGTTTTCCATTCCAAAGCGTAGATCTCTATGAAGGAGAACGGACTAGAAACTCCATGGACACTCTTTTAAATCAAAATATTGTTACAAAAGCTTGGTTACATCATTCATTGGTGAGACTACATATAGATCTATAGTCATACTTACCTGCCGGTAGTAATTTCTTAGAACTAGACGAGGTTTCATGATAAATCGGATTTGTCGTTTTGAAATCCTTGACGCCTTCAAGAAAAAAGTAGCTACAAGAAAAACCTGAATAAGTCAAATCCGACTTCCACCTACTCACACGCACGTTCAAAGAATCTTAACAATGTTAGATAAATCGAAATGGAATTCCGTATGTCGAGAATTTCCATTTTTATACGAGTAAGTTTCCAGTTAATGTCACAATAACATAAAATAATAATTATTGTTCTCTCGACTGACTAATCCATATCCATACACACAATACGAAAGTCACTGTGTATGTCTGGTGTTTTTTACCCTTACTTTTTTGACCGTCTGTGGTAAGTGCTGAACATATAAGGTTCTGGGTCGATTACCAAGCCGGGCAAAGTATGTATTACTGGGTTCTTCCATCAGAAATTCCTTGAAGCAGCCACAGAGTCTGGATTTGTGAACGGTTACTGGTAATAGGCTGGCCCCCTATGTCAACATGGGACTTAAAAACGCAACTTGCGGAATGTGGGCGTATGATCCCATATGGCTTGATTTTCGACCACACGAGCGAAGCTGTGGGTAAAAGCTAGCAATGTAATAATTTAAAGTCTCTCAACTGACTAATAGGATATAAGCCAGACATGGTATCACTTGAAAGTTAGGTGTAATAAACAAAAATGTCTATGACAACCTTGTCCTGTGACAGTGACTGATTACATTTCCGTGCTTGACATAATAAATGTCCAACTTTGAAGTACATCGACGGATTGCAAAGAGATTTTGTTTGAGTCTTGTATACTTAGCAAGCAGTGGATGTTGAAATTTACTTTTAAGTTATTGTCCTATTGTGTCGTTTAAAGCCGACTTAAGATCAATGTTAGTTGTGATTCATAGAATGCTTTTCAAACCAAGTGAATGTGTATATGTCAAAGACAGTTTTGGATAGACCTACATACAATCTCCTTGTGTAGGTATGTCATGACATTATGAGAGCCTTTAGGGTATGAAGCACAGGGTCTAAATTTCTTCATAGAAAAGGGAGGATCTTCCGACGAGATGGGCGTTGTGTCTGGTGGGCTACTGGCCGACAATTGATGTCGAGTTCGACTTTGACTGCGCGATTTAGGAATTTGATGTTATTTCTTCATTTGTGTCATAGATGACGCTGTAGTACTTTTTGTAGTGCCGGTGCAAACCCGAAGAAGTGCACAGCTGTGTCACAGGCGATATCAACATCATCAATTTCTTGCACTTATTAGAATTCTAGCTTATGCCCACGGCGTCGCCCGCGTTATGTTCGATAACTGTCCCACAGGATCATACTACCGGTATAAAAAGCATCATATGTGTTAATCCAGATTATAAAATATCTGCGTGCAAAATTTCATCCAAATCCGTTCGTTAGTTTTTGCCTGAAAGACATCATAACAAACATCCATCCATCCTTACAAACTTTCGCATATTATACAATATTAGTAGGATTCTTCTTTCATACTCTTCTATCAAAGATAATAATAAATAGGCGATAATGAGCAGTTATGAACATCATGATGAATGCCATAAATTACCAATACCTTAAAAAATACTAAGGTAATATGCTAAGTAAAGTGTGTGTTCATTACTACTAGAGTAGCGAAATCTAATTAGCAATTCCAAATTAACACGGTTTGTCACAATCATACATTCTCAGACTCTTGAATTAGGCTCGATTTAAAGAGTTCGGGAGAGTATGATTTTAAGGCGGAAAATTGTAAATGCTAGGCTGTTTCTAACATTTCCCCGAAAGGACAGCTGCCAAGGGCGCTAGAAACTCCTGCAGAGTATATTTTTGTTATATCTTTCAGAATCAGGGCTGGGTGCTAAAATTCCTAAATCTTACAAAATTCTCACCCTGGCACCTTTAATAAATGCTAAAACACTGACACTGATCACCCGCTCCCGACATTGAGGCTCCTCTACTACCTCACTCACAACTCAAGTACAACGAAAATCGATAAATCAGAAACTTCCACCCTACGTGTAACCGCCGGTGTTCTTCCTTAAATTCAAGCCTAGCTGCGTTTACCTGTTAATTGTAATTATTAGAAAAGTTAATATCCTTTCTCTTGAAGTTATAATGACTTACCGGAAAACTTGTCCCTGTGGTCAGACGTTGTCATTAAGCATAAAAGATTTTCCTTGCCGTTGAATGTTTCTCCATCCACCAATCCGGTGACGAGCAATTTCATAAATCATAATAAGTAATCTTAAATTAAGTTTTTGGTTCTAAAAACTCTTTATGTTGTGTTTTAAAACTAGGTGAGGCCGGTGTTTTGTACATGACTACTCTGAGAAGAAACAGCCGATTCAAACTCAGAGGTTTTCGATGTATTCTCATTTATTGTATTACTTAAGTCGTATAACGAAAACAATTTAGAAAAACCTATAAACATTACATAAATCCAACAAAATAGAAAGTTGTCTCGTTATTTTTGAAAACCCCAGATCATATCGATACCAAACAGTAATATAATCACCATTACACTATGACAATACCCAAATACAATAACTTATAGTTTTAAATATGTCATTTAGAATCAACTGATGCATATCCTTACTCAACACACAAAACTGTTTTACGAAACAAATAACTACTGATCGAATGATAACCTAATTTTGGTGAAATCACAAAAAAATCACAACTTTCAGATCAGTTTTATTTGACATTCCACCAGTGATACACCATGACAGTCAAAGAAGGAACTATTTGTAGTTTAATCCAGTCTTTTCCCGTGTTTTTAATACTGGCACAAAATGCCCAGAGGTGTATCAAAACGCCTTTAGTGTATAAGCCACCGAGTCCTACACATTCGCCGGAGTATTACGAAGCCCTGGACGCGTTATTCCAAAGCTTATACGGCAATGGTTACCATGGAAACGGTGGCAACGAGCATGGTTATCCTGTGTATCAAACTCCGAGTGTGTCTAGCTGTCAGTATTCGTATGGATATGGGAAAAAATGGTCTAGCTCTCCATCTTACGGGGGGTCGAAGCCTTGCTACCAATATGTGTATACTTCAGGAAATAATTACCATACCTATGGGTCCGGGCTACAAGGCTACCCAAACTATGGGGCGTATGGCCTGAAAAAAGGCAATATTTACTCTCTCAGTGGCAATATTAGCACCACAGGATACGCTCCGACTCAGGTTTATAATACCAAGAATCGGTACCAGGTTGTGGTGAAGAAAACTAGGATAGGAGGGAGGAAGAAGAATGGGAAAATTCAAGCAGGTAAGATTTTATTCTATTGTTTATTTTTCTTAACCACAGTGTTATATAATAATAGAAATAGTCATAATTCCACACCTTTAAAACATTCCTTGCAATTTTTTTGTTACAATAATTTATTGATTTCATCCCGAAATATCAACATGGTTACATGTAACACTATACAATATAGGTTCCGTTAAAGGTACCTCTTGTTTTTTTTTTAATTTTGGCAAAAATTCAGGAACTTTGTTGTTTCAATAGTTTAATTAACAACTTATTACGTCGGCTAATATCTACCGCCTGGGGTGCCTCCGCACATGTTCTTCGGACTTCTGGCTTGGCTATCTGCTTCTCGGCTGGCGAATTTGCATGCCCAGTGTGGCATCGTTCCGAGCGGAACTCGAGAAGTAGATGTAGCCCTAAACGAAACATGCCGAATAATCACTGGCGGCCACAAACCAACACCATTAGCTGCACTACATACGCTTGCAGGAGTGCCCCCCCCCCCCAGAGGTAAGAAGAGAGATTGCCTGCTCTTCCGAAAAGTATAAGCAGCAGACAGACAATAGCCACTCTCTGCTTAATATGGAGACGCCAAGAGGCAGGCGGAAGAGTCGGAAGAGCTTCCTTAGGTCGACAAATTCATTAGTCGACAACAACAGGGCTGGTGAAGCAAAAGAAAAGTTGTGGCTCCTCGGACATCCCCCTCCGACGCATTATGTCGAAGTTGCAGAAAGGCTCCCACTGGGACACCTGCTGCCATAGCCCACCTGGAAGACCCTCAACCGATTGCGAAGCCAGGCGGTCCGGTGGGGGTATTCCGATGTAGCCATGTGTGACTGCGGTGCCTCAACGCAAACTATGGCTCACCCGCTGTCCTGCACTAGGTATGTGTGGTTCCACGTGCACTTTGAGGGACCTGTCCGAGGCCACCACCAATGCCGTCGAGGTGGCAGAAATCTGGTCAAAACTAATTTAATTTAAAAAAAAAGGGAAATCATCGACACGACGAAGAAGAAGAAGAGTAGTTGAATACAGTGCATATTTTCAACTGCATTTAAAAACCTTAAAAACGTAGACAGTTTTTAAAAGTAACACAAACAGGAAAAGTTAAGGGCAAAATACAAATTAAATTTAACTACGTATATCAGTTTAAAAATAAAGCTCGTATTTATTATCGTTGCAAAATAATAATGATATAGGTACATAGTGACGCTAATATCTGACGGATGACCGCAATTATAGTAATTTAGCTATTTACCTCATAGATAAACACTTGATTATACTATAAATTGTATCTGTCATTACATAAAATAGTATGTACACCCACATTTCGCCAGTTATGTTTCAGTCCCATATAATAGGGGCGAGCCTATTGCCATTAACCGGGCGCAAATCCAGTCTCCGTGGCTGCTTCTAAGAAATTCCTGATAGAAAAACCCAATATCCAGTGCCGGCGTAAGGGCCACTGACACCCCGGGCGAAAATATTGTGACGCCCACTTGAGGGAAGCAATATCAAGTGTTAGTTTTTTGCTGATCCCAAGTAAAATTATATTAAGAATTTCATCTTTCCTTTATTACCTATAGCTAACGACGCGGACGTAGAAAGTTTTGTAGCTCCTCTTTTTTATGCACAGAGCGTAGAGCACAGTTTTGAGGGTTTGCATCAGGGGACGCCAGGGACTCCAACTCCAGACCTTGGCGCCCCCCAGAATTTGTCGCCCTGGGCCGTCGTCCCATCACGCCCCCCCCCCCTAACGCCGGCACTGCCAATATCACTTTGCTCAACCTGGGAAGCGGACTCAGGACCTCATGCTCAGTAGTACTAACGCTAGTGACCACTAGACCTTCGAGGCAGGCAGTCAAAACAAAATGATTAAATCTATGGTTACCACTCAAGCTTTCACAAGCCTGAATTTTAAAGAACTATCAAAGGTGCTGCTTAATCATATTTTATTTCATTTACTTAATAAAATAACTGAATTAATGGAATAACATTTTCATTTTTGTTTTAAAACAAGCTTTTATTATTAAAATAAAATAAAAATATTTTTATAACACATTTGCTCGTAAAGGGTCTCTTGTTTCACCAATTTCAATATCGTATTGTATCTCATTACGTACTTGTGCGTTATTGTAATGTAAAACGCACGAGTTTCTTTTTAATAAGGTAAAACGCACGGTTTATCAAGATGCTCCGTCTAAAACGAACGGTACTTTATTAAATCTTAGCAAAGAGTTTTTATGTCAGAAAAGTGGTCAATATTTTATGAATAAAATTAACTTTGGGAGATAAAATATAATAAATAAACATTTAATTCTTTAATTTAATTAATTTTGACAATAAATTACAACCATTTATCTATAACAAAAACACAAAAATATTAATTTATTTTATTAGTAATACTGGCTGTTTTTTGTGCCTTTGCCTTACAAAAAACCGCTGATGCGCGCGCATCACGAATTTGTGAACAAGTAAAACTTATTCCGCGAGCTTTTTCTTTTCGCTGTATTGTTTTTATTTGAAAATGTCGTCAAGTAATGATGAATTTATTAATTCGACACCGCCAGAAGTCGCAGAGGCAGCGAAAAAGGCTACTCTAAGCCTCTTGCCCGAAAAATCGACCTATAGATACTTACAAGCGTATCAAAATTTCAACTTATGGAAAACAAGCAAAGATGCAAATTAATTTTCAGAAAGTGTGTTTTAGCCTATTTCATGGAACTTTCTCAAAAATATAAGTCAAGCTCATTGTGGTTACTATTCAATGCTAAAAAGCACTGTGAAAACAAAACATGGTATTGATATCAAGTCATACTCCAACTTGCTGGCATTTCTAAACAGACGCTCAAGTGGCCATGTGAGTAAAAAGTCGAAACTATTTTCGGTACAAAAAAAAATGTTTTCCAAAAAAAAACAACCGACTTCCAAAAAAACCAGAAAAAAATCCAATTATTAAATTATTTTTGTTTTTTATTTTAGAGACCAACACAACAGCAAAAATCCATTGAACAAGAATCGCCTTTCAGTATGTATGTAATGTACCATAACCATCAAATAACGCAAATTAATAAGATAAACATCTACTACGTAAATAATGCAAATGGATTTAAGATGTAAATAAAATAAATGAACAAAGTATTCAATTAGCCAACAACATACTTCAACCGGTTGTTAATGAAAGAGTCTTCAGAAGCAGTAATGAAGTTATTAAGTATTTATCATTATACCAGGCCTTGTGCTCGCCTTTGTACATTATGTGCATAAAGTTTAATAAATAAAATAAAAAAATAAAAAATAATTATGATTTATCATCTCAAAGCCAAAAGCCTTTAGGGGATGACTTTAGACCCAGCTTTACCGCTGTACGTTGTAGATATTTATTAGGTAGAGTTAAATAGAACAATACTCTTTGACATGTGAACCACACAAACCTTTTACGGGGTGGAAGGGACATAGATACCCAGACGGTTGCCATGTGTTCAGAACATCAGTACAAAGTCAGCTGCTTCCTACAAAAGTGCAACACACATACACACACACACAAATGCGCAGTCAAACGTAAGGAACAGCAGTTTCTTTTTAATAACCGATGAAAAATTTCTGTGTAATGAACTTTTATTCTATGAAATTAAAAAAAATATCCCTCACATATCCAGACTCTGTGGCTGTGTAGGTCTACTGAAAAAATTCTGATGGAAAAAGAAAATAACACTGCCCGACCCGGAAAAAGAACCCCGGACCTCATGCTCAGCAGTCGCGGCCACTTGACCACCGAGGCAGTACAATTAACTCTTCTCTTTAAAAACTTCCGCATTGGAGAGATGGCCTGAGACTAGGGCTTTCAAATACCGGATTTTTTCAATACCGGTATCAATACCGGTATTGGAAGTCAATACCGTGATCACGGTATTAATACCGGTATTGAACGCAAGTTCAATTAGGACGTTAATAAAACCATTAGAATACGAATTTTTATTTTCAAATCATCATCAATCAGTCTTTAAATAGCTCTCTTTACTCTTACATAACAATTTGGTATTGGTTGATTATTTATTTAGGTAGGATTAGGAATTAGGCACGTAATAAAAACTTGAACTTAATCGAGTCTTTTTGCAGGAAGGTATTTCTCATAGACTTTGTAAAGTACATTATGATAAAAATTTAAAACTTCTTATTATTATCGAAATTTCATCATTATAAATATTTGTAGAAATGTAAGTACATATAGCTTAATTAGCTAGCAATCATTTGGTGTTCATTTTAAATTAAATTAAAATTAATTAAATTCATTTATTTCAGGTCTTTAACACATATAAAATTAAAAATTAGAAGAATAAAATAGAAAAAAAGAAAAAAGAAGAATTTTTTATTTTAGAAACATTCTTGTATTTATGCAATAAAAAGTACAATCAATCTAAAACTAAACAAGTAACAAGATAAATGAGGCGATAATAAAACATTCTGACAAACTAATAAATAATAAAATGTAAAAGTATATAAGTAAAAGTAACACAATAATATAAAAAGTTTTAATAAAAAATTCTGAATTTTAGACGTTTTTTTTTTTTTAAATCTATTATAATAATAGATTTAAAAACGGTGCTCGTAGCTGAGGTAGCACTCTTGGTTTTAGACAATTTGGATATCTCCCTCACTAATTGTTTCTGTTTGGACGTGTTTTCATTTTCACTGCTCATATTCAATGAAGTAGAAAGTTCTTCTATCGTCCTACCATGTTCATGATCAGTCATTGTCTCACTGTCTCTTTGAGCGTTTCGTGTGTCATTATTATATTCTTCTTCTTAGCATATCGATGGCAATCTAAATTGTATCAGCCCACAACTGAGCTACTAGTTTGGCGCTTTCAGTAGCGTCCATCAGTTGTGTAGTGAACAAACAACAGGACACGCAGGACACTCCAGGGCAGAGTCATTAATGAATCTCCACCTGAGCAGGTTTATTATAATTATATTTTAAACGTGCAAGTTTACGATAATATCTAGTATGTGTTTTATCAGATGTAAGGTTTTGTGTTCATCAAGCTTGTGCTGGTGACAACAAGTGAGAGAATAAGATTAGGACGTCTAATGTTTGTAATACCGTAATCACGGTATTGGGGCGTCAATACCGGTATTGACAAAAGCCCATATTAAATCCGTGATCACGGTATTACGGGATCCCGGAATACCGGTATTGAAAGCCCTACCTGAGACACAGGTTTAAATAAACTTAGATCGGGCAATTCGCTACATTATTTTAAGCATTTTAATTTTTGCAACTTTAATCGTATATAAGTCGTATCCTAGAACCCCTCCTCATCACATAGGGAATCGACTGTCTTGGTATGGAACCAAGACAGTCGATTCCCTCTCAACTTCTCTGTTACTGGCGCAACTTTTAAACTTCCTCTAATATACTCGTTCCTTACTTTATCCATTCTTGTCACACCTCACATCCACCTCAACATTCTCATCTCCGCTACATGCAATCTTTTTTCATCCATCTTCTTCACAGCCCAGCATTCCAATCCATACAGTACGACAGGTCTAATCACGGACTTGTATATTTTCCCCTTTAACTTGAGGGGCATCCGTGGGTCGCAAGTTGTTCCAGTGACCTGTCGCCATTTCATTCATCCTGAGTTGATCCGGTGTGTTACGTCTCGGTCTATTTCGCCATCCCCTTGGACAAGCGACTCGAGGTACCGAAAATCGGAACAGATCGGTATGGGCGTTCCGGCAAGAGTTATGGGCACAGGACTGGAGAGACCGCCGAAATCACAGAATAGGTCTTCTGTTTTGGTCCTACTGACTTTCAGGCCAACATTCTCCAGTCTTTGCCACCACACCTCCAATCTGCTCTGGACCTCTAGGCCACTCTCGGCAACCAACACAATGTCGTCGGCAAACAGCATACACCAGGGAGCCTCTTCCTGGATGTCCGACGTAAGTGCCTCCATTATCACCAGGAAGAGGTAAGGGCTTAGAGCCGACCCTTGGTGCAAGCCAACAGCCACATTGAAGCTATCGGTAGTGCCCGCTGTAGACCGGCACTTGGGTACTACATCTACTGTACATCGCTCGGATCAACTGCACATACTTCCCAGGCATACCTTTCTCTTTCAGGGCCCACCACAAAACTTCACGAGGTACCCGGTCGTATGCCTTTTCGAGGTCGATGAATACCATGTGCAAGTTTTTGTGCGCACTTCTGTATTTCTCGCACAGCTGGCGGATGGCAAAAATGGCATCCGTCGTTCCTCGACCAGGCATAAAACCGAATTGATTTCGTGAAATTTCACTCTCTTCTCTCAGACGTCTTTCAATAACTTTCTCCCAAACTTTCATACTATGCGCCATTAGCATTATTCCTCTATAGTTATTGCACTCCAGCAAAACACCTTTATTTTTAATGATGACCAGCGAACTGTTGCACCATTCGTCAGGTATGGCTTCATACAGTAACAACTTATTGAAAAATAAAGCTAACCACGTCCATCCATCCACCCGTAATAACTTCCACACTTCAACTGGTATACCGTCAGGTCCTAACGCTTTACCATTCTTCATTCCATTTACTGCTATTCTCACTTTATCCATACTAACCTTTCTCACTAACCCCTCATTTTCTCGTTTATTGTCCAGCACACCGTCCCAATCATTCTCCTCATTCATCAGTTTTTCAAAGTACCCCTTCCACCTATCCTTAATTTCCTCATCATCCGAAAGAACCATTCCAGCTTCATCTTTTACGCATTTAATCTGACATACAGGTTTTGATTCCCTAGTGAATTTGCAAAATATGCGACATAAACGGTCATATCTTTTGATCGCGTTGACTTACAAGTTTGATTCACTGCTCCAAGGGGTAGCAGACCTGAGTATTTGGTATTAATTTTAGCTTGATAACTCCACGTTAGTGAGAAAGAGGGTCTTGTCGAACAGACAGACGGACGGACAACAAAGTGATCCTATAAGGATTCCGTTTTTGCCGACTGAGGTACGGAACCCTAAACGTATTAAAAGATCAAGATCAAGGAATCTGCATTGATAATTTGAAACCCTGCATGATAATACTAGTATAAGTGCTCTTTATTTCTATGCTCAATATCATGAACCACCAACCCTGACGACCCCGTCAGTAATTAAAACATACTTGTCAATACCACAAACTACACCCCCCATTCCGGATAGAGTATCAAAATACCCAAATATACTCATTGGAAATGAATTTCCCTTTAATAGTGACGCAAGCAATCATTATGCTTATATCACATCAGACGTGGCCGTGAAGTTCAGTCTTCGTTGATTGTCGGTAACAATCGGTCGTTGCCGAAGTGTCACTTGAGTCCAAGTAGTCGTGAGAACACGACGTATGTGCAGTGATGATGGCGAAAGGTTTTTGTGTTTTTCTGTGTCTATGTTTAAGTGTGCAAACTGTGGTGTGCCAATTTGGTGAGTATATTCTGTTGACAGGAATATTTTGTAAAAAAAAAAGTTTTCATGATTTTTTGTGTTGAAATTTGATTGAGTTGAATTTACAGATAATTGTTTGTAACTAATACGTTCCTATCTTTATAAATAACACATAAATATTGGTGACCTTACACAAAACTGCAAGGTTTTATCAATAACATCAACATCTCGCAATTAGTGCGAAGAAAAAAAGTTAATTACTTGTAACTATGATTCGATTTGCTATAATAACGATCATCATTCTGCTGTTTCTACAAAACATGTAGCAAAACACATTCATTTGATTTTTTTATATTTTTAATACCTACCTACCGAATTCGTGACCAAGAAGGTTATGCTATATCAGTGAAGAACTCATTAGGAAGAACGCGAAGATGCATTTGCTTATTTTCGCGAAGATTCTGGTCTGAAAACCTAAGCTAGAACATTATGACCATGGAGCATGTATTCTGAACTCCGATAGGTTGAATGCGTTGAGTTAGATTCCACAAAAACAACATTCAATACACGAACTTAAATAAAATTAACATTAACAAAAATAGAACGGAGGTAGACGAATAATTTCCTCAACATTATCGTTCATTCGAGGCAAAAAAGGGAAAAAACAACATCGGAGTAAAAAACATAAGATTGACGTTTGATATCATTTGTTTAGCATGATTATTTACAAATGATGTTATCGTAAGATCAAAAGGTCAATGGTACGGATATAACGGAGGAAGGGCTTCCCCTTCCATTATGATAAATATTGATAACACACTTTTAAGATGTCACTTGTAGGGTGGCTTAAACATTAGGTCAATTTTAAAAAGTCTAACAGTTAAGGCCGATATTAAAATCGCATCGCTTAACATAATTATTATAACATAACATCGCGCTTGTTATTTCCTAAGGATTCGACAGAAGTGTACCTATAGTACCCCACATTTCGCAAAATTTTAAATCCCATATAATGAGGGCGAGTCTATTGCTATTGACCGGGCACAAATCGAGACTCCGGACTATTACTGATAAACACCACCCTACCTGTTTTTTTTTTAAATTTTTTTACCAAATTATTTGACATACAGGTGTAAACGGACCCTTCACGAAGCAACCAAGTATTCTGTACATCAAACTAAGTAAATATACGAAATAATTTTTGCTGAGATAGGTTTTTTTTTGGGGTGAAAAATCACGTTTTACGGTAGGACTCAATGTAACGCACTCAAAACATTGTGATGATGGATGGATTGAATAG
The DNA here is from genome assembly GCA_950022335.1 of Eurois occulta. Taxonomy (NCBI): domain Eukaryota; kingdom Metazoa; phylum Arthropoda; class Insecta; order Lepidoptera; family Noctuidae; genus Eurois; species Eurois occulta. The sequence continues at coordinate 16,381,570 of OX465500.1, read as the reverse complement.
TACGGGGGTCGTGGAGGTAAACACATGTATTTAAAAAAAAGATGGAATTTTTCCCGCAATAAATACGTAACTAGAAGGTTCCCCAGAAAAAAAAAAATGATCGCATTGACGGGGACAACAAGTGCTTTTCGGCTTCGTTAGGGCTCTTGTTACACCCTTTATAGTAACGTTTTTCCTGAAATAAGAAAATTTATTGAAAAATCTCTTAAACTTTTCGTGGTTACTTGTGGTGATTACTGATGATTGGGTTTACAATCTTTATTATCAGTTAAATTCTTTAGTATAACTGTTTAAAATTTAATGAAATAAAGCAAATTAAACCAAATATCAATCGACTACTTACATGGCCAAACAACATGATTTTGATTATTAAACGAAAACCTGCTTGGCCTGTTATTCTAGTATTTTAATTATTGAGTCTTTGAAGTACAAAAAAATCTGTGGATTCAGACATGATTGGTCATGATTTCAAAATTTTTTTTTTTTTTGCAAATTCATATTATAATAGACATTTTTAAACATTTCTGGTGTAATTAAATTATCTTCATACAAATCGTGATGAAACATTGTCCATTATACTAATCAGTGTCTAAATATAGAGAAAATCCCCTTTAATGATCATAGACAAAAACAAACATCTGTTTTATTCGAGAATATCATAGACTGCCAGTATGTAATCCCAAATTAATGATTATGTCGTACCAAATGCAGAATCATAGAAGCTTAACCTTGAACTCTCTGTATCGGGCTATGAACCATACTTATTGAACTTGAATATGGCGACACCACAGCTAGACACGGAACTGTGTAAATTATCTTAGTACGCTCATTGTATACAGTAATTATCCTCTTGGAACGAAAAAAAAACGCTACGCGTAGTTAACACCTTTTGAGACCGCATCCGGCATTTTTTTATTTAAACAGTAATAGGTATATGAGTATAATGATCTAATACGGATTTAAAAAAATACAGTCTGGAAAATTAATTTGTTATGAAATTGACACATTCCGTCATTATTCCCTTTTATACCGTACTAACTGGGTTGTGGAGGTCAGATAGGCCGTCACTCCATGTAAAATACTGGTATTCAGCTGCATCCGGTTAGACTGGAAGCCAACCACAACATAGTTGGGAAAAGGCTAGGTGATAGGTGACCCATTTTATACAACTGTTCAATTTAAATTCTCATCTTTGACGGTGGTTACGGGTAATCTTCTGACTACAACACTAAAGTGACTGATTTTCAGACTGGTCAAAAGCCCAAAAGTCTGACCATTAGTCTTATCAAGGGATAGGGGTCTTACCCAGTAACTGTTTCGTGGAGGTCAGATACGCAGTCCCTCCTTGAAAAATAAAGCAACATTTGGTTAGACTGGACGCAAAAGTTTTGGCAAATGATGAGGCGATTAATACTTTGGCTAAACTACTAATTTCCTTCAGTTTACATGAAAAACCCTATGAGTTGTTTTCTGTTTGTGATTCCCCCTTGATCGTTATGGTTTAGTTCCTCCAAAATATTGGAATTACGGCCAATTGACGTGTCATAATTAGCCAAGTGTAAATGGCCACGACTGACCGATACTTTGTTGAATCATACCAATAGGGATTATAAAGAACTAAGTTAGTAAGTATCATTGCAATGTGATTTCAGTTTTGACAAAAAGCGGCACTAATATAACTTTACACTTACCTACGTACATTCACAACCCAACTATAAAAATACAATAATAAAATATACATAGTTTTCATTTGCAAACTTTTAACTTGCGACACATTCCGGGAGGATTTTCCAAAAAAATCTTTCATACAAACCTTGTCCTAGCAAAGAATACAACAAAAATATATCAGATAATCCTTCGTACATGTGGCAATTGAATTTATATAATATAGATAGATGAAGATAGAATATATATTTATATAGATTTCCGTTGCATCCATACGCTTGCAGAATCACATTTTCGCTAACTACGATGACAAACATGATGACCAAGTAATGACCATCAATGACGTAGGTACTATGGTGGTTATTATTGAACCCATGTCTACTGGCACCTATACGTTAATGGGCTGTATGTATGATTCATAGTATTTTTGGTAATCATTAGCGGCAACGGTTCCACTTTTGACTATTTATAGATAGATCGATGTTGAAGACGTTCTGCCGTCTTATTCTAGAAGATAGAATACACATGAAAGACTATTATAAATTAGAAACAAAAAAAAACTTACAGCAGTTATCCGACAAGACACACATTGTGTATGCAATTAAGATTTTCATACTCGCACATTTCACTGGAAGTTGATTCAAATACATTAATTTAGTTGGAAAGAAGTTACTCATATTTAAAAAATAACGTTTATAAAAATAAAATAAAAAATGATGATACTCAAACATTATTTTTACCGTGCAGATCAACAACGGTCCACCTCTTAGCCTGCCCCACCCCTCTTACAAAAACAAAAATAATGTAAAACAATACCATATAAAAAGCCATATATCAAAACCAGCTATTACTTCCTACAATATCATTTAAATGACTTATGTAGTGTCAAAGATCCAAACTACAGTTAAAGTTAGTTTACATAGATGTCTATGTAAATAATAATAAGTTCTACTCGCTATAAAACTAGAATAGTGACTACTCAATGGAAATAAACGGTGCCAATTGACACTGAACATAACGACTTATTATGTAGACAGCAAAAAACCAAGTACATAGTAACTTGCGTGGAAATACCTCACCATATGGTTGGGGTATAGTTTGATAATGTAAACAGAGCAATTTTCATTAAAAAAAACCATGTAGTCACACTGCTCGACCATACTTATCGTCGGTGTCAGTGTAGGACCTTGCACAACACCCTTTTTTACAGGAGACACTAAAAACTGATTTCAATATCAACCAACCCGAAGGTCCTAGATTCGCCCGTTCGTTCGTCGATCCGACAATATGTATTTGGCGGGTACCTAGTAAAAAGAGGATGGCAAAACGTAAAAAAAGAGGCCGGCTAAATGGTAGATAAGACTGCTTAATTTGAAAACGCTTCGTATGTGGGCACGATCTTCAACATTTAGGGAATGACGTAAAATAAAAAGGGTTAGATGGGTAGGTTTTGTAAAAGGGGGTGAACACAGACATCTTGGTAATATTAGAGATGTAAGTGTAGATGATAGTGATATCATTTTATTTAAATAGGAGCAAGAGAAAGAAGATGTTGATGTATTTTGACTCGCAAGAGACTACAGAAAAAGACATGAAAACTTCAGAGCAATTACCAAAACAATAAAGATGTGTAACAATAAGCTACATGTAAAAAATATTCATTTAAGTATAGTAGACCTTTATATCTAAGATGTACCTGCAACAGCAATACGATTCGTAGGTACTATTATAAAAATATCAAGTTTATTTAGCTATTTATTAGTGCTTTGATTCAATAGATTCATAAAACGACTCAAGAAGTCATTGTGACCAATAAGGTCTAACGTCGAAACAATCGCCAATAGTTCAATGGTTACAATGATGCATTTTAAAATTTCGAGCACATATTTTCCTGTCATTGTATCTTGTTTGCGGATCTATGTACTGATGCTTAAATATTTGAAGCATTACACCTTTCCTCATGGAGAAAGGGTGAAAGAAAACATCGTGAGGAAACCGGCGTATCTTAGAACCAAAAAATCGAAAACATGTGACATCCACGAACCCGCACTGGGCGTCTTGGATAACAGCATACTCCCTCTCAAATAGAGGAGGCCTGTATCCCTACAGTGGGGACTTAGGCTTAAGCCTGTACGGGGTTGTTGGTAAACTCAGGTCCTTCTACAGTTAATCTTCTAATCATAATGTACGATCAAAATGACAGCGGTATTTCATATGACGTTAAAAAGCGTAACCGGTCAAACCTATACTGTCATAACGTTCTTGAAAAGGAGTTAAATCCAGCACCAGTATTTAACGGGAATAACGCGTTAACCAAAGCAGGAAATAACGTGATTTTTATGCTGTATGTAGTTAAGGATAAGTATCTATAAGATAATAGCATTTTTTTCTGCAATCGCGAAATGCGGGGTTGAATCAGCTTGGTCCATCGGCAGTTTGGCATAATTCCTTATTCCACCTACCTGAACTTAGACTGTCTTTCTACCAGACATATTAAATGAAAGAGACAACGACGCGCGTACTGATACTATAAATTCAATGTATAAATTCTAGCCCCACCAACGTTAAAATTATTCGTGGGTTATGAAAAAACAGATGCTTCTTACATGACCGTGTACTTTTGACTTAGAAGACTATTAGTGATAATAACTGACGAACTAATTTGCTTGGGATCTTTGATTCTGTGCACAATTCATGTTAATAATTTGCCCATCGATGTCTCTTACACCGTATAAAGATGTGCACATACATGGTACTCGTAGAATCCATCATCATATCACGTCTTACATGCTCCGCTACACCATTTACTTAGCTTTAGTGGAAAAAGACACATTGTTTCGAAGCTTAGCTTTAACGCTTATTTGCCAAAATACCTCTGGTGGAAAGGCAGGCTTAAGGCTTTACATTGATCCAGTATTTTACAATCTATTGTCGCTGGTTCGCCCTGTCCACCAATTGGGCTATAAACGGCTGCCACAATGTCGGCACTAGTCAAATTAGATCCAACGTATAGATTCCAGCGCTGGATTAAAATACTAGATCAATGAAAATCAGTCTTTGTAAAAGAAAGCAGTATCATGACACCAAAACAAATGATCCAATTCCGGTTTTCTTCCACAGGTTTCTTCCCTCAAAGAGAAAACCGTAACAATGGCTTCCTAGGCCAGGGAAGGAGATTCAGGGACAGGCTAACGGGCTTCCTCAATCCGCAGCCTAATAGACCAGCAGTCATCAATCCTAACAATCAACAAGACACTGTATACGTAGTGGAAGTTCCTGAAGGAACTCCACAGAACGACTACAATAACTACAATAATGGACAAAACTTCGGAAGACCAATAGCTTTTCCAACAAACGGTCCTGATTATAATGAGAATGGACAGAGCAGCGGGAATGTTAACTTCCAACCTAACCCAGCCAATGGTAACTTCCAACCAAATTATGATAATGGTGAAGTCTATCGACCACCTCAAGATGGAGCAAATGGTGCTTACCAGAATGAAAATAACCAGGAGAACAACGTGAAACCTAATGAAGGTAATATGTTTACTTTTTTCGTTTATTTAACACTTTATGCACAGAGTACAGACTAAGGCTTAATGCCATAGCCATTTTCTACCATTCAACTTTAAATAACTGTTCCTTTACGTCTTCATCCGTCGTATTTTGCATGCCTATTCAAGATTAAAGAAGCCTACGATTTTCTCCAGGTTCAATGATTGCTACCTATTTTTCCTTACAATCGGCGAGTAACACTACATACATATTTGTATGTAGTGTTATAATTTTAATTATAGCGGATAGATTATTTCAACTTGCATAATCAATAATGCAGGTGTTGTGATTTTCCTTGATTTGATTAAAAAAATGGGACAATTGGGAAACATTTATATTTTTACTTTGACAAAACTTTGAAATAACGATTATGATTATGATCATCGTTATTTCTAAGAGTCGTAAATGGTACCTACTTGAAATTGTAAGCTTCATTTGAGAGTCAGTCGTTCAAAGAGTAGAATACTTATACCAAAACAGTCGGTGTTCGATCGACTATACATATAAAAAGTTCTTTATACAGGAAATAGGTGTCTCCCGAATTGCGCCATGATAAGCAATCTACGTGTATATGTCACAGAAAGATCGTTCAACATTGTGTTCGTTACTATAATATGTAGTTAACTTTATTGAGTTCTCGAGATTGTATGGCAATTAAAAATTGGAAAATTGTTCCTTCAAATTGGACAACCGGCTGAAGGTCTATGAGAATAAGGTGTCCATTATAAAACGTTTCATTTAATTTTTGGTTGAGGTTATTGACCCGTGTTTTTGGTTATAATATAACCTTTTAACATTACATGAGTTTAATATGAAGTCATTGACCGTTACGTGCCTACGTTTTACGTATCACCTTTTTATTTACACGCCATTTGACTCGTAAAAACTGTTTATTTGGCAATTATTATGAGTATTATTAAGTTCTTTGTGAAACGTCCGGGGAAATACTGCCACCATACCAGCTAGCACCTGTGTTAGGTTGTAGATCTGTTGTTGTGTGGCCAAAAAAGGAATAAACGCCGCCATCTTGTTTTCACCAGTAGGTAGTGCCTGTCAACGTCATTTGAACGTCAAAAGATTTATTTATTTGTTAACTCATCATCACTATCATTACAGGGATATCCTAATTCAATAGTGTGGCCATAATTACAGTTTTATTATTTAGCATAACTTATCCTGTAGGTACACACAGCTTTATTTCATAAAATGGATATACACCATACCACCTTAGAATGATACAGAAACCTAATAAATTTATTTTGTATACGCTCCAGCATAAGACTGTATTTAGCTTCATGCGGAGCCCATATGATTGCGTTACATTCGAGCTGACTTCTTACCAATGCATTGTACAAAGAAGTCAGCACAGCGATGCTTTTAAAATCCTATAGGCTTTTTTACAAACATTTACGATGTGATTACGAAATGCCAGGTCCGAGTCAAGGCGTACTCCTAAATCCCGCCCCGCGACTGTTCTTTTCAATGACGTGTTATCCACTCTATAGTCATATTTCTTGGTCATTTACATCCTACTAAAAGTTATTACCGAACACTTTGACGTATTAAACACCAACTTATTCTTGTTTCCCCATTCAACAACCCGGTCTATGTCTTCCTGAGATCCTCGTTGCACTGTAGTTCTGCCCCCAAGTATAGAATTTCTGCGTTCCAGTTTAGAGGGAATGCTCCGTGTTAGTGTAGTTGCAGGCGCATAAGACAACACAACCAAGACATCCTTACACTTCAACCAACTTATCTGTGCAAAATAACGAACTCAAAAAATGTACCAAGTTTGCCATATCGATGCATTTTTCTTGACAAGCAGCGCCACTTTGCAAACTTTAACTGGTTTTACTGTAGCTGAATCTGCGATGTCTCTAATATTGCAGGTGTCACCTATAGAATGGGACATCGCAGCAATGACATTAAGTTCGGAGTTCACAAAAAATATCAATTTTCCAGTTTTATAAATAAAAGTATTTACTTTTATTTTCTATTCTATTCTATTTTTATTTGATGGCAAGCAAAGCCGATGTCGACTATTCTGCCAATGTCCAGTGAATTGGAAAAACAAGTGTGCATGTTAATAAAACAAAAAAAAAAAAAGGAAAAATTAAAAGATAAAACTACAACTGAGGTCAAAAGTTAAACTTTTCTTGGCATTCGACACAACGTGGATCTTGTCAGGTTAGTACAGGACTGAAACAAACAAAAAATAAATACATAAATATTACAATTGTTAAAACAGAATATACGCATACCACACCCACACAGGCAGATTTATAATTTTAAGTTATTGTGACGGATGAAAGTCATCAGCGCCACAAGCAGTTCAGGGGAGGAATATGTTAGCAGGGAAGATAAATTAGTAGGGAGAGGGATTTTAAATTTAGGGAGACGGCTATATAGATCTAGAGGAGGGATGTTGTTTGAGCATTCGAAGAAGATGTGATCCAGAGTGCCCTCGTCTAACCCGCACTCACATAGAGAGGAGTCCCGAACCCGGATTTTATGCAAGAAAACGGGAGTGCTACAGAAGCCTAGTCGAATACGACAAAGGACGGATATGACATGTTTGGAGACCTTTTTGTAACCATAGAACCAAGGTTTTGACGATATAGTTGGCTGTACTGCGTAATAAAACTTGCCCTTTTTCCTTCCAGTGGTATTCCATTGTTCCTGCCACGAAGATTGGAGTTTAAGTCGTGGGAGGTTCAATAAGTCATACCCCTGGTGAGAGTTGTGGGAAAGATCAGCTACAGTCGATGAGCAAGCATCTTTGGCCAAAGCATCAACGCACTCATTGCCCTTAATGCCACAATGACTAGGTATCCAAACTAGCTGAACCTCTTTTTGATTGGTAGCACAAGATAATAATGATTTTTTAATTTTTAAAACAAGGGAGCTGTGCAATTTACTTTTAAAGGGGTTTTGGACTAAGGCTTGCAGACAACTAAGAGAGTCTGTGAAGATCACGGCTTTATGGATATTGTGGTGTGACTCTATAAAAAGGCAAGCTTCCAGTATAGCCACACACTCACCAGTGAATACAGAAGACTCCTTAGGACACTTAAACTGTAAGATTATTCTAGAGCTTTGGTAATAGACCGCAGCTCCAGTGTGGTTTAGATCTGTTAATTTCGAAGCATCTGTAAAAAATAATTGGTAACCATTCCAACGCTCGCCCACCACCGCATAGAAAGCCGAGTTCGCTAAAGGGGATTTTTTGGATATACCAATGTTATAGATAATTTTTGGAATATAACTTAAAACTTCATACGCAAAATTAAAAAGGGGTAATCTGGGGAACTGAACAATCGGACATGCTAACTTTAGAATTTGTCGAAAAGATTTTAGTATTAGGGGGATTTCTTTATTTTTCCAATAGTTTGAGTTTCTGCATATGGCATCTAACTCGTACAATTTCTCTATAAGGGGATGTGAAGTCCTACATATAAGCCGGGACAGAAAACGGGACGCCAGATATTGGCGTCTTAGCGCCAGAGGAGGTTCAGCACACTCAACTTGCAATGCGTTAATGGGGGAGGATTTCATACAACCCGAGATGATTCGAAGGCATTTAGACTGAACCCTATCCAGCCCAACCAAGGCACCTTTGTTACACGGGGTCAGAAGATATGTTCCATAATCTAAAACACTACGAATTAAGGCATTGTAGACTAATTTCATGGTGTAGGGGTGAGCACCCCACCAAACGCCCGCAAGAACTTTTAAAATTGAAATAACTCTTTCACATTTTTGTGTAAGAAAATTTATGTGATTTTTGCCAGTTAATTTTGCGTCCAAAATAACGCCTAAAAATTTGACTTTATTGACTATTGGAATATTTTGGCCTAAAATGTCAACTGTAACATGAGGAGTACGTCTTTTACGAGAGAAGATTACTGCCGAACTTTTTGGCGCAGATAGAGACAGGCCATGGCTTAAAAGCCACTGATTCAAAGAATCCAGAGAGAGGCACAAAGATGACGCAGCATCGACTATAGAGGAATCTGTCACATATAAGACAATGTCATCGGCGTATTGTAAAATCTGACAATTGTTGTTTAGGCAGGACCCAATATCAGCCGTGTACAAGTTGTACAGTATGGGACTGAGGGGAGAGCCTTGAGGCAGTCCTTTCCATATCTGCCTTTCATCGAACTCCTCTCCCTGGACTCTCAGGACCACTGAGCGGGACAACAATAGCTCACATATACATTGTATCATCTTAGCCGGTAAACTCAGCTGTTGCAGTTTTTGCCTGAGTACAGGAAGAAGTACATTGTCATATGCAGAGGAGATGTCCAGGAATGCAGCTACAACGGACTCATTTTTTGAAAAAGCTAAGCGGATATCCGCAACCAAAATACCAACACTGTCCATAGTACCTAGTCCCTTCCTAAAACCAAATTGGTAATTCGGCAGTAAGTCTCTCGACTCAACAATCCACTCGAGACGATTTTTAATGAGGTGCTCCAGTAATTTGGCTAGGACTGAAGACAAAGCAATTGGCCTAAGGCCATTTGGATCATCTGCTTGCTTGCCTGGTTTCAATAATGGGATAATTATTTGTAATTTCCATTGATCTGGGACCCAACCATGAATATAACAAAAGTTTATAATATTTAAGAAATAAGTTTTTGCCTTTTTACCAGAGTGGGTTATAAAGGAATATGGCACGCCATCAATACCAGGGGCTGAGTCCCGGACATAATTAACCACCACATTCAGTTCCTCCATAGTAAATGGTGCATTAAAAGGATCTTCTGATACAGGTTGATGAGACATGTTTTCATATTCAGACAAAAGCGGGACATATGGTGGAGCAATTTTATCAAAAAAAAGTTCAGCTGTTTCCCTAGTGATTGGAGAGGAAACTGATGGCGAGCACCCACGTCTGAACCTATTGATGCTTTTCCAAACTACTGACACAGGTGTAGAGGGAGACAAAGAGGTGCAGAACTTAACCCAACCCGCACGTTTCTTCTTGCGAAGGTGACGTTTGGTTCTGGCATTTATCTGACAAAATGCTAACAGATTTTCAGTGGTCATATCTGCATTGTAAAATTCCTCGGCCTCGTTCCTGTCCCTGATTGCCGAAGTGCACTCTGAATCCCACCACGGGGGTGAAGGTATTTTATCACGGGCGCTGTTCTTCAGTGGAAAGCAGGAATCAGCACTGGAGGTGATGGCAGTAACAAAACCCTCATAGCAACCCTTGGCATGGTGGTGACCAGGAGGATCAAATAAACTTGAATTTAAATTTGGCAGAACATCAATTTTATCCTCCAATAATGACACAAATTTTGTCCAATCTGGTTTGGACAAGTTATATTTCAAAAGTGGGGGAGAACTTTTCTCTAAATAAGTTTTATTAACCAAAGATATAACAATAGGGTAGTGGTCACTACCATGCGACAAAGTTGTACATTCCCAATGGGTCGAAGCTGCCAACTCAACTGAACAAAATGTTAAATCAACACAACTCTTTTGTTGTCCAGGAGGGGATCTGCGGGTCGGGCAACCATTATTAAGAATACAGAGATTCAGATCATCCAAGATCTCAACCAAAGCCACTCCAATAGCATCACAGTGTTCAGACCCCCATCTATAATGGTGGCAGTTAAAATCACCCATGACCAAGATTGGTCCTTGAATACTCAAAAGAGTGTTTTTTAAAATATCCAAAAATTCAGGTCGAGGGTGAGCAATGTATATTGAAAACACTGTGATGCCTTCCACCCTTCCTGCCACAATACTCATATCTCCTGAGAGTGAAGGCAAAGGGAGGGACAGAAGAGGGACCCGATTGTTGACAAGGAGAGCCGAACCTCCATAGCCATCAGATCTGTCACATCTGAGAATGTTGAAGTGTGGCATGCGGAAGCTAAGACTTGGGGTGAGCCAAGTCTCAGCTATGGAACAAGCCAGAGGCTTGAATTTATTTAAGAGGAATATGAGGTCGTGCTTTTTATGCCACACGCTCCTCACATTCCACTGAAGGAATACTAGGCGGGACGCCATTTTTAATAGATAAAAGTAAAGAGATAAGTTGATCGGCAACGTTGGACGGTGATAGGGAACTGGAGGAAGAAGAAATGACAGTTGGTAGAAGTTTTAAAAGAAGTTCAATAATAGAACCGGTATTATTTGACACATGATTATTATAAAGAGCACTGCCATTAGGCTGTGAGGGTTGGGGAGAACTAACTATTTGCTGATGGGCATTTTTATCATATGATGGGGAAAGGGGGGCATGGGTCCTGGGTTTGAGTGTTACAGTTTTGCGATAGGACTGGGAAATTGGGGTTTTGGCGATGTTGGCATAATTGCGGGAAACTGTTGGGATAATCTTGCATGCCTCAGCATAGGGAATGGTTTTCTCAGCCATGACAGTCTTAATAGCCTTCTGTCTGCCATACTCAGGACATGACTGGCTATCAGCAAAATGGTTACCCGAACAAAGTACACAGAAGGCCTCGGCCTCAGAAATGATGCAACCATCACCTGGGTGGTCGTGGCCACACTTATTGCAGCGTGGTTTAGACCTGCATAGGTTTGCCACATGTCCAAATCTGCAACACTTGCGGCATTGGATTGTTGGGTATATGTACTGTTTAACAGGGAGGGATGTGTAACAGCAATATATTCTAGTCGGTAGTACTTGGCCATCGAATGTCAGCACACATGTTTCAGTGGGTTTCCACTCATTAACACCGTCTCTTTGAGTTTTCCGGTTGATGCGTCGGACTTTCAATATTTGTCCACAACCCAAGGGCACAGACAAATAGGTTATGGCTTCTTCTTCTGTAATTTCAGAGGGAACACCAGTAACAACACCCATCCTTGTGATGTTGAATGAAGGGATTGATGCGGTATAACTGAATTTGGACAACAGACTATTTACTAAGAAAGAGTTAGCATCCTGAGGGGAAGCAAACTCCACCGACACACGGTTTCTGCCGACTCTCTTGACACCACCGCGGACAATGTTCGCGATGTTGTTGTTCATAAGGAACTTACCGAAATTAACCGGATGTAGGGTGGTGCCAGCGTTTGGTTGAGTCTCAATGCGGGAGACGTGGACAATATAAGGAGCCTTATCCATTACGGAGTACTTAATTCGTCCGATTTGGCTTTTTTGTTGTTTACTTGGGAGGGAGGGAGTCAATATTTCTTCGTCAACAGGACGTTTGCGTGGGTTTGGTTGGGATTGTGGTATTTGTGAAACTTCCATCTCTGTTATACTACAAACAACATCCGCGAATTGAGATAGTGAGGTGGAAGTTGAAGGATATGGAATATCGGGTGGGACCGGATCGGGGGGTTTATTTTTGTCCATCCTGGATAAGTAAGTAAACTTAAAATAAAACGATCACAGTACAAACCTAGTTACAAGCACAAGGACAACACAATTATACAATGACAAGTCACAAAAGTTTCGAAAAACCACTTAAAAACAGCTAAAAATTGAAAACACACGTGCTATCCAACAACACCGTGTTGACCTACTTTTATTTTAATTTTAAAACTGACCGAGGTTGTAAAGTCAAAGTCAATAAAGCAATTATGATTGAATGAATTCATAACTTATTAATTTTATTGGTCGTTGAAATTAATAGAAAATTCATTTGGGACGAAGCCAAAAAGATTTTTACATTGCCAGTTTTTTTCCTGTTTGGTTTTTAATCGGATTTGATTAGTATTTTGATTAAACCCGTTTTACAACGAATATTATTCAAATCTGCCTTTACCACAAATCACTAAATACCTGTTATGAAAAAAAGTATAGTTATGAAGTTTTAAATATTATATTTAGTGCTAAACATATTTAAAATACTTAAAAATATTGACAAACCTGGAACGCTGTTTTTAATTGATCTACAATAATAATAAGGAGAATGTCCAAATAGGCTTTTAACGATAACAATGCAATCCTAATTTCTATGAAATTTTCAACAGATACCGGAGTACCGGCAGAGAATGACGCAGTAAACTTTGAGACTATTCCAAGTGTACCACAAGAGGCTACCACGTTACCACCACTGACACCAGTACCACCGACTGTCAACTCAGAGTCAAGAAATAACTTCAACTTCGAATCAAACTCAGGACCATTCAGTAAGTTAATTATTAACAAAAAATATATGTTTTTAACAAAAGACGGTATTTTTTATTAACTGTTTGGAAAACGCCTTGACACTTGGAAGGAGTTCCCAAGGCATTTTCAATTTTACTAAAACTTTCGATAGTGTTGATCACAAAAAAGTGGTCGAATTGGCTGTGGATTTTATAAATGATTGTATTATTACTAATTTGAAACTAGAATAAATTAACTCTATGAGGGATCTGCGATCCTTATTCATTCTCATTTGTTTTGCTAACAATGCTACCAAAAGGTACCTACTGAACTAAAAAACTCATATCATTACTCTCACTAAAACGTCGAGCGCCTATTTACTTACTACAATGCTCTCGCAATCAATCTGTTATCACGTCTTTACCATGACCTTTCCTCATGTGCACTTAAATGTAGTTGACCATCTCTCAATGTTTTGTTAATAAGTGAATCAGTGTATAACCTTCGATAGTTACCTGTAGGGTTACTACATGTTCATGGTTACTATTTCACTTTGAGAGCATCTTAAAATCGTAGCAGTAAAGGTGGTTTTCGTAGATCAAGTGTTACTACTGACAGCAAACCACTGTACTAGGTGGAAGGGATACAGAGTGACCGACGCGAAAACGGTTACCACGTATTCAGTACATCATTCTGAACTCAAATAGAATTTTTGTATCGCTAATTTAAAAAAAAGTCTGCTTTTCCATTCATTTTGACCGTGTAGGTACCTACTTATTGCAGTTTTATAGGAAACAGCTGTTTTTATTTATATGTGGGGGGTTCAGAATGGTGTGCTGAATACATGGTAACCGATTTAGCGTCGGTGTCTTCCATCTTGTATGCAAACCTTTGCTAGATCTACGAGATAGATTTAGTTTTGATGATGGTTTTGTGTTATACCATAATTCCTAGGAAATGCGTGCAGTGACTGGCAGGTCCTTAAATCTGTGTGGTTCTTACCTCAAAAGACCATTTCAGACACGAATCTGCATCGTCCTCGTATTATATCTGAACTTTAAAGAAGACTGTGACCTCTGAGTTTGTCTCGGTGTCCCTTCTTAGTCGGATATGGATCACCAATCTCATCTATTCTTTCGTGTTTTTGATACAGACCGAAATCGTACATACTCGTATAATTATTCATTCACTCGATTGACATAAAAAAAAATATAATAATAACCTCAATGTTTCACATAACACGTTTGAAAACAGTTTGGGGATTTTAAACCTATGTGGTTTCTTTTAACTGTTTTTGTACACTATTTACTAGTATTTATTTCTCGTTTGTGAAAAATGTTGCCAGTCTTGAAACTTGTTATTCCGTATTTAATCTTCAAAATCCCGTTCAGTGTGTCACGGCTATCGGGACGGGGACGGTCAGGTCCACCTTGTGCAGATGACCTGACAATCTTCACTGATAAGCCTCACTTATTTTTTTTCTTCATAACTCATATTAATAAGTAACGGCTTGCCCAGAATTATTTTTTGTTTCCTTTAAAATCCTAACAGTTTGATAAATTTTATAATTTACTAGTTTTGTTCGCGGCTTCGCGTTATGGTCTTTATTATGCTACGGGAACATTTAAGACATATCTTATGGACACAGGGATAATGTAGCTTTTTGTCAGTGAAATAATTTCCGGAGACGGATCAAAGTTACAAACATACAAACTTTACCTCTGTATAATATTAGTATCGATACATATATCGCATCTTACGGACTACCTATCTAAAAAAGAGTAAACAGAGTGTGTAAGGAACACTGATGCCAAAACAACGTTGTCCATCGAAAATTAAAGTTATGCGCTTGCCTCGATAGATGGCGTTGACGTCGAATTTGAGCTGTGGTTTCTTTACGGCCCCGCATACAAGGGTTAGACTTTACTCTGACAACAGTACCAGCACAACTCATAAAACCAAATTTTTGACAATGTATGCAGTTTTAATAAAATCGAACCTTCTGGTTCTGGTTACAGTTGCATTGCACCAGAAGGTTCGATTTTATTAGAGCTGTATACGTACAAGGTGTAAACGGACCCTTCACGGAAGCTGTCAACCAAGCATTCTGTACATCAAACTAAGTAACTACGAAAAATTATTGCTGGGAAACGATTTTTTTTTTTTGTTGAAATTCACGTTTTACGGTAGGACTCAATGTAATGCACTCAAAACATTGTGCTGATAGATGGATTGAATAGTTCGGCGGTCGTGGAGGTATTTAATAATAATAATAATAATAATATATAATATTTTTTATATTTTTTATATTTTTAAATGTTTTTATATTATTTTATATTCCAATATTTAAAAATGTAATTAATGTGTAAAAAAAAATGAATAAAGAGATAATAATAATAATAAATTTATTTCAGACCATAGGTAGGTCCATAAAACACACACACACATTACAATTTTATACATAAAACATAGATACATACATGAAAACACATAAAAATACACTAAACAAATTATTTTAAATACTGGAATGACGCACGATGAGTGGTCATCCAATGCCACATCATTGGACTGTCTGTCCTGTCGGCTACTATTGCAATTAAGCTGTTGGAGCTGTCGCGCACTCGCCGCATCAGGGATGCTATACGTGTCCGCATCAGTGCGTAAAAATCTGACACGCCATTCTCCGCGAACATCCCCGACGCACTGCAAAAGCGCGGCAACCCCAATATAACTCTGAAGGCGTTATTGTATTGGACTCGCAGAGCATTGTACGAGCTTTTTGTATAGCTGACCCAAAGGGCACACGTGTACATGGATTGGCAATACGCTCTAAAGAGTGTAATTTTCACCTCCCTAGTACAACGTGCAAACCTACGAGCCAGCATGTTACATCGAACTGCCAATGCTCTGCGTTCCCTCTCCACGTCCACATCATCGGACAGACTATCGGTGACCCAATGCCCCAGGTACTTGAACTTCGTGACCCTGGAAAGCTGAGCGCCCCCCAAGGTGACTGGTGGTACTGTATCATAACATTTGTTAACATTTAAAGTAAAGTTCTTACAATAAAAAAATACTAAAATAAAAACTTGTAAGAAAGTTGGAAGTTTGACCCCCAATATCTCCGTAACTAGAAGGTTCGGTTGTGGTTCGGTCTACAACAAAAAAATATCGCAATGACGGGCTGAACAAGTACCTACCTTTCGGCTTCGCTAAGCCCTTTACATCCCCCGTTACACCCTTTATAACCGTAGATAGCGTAGATATTATTCGATACTAAAACAAGGCGATGTCGTTGCTTCTTGTATATTTACCAGTTAACCGATACTGACACATTATTATAAGGCAAGTTTTGCGTGCACGCTTTTTTGTATTAATTAACACGATAATTAATAGTAGATAATTAACATAAATGTAGGCACTTAGTTTTAGTCTTTTTTTTTGTACATGATATATTTAGTATATAACATCCGTATATTTTTTTACCATAGGGTTCACAAAATGAATTTGAATTTAATTTGTATATTTATTTAAGGTTGTTTATAGTACAAAAGTACAAAAGTACTCTTTAACAAACAAAAAGTGAAAATAATAATTATTAAATTCGCGGCTAAAACCTTGATGAGGCTGGCACAATCAAAAAGAGTCCTATACCCAGCTGTGGGTGAAGTCGGATGATGATTATGAACACGATAATATTTCATCAGGATGCATGATCAGCAATTTATTGTAGGACCTAGTCATAAAATTATTAAACATAAAAATAAACTCTGCCTAACCCTTCGGACTACAAGGCGTCATGTTATTGTAATGTAACAATCATAAAATGTATCTTAGATAAAATGCAAACACTGTTTTAAACTTTCACGGTTTAAAACTAAACTTATACACACAACGTACGTAGTACGTACTTACGTAGACAGATTTGTCTGGGTATCCAAAATGGCCGCTTTAGCAGAATCATAATAGGATAATAATATGAATTACGTTTAAATTCGTAAAATGGTCACAAGGCGACAATTCATAATATGTAGTAGGTACGTCTATGACCATTTTAAGAATTTAAACGTAATTCATATTATTATCCTATTATGATTCTGCTAAAGCGACCATTTTAGACCCCCAGCTCCTAACAATTTATTTTCCATCCACCCGCATTCTCCAGTCAACCCGCGATCATGGCGCTTGCAACAGCGTCGAAATATCGGGAGCTCAAAATTATGAACAATCACGGAAGATATCCCGTAAGAGACAATATAAGTTTAGATAAAATGCAATAACAAATAGAACCTACTTGACACGGATATAGAATTAAAAATAAAATGTGTCCGTATCAAATTAATTAATACCGTGATCATGTGTTTTTATTTATATGTATAATAATAAAAGCATAAAATCATTAAGTCTGTCTTTGTGTTTGTTATTTCAAGGTCAGTGAGTGGTCAGTTCAGGTCAAACTTTTTGTAGATATGTGACCTTTTGTGATACCGTATTGTAACTATTTATTGACATTCAAGTAACAAGAGACGGATGCTGTTATAAAAAAGGCCACAATTTAATTAAATGTGCATTTGCGACACTAGAAGAAGTCTCATGTATACAGGAAAAAAATACCAGTGCGCAAATCTATAAACTAAATACCTATTAAATCTTATTTAAACCAATATTCGTTGAAATATCATTTTACGTTCTACCCGAATTTTCCTCCTCTTACTTAAAAATTAGAGGCCACACTTTTTACGACATTTGAAGCAAATATCGCATCGACCATTGACTTAAGAAAAAAAAATTAAAGAAACCTCGATATCATTTTTCAAGAGCTATCGATAGACACCGCATGTTTTTAATATTTCTGTGCACCGCAAACAGTTCTACACGTAGATGTATTTTTTTTCAACCCTCATTTACATGTTACCCCTATTATTTTTCATAACTTCACCTCACTTTTGTTTAGCGGTTCATAGAAGACACCTACTCTTCAAAACAAACTGTGTAGTGCCAACAGTCTCGGAGTAAAATGGCTCTGACATACGGACGGACACGACGAATCTATAAGGGTTCCGTTTTTGCCATTTGGCACCGGAACCCTAAACAGGCTGATCCCTTAATACATATGGGACAAGCCTTTTTTTATCCACTTTCCTTGAAAAGTTTTCTAACAATTAATCATCATTCATCATCATTTGCCTAGCCTTTTCCAAACTATCTTGGGGTCGGCTCCCAGTCTAACCGAATGCAGCTGAATACCAGTATTTTACATGGAGCGACTGCCTATCTGACCTCCACAACCCAGTTGGTCCACTGGGTAATACGATATCCTTGGTAAGACTGGTTGTCAGACTTTCGGGCCACTGACTACCCTTAACGACTGTCAAAGATTTACAAATGACAGCCGGGACCAACGGCTTAACGTGCTTTCCGAGGCACGGAGGAAACTCGGTACTAATACGGTCACCCATCCACAGACCAACCTAGGCAAGCACGGCTTAACCTAAAGATCGACCCCGAGCGCCTGTTTATATTAAACCACAAGCTCCTCCTCTTCTAACAATTAATCAATGGATAAAATTAAATAAAAAATCGGTGTAACATGATCCCAACTCACAAGTCTGTGACATTTAAACAAGTATGTAGCATTTAGATCAAAATAAATAAGAATTAGGTTCTTATTTATTTTGATCTAAATGAGGAGAGGTTCATAAGACGGATGTTGCATTCAAATGAACTCGAAGTGTCAAAATGTCCTTGCTATTGATTGAACACGTAAGGTAGTGTTGTCAAACGTAAGCTATGCAGGGTGGATGGGATCTCGACGCACAAACGGCATGCAATACACCAGGAGAGTTGGAAAGGAATGGGGGAGGCCTTTGCCCAGCAGTGGGACAGAATAGGCTAATTAACCTTTTGAACGCCATTGTCACATATACGTGACAAGCAAGGGCGTGACCTGTACACCAAACGACAAATGATATGTGAAATTGTGGCTTGGCGGGGAGGGCACGTGCGCGCGATTATGCTCTGGCGTTCAAAAGGTTAAAAAAACCGGCCAAGTGCGAGTTGAACTCGCGCACGAAGGGTTCCGTACCATTATCTATAAAAACGGCAAAAAAATCATATCTGTTGTATGGGAGCCCCCCTTAATATATTTTTTTTAATTTTTAGTATTTGTTGTTATAGCGGCAATAGTAATACATCATTTGTGAAAATTTCAGCTTTCTAGCTATCACGGTTTATGAGATACAGCCTGGAGACAGACAGACAGACAGCGAAGTCTTAGTAATAGGGTCCCGGTTTACCCTTTGGGTACGGAACCCTAAAAAGATGCATACAGTCGACCGCATATCGTTGGTAACACCTTGAGTTTGACCTGGTCTAGCGTAGTACACGGACTTTCATTAGAATAAGGGTCAGCTTATACTGTTTTTTTTTTGCCACTGATGTGCAACCCACTGTATCTTTTTATTATTAAACGATCTCTGTACTTCTTTAGGTAATTAAATACCAGTACCTACCTACCTATAGTGTCACAATAAAGACACGGAAACCGGTTTTCAATGTTAATTTACATACCTCGTTATGTATTTTTTATTTATTTATATTTCATCATTTACCTCTTAAACGAAGTTGTTGAGTTTGTGTAATTGTGTGTATATTTGTATGCTAGGTAAGGTTGATATCCGTTCGGATAAGTTTGGC
This sequence comes from Eurois occulta, assembly GCA_950022335.1. NCBI lineage: Eukaryota > Metazoa > Arthropoda > Insecta > Lepidoptera > Noctuidae > Eurois > Eurois occulta. Next base: position 16,361,571 of record OX465500.1, on the reverse strand, counting down.
TTATCATTTGTCCAAACTTCGCGACGGGAATATCGTATAAACAATCAGAAGTATAATTAATGCTGAAACGAGAAAAAGTTAAATGTAGGTGTATTTGGTATAGCAATAAGTATTTATTAACTTCAAAGGACTTCTTCGTTAAACAGTACGGGGTGGAAAATTTCTGTGTGGGTGGGCTCAGATTGATGCATTGAATACTTACGTGGTAACCGTTTTCGCATCGTGTCCATTCCACCCCGTGTAATATGTCGTTGTACCACGACGTAGACAGAGTATCCTATAGACACCGCCAAAGCGTGTCGCAAAAAGAGACAAAAAATAAATACGTCACGAATTTAGGGTTACCGGGTGAGGAAAAATTTACCCCACAATTTATGAGAATTGGAAATTAGTACGTAAGACAAAGCCTGAATATGCCAATGACATATCCGTTACCATCGGTACGCAAAGCCATGCGATGCGGAGAACACATGCTGCCGAACTCAAATTAAATGCGATGAGGGCAGGAGTGACGATGGATGATGATGATGTGGTTCTAAATTATTGCCATTTCTGATGTGATAGTAGGTTCTGAGTTTGTGGGTAAATAATAGAACATGTTTATTTTTAATAAGCTTTTATTGATTTAACACATTATTGTCCTTTAAATAAAACAAGCTTCGTATGTTTCTAATTTTTTGCTTAGGTTCAAATCCTTTTGTTGCGTGATGTATACGCAGTTCAAAATAGTGCATGGCAATTGCCTTAATAAGTAATTCTTTGTGGTTTCCAATAAAAGGTTGACTTTCAAAATGATTATTTATGAATTCTTCTTTCTAATTAACTTATATTCTTCTTTTTATAATTCTCAAAATGTTTGCTGCAAATTTTTGATGACGGTTTTGGTGTCCAATCTGTTCGTCCTGTAGCTCAACAATCCAATTCTGACGTAAATTATCAGGTTCAGGGAAACTGCAAAAAGTCATTAAATATTTCAGATATTTAATTAATACTCACTGCAGAAGCCATCACATTATTATTTCCCATAATAGTGGGTAATAATTTATAGAAAAGTTGGCAACACCACCGTTTTTAGGTTAGAATTTATAATTGAATAATAATTGTTATTTTTGTGCTTTTTAAGGATGAATCGTACGTCTAGCGTACATTATACACAATATATGAACATAATAAAATGTTACTGAATGCCTAGAACTGATAAAGAGTGGCATACTTACGAATGAAAAGACAATCCTGGGATTTTCGTTCCACTATCACTTTTACACCCTTTAACGCTACACCACACCATTTTTTTTGTATAAATGGTTGAAATAGTAAGTCTAAATTGTTCTAAACAAAATATAACATAAATTACTTAACATATAACACGTAAAAACTGTATTTTAAAGGTAGACGATGGCTAGCTGCACGTCAGCTGTCAAACTTTGTTTAGCAAACTAGTGTGCTGACCTTGAAAAAACGTGGCACGCTCGATGAAACAAAAAATGTTATCGTTCTGTTTCATTTCTTTACACGACATCGGCATAAGTTGTTCTTTTTCTTGTGTGAATGCGACAAAACATATCAATTAGTCTATAGCATTCTCTGTCTACGTACCACGAGTATTTTAACAGACATCGCGACATCTAGAAAGTAAGAGATTCTTAAATCAAATGTTTTTTTTAAATATTTATGTTATCTTCACATTCGTAAATGGATTTAGGATGTGAGCACCTATAATCCTACAGAAGTGTACACACTCGTTTGATAATTGTGGTCCATCTATACATTGTCTAACTAAAAGAGAAAAAAAAATACGCATAAGTACAAGTGTAAACCTAAAATCTTGAATAAAACAAGACAAGTGTTATTTATTTATTTATTCAGACATACATTCTAAGCTAACAGTTTTTTTACTAATGTCAAATAGCATGATGTTATGATTTGTAGCTAGACTTACTACTACTATCATCACTACTATCATGGTTGCAAGCGCAATTGCTGAGCGGTCCTGGGTTCGGTTACCGGGTCGGGCAGTGTCATTGGGTTTTTCACATTAAGAATTTCTCTGCGACCGAAAACGGCCAAGAGGACCATTATTATTACTGCTATACATGCCTAAAAAAAATGTTTCATCTTCAAAAAGTGACGGTCTACACCTTTGTAAATCTCCAATCTAAACAAGCCCTCTCTTTCCAGCGGAAACCTGTGAGACGGTGGACGGTGGCATCGGCAGCTGCATCTCGTTGCAGAGCTGCCAACCGTACCTTAGAGTCCTGCAGGAGTCCAGGACCAACCCTAACGCTGTGCAGCTGCTGAGGAAAGCTCATTGCGGGTTTGAGGGAACTGCACCTAAGGTAAGACAAATGCAAATACAACTACTAAGCAAACCATCCCGGGTTAGATTTTTATACCAGGGATTACCCAGTATCAATTGGAGTCGGCAGGCCGGTTGTTGGCAATAACCTCTCCCTAAATGACCAAAAATAGCCAGGGAAATGTGGATATATCTTAGACTAGTTTTTACTCGCGGCTTCGCTTGGTAATGTCGCACGGGATCGTTCTACCGGGATAAAAAACTATCCTATGTGTTAATCCAGGTTATAAACTATCTGTGTGCCAAATGTCATCCAAATCCGGTCAGTTGTTTTTGTAACCAGTAACCAATATTCATCCATCCATCCCTTCTCACAAACGCATTTATAATATTATTAAGTAGAATATTTCTCCCTTTGACCCTGTTGTGATTTTGGACGATTGGGAATTATTGTTGAGTGCTTCTTATCTCCAGATTAAACAGTTATCTGAGCTTACATAACCGTGATCTTCATCTTCTCTCGTATATTTTCGAACTATACATATTATTACCAAAGTATATGCAGACTAATCTGTACATTTTCTGTTTGAGATTTTATTAGAATCTTGTAGACAAAACAGTACCTAAATAATATTTTCTGCGTTTGTAGGCAATCTACCTCGAGGCCCTAATAGCCACACTTGATTTTTCTCTCAGGTATGCTGCCCCCTCCAAGGTATACCAGCAACTCCTCCGCCGACGCCCGCCCCCACTCCTGCGCCAACCCCAGCCCCAACCCCTGCCCCGACCCCAGCACCCAAGACCAGTGATGGAGACTTTGTGGCAGAGCTCCCCGAGCCCCCAGTCTGCGGAGTCAGCAATGCTACCTTCAGCAGAGTCGTCGGAGGAATACCTGCTAAGCTAGGTAAGCCTTAAAAGCCGAGATTGGTATCTTTCTTGTAGTTCGACAGTTGAGTGACAGTAACAGAAATAATGCTAAACCAAAGCATGCTAAATCGTGCTAAATAGTGTTTTGTTTGGCACAAGAATTGTTGTGTTGTGTGTACCCACTTAAGTAACTTTTATTGAATTTAAAAAACGTGGTGTAAGGTCTACATTTACACAAAATTTACATCACGTACGTTGACATTATTTCTGTCAATGTCAAAGTGTATTGACAGCCCAGAGAAACGACGGAGAAGATGTGCTAGAAATGGGGTGACTACTGAGATAACGGCAAATAGAGGTGTTTGGAAGAAGACATAATGCGCCGTCTCCAAAATCAAAAGTATGCTCAAATTGGGCTGCGACAATCAATACTTTACATAAGACAATTCGCCAAAATGCTCACCCTCAGCCATTTCCTAGTATTTGTGCCGGGGAGACTCAGCAGTAAAACTTCATAATTGGGAAACGAGCAGGAATATCCATGATCTAAAATCGATTAGAGAACCTAATAAAATAACAGACTATATTTATTAAAGCTCACTTTATTTCCATAATGAATGACATATGAAAACAAAAATATCATAGGATTACTATTTCATAAGTGCATGCATAAAATAACAACATTATTACAATTTATATCAAGATTATAAAGTTACAATCGCACAACAAATAATTTCTAAATTAATAAATTAATTTCCTTCCTTTTATATAGATTTCTAAATATTATTTACAATTTCATTTAATAATACAATATAATAACAAATACTTCTCCACCAGGTGACTTCCCCTGGATGGCTCTCCTGGGTTACAAGAGCAAGAGAACAGGCGACACCAGCTGGCTGTGCGGCGGATCCCTGATCAGCTCCCGACACGTGCTCACTGCTGCCCACTGCATCCACAACCATGAGGAGGACCTGTAAGTATTTTACTTTTTCTTATGAGCAGGCAGCAAATACCAGCTTCCGTCCTGGGCGCACTTAACAAGAATGGGTACTCGTCAAGGTAATTGATTTCAATATGTGACCTATCCTGACCTGACTTAGGTAACAGACGGGTTTAACGGGAACATCAGCATTGAATTATATCGTCGTTTATTGAAATAATAGGTAAAACCGATGCAAAATTTGTACGCGTGGATCTACAATATTTTTTTGTAACAATTCCCTTATTCCGGCCAAGCGCCTATCTAGTGTAGATAGTCGTGAATTAAGTAACCTACGGTTATTTTAACCTGTTAAGTATTTATTAGACATTTTTAACGGTCACACCTCCCTACACTTGTTCATGACGGATTTAAATCGAGATATAATTTACACACAGCAATGTTGACGATACTTCCGCGAGGTTATATTTGCACATAATGATGTGCAGGGGCACATTACGCGAAATTGTACAGTAAATATCACATATTCTATTCATAGAAATAGTTATAGAAATCACGCGGAATTCCCAAGTAATTATTAACTAAAATACCTAGTAAGCACATCAACAATTTCTAGCCTAGTATTTGCAAGTGACCGGATTTCATATTATATTATTTCTGAGAATTTTAACGAATCTATTCTGAATATTTGCATACCAAATATCAACGCACTAACTTATTATACAACATAAATTGACAAACACTATTCGAACCACAGTTTTTAAGTAATCCGTATATTTAAAGCAAACTGAAGAAGAAATTCAAACCTAAATCTCTTTTCACTTTGCTAGTTTATCTTACCTTTTTTTAATGAAGATGGTAACAAAAGTGGGTACCTCGAATAACTAGAATCCGGCTTACTATTTGTCTATGCTCGTACCGAGGTGCTAAAGCAATACGTCAATAGTTTGCGGTTAGCTCATCAAGGTTTGTGCTGCTAGCAAGTTTGCACCACATTTCTGCAGTTATAATGAGTTAAACATGGGTTTTGTAATTATTATGAAAAGTATCCCTTAGACAAATGCTTCCAATTCTTTCATTTTTCTAGTAACGCTAATTCACATACCTATATATGTATACACATCACAAGATGAATAACGTTTTTATATGATTTGGATTAATACCATGTTTATAAAAACTCCTTCGCAAATAATGATTTTTTTTAGAACATAATTATTTGAATACTAACCATAAAAAAGGTTATTGTGAATCAACCTTATAAGATAAACATTTATTAAACTATTGCAGATTTTATTTGAGAACTTTTTAAGAGGAAAAATTCCGTCATACATGATTGTTGCGTAACTTTAACCGTTTACGCAGTGCAAGCAATGGAAGCTGTCAAAAGGAGTAAATTTTTCCCGTTTTTGCAACATTTTTCATTGATGCTCTCGTCGAAGGTACACCGAGGCGAAAACGGTTACCACCTATTCAGTACATCATTCGAAGCCCTCCCACATCAGATTAAAAACGATGATTATCATCAGTTATTAAAAAGCTGCGGTGCACGGTGGTGAGCGTTAAAACCATCAACAACGATAAGCTCGCGTGGGACCGCCGCCGGAGCCGCGCAGCGCCGGAGCCGTGACAGAAACGAAATGGATGTCGCAGTGTGACATTTTCAAATCTACCGACATTTATGAATAATTGATAAATTGTATTAAATATTGACATTTTGAACTTAGGTATAATAACAATTCTCGATATCACGATACAATCGATATTTAAATTTTCGATGTTTTGAACGTTGACATTTTACCCGTAGGTATTTTAATGTTCGACATTCAAATTGGTACCCATCTCAAGTTAGTTTGTATGTTAGTTTGCTTCACTATTGCATTGGGTTGTGCCTAGGGGTCGCAAACCGGGATCCCGGATACCGAAAATACCGGGATACCGGACCGAATAGAAGCCTTCACAATACCGGTATTGAATTTTTGAATACCGGAATTTACGGTATTTTCGGTATTCATCACCGAACGATGCAAATCGCAAATCCTCCATGCGAGTGGTGGCGACACCGCCAATCGCTAACAAACAAGTTTCAAACACAGCATTAATTTTCAACGTAATGGTTTTTAACACGTTTTTATGTTATTATATGAGTCTCTTATTTATAAAATGAAAGGATACTAACCTAAACAGCATAGGGTAAGGTTATTTCTGCCCCTACAGTAAAATTTCCACTAAATGTAGTTGCTGCTTTCTATTCGTGATATAAGTATTATTTCCTTTATTTTTTTTAAACATATTTCTTACATTTTTAAATATTTTTACTATCAAAAATATATAAAAAACATTTAAAAATATAGAAAATAGTAGCCCACCGGCATGGGGAACAGGGTCCTAGCTACCGGTGGTCAGGGCTCTTGAGAAAGGAACCTCCTAACATTATGCGCCGTGTCCAGAAGAACTGCTTTCTGAATCAAGCCCTTGATTCTGCTGCCCAGCGAAAGCCTCCTCAGATGTTGGTCGAGGCTATTGACTATTAGCCATGGCCGTTTGGCAATTGGCCGACACGGCTATCGGCAGAAGGACTGCTGTACTCACGTCGCACAACATCGCAAGCCAGATCTAGATATTTGAATTGTTCATCTTTCTCTGCTTTCACGAGGTTCTCGTCATGCGGAAATGTAATATTAACAATCAATGCGCAACGCTCCAATCGATCTATCACCACAATGTCAGTTGGCAACAATAGTCCTGTCAACGAGTATAGATCGATCCCAATACAACGTGATATTACCATCATCGAGAACTGGGTCGGGCACATACTTATAGTATGGCACTTCTGATTCCACAAGGTTGTACTTCAAATCAAGTTGCTGATGGATAATCCATCAGCAAAGATACGGACGCTAAGAAGTCTACATCGGGCCCATGTAGTACTCGGTAAGAGCGTCCGTGAAACTCCTTGCCAAGCCATACCTCCTTACGGTCATTAGTGTCTAATACTCTAGGCTTGCGCCAGTTCTCGTTAGCCAGAGAGAGCGGGGTGAGGCCCTTGTCCACTGAAACCACATCTCGGTGCATCCCCACGTCGGCTTCTAGGAAGTATTCCCTGAGACTGCATACCTCACGGTTGTGCAGGGTCTTAGCATTTAAGAAGCCACGACCCAAAAAACCACCCATGTTCCTTCATTGGCCCTTTATGTTCCAGGGCCGCGGTATCTCTTTCGAAGCCACGACCCCAGCACTTCCGCGGGATATACAGTCTCATCACCGACGACCGTGGGGTGATGCATTCGATTTGCGGTCAGCAGTGCGCGGACCCTCCTCTCCAGGGCATCAAGTTCCGTCTGAGTCCATTTGAGCCGAAAGAATACATCAAAACCGGCATGACCCAACCGTTAAAGGCGCGCACCTTGTTTCCACCTGACAAAAGACTGTTTAGCACATTATTTAGGCGGCTAAAGAAGCGCTCCCATAACGATTGTTTCATGTAGTACAGTATTGATGCCTAATGCTTCCGATTCTGTTGAGGAGAGGGATCTAAGGTGTATGGAATCCGACAGTTGAGTTCCCACGGATTCCATAATCTCCCCTCGCTTCACATGCATGACTGCACATTTGTCCACACAAAATTCCATCCTGAATAATCCTGATGGCGCTACTGAAACCTTCTTTTGTTACCTTCAGTAGCTTCATCAGTTGCAAATTGTTGGGGGAAAATAGTTTAATAAAAAATTAGAGATTTCACTATATTATAATGACTTAAACGGAAAGAAAAACTTTTATAATAAATATAATTTCTCTAAATGTCGAAAATCCCGGAAATACCGGAATCCCGGTATTCTCCTAGACTCAATACCGAGAATACCGGTTTCGAAGAGAGGGACCGGTATTGCGACCCCTAGTTGTGCCTGTAAAAATCATATAATGATCTTAAAAATAATTAAAATAAATAAATCTCAAAGAACCGACATGCCCATGATCCAATTTGGTTTATACAACCTATAAACTGTTATCAACCAGGCATACATTGCATTCGCATTACATACGGCTTCCGATTTCCGATCCATTGTAAAGAAAACAGGTTAACACATAAAGGCTATCGGAACTTGTCGATCGTCAAGTTCAAATTGAATTACTACGTTACTACATTAGAGGTAAACCGGTTGATATTGTAATCGAATTGAGTAAGACGCGCGCGCGAACACAACAATTATGACATGACGCAGGTATATACGAATATAGAATGTTACGTATTCTTATGATATGAAGATCTTACTCACTAAAAATATGAGTTCGGCAATTAGGTACCTATATCTTGGATCTATAAAGTTCAAGAAATAACTTCATTTTCTGTTATCGTAGCTTCAGATCGTTTTCGGAAGATCTCGAAAAGTAGACAGCGTTTTTAATTTTATATCAATTGAATTTGCGTTATTCTTATAAAACGCTCTGCATTTTCTGTAGTTAGACTAGATTGCTATAAGCACAAATAACGATAAACTATTACTGAAATCAGCTGGCAGTTGCTTCCATACGATTATTTTATTATTTGCTAATAATAAAATATAATTCGGGCTGTTGTAAAGGTACCTAAGTACTTTTATGATAGGTGTTTACTTCAACAACAGCCCGTATACTGTAAGTACATAAAACTCACACGTGCTTCGCCGCAGTATATTTTTATATCCCAGTTGTACTTGACCAACTGCGTAACGTATGGTCCCACTAAAGGGCACAGAACATTAACTTTATGTATAAGTGAACTCTTGAAACAGGCAGTTATAGGCTATTAAATGATATATCTTGCATTTATAGAAGTTGGTCAATCGACTTTATAATAACTAGCAGGTAAGGCTGCGTTTACACCACGTCGTGATGGCCACGTCGTGATGGTTCACGTCGTGATGGCTCTCGGCCACCGTAGGCGCGGACCTGTGGACGGTGAGTGATGGGCTAGCTCGCCGTCCGTCCGTCTTATGACGACAGGCCGTGTCGACGGCGCGTTCGTGTTCCACGCGCGCCTCAAAGAGATGTCAGCAATCATGAGGGGCCCGCAAGGGCCGATGCCTGCCAGGGCTGCGGGACTGTTCGAAAGAGATACCACGGTCCTGGAACATAAAGGGCAAAAGAAGGAACATGGATGGTTTTTAGTCAGTAAAAGTCTGACACTCCCTTCCGCTCCGCCCAGAGCGGGAGGAGTCATTTGATGATTTCCCATCCGAAAAAAAAGGCTGCGTTTACACAGTCACGGGCCATGCTTCTATATTCCCCTTCGATATTCCCCGAAAGGATAAGCAGAGATTTCCATTCCAATACGTCCGCTTCTCGTCAGGTATGTTTAAGTTCCTTATAATATGGGCTAGACAGACAAATTCAGACTCTTAAGAAGGATCAGGGTCAAAAAATAGGTGTTTGAAGAAACTATTACTGTCGCGCTGCGTCACGCCTGCCGCCGCAGAGCGCGATAGGGACAGCTGCAGCTCAGACCGACTATATCTCCAAAAATCGACGAGATTGACGTGTCGTATCCTCTTTTTCTTCTTGAAAGCAGCCGATTCCATTATTTTTGACATTAAAATTTTAAGAAAGAGTATGTCTAGGTTCCAATCATTTCTTTTTGGTAATCTTATAATCACGGCCGTAAAAATGGGTAACTTTTTGTAATTTTTGGAGGGTCATATTTTCTTTACAAGTAGTTGCTAAAAAAGAGCACAAGTTACAGGGACGTGTCTAAGGAAGACTTTGGTTTTATGAAAAAGAAAGGAAGAAAAAGGAGAATTCATTTGAATGGTCCCACTGAACCTAACTTAAAAAAAAAAATTACAAAAATCCAATTACACTTGCCCGAGTTGTGTGTCGTATTCAGGGTAGTCGCGTTTGTAACACCAGAGGTGTAATCAAAAGATAATTTTCACACGATACCCTTTGTTGGGGCAACTCTAATGCTAGACCTGCTTCACCAAGAGGTATCATATTACTCAGTAACTTGGTTGAGGAGGGCAGACAGGCAGTCGCTCCGTAAAATACTGGTATACAGCAGCAACCGGTTGAACTGGAACCCGACCCCAACATTGTTGGGAAAAAAGTCTAGATAGATGATGACGAGATGGTGATGATAAGCTACTCATGTCGTTTTAACTTCTTTTAATCTATGATAACTACTTACTGTATTAATTACCTACAAAATATTCCATTGTCCATTTTTCAAATTTTATTTTCTATCTTATTTTCCAGCTACGTAGTACGTCTAGGCGAGCTAGACCTGGCTAGAGAAGACGACGGCGCAACTCCAGTAGACTTCCTGATTAAGAAGAAGATCAAGCATGAGCAGTACAGCGCCACAGCCTTCACCAATGACATCGGGATCCTGGTGCTGGAAAATGAGGCTACGTTCACAGGTAAGACTTCTTCTCTCGTATTGGCAACGTGGAATTCTTTAGTTGTATGAGGAACAGGGTGCAAGTTCTTCATCCTCCATAGAAAATGGAGGATCCTCCCACCAGACGGGTGATGTGTGTGTCTGGTTAACTGCCCAGTCTGGTTTTTCTTTATCGTCTAAACACGCGGAGAACTTCATTAACGTGATTCAGGTTTTTCATGTTAGTTCTTCATTTGCGTCAAAGATGGCGCTGCAGTACTTTTTGTACTAAGAAAATTGAAAGAATTGAAAACCTGTAAAAGGGTCATGGAACTATTTATTCATTATGGCTTTCACTAAAGCGACAAAATGTATGGAACTCTATTTTGTAAACATTGCTTTAAGCTTTGACGGTTTAAAACTAAACTTATACTGTCACTTACGGGATATCTTCCGTGATTGTTCATAATTTTGAGCTCCCGATATTTCGACGCTGTTGCAAGCGCCATGATCGCGGGTTGACAGTAGGGTTTATCGGGATTTCAAAATCATGAACAATCACGTAAGATACTTAATCACGTAAGTGACAGTTTAAGTTTAACCTATTTTGTGTTCGCGAGATCAGTGTTTGTCCTTTAGTATTTTTTTTATAATTCCTTGCAACACTGGTTTAACTGGTTTAGTGTATTTTATAGAGCAGTCGTGGCTTAGTGATATCGGCCCTGACTTACTTACCTTCGGCCGTGGGTTCGTACCCAGGCAATTGTCATTTAAATAAAATTATTTTCCATATGCAGACCTGATCAGGCCGATCTGCATTCCGAAGGACAGCCAGCTGAGAGCCAACACCTTCGAGAACTACAACCCTATGATCGCTGGATGGGGACACACTGAATTCCGTAAGTTAATTATTTCTTCTCAAAGATAAAATAATATTATAAGTAGTTAAAAAAAGCTATAGAGTGACGTCATTTGATTTCTTTTCAGTATTGTTCTCAGCAAACCCTTTCATTTGATACCCATATTATGGGAATCTTTGGGAGTCCGCCATATTTGATTTAGAACAACGTCACTTAGGTAACCAAGCATTGTCATCCAAACTAAACATGTCTGCAAAATTTTAGCTGAATCGGAAACCGGGAAGAGGGTCAAAACCTTCCAAGATTTTATTACATAGTTACAGCTTAGGTGAAACTAATAAAAGCGTGGTATATAATAAAAACTTTTCCCACAAGTTGCCTTTCCACTACTACGTAGGTAGAATCTGAACGCAGAGGTTTGCCAGCATTTTGCATGCTTTGCACTGCACGGGGTCCGCGTCGCTTCAACTTGAATTGTTCGGTATTCTTTCTACGAACCTCCATATATTGCAGCGCAGCGTAACGGTATCACATCTGCCAATTGAGGTTGATGCTGATGTTGATCCTCTGCAATGTGTATAAGTGTACAATGAGTTTTATTCGAATCCTGTTTTAAATACAGCTTGAGAGCTGTATTTAAAACCATGTTTTAAAGGCCGAGAGATCTCCCAAAATGCCATCGTCGTAAAAGCATTACCTATTTCTTGTCATCATTTAACTTCATGACCTTATGTCTTTCGCCAGGCGGTCCAGCAGCAACGCACCTGCAGGTCCTGCAGCTGCCAGTAGTCGGCAACGATTACTGCACGCAAGCCTACAGCGCGTACAAGGCGCAGAAGATTGACGAGAGGGTGCTCTGCGCAGGGTTCAAGAAGGGAGGTAAAGACGCCTGCCAGGGAGACAGTGGAGGACCGCTGATGCAGCCCGTTGTGAGTACCTACTCTTACCACTGACAGTTTCGCTCTCTGCCTTGTTAGTCTAGTGGTCGCAAGCAGCGACTGCTGAGCATGAGATCCGTGTTTCGATAACCTTGGTTTTTTTGTCAGATTTTCGGATTGTGAATCCAGTCCTATGTTCTCTGGATGGATACAGCTCCCAATTCTATGCACATCTTTGGAGAAACAAAGACGTTTTCTCTTTCTTTGATTAAAAATCTTGTTTGTTTACGTTACGGTGTATTTTTTCTATTTCTTATTAATCGAGTTATGTTTTTTTTTTGTCTAAATAACTTCTTTTTTGTGTAACACATTCAGACACAATGTAATATGAAATGTATACCTGAGAATAAAATAAGCTAATTGCTGATGAAACTTCCAGAAAAAAAAAAAGATTTAAGATTTATTTTTTATTTATTTTTTAGAACTAAAATGTATTAATTATATAACCCTCTTCTTTTGCAGTGGAACCAAGAAACCTTAAATACGTTCTTCTACCAGATCGGCGTGGTGTCCTACGGCAAGAAGTGTGCCGAAGCCAACTTCCCTGGAGTGTACTCCAGGGTGACGCACTTCGTACCCTGGATCGAAGAGAAAGTTGTAGGATACTCGACGTAACTGTGATCGACTCGACTAATTTAAATTAAGGCTTTAATTTTAGACAGTTGTAAACTTCTGACGAGGCTGCCTCTATTTTTTAACCTACTCCAAAAAAGGAGGAGGTTATGTTCATCGATATTTCCATCTATTGTGGACCGATTTACGTGATTCTTTTTTCACTTGGTAGAGGAAACGCGCGGTGTTCCCATATAATGAGATAAGATGTCAGTAGCAAAAGAATTCAATGAAACAAACAAGTCGCCAACTTCTGAAAGTAAAATTATTTTCCGCATTTTAGTGTTTTTTATGTTAATTTACTGTTACTGTTAGCCGTCTTCATTGCACTGCTAAGCAAAGGTTCCCATGACTTCCAGTTCTCTTGATCCATAGCTGATGTGGGCCACTGGTCGATAGTTTTGTCCAGCTCTATACGATATTTCTTCTTCGTCTTTTGTTAAGTTGCCTGATGTTATTTCGTGTGTGTCACAAAATTGTATCTAGTATTGTATTCTTTGTTAGTAGTGTTACTACTCTTTCTTTTTTCTTTCTGCCCCTGTGATATTTTATGTATTCTAATATAACTTAATTTTGTATAGTATATTGAGAGATCATTTGAGCTTTAGCCTCGAATCGAGGCAGCCTCGTCTCAAGTGAAATATTTTGACGCCACGTTAAGTAAATCTCAATCAAGCTCTCATCTTAACTGTTGTAAGACTTAAGTTATAATTTACTTATAAGTATTGACTACTGTTATAATTAATGTTTATAGATCTAATGGTAATTGTAAGCGTAGTTCTTGTCACTAAAATATTTTTGTACTCTGAAGACGCAACCAAGTGATTTTAATTTAATAAATGCTCACGTTGAATTTTGTGACTTTCATTTTACTTTTTCGAAAAGAGTTGGTTTTAAAATGACGTAAGCACAATTTAACATTGTTTAAAGGTGTCTGGCGATGGTTTTTCACCACACAAAGTGTCTGGCAGAGGAGGAGTACAATTAAAAAATAAGGGATTGGGACATTACGGCCTAGACAAGTCGCAATCGTATTCGAAACATTTCGTTTTCTACTATAACTCAACGGATATTCCGATAAGCTTTTCAGTACCATAATATATGTCAGTAATTTATGTATTCCATTTTTTTCTATCATCGTTACCGCTGACATTACAAACACAGGCATAAACTCAAAGCATTTATATGAAATAGACCCGTTACAGGCACTTTTGAATAGTCTAAAACAATTTGTAAAGCTACCTACAGTCAAGCCACAGGTATAATACCTAATTGTGAAGGGACTATAGTTGCCTATTCCAAAACGTAGATCTCATGGAGAAGAATTTATAGAACAATAAAAACCTTATCTATGTAGACTACTTCTCTGTTGGTTTGTTCTGTGTGACTGCCTCGTTGGTCTAATAGTCGCATTCTCGACCGCTGAACATGATGTCCTGAGTTCGATTCCCATGTAGGGCAAATTGTTATTGGGATTTTCCATCAGGAATTTCTTAGTACCAGCCACGGAGTCTAAATTGTGCCCGGTTGATGGCAATAGGTTCGCCCCTATTACGTGGGACTTCACCATTTTTTTTTTGTTTGCCTGTGTAGTGTATGTAGTATTGTGACGTTGCCTCGGGCGCGCACGTCGCGCGGTTATAACTACCGGCCCGAGTGGTGGGGCGGGAGTCGTTGTCGAACTGTCGGTCTGAGCGGTGGTGCGTTGGCGAGTCAACTATCTATTAGTGTTGGTAAATGTGCATATTTTACATTGGCGACGAGGTGAAAAAAAGGGGAGAAAAGCCGTGAGTTCTTAAATTTTATTATTAGAATAATTAAGAATTGTATTTCGTGGAGAAATATACGAAATATTCTTTCATTTTAAAAGTCAAATTATGAATATTACGTTAGAATATATAATAATCGTTTATTTATAAAAGAGGTACATTTACAATGAAATATCTTAACAAATAAAATAGAGCACAGTTGATTATTGCCTGAACTAGGTTGAACCTGTGTTTCAGGCCACAAGGTGCATAAATATCTACTTAAAATAAATAAATTAACGTTCAATGAAAAGTAAAGTACTGAAATTAAAACATACATCAAATAAAAATAAAAAAACAGTGTGTGAGCAATTTACTTGCAGACAACAAGTAAGTCTTCTGTCTGTGCATACGAAAAGAGTTGTAAAAAAGTAATTATAGACTTTTTACAGCTAAAATAATTTAACTGAATTGAATTTGAATAAGAATGTTTCATTAGAAATATTAACTGTAAATAAAATATTATTAAAAGGCTAAAACAAAAAGTGGTTTGTTAATGTATTGTTTTGCAACTATTTAAATACTATCTTGGTTGTTAAATCAAAATCAAAATATTTTATTTCACATAGGCCTACATGGGCACTTATAAAACATCGACAGAAAGGTGCACGGTTCCGGGTTGGTCGTTTCCTATGGAGAAGAACCGGCAAGAAACTCCATGGGTTCTCTTTTAAAATCATTTGGTTTTACAATATTATCATGTTACAGCATTCGTACTTAAGTATGGGGGGACAGCATAGGCCCGACAATAAGTCATTGCTTACTACACAAAAAACGGAAAACAAGATAAGAGGTTAACAAAAGTAAACACACCTCTAGGAATCTACAAGGCCTACACTTCTATCACTAGCTATGTAGTACAAACCTTGTGAAAGAAAATAAACTATTTGTATTTGTATTGTACACTGTTCACACATTCACAAACAATCGTTAAAAATAATCTATACAAAGGCAAGAAAATATTATAAAAGACTAAATATTGTCATCAGTGCTGCAACTATCCTGAACAAAAGGTGTTGAAATGATTTGAGAACTATTATAAAAAGAAAATCTGATTAAAAAACATTAAGGTTATGGAAAACACATATTGATTTAATTATCTATCATAAACAAAACATCACGCCTATGTTCCCCAAAGGGGTAGGCAGAGATGTGTGATGCAACCACGTTTCACCAATTACGTTGAGCATGCCTGTTGCCATTAACCGGATGCCAGTTCAAATTCCGGTCTGTTATTGGGAGGTTCATGATGGAGAAACTCAGTGACACTGTCTACCTACCTACCTGGAAGTTGAACCCAGGACCTCGTGCTTAGTTATTTGATTTCTGTTACATGATTAGTTCTAAAAGAATAAATCAAAATGCAGTAGAACATTTCTACTGGTCATTAAATTGACAAGTCATCAGGGAATGCCAGTGATATCAGTAGAGTATACCTACTGGTCATTAAATTGACAAGTCATCAGAGAATGACAGTGATATCAGTAGAGTATACCTACTGGTCATTAAATTAACAAGTCATCAGAGAATGACAGTGATATCAGTAGAGTATACGTACTGGTCATTACATTGACAAGTCATCAGAGAATGACAGTGATGTCAGTAGAGTATACCTACTGGTCATTAAATTGACAAGTCATTAGAGGATGACAATAATAGCAGTAGAGTATACCTACTGGTCATTAAATTGACAAGTCATCAAAGAATGACAATAATAGCAGTAGAATATACCTACTGGTCATTAAATTGACAAGTCATTAGATAATTACAATAATAGCAGTAGAATATACCTACTGGTTATAAAAATGACAGTTATCAAAGGAAAACTGCAGTGGTGGTACTTTTTATGTACATACTGGTCATTTAATTGACAAACTTTGCCAGTTAGTGCAAACCGTTTTATTTATTGGTTCCAGGTAATTAATAACAATATGAGTTCTCATCTCACGTTAGACAAATTTGATTGTGAGGGGGAACCTTCATCAGTAGGAATGAGATGGGAGCGCTGGAAGCAGGCGCTTTTGATCTACCTGGAAGCTGCTGGCATCGAGAGTACTGAGAAGAAACGTGCTTCGCTGCTACATTTTGGTGGACTAGAATTGCAGGAAATGTTCTATCATATACCAGATTAAAATTTATCACCAGCAGATGGAGTGGATATCTTCGGAGTGGCTATTGCCAAACTTGATGCATACTTTCTACCCGAACAAAGTAAGATCTATGAACGTCACCTTTTTCGATTGATCAAACATGAAGCAAATGAAAACTTTGAAAAATTCCTATTACGGCTTAGCCAACAAGCAGACAAATGTCAGTTTAGGGACAAAGACGATCAAATAATCTATCAAATTACAGAAAAGTGTTCCTCTAAAGAGCTTAGAAAGAGAATTCAACTAACAAATGTAATTGTTGAAGCAAATACTCTTGCAGTTGTAAGTCGACAAATCGAAGAATTCGAGAAAAGCAGCACCTCAACTGAAAAGATAAACAGAGTAAAGAATATGAAAACAGAAATAACGGAAAATAAAATAATGATAAGATGTTGAAAAGAAAAACAGGATGTGGAAGATGTGGGAGCGCAGGAGACGCGTCTCAAGACAGCAAATGCCCAGCAAAAGAAAAATATTGCCACAAATGTGGGTTAAGGGACATTTTAGACAATTCTGCAGGGCAATGACACGAGACAGAATGAATAAAAGGAAATATGAGGGAAACAGCAACAAACAAAGCGAAAATAAAATAAAAAATGAAAAGGGACAACAAAAGAAACGATACAAATCAGCTAGATCAAACAGAGTCCGCAATCGTACAATATGTGTTCAAAATCGATGATGACAGTATGTTAGATTGCCATACTGGCAGAATGAAGGTTAAAATGTTAGTAAACGCAACTTGTTGATCACAAACAAAACCTGGGACAATATTTACCTGGGATAATATTACATTCAGTTGCAATAAGACTTTTTATGGTTATGGTAGTAAGAGTTCCCTTGACCTGGATCATTTGATGCAAATATAAAAATCGCAGATAGATCAGAAAATTAACTTTTTACGTCATCGCTGATGGAACTCGAGATCTGCTGGGAAAGAAACTGCCATGGCTATGTGTGTACTTAAAATCGGATTAAAAATCGACCAAATGGACACTAAAACAGAGTTTCCGAAGTTCAAGGATGTTTAGTGGAGGTACCAATCGATGAGGAAGTACCACCAATTTCTCAACCATTAAGAAGGATCCCCATACCACAGGAAGACAGCTGGGACCAACGGCTTAACGTGCGTTCCGAGACACGGAGGTAACTCGGCATGTGTAATGGGTGGTCACCCATCCACAGACCAAAATAGCATAGACTAACAGCAGGCACGGCTTTACTTAAAGATCGATCTGAGCGTTATTATTTTGCTACGATCCCCTAGGACTAGGAGGAGTATTAGTTTAAATTAATGATCATGGACCTCGCATTATAGCGTATGGTCACCGGACACAGACGATATTGCCAGACAGAAAAAGAAGCCATAGCTCTGGTCTGGGCTGTGGAACATTTGTATGTTTTTCTTTTTGGGAAAGAGTTTGAATTAGTGACCGACCATAAACCACTCGAGGTTATATTCGGTCCTAAATCAAAACCATGCGCAGGGATAGAAAGGTGGATACTACACCTTTAAGCATATACATTTAAAGTAATAGCCTGGCAAAGAAAATATAGCAGACAGTTTATCAAGATTGTATAAATTAAATATAACGTCTGAGGACAAGTCGGAAAACCATATAAGTACACCAACTTGTTGAAGCAAGCAGGCCAATAGCAGTATCACTAGAAGAAATTACTCGTATGGAGCCATCAAAGCAAGACAAGCAAATATTATAAGTAAGGGAAGGCCTGTATAAAAAAACAAATGGGATGAAGAGGTAATTAATTATGCTTTTACGACGGAGTTTTATTGAGAGGAACTAGAACTGTTATGGTAAAAATGTGCAGTCAGGTTCTGACAGCTGCTCACGAAGGGCACCCAGGAATAGTCCTAATGAATGAAGACGAGACTAAGAACCAAAGTATGGTGGCCTAGATATGACAAAGAAACTGAGAACTTGGTCAAATGCTGCAAAGGCTGTACGTTAGTTTCAGGTCCAAATCCTCCAAACCCATTGAAGCGACAGGCGTTACCATGCGAACCTTGGGTAGATACATGTATTGATTTTTGAGCCCTTTACCAAGCAGCAATTACATATTATAATAATAATTTATTTAGGTACATAAAGGTTTTGTAGTACATGAGGGGCCTTACAAAGTACCTATGCATTAATAGTTACATGTGGTAGGTACAACTAATTTCTGAGTATATCGCTGCTCTCCTAGCTAGATTGCTGAGCAATCTGTATTTAGGAGAGACAGTTTCGACTTCCTATCTGAGTATCACAATTCATGTCTTGTCTTATATTGATAATCGTCGATTATTTCAGTCGATACAAGGAAGTGAAGATTTGTCGTAAAATTACCAGTGCAGACATAATAAAATCTCTAAAAGAGATTCTTAGCAGACTTGGTAACCCAATGACGATAACAGCTGATACTGGTAGACAGTTCTGCAGCGAGGATTTAAAAAACAATTCTATACTGAAAGAAATATAGTTTCGCATAATACGGTACCATACTGGCCTCAACAGAACGGAGAAGTCGAACGTAACAACCGCGACATTCAAAAGCGATAAAAAAAAAATGTGGATCCTAAAAAACTGTCAAGAAGCTTTGTTAGAGTATTTGGCTATGTATATATGTATGTATGTATAGTGTTACAGGTAAAACTCCTGCAGAATTATTTTTGAAACTGCAATATCATGACAATATACCTGTGGCAGGAGACATAAACCAGAAGATTTAGATGTAAGAGATACGAGACCAAGAAAAGAAAGAATTAACATAGAAGAAGATAAAAATGAATCAAAAAATGAAACAGAAGAAGAGGAAGGGTAAAAGGAAACACTAAATTAAACCATAAAATGATTTTTAGATATTATTGTGATGTGATTCTGTTATGCCAGAAATGTCAATAAATTATTATTATTAAAAAATAATATTAAAATAATAATAATAATAATAAGCCCCCTAAACAACCACACGTCCTGATTGACCATCTAATCACGTGGGGGGCGGACACACGAATGAGATATTACTGGCGTGGCTAACGTGGCTCTGGAAACCCATAAAAAAATGGAGACACGTTCTAAAAGTAAACGTATAGGGCCGCTGCCCGGGGGCGATCGCCGGGGCGCACCTGGAGCTGACGCTGGGTGTCTCAGCATGCGAACCGTCAGCGGTGAGGAGTTGAACAGGCGGGCTCCCACCGACAAAGATACTACAGCCGAAATCACTGACGATGGTGACAGACTGACGGACAGGACAAACACCCCTGTAGAACCGTATAGTCCAAGCACAGTGTCGTACACGCCTTCGAGGCCATCATCACCATCTATATCATCGTCACCAACACATTCATCACCCCCATTATTAGTTTAAACGAAGTTCCACCAACTCCAACCTTGAATGCTGCGCGGGGGGTATCTACCTTTTTACCCGCGTCCACCAAGGCTGGAAAAGCAAGAGTTCGCATGAGATGGAGCAAAGAAGTTAATCTATTTATCATGCGAACCTACTTTTATATCACTAAATTAGAGACCGACATGACCACCTATAGACAACAATTACATGAACTATTTACACGACAATACCCCGAGATAACCGTATCAGAACAAAGAATTTCAGATCAGAGAAGAGCTATAGTTAGAAATAAACTGTTATCCCAAGAAATAATAGAGCAATTAAAAGAAGAGACACGAATACAACTACAAGCAGATGACAATGCTGCCCCACTATTACAAAACATAACCGATATTGTCCAACGACCACAAACACAACCATTTACCCAATTAGAACCTAGTATTCAATCTCAACTATACAATCAATCGCAAGCTTACACGCAAATATCACACACATCCACGCAAACTGAATACATAACCCTTACGCTAGAAAATGATATTGAGACCTTAGTCGTCGAAAATAATAACCTAACCACAGATACATACATCCAAGAAATACATGATAAATTCAGAACAACCCTCGCACAATACTCTGGGATGGACCCAGCAATTCGACCAAAGCTACCTAAACTTCGATATAGCCCTAATCTTTTCCGTTTAGTTAACTTGTTTAATGAGAACATACTAAACCAATTTATTTCCGATGAAACACAACTTATTGATATACATACTCTTATATATTGCACAGCAGTAGTCATATCTGAAGAGCTTAACTTTAAAATTACACAAAACACGGAAAACACGAGACCAAAACAGAACAACAAACCAGCATGGCAACAGAGGCTAGAAAAAGACATAGAAAAATTAAGAGCAGATATTGGTAGACTTACACAATACATTAACAACAACAGATCAAGTAAAGTAGTAAGGAGAGTTGAGGCTATCTTTAGAAGCCATTTGATTCACACAAGGCACGAAAATAACAACAGAAAACCAGAGGAGTTCTTAGATACTATAAAACAAAAGTTAGCGCTTAAAGTTCATAGGCTCAGAAGATACAAAAAAGCACAACAGCGCAAAAATGATAATGCCATTTTTGCCACCAATGAAAAAATTTTCTACAGAAATCTAAATAAACCAAACACTGACACAAATTACGACACTAACACAGACACATCTAGCCAACCTACAAAAGAACAATTAGAAACATATTGGTCTAGTATTTGGGAAGAACAAGCACAACACAATGACGAAGCAACATGGATAACAGAAGAAGAAACAAAATGGAGAGCAATAAGTGAAATGGAGTTCGTAGAGATTACAGAGGCCGATATCACATATATAACAGGCAGATTACATAATTGGAAATCTCCTGGTATAGACAAAGTACACAATTTTTGGTTCAAAAAGTTAACTTCATTATACAAACCAATAGCAAGAAACTTTACACAAATCATATTAGGTCAACAAAATATACCAGATTTTATTGCAACAGGCATAACATACATGCTGCCTAAAACTAAAAATTCACCACACCCTTCCCAATACAGACCAATCACATGCTTACCTACAATATATAAAATATTAACATCGGCAATAACAACGAAAATTAACACACACGTTGAACACCACAACATAATGGCGGAGGAGCAGAAGGGATGCAGACGGGGCCACATGGGGTGCAAAGAACAGTTAATAATAGACTCCACTATTCATAAACATGCTACTACAAAAAATAGAAATCTTCATTGCACCTATATCGACTATAAAAAAGCCTTTGACAGTGTTCCTCACTCTTGGCTGATACAGATACTAAAAATTTACAGAATCAATTCAAAAATAATAGACTTCCTAGGCCACATAATGTCACAGTGGAAAACCACACTTCATATAAATTGTAATCACAATAATGTCACTACGCGAGAAATATATATTAGGAAAGGTATCTATCAAGGTGACTCTCTGAGTCCCCTGTGGTTCTGTCTCGCACTAAACCCTCTGTCTCATCTGCTGCAGAGCTGCCGTGCCGGATATGGTCTCAAACACACTACTACACAAGAAGAAACAAAAATTTCACATCTTATTTACATGGACGATATTGAACTATATGCACAAACTGAAAAAGATATGAAGAAACTAGTAGAAGCTACAGCAGAGTTCAGCCAAGATATAAATATGCAATTTGGTCTGGATAAATGTAAAACACTTCACATCATAAGAGGCAAGATACAACCCGGCAACTATGTAGTAAATAACACAGACACCATAACAGCGATGGAACCGTCCGATTTATACAAATATTTAGGGTACACACAATTAAAAGGACTAGACCACGTTAGAATTAAAGAAACGCTTACTGTAGAGTTCAAGAGGAGACTTAACGCTATATGTAAAACCCAACTATCTAGCAAAAATCTCATTAAGGCCTTAAATACATTTGCTATTCCCATATTAACATATTCATTCGGAGTCATTAAATGGACAAAAACAGACACAGAACAATTAGAACGAACTACACGCACTACTCTTACAAAACATAATAACTTACATCCTAAATCTGCCATAGAGAGACTAACCATAAAAAGACAAAACGGAGGGAGAGGCCTAATAGACATCCAGCACCTATGGCGGAAACAAGTTTGTAGATTAAAAACATTCTTTCACACAAAATCTCACACTAGTAATATCCATAAGGCCATAGTCCAAAATGATCACAATTACACCCCACTTAACTTAAATGAACAATTAGATACCCCAAGCATTGCTGCCGAAGACCCGCAGACACAAAAAATTGATGACTGGAAGAAAAAAGTTCTTCATGGCCTACATCCTCATGACCTAGAACAATCACACATCAACAAAGTTGCCTCAAATAAATGGCTCAAGATAGGTAATTTATTCCCAGAAACTGAAGGATTTATCATAGCTATACAAGACCAGATTATTAACACCAAAAACTACAGAAAATTTATTATCAAAGATCCTTCAGTAACAAATGATAAATGTCGCAAGTGTCACACGCAACCAGAAACCATCCAGCACATAACAGGAGCTTGCACAACCCTCACGCAGACCGACTACACACATAGGCACAATCAGGTGGCAAATGTTATTCACCAAAGATTAGCAGTCCAATACTCACTCATACAATACACAAACACTCCATACTATAATTACACACCACAAGTTACCCTCGAAAATGATACTCATAAACTCTACTACGACCGCGCCATTCTCACCGACAGGACAATTCACTATAATAGACCGGATATAATACTACAAGATAAAATAAATAAAGTCACTTACTTAATAGATATCGCAGTTCCCAACACACACAACATACAAAAAACCATCACCGAAAAAATTAGTAAATACGGAGAACTCAAACAGGAAGTAACCAGAATTTGGCGCCAGGAAAAAGTTTACGTGGTCCCAATAGTCCTCTCTACAACAGGTGTCATCCCGAATCATTTACTTCATAGCCTCAAATTACTAAATCTGAAAGAAACGCTCTATATCACCCTGCAAAAAGCTGCAATTTTAAATACATGTCGAATTGTCAGAAAGTTTATGCAAATAGATGAAAATGAAGTAGGTCCTCATCACAACACACTCTCAACATAACACACCACACGCTGCATTTACTTTGGTTTCGACCCGTAAATGTAGTTGGAAGTACCAGTAAGCTGAGAAGCAAAAGCACATCCCAAAAATAATAATAAACTAAATGTCTTATTAATATTTCTGGTTGAAACAAGGAAGGGATGTAGTGTATGTAGTATTGTGACGTTGCCTCGGGCGCGCACGTCGCGCGGTTATAACTACCGGCCCGAGTGGTGGGGCGGAAGTCGTTGTCGAACTGTCGGTCTGAGCGGTGGTGCGTTGGCGAGTCAACTATCTATTAGTGTTGGTAAATGTGCATATTTTACAGCCTGTACTGTCCCACTCCTGGGCAAATGCCTCTCCCCATTCCTTCTACTTTTCTCGGTGTTGCGCCACTTCTCGCCAATTAACCAGAAAGCCATCCGAGGCGTCCCGCCAACTTCTACTCGGTCTGCCGCGAGCCTGTCTAACTGTCTCAGGGCTCCAGTTTTGTGATATACGGGCCCACAGGTTTGCCGGCATCCGGCAGACATGGCCCATTCTGGAGCGTAGTGTGATGTACCTTATTCGATTGGTAAGTTTAACGTTAAGTATGCTGCGCTCCACTGAAGACTTAAAAATAACTGGCGAAATATGGGTTATTAGTTGCGCCTCTGCCTAACCCCGTCGGGTATTACAGGCGTGATGTTATGTAATGTTATTCTATGTTAGTTAAAGGTATGAGAAATAAACAAAAATACCCAAACAGAAACAAACGAACAAAGGTTGTTAGATAAAATCATAAAAATGTCATTCAATCTATTTGAATCCGGTATTTGACGTCATTTTATCCGTGTTATCCAAAGTAATGATTTGGTACCTCGCGATAGCCGACTGATAAGTTGGATTTGTTCAACTGATAACCGTAGCTAGTCAATGATGATATCTGGTGCTGAGCACGCGTACTTTAACAATTTCGGTTTAGCCAAAAAATCTACGACGTTTTTATGTTGCAAATGGTTTGAAGTTAGTTAGATTTATTTAGTGTTTTTATTAACTGTGATATAATAGTATTATGTTTCCATTATTGAAATAATTAAAACCTTTCTGTGCACTTATTTAAATAGTAGTTTTGAAAGCCTTTTAGAAATGCTGTTGTGAATTATTGTGAAGTGTAAAAAGAACCATTAAATAGTGTAGTGTAAATCAAAAGAGCTGATCAAAATGTTGATGTTAGAAGGAAAAACAAGTAAGTATTATTTTCTATTTATTTTTGTTGTACTGAAAATACTAAAAAGGAATAAGGGCTAGACCTAAAACGTAAAGGTGGCTGTACACTCTCGACCGAGAAATATCTCCATGTCTCTCCCGAGACGTCTCGCAAAAGACACACACGGGACGGAGAGCAAGCGAGTAACACCGAAGCTAGACAAGCGCTACTGACCCTATGATACACTGTTAAGCTTTCGCAGTTTAAAACTAAATTTATACTGTCGCTTACGGGATATCTTCCGTGATTATTCATGATTTTGAGCTTCCGATAACCCAACCCGCGATCATGGCGCTTGCAACAGCGTCGAAATATCGGGAGCTCAAAATCATGAACAATCACGGAAGATATCCCGTAAGTGACAGTATAAGTTCACCATAATGACAGTGGCAGAAATTACGAGATGGGCCGAGTAGGAGATGCTGAATCATCGACTGCTTGGACTTCTAATCTCTGTCAATGTTCTGCTGAGGATGCCTCAGGGGCGCAAGGCGCAACACGAGTGCTTGTATGTTGCCTCGCGCCTTCTGTAATATAATGACAGCCCGAACGGGTCCAGCGAAAGATAACCGATGCTTACCTTACCGAGGCTAGACCGTGAATGAGTGACCATCGATTACATTTAATTAGTATTGATTAAGACCTGTTTGAGCCTCTGAAAGCAAGTTAAGCCGTTGAGCTTAATCGTCATTTAGATTTAGATCTTTCATGGCAGTCGTTACAGTAGCCAGAAGGCCGGATGTCTGCCAACCAAGCTTAGTTATCAAGGGGTATCGTACTATAGTTCAGTTCAAACATTATGGCGGCTCGGAAGTTGGCTGCGAGTGACGGTCTGCGCATTATGCAGTCAAGACGATGCGTCCTCTGCGCCGCTGGTACCTAAAATTTTGTTCTGCTCAGCTTTACTATAGATGTGCCATAAAGTTTGCACCCTTATACCTGCGCAGACTGTCACTCGCAGCTAACTTCTGAGCCGCCATAAAGTTTGAAACGAATTATACCCAGTAACTCGGTTGGAGAAGGAGGGGGTGAGGAGGTCATTCAAAGCTGATGTTTTTGCATAATATTTTACTGAATTTTTAGGTACCTAGTACCTAAGTACTTAAAACCTACCTACCTACAGTACCCAGTAACGAACACGTGCTTAGATTGTTTTATTCTTAGAATAATCAGACTGTTTTATCTGTAAATAACATAAATACTACTGGAATTCATTTGCCTATCAAAATTATCGCTGTATGATAAGAGAAGAGTAATTAATGCTAATTATTTATTAATACGTATTATGTAGATAAGCCGGCACAGTGGGAGGCGAAGAATTGAGATTTGGTAGTTTACTTCAATGATACAGCGTGCAACAGAAAGAGTTATAGTCACAGAATCGGCAATTTCATACTTTAACCCGGGGTTAAAGTATGAAATTGCCAAAAATCGTGAAAAGTGATATTTCCATACTATATTTCTTTTATTTTTCTTGGAAACGTCTGAACCGATTATGCATGATGCAATTGCAAACTCTAGTGTGAAAAAAGCTGCCCTGCACTGCGTATCTTAAATTCTCAAAACACAGTCTATGACAAAATTATACCTACTTGAAGTAGTGAAACCAACGGCATAGGTGCATGAACGAGAGTGTCTTCCCTGAACAACTTAAAATAGCAAGAGTTCTGTCAATTTATAAAAAAGGGTGCAAATCAGATCCCAATAACTATAGACCAATTCTCTCTTACCTATAATTTCAAAAATTTTTGAGAAAATACTTAAAATAAGACTTCTTAGACATTTAAATCGCAATAAAATTCTTAATTATAGACAATTTGCCTATCAGAAAAATGTGGGAACAAGTGACGCAGTTAATACGTTAGTGGAGGAAGTAGTAAACGGAATTAATGATAAATTAAAATTCGTTGGGTTATTCCTTGACCTAAGTTCGGCTTTTGACACAGTAAATCACAAGTTACTACTAACAAAAAAGGAGCATTATGGAGTAAGATGATCAGTTTTAAACCTATTTAAATCTTCCTTACAAAATAGGAAGCAATACGTAGAAATTAAAGTGGAACAAGAAAAATGTGAGAAAATCTTTAAATCGGGACTAAAACAAATAAGGCAAGGAGTTCCGCAAGGCTCAATATTAGGGCCAATCTTCTTCATCTTGTTTATCAATTATTTAATTAAACTACATTCTAAAACAAACTGATACTGAACTCGTTCTTTTTGCTGATGATACGAATGCCATTATAACCGCAAATGATATGGGAACCCTTAGTAGTAAGGTAAATAAAGCTCTGGCTCTCTTTCATTCTTGGTGTACCATTAACAATCTCATCATAAACACAAATAAAACAAACGCTTTGTTATTTAGAACAACGTCGAGAAACAAGGATTCAATTGATATAACCTTGAATGACAATAGAATAATATTAGTAGACCGTGTGAAATTTCTAGGTATTTATATAGATGAAAATCTAAACTGGAAAAAGGAACTATCAGCTATAGAAAGTTCAATAAGTTCAGCTTGCTATGCTCTTAGAAGCCTTCAGGATGAGATTTCAATCGAACAATTAAAAATAGTTTATTACTCGCTTGTTGAGTCAAAGCTTAGGTACAGTATTGCTCTATGGGGAGGTAGTTATGTGTACAATCTAAATACGGCTTTTGTTATACAAAAACGTGCTATAAGAACTATGGTGAGAATTTCGCAGTGGGTTTCGTGTAAGGATTACTTTAAGTAACTACAGATATTAACGGTCCCTTGCTTGTACATTTTAGTTCTACTAACAGACCTTATGAAAAAACTACGGGATTATGAGACACTTGAGGACAGAACTAAGCGAGAAGCTACAAGACGTAAGGACTTAAAATATAAGACACAACCGCATTTGAAAGTAGTCAGTCATGCTGCATGCTATCAATCAATTAAACTATTTAATAAACTACCCCTAGAATTATAGTCAATTTATAATATAAATCAGTTTAAGCACCACCTGAAGTCTTTTCTGATAGAAAAATGCGAGTATACGAGTACACTTGATGAGTTTCTCAGTGATGTGAATTTCTAGACTACATAACATGATAATTAACAATGTTTTGACATGATCTATTTTTTTTTTTTATTGACATGATTATTTTTTGTTGACCTGATTATTATTTATTGACATAATTTATTTTTTATTTACTTGGTTTATCTTTTATTGACATTATTTACTTCTTTATTAACATGATTTATTTTTATTGACATGATTCATTTTTATTAACATTTTGTTTTCTTTGCTAATGTACCGAATTTTAATGGTTTTCTTTTTGTAAAGTAACGTAAGTTTGTAACTGTAAAGCTTATAAACCGTGTTGTGTTAGTTTTTTATGAGTTTTCGTACAATGTAAAAATTGTTTATGAAATTAACACGTTCACTGCGTAACAGGCCGATATCGGCCTGCCGCGGTACTTCAGCTGGTGCGGACGAAGAAAACTTTGTCCCTCTCGCTTGTGCGAAACGATTATCTCAGGTGTTTTTAAAAATTCGACAGAGACAAATATATATTTCATCTTGCGGTCAAAAATGTAGGTGTTCCCCATCAAAACATAACGGCAGGCTTTTATCGACCTACCACGCACTGACGGTGAAAAACATCCGCTGAGTGCGGCAGTGGGCCTATTTCGGCCCGCCCTCCCAACAGGCAGCAAGCGACCCGATACCGCACAGAGCGCGCGCCCCGCCAGTTAGTGTTGTGCTATCTAACTGATCTGACGTAGCGTTCGATATAATCAACGATGGCAAGCAATAAAAGAAAAATACAAATTTTGGAAAATAGAGTAATTCGCCCTGCAGTTACTGACAGCAGTGAAGAAATATTTTCCATTAAGAAAAATAAAAAGAATTTGGAAACAAATGTGCACGGAAAACGAAGCACAAGCGGTAAGTTTTGTTTACTATCTACACATATTAGCCTTAGACGGGAATGCCTTAGACTCATAATGACGTGGGGATTTTTCAAGTAATATCATCCTTTATGTAAATGATTATTCTTAAAAACTAGCTAACTCCTACAGTAAATAGTTTTTGCAATATAATTTTCGTCTTATTTGTTCAGTTTCGCGAGTTCTGTGGTAAAACTCATAAATGGTTAATAAATCACACGGAATTAAGAAAAAAAAAATCATTTCAGAAAATCAAGTAAAACCTAAGGACAATGACCATGTCCTTGAGATGAGCGCTAAACGAAGAAATTGTGCAGGGTTCTACGACAGACAGCGGAAAACCTTTAATAGTACCCAAGCAAACAAAAAGTCAAGAAAAAAAAAAAAATATTGCAGGAAATGCAACCAACATGTTTCCAAGACCATAAGTAAATAAAAACATTTTTCAGTTCTTTTACGATACGATTCTGTTTTATTTTCGATATCCCCTTATTTTCCTCTGTCCCATCACTACTAAAAATACTTTCTAGTGCGGTTCAGGTCGATATCGGCCTGCCGCTTTTCCTGCTTTATTTCTCATTTCCTGTTTGGCAGATCCCGGGGCGAATCAAACCTAAGGAAGTTGGGTTCAAGGTCATTCTAACAATATAAAAAGAAAATGTATACATTATGTTTCCACAAAGTTATAGCAATTTAATCTATCCTAGTGCTGGTGGGTCTAGAAAGACCTGCCACGCACTGGCGGAAATATCATTGGGGGCGCATTTTGGCCCGCCGCCGCACCAGATGAAGAATTATGATTTTACTTGCCGCAGTGAACGTGTTAATGAAATGAAATAAAATGAAAAAATTATACACCACGAGGGCCCATTGCGTATCTTCGACTTTTTGGTTCAATGAAGAGCACTTAATTTTTATACACATTTTGCCATTGACTGTACAAATTTTCGTAATGTCCTCAGTCTTCCACAAGCTATGGTACTTCCTGCGGACCTACGTGTTGATGCTGAAGACCTTCGACCTGTTCCTACAAGGCTCCTTCCTCATCGTCATACTTCTGGAGAGTAACGTCTTCTTGCTGCTGAGGAGAGATGCCAATGAGGGATACCACTCGGCGCTCGTGGAAGGTAAACTCTTCGTCATGGTTATTTACCTCACCTGTAGCATTTAATTTACCTGCATTACTGTGCGCAACCTGTAACTACCTATAGGTACCATTAATAACAATCACTTTTTTTACAAAATCGAATCTTGGATTGTTACATTACAGGCGAATCCTCCGATGAGGTCTTCCTCTCTCTCTCTATTCATCAACACCTTTATTTACTCACTATCACTAATCATTTGTAATATATTCCAGACTATGTGATGCTGGGCTCTGCAGGCGCAGAGTTTATCCTGGGTGCTGCAGTGGCCTGGTGGGGTCGAGGACGGAGACAGCTGGCCCTCTCCGGCTGGCTGGCAGCGACGTCAGCCGCAGGACTCATGGTGCTCGCCTTCCCCTTTGCTAAGTCGAATCCTGCTAGTGTGGGTAAGTTTGTGAACCAACCAAACCCCTACTGACTTAATTAACACATTTATAGAGTCCATTTTTTTACTAGATTTGATCTTGGTTGGCAGACAACCGGGTCTTCTTCTTCGTGTCGCTGACAGTACTTCATTTTTTTCTGGACCAAAACCTGCCACTTCTGCTGCGTTGTCAGTGGCAGCACACTGATGAGTTTATGTTTTGGGCACAAAGGTCAGGGCAGGAGGTGGAACATAGTTAGCGACACCGCTCCACTCCCAGCTGCCGTTCCATCGCGGAAGCACCACTTTGCGAGGAGGGAATTACATCTTCCAACTTGGGTTTGGAGACGGTTTATGACGGGATGTTTATTGATTGAGTTACAAGAAAGAGCTTCACTGACCTATTACAATCTCTTTCAGAGTTATGTGGCGAGAAGACAGTCATCAACGTCGCCTCAGACAACAACGTAGCAGCCAGAACAACTTTCCTGGTGATCACTGCGGTACTGTGTGCGCTGACCAAGCTCAGCATCTGGGCTCACGGTCTCACGTACCTAGACGACCATGACCCTCAGAATGGGCCGTATTTTTATGGTAAGTGTGACACAAAATAGACAGGTACACAAGATTGAAGATTGATAGAAAATTCTGCCAATTAAATTCTTTTTACCAACACTTTCAGGAATCCTGATTTCCATTCGCCTCTCGTTGGGTCTGAGTGGCAGCAACTGGTTGCGACCCAGCTCGGAGCGCGAAGACTGGTGGGAGGCCCACCTGTCCGTCTGTATGCTGACCTTCATGTTCGCCTTCCTCTTCACTTTGTTTCCCACTAGAATGTCCTCCTTCAAGGGCTTGGAGGAGGGGAGGGATTCTGATGCTGGTAGGTGCTTCTTATTCTGAAGTCATGTTTAGGGTTCCGTACCTCAAAAGAAAAAAATGGAACCCTTAAAGCATCACTCGCGTGTCTGTCTGTCTGTCCATCTGTCACAGCCAATTTACTCCGAAACTACTGGATCGATTGAGTTGAAAATTGGTACACAAATGTATGTTGGTGACCCTAATAAGGAGGTGTAACATAAATTATTTAATTTTAAACATGGGGGCTACTTTTGGAGGGTATATATTATATCGTGTTACATAACAAATGATATATATATCACGGCCCTATATTTTTTTTAAGATAAATAGTTTTGAAGTTATTTAAGAAAATAGACGAAAATTAACCATTCCCTCCCCTTAACTCCGAAACTACAGGTCCGAAAATTTTGAAAAAAATACAAAAGTACTTCTTTGCCTATAGATTACAGGAAAACCAATAAAAATCTTAGATTTAGAACAACTTACGTAATTTAGAAAATTACCGTGGAACCCTCTCCACCCGAGTCGAACTCGCACTTGTTTCCCATCTTATACTAGAATCTGGAGCAAATGTTTAATTTGAAAAAAGATAAAAAAAATAAGGGAGGAACGTCTAGTGTTTCTGTGAGCGCTAATCCTTCTGTTCTCATGACATGCTCTTAGAAATTTTTTACATTGGTTGTCGCTGTTCCAAACGCGTGTGGCTTAGTGTGTAGTGTACCTCGAGCGGATATATAATTAAAATATGATGATGATGCCTTTTTGACTAGAAAACAAATTTCCTCAGGATTGTTGCCGTCTCTGGGTCGGCTGGTGCGCAACAAGGCGCTGGTGACGCAGACGTTGGCGCTCTCCTGTCTGAGCACCGCCGTACTGGTCTACGTGTACTACGACAGGGCTTACGTTCAGGTGATTATCAAAAATAGTGGTTGAATACTAACAGCCTCACGGGTCGATCTTCAAGGTTAAGCAGTGGTTGCTGAGGTCGGTCCGTGGATGAGTGACCATCATTACGTACCGAATTCAGTTGACAGTCGTTAGGAGTAGTCCGATGCCAGAAAGTCTACCAAGGGGCGTCGTATTACACAGTAACTAGGTTATACAGCAGCCGCTTCATGTAAAATACTGGTGTTCAGCTGCATCCGATTAGACTGGAAGCCGACCCCAACATAGTTTGGAAAAAGGTTAGGTAGATGTTGATGACTCCACTTGTTTATAAAAAGCCTTGCAGAGTAAACAAGCTGAAGTGGCCGTGTGTGTCGAAGGTTCGACTGTCGATGCAGGAAACGAATCCTGTAGTGGAGACCCCGTATCGCCCCCTGCAAGATTGAGAAAATACCTTAAAAGTTGACAGGGTCATGCTGAATAAGGATGGCGGTGGATAAGGCATCGTGACTTCTAAAAGCCTATAACCAGCAATGGACATAGGCCTCTTTCATAATACGCTAGGTTGATTCTGTAAGGTAACCAATAACCATGGGACCACCATCGAAATCGCGATGGTTGATCGTTGTTCAGTTTGATGGCTTGAATCACATCCTAAAATATAACCCAACTTTTCTGGTACACATCGTATATTGAACTACGCAATGGACCTGATTATCTATGACCCTACAGGATTTGCCTTCGTTCAAGTCAACTGATTTACAAAGACAACCAATATAGATAGATATATTTTATTTCCAGGCGAGGTATCGTGTGGAGTCCATTCGGCAGGACCCTCGGACCTCGCGAGCTCTCTCCGATATATTCCGAGCTCTCGTCATCATTTTCTTCGTCATGGTAAGAACACTACGCACGTCCTCTAAAAACTGTCTTAACACAAAAATAGCAGTTTTGAGATATACGCATTTAGAGTTCTTAAAAATACTTAGCGTAAAAACTTTCACTTGTGTCATTCGGCGACTTATTTTTGTATGCTTATGGCGGTTTTTTTTTTTCAATTATAGAGCAAGGACAATTGAAGTTGGGTGGGGTATTATCTAAAAACCTACATATTTTGTGTTATGACAGTTTTTTAGAGGACGTGCGACTAGATCCCTAACGTGAAATATTATTGTTTTATTGGTCTACCTAAGAGGGAATTGCACCAATGAAACTGATCGCGATCAGCAGATCTGAGCGGCGATCAAGAGAGCAGCTGTCAGTCATTATTTCATTAAAATTATGACTCTGACAGACTCTTGAACTGCTGATGTTGGCTTTGGAGTGTGAATTCTCTGTTACATTATAGAGTGAAGTTCTTCTAACTTAGCATACAGCTGAAAGAAGTGATCCATAATTATCCAACTCAAAACTAGTATTAATACTGATCTTTCCACACAGATCTTCCGCGTCCGCTTCTCGGCGCGTCGTCCGGAAGGCGTGAAGTCCAACACAGCCTCCCGCGTCGCAGGAGTGATCGCTGTCTTCGTGGCTATATTCTTTGCGGTGATGGCTTCGGTGGGCTGCGACACTGGCAACATGTCTGGACTGCAGTCTGGGAGCTACCATCAGCCTTCTTGCAGCAACACCTGTGGGTAAGTTAACCATACATATGTACATAAACATGCCTTTTCCCATGGGGGACGGCAGAAACTACAGAACGCCACCTATCACCTGCTACGATCTTCACATACTCCTTTTGCGGTCAATGTTTGTCCTTCTAGGGCGTTGCCACTTACATCTGCCTTGTGAGTAAACCAATGCTTGCTTCGTAATATTACTCGATTGCACTGGCCGGTTACCAACTGCCTCGTCAGTGTAGTGGTCACAAGCACTGCTACTGCTGATCCAGAAGTCCTGTTTTGGATCCCCAGATCGGGCTATGTATATGCAATCGTCGCCCATATCGCCCGATTGCTTGAACGCTGTTCCCGAGGCTGGTGGGCTACTATTTTTGTAAATGTTTTTTTATATGCCTTTGTTATTAAAAATGTAAATAGAAAAAGAAAAAATGTATTATGTAAGAAAAATAATAACGTCGTTACAGATGCAACTCTGAGCGCTACGGTTACAGTCCCGTGTGTTCGCTAGACACTGGCATCACGTACTTCTCGCCCTGCCACGCCGGCTGCTCACGTTACGAAGACCTCAACGGATTCCAGTAAGTCTTCTAATCCACCACTCTTCTGAAAGCGACCGCGACGCCACCCAATTGCAATTATAAACTGTAAGGACACACTACAGGGCAGAGTCTTCTATGAATCTCCACCTGAACAAGGTTTTCCTTGCTTTTGTACTTCTTCGTTTTTCCCGCCGACAAAACTACTATTATTATGCACTTTTTAGATTTTTTTTAATGTTCAAGTCATAGAATGTCCCATAATTTGGAATCAATCCGTCAATCATCCCGGATCCTCACGATCCGGGATGTTTTCCTTCACCGTTTTGAAAGCCATCCCCTGAAATGGTCACTGATTCGTTGCAGGTTGTTCCACGAATGCACGTGCGCCACCGGCTCGCAACGTGCTGTGCGCGGCTCGTGCACGCTCAGCTCGTGCATGCTCGGCTACTCTGTCTACCAGGTCGTGTACACCGTCATGCTCGCGGTTTCTGGTGAGTATTCTATGCGAATAAAATTGTTTATGTTCATCATCACCAGCCTAGCCTTTTCCCAACTATATTGGCTTTCAGTCTAACCTGATTATTTTATCTTGCCTATCTGACCACCACAATCCCGTTACTGGGTTCGTTTCCCCTTGGTAAGACCGGTTAACATTTTGATTTTCATGAATTTCGGGGTTTCTGACCATCCTTAACGAGCGTGCTTTCTGGGGCACGGAGAGAAATCCGGGTGCGTAAACTTCGTACAAACTTGTAGGTCTTTTGTTATTAAACTACATATATAGGGTAACTGGTAATTAGTGACCGATACTTAAACACGTGATTTTACTCATGATAACAGTCAACTTTCCCAAAGAAACATTTTTTGGACACATACTTATACTTTTGTGGCGGTCGACCTATGGCACAGGCGCCGCTGTTGCACGATACGATAGTAATGAGAGAATTATAGAAAAACGTCACGCGGCTAACAGCTGATAGGGCACAGAAGCGCGCACGCCACAATTTCATACGTCTGTTATGTTATTGGGATAAAAATGAATGAGTATAAAAATGTTTCTTTGGGAAATTTGTTTGTCATCATGAGTACAATCACGCGTATAAGTATCGGTCACTAATTACCAGTCACCCTATACACTATGGACCTATGTATTTACGGTTTTCAGTTTTTTTCTTTACATGTACATGTGCTGTGTGTAGGACGATGCTTCTTGCCAAATTCCATGATTTTAGGGTACGTCATCCGTCGCCGTCTGCTCTAGATTAAGTTAAGTACTACGTACATTATATGGCTCCATTTTAGCAACTAGATATAGTTTGCAAGCTCATCGGTCTATGTCCACTGAGCAGTTATTAGGTTTGGAAGAAAGGTTTCTCACGCTCCGAAACCAAAGTATGTGTGTGTTTTTGTATCAGCGTATCCAAATCTATACTTCTATTTATAGAGGTATGTTAGTAAGTTTGTATGTAGGGGATAATCTTCTGAACTAATTATCCAATTCTAAATTCTTTTTCACTGATAGAAAGATACATTATTCGTGGGTGCTATAGGCTATGAATTATATTTATATTATGCATATTAGCTGAGCTATCACAATTTTGGGAGGCGAAGTCGCGGGCGAAGTGCTACAAGTAAGATAAACAAAAAATTGCGTAGTTTTCGCCCCCTGTAGCGAAATGTGCTATAGTTCCTACCGACGCCTCTTCCTAACCTTTCAGGGAAACACAGGCATGATGTTATGTAGGGGCTTTTCAAAATTAGAAGCGACTTCCACAATATTAATACACGCAGTAAACACGAAATTGTAATACCCAAATTCAGGTTAACAAAAACTAGTAAGTCTTTTCTTATTAACAGTATACGTTTTTATAACAAATTACCTAAGTCAGTTATAGAACTGACCGATGGAAAGTTCAAAAATTACATTAAACGTGTCCTTATTAAAAAAGCATATTACAAAATCAAGGACTACGTTGAAGATAAAGAGGTTTGGCTTTAGTTCCTTCTGCGCATGCGGCTTCCCTGGTAGCTCATAAACAGCACAAATATGTGGATGTCTCTAACTATTCTCAATCAATTTTATTTTTTCTTTTCATTTTAATTTACAATGGTTTTTTTTTCTTTTTTTACAATGGTTATCACATCACTTAAACACCCTTTGTTCAGAATAGTTGCAGCACTGATGACAATATTTTTGTCACTTGTTTAATTTAGTCTTTTATAATATTTTCTTGCCTTTGTATAGATTCTTTTTAACGATTGTTTGTGAATGTGTGAACAGTGTAGGCCTTGTAGATTCCTAGATGTGTGTTAACTTTTGTTAACCTCTTATCTTGTTTTCCGTTTTTCTTGTGTAGTAAGCAACGACTTATTGTCGGGCCTATGCTGTCCCCCCATACTTGAGTACTAATGCTGTAACATGATAATATTGTAAAACTAATCATTTTAAAAGAGTAACCATGGAGTTTCTTGCCGGTTCTTCTCCATAGGAAACGACCAACCCGAACCGTGCACCTTTTTGTCGACGTTTCATAAGTGCCCATGTAGGCCTATGTGAAATAAAAATATTTTGATTTTGATTTTGGTACCTTTTGATGGTAAATAAATATCCGATTGTTTTCAGCGTCGAGTTTCCTGATGCAAGGGATGGCGGTGATCCGCGCCGTACGGCCCGGGGACAAAGTGACGGCAGTCGGAAGCTCCCTGGCTGTGGTGGCGCTGCTGTCCTTCGTGCTTGGACACCTCATCTACATGCTCATCAGTCGTAAGTACTACCCTTTGTAGGAATAGTCTAGGGATTGTAGGGATACCATCTGTTTTCAAGTGACCGGCTTTTTGGCTTCCACCCGGCATTCTCGATATAGGGAGAAAGAGAAAAAATACCTTTGGCACCAGCTGTCTCCTAGGAACAAGCGATTCGAGAGAGCTAGCGATTCCCAGGTCTGGCAGTGTTATTGGGCTTTAAATATATGTCGTGCCAGCTATACGAAGAAGTAGATATATATAGCACTTAAACAAACAACTAGCGATATGTGTCTTATACAAGGTGTAAAGTAAACGAACCCTTGACGAAGCCGGCAACCAAGCATTCTGTACATCAAACTAAAGTAACACTGGGCAAAAATTATTGCTGGGAAACGACTATTTTTATGCGAAAAATCACGTTTACGGTAGAACTCAATGTAACGAACTCAAAACATTGTGCTGATGGAAAGTTTGAATAGTGCTGACGTCAAGGAGGTATTTATAGTCAAGATATAGCATAAAAAAACTACTTGTATCTATACAAATAAATAAAATTGAAGTGTCTGTTTGTAATATGAAAATAACAGGTTTTTACTGAACACACGGCACTAATAACAAAAACACATTTTTTTTAATTTTTGTCTCTGTCTGTCTGTTTGTTCCGGCTAATCTCCGAAACGGCTGGACCGATTTTATTTTAGAAAAATAATTAGGGATCCGTGTAAAAAAATTAAAACCCTTGAAATTGGTAACAAAATCTGATTCAAAGCGAAGTAATATTTTTTATAATAATAATAATTTCACGCGAACGAAGGTCGCGGAAAACAGCTAGTTTAAAAATAAAACAAAAAGGTTGGAACTTCAACCTCCAATATCTCCGTAACTAGAAGGTTACGGAGATATTAAGATATAAGAGCTACGAGACTAACAGGAAGAAAATACGTAACACTAGCTACACCTTAGATACAGCATGTGGTCCTAAAAGCTCTAATCAGGAAGTAGCTCAAGAATTTGTGAATTTTTTTACCGATATACCGTTAAAAACTACGGAGTCTCTTAATTCCTCTCCTGAAGTAGCAATTGGTTTATTAAAGGCGAATGTGTCTGGCTGCCCGGCTGAATTTAAATTTAAACACATAAACCCTATGATAGTTATTAAAGCTTTCCGGCAAATAAAAGTCAAACTGACCGAAGATCTTTGGGGAATGTCTATCAAAGTTTGTACATCCATAGTTGAGACTGTAGCACCATACTTAGCTTTAATTTTTAATTTGTGTGTAGACCAAGGAGTTTTCCCTGATTTAATGAAATACAGTAAAGTCATACCTCTTTTCAAATCCGGGGATAGTAAAGATACTAATAATTATAGACCTGTATCCGTGTTGCCAGTTTTTAGCAAGGTGTTTGAAAAAGTAATGCTTAATCAAATGCTCAATCATTTTAACACCAACAGAATCTTACACGACCAACAGTTTGGTTTCACTAAGGGACGTTGTACAACTGACGCCGGTGTAACCTTATTAAAGCACATATTTTCTGCGTGGGAAGCATCCCAAGACGCAATAGGAATATTTTGTGACCTCTCCAAAGCATTTGATTGCGTAAATCACGACACATTGCTTTTGAAACTTGAGCATTACGGACTAGGTAAACTTGCACTTGGTTTGGTAAAGTCTTATGTAAGTGATAGACAACAATATGTTCAAATAAATGGTGTTAATTCACAGGGTTTAAAAGTAAAAATGGGGGTTCCGCAAGGCTCAATATTGGGTCCTTTCCTCTTTCTAGTATATATAAACGATCTACCCTATTTATTAAAAAACCAACCTCAAAATATGGTGTTATTTGCTGATGACACTTCTCTAATTTTTAAGATAAATAGACGGGCCCAAAATCTAGATGACGTAAATAATGCCCCACTTCAGGTCCATAATTGGTTCACAGCAAACAATTTAGTATTAAATGAAAAAAAAACGAAATGCATAAGATTTGCTTTACCAAATGTTAGAAGTAACGAGTGTGATATAGTATTGAATAAAGAGAAACTTGAATTCGTAGATAAAACCGTTTTCCTGGGGCTTACGCTTGATTCAAGGCTACAATGGGGTTCTCATTTGAAATCTCTTGCGGGGCGCCTAAGTTCAGCAGCATATGCTGTTAGAAAAATCCGTCAATTTTCTGATGTAGATACCGCTAGACTGGTCTATTTTAGTTACTTTCATAGTATAATGTCTTATGGCATTCTGTTATGGGGACGGGCTGCAGACATTGAGTCTATATTTATTCTGCAAAAAAGAGCCATCAGAGCCATATATAATCTTCGTAGGCGCGATTCTCTAAGTGAACTGTTTAAGAAAATCAAAATCATGACGGTACATTGTCAATACATCTACGAAAACATAATGTACGTTAGAAAAAATCTACATCTTTTTAATAAAAGAGGTGACAGACACAATTACAGTACGAGAACTAGAGACCAATTAGTTCAGCCGGGCTTCAGACTCGCTAAAGTAGACTCATCTTTCATGGGGTACTGTTTAAGATGCTATAATAAAATTCCACAAAGTATTCTTGAACTGAATGAGACGAAATTTAAATCATGCATTAAACGCACACTATGTAAGCAAGCATATTACAAGTTGGACGATTATTACAAGTTGGTTCCCAGGTATGGTCTGGAACAAAATAAAACTGGGAGAAAAAGTGCTTTTCGGCTTCCTGAAGGATCTTTTACATCCATTAGGTAGGTACAACTCTGCCTGTGGAAGAAGACATGCTGCCCTGATCCCAAATATATTGAGATAAGAGCAGAAGAATGGATCATGAGGTACAACTCTGCCTAAGCCTTCGGGGATTACAGGTAATATGTTATACTTTCCAGATCTAACATGCGCACACTCAGCGAACGGCGCGTGTCTGCTGCATGCGCCTACGTTATGGGTCGCCTGCGCAGCCAGTGCGCTGCTCGCAGCAATGGCGGCCGCCGGCAGCCTCGTCGCCAGCCGAATGCCGACGGAAACGCACGAACCCACCACGGAGTTATGATGACACATAATCCACTCTTATATATCGTAGTCTCATCAAACTCAAAACTCAAACTCGCTCCACTCAAATTACAACTTATAAACATCAAATTAAAACTTATAAGTAGTCATTTAAAAACTATAACAAACTTTAAGTCTGTTATAGTTTTTTTGTGGTTTGTTATGTTTTTTTGTTATATGTTACTGAGGATAACAATGAAAACATGTACCAAAAACAGATAAGAATTAAAAAAGGTCAAGAATGAATTTTGCCCTGAAGGTAGGCAGCATTACCACGTAGGATGGGAAAGTTCCAAAAAATAAGCAAACCCTCTGCTCACGCGAAGAGGCGCACAACCGTTGGCGATGTCCCAAAATGTTATCAGACCCCACGGCCCTAGCCTAAACATATCATCATCATCTGCCTAGCCTTTTCCCAACTGTATTGGGGTCGGCTTCCAGTCATGCCGGATTTTAGCTGAATACCAGTATTTTACGCAGAGCGGCTGCCTACCAGACCTCCACAACCCATTAACTGGGTAACACGGTATTTCATGGCAAGACTGGAGTCAGATTTACTGGCTTCTGACTATCCGTAACGACTGCCAAAGATCAACCAATGACAGCCGGGACCAACGGCTTAACGTGCTTTCCGAGGCACGGAATCATCTTTTTATCAGACAATCAGGTGATTCAAGCCTGCAATGTCCTAACCAAACTGGAAACAACTTCACAAAGTATGCTTCCCGTAGGAATCGAACCCACGACCACCGGGTCACAAGGCAAACGCCTAAACCACTCGACCACGGAGGCCTAGCCTAAACATATAAGTACTTCAATTAACCCATTTACAGGCACTTTTGAATTGTTAAAGTAGATGAAGCTCTAGTCCCAGCCACAAGACATACATGTACACGGGGCAAAGTAGATCGGTTTGCAGGGCACACCACAAAGATGTTGGTGTGCGTAAAATCAACGGCCGTCTGACTTCGCCTATTTATTAGTGTTTGCTTCACAATAACCCGTTGTCCACGCACACACAATAAAATTTCTTGTCACTAATGTTGCAGGGAATATGACGCATAAATTTAGCTTATCATACAATCGTCTCCGTGGCGCATTAGTCGAGCGTGCGATAAATAATTACTTACTGCGCCGGCGCCGTAGGATCGAATCCGACTGCCAACAGCTTAATGTTTTTGTATGTTTTAATAAAATATTTTACATTTGTTTGTTCAATTCATTGCTTAACTATTAGCAAGTCTCTTTATATTTGGGTTAGAATGTATTAGTTGTCTACCCTCTAAAAATGACAAATCATGTTTAAGTTAGTAGTTTAAGTTCATCGTCATAATGCTATTGACTATCGGGCTTTCGTTACGTTTTTAGACATAATACCCTGCGTTTTTTGAGAAGTGCTTTTATAATTTGTGAATCAATATGAATCATTGAACCACACTTTTATGAGCTGAAATAATTCTTTTGCATGAGCAAAATGTTTCAATTAGTGAAATTGCGAGACGTTTAAAGATATCGGTGAGTAACAAAATGTTATTATGATGTTTAGAAGTTTAATATGTTTAAATAATCCACATGTTATTGATTGTTGTTTTTTGTAACAATATTTTATTATTGTTCACAGAAAAGGACTGTGCAATTGTGGGTCCATCGTTATGCAGATTCGGGAAGCATTGATCCTTGCCGACCGGGACCAAAGGCTGGATTTGCATTCACAGATTGGCATCTGATATAGTTGCTACGCATACCGCTGAGCCCTTCCTCACTACTCGTT
Organism: Eurois occulta; assembly: GCA_950022335.1. Lineage (NCBI taxonomy): Eukaryota > Metazoa > Arthropoda > Insecta > Lepidoptera > Noctuidae > Eurois > Eurois occulta. The sequence goes on along the minus strand of OX465500.1, from coordinate 16,319,615 downwards.
CCACGGCAACTAAACATGACGTGACATTACAAACTGTACGAAACCACTTGCGAGCAGCTGGTGTGAAATGTTGTAGGCCAGCCAAGAAAATTTGAATGTCAGATATTCACAGGCAAAACCGGGTACGCTTCGCAAGAGAATATTTGGATTTTGATTGGTGCAATAATATAGTTATATTTAGAGATGAAAAATGTTTTAAATCAGACAAGGACGGTCGCAAAATATTGTGGCGAAAAGATGGTGAGCGCTATCATAAAAAAAAATATTCTTCCATGCAGGTCTAGTGGAGACATTTACTTCGTGCATGAATAAGTCATAGATAGCGAAGGCGCACCAATAGGATATTATTAATTTGACTTGACCGTTATTCGAAGCTTATTTAGTTGAGATAGGCCTTACGTTTCCCGCTCTTCACATTTCTATATATCTATCTCTTTCTAGCACGTCACTTCCGCTTGGCAGTGGTAGGGAGGCTCGTTAAGCGAGACCCGCCATTTTGATTTCATTGGCGTCTTGTTCCCCGCCGTGATCGGTCGTGTCGTGCCGACACTTAGTTGTCTTAAAATTTTATTATTTAAAAAGTGCACAAGTGTTAAAAAATCCTAACGGTTTTATTCGAATTTAAAAGTGAACAAAGTTTAATCTTTTGATATTCAGTATGGAAAACTCGTGTGATAATGCCGATAAGGCAAATAGTGATGTTCTTCCAGGACCTTCTTTGCCGCGGAAGCGGCGAGCTCGGTCGAATAGTTCTAGTAGCTCGAGTTATAGTAGCTCGAGTTCCAGTAGTAGCTCCTCGTCTAGCGGAAGCAACCTAAAAAGAAATCGCTGCAACAAGAAAAAGGGGAGTAAATGCAAGCGTCGTTCCAAACGTAAGTTTCGGAAATTAGCTAAAGAAATACGTAGCCTTCGACGGAAAATAGTAAGTAAGGACACCGATCAACACGTGAGTACCAATTTGGATTATGATGCCATCTCACTTATGTCCGGTGTTAGTGAAAATCGTTACGAACAAATGCTTGATGTTGAACCTAATAATGTTAGTGCACGTGGTGATCAAGAATTTACTTTAACTTTTGAAACTAAGCTGAAGGAGCCTACGATGCCTAAGACTTCCGAGAATTATTTGAAGTTATTATGTGAGTTGCAGCATTTAGATAAAAGTGACTGGAATGAAATTAGGTATTCTGAGACCCAAAAATTGTACAATCACTCGCCGGGATATACAAACATTGAAATGAACGAGGAAGTTAAAGTATTTGAGTCTCCTCGTCACCTCGTGTATGCTGATAATGCTTTTGCAGCCTTGACCATGTGTGTGCTCAAACAAAGGGAGATTTTGCAAGGAACGCTTCAAGAACTATTACTATGGGCAAGGAATAGTGACTCACTAAATTCTGAAACTCTGCTTCAAAAAGTAAATGATCTTTTTTCCACAGGAGACTTTACTAAGTGTTCTTCAGATTTATTACAGATCGTTTGTGGACATCGTGCTGAGATACTCCAAATGCGGAGAGACTGTGTCCTTAAACAGGCAAAGGACCCCTTGATGAAGGCCAGCTTAAAGAAAATTCCACCGACATGTACCAACCTGTTCAACGCAGAGAAGTTTACTGCTGCTGTAGAAAAAGCTGGTGGCGTAAGAAAATGTTTTTGGCCATTGCAAAAGGCTCATACGTCTTCTGCCTCGCAGGTGGATGCAAAAAAGTTTCGTGGCCCCTCGCAGGGGCCAAAGTCTTACAATAAGTCCTCGCATGGATTGGTTCGTACAGCTCAGGCTTGCCAACACAGTAATGCGCATTCGCAATGTGCTAGTACTATTACACCTACGCAAGGTGGCTGCAGCAGCGGTAACCCACCTCCGCAAGGTGGCTCTAACGCTCATGGTCATGCTGCTCAATATAATTCGGTCGCACCGAATAATCGCAATAGCTTTCGAGGCCGATCGAATGCCCAGCAAAATAATCAGCCAAGGTACGGGCGAAGACGCGTGTCATCGCCTCCCCAGCAGAATAACGACAACAAACGACGTAAGTATTGACTCTTTCAGAGCGGGCCGTCTCCTGCAGTTTCGAGACCAATGGGAACAAATGAATGCACCAAATTACATTCTAAAAATAATAACAGGGTATCGCATACCTTTTTGTCAGAAGCCACCGCTTTTTCACCCAAGCGTTGTCGGAACCAAACTAAATGTTCCAGAATCTGCCGTAATGACATCTGTCATAAACAAAATGATAGAACAGGGAGTTCTAGAGCGAGCTGTTCTTTCGCCAAGCTTCCTGTCATCGATGTTTCTTGTCCCCAAAGGCGACGGCTCAAATCGACCAATATTCAACTTGAAAGCACTGAATTCTTACATCATAACAGATCGATTCAAGTTGATAAATGCATATCGCATCCCCGATTTTCTACAACCACAGGATTGGCTATGCAAAATCGACCTCTCGCAGGCGTATTTTCATTTACCTGTGGCTCGCAGCCACAGAAGGTTTCTGCGCCTAATTTATCGCAACGAATTACTAGAAATGACCTGCTTACCTTTTGGCCTGAGCACAGCACCAAAGACCTTTGCTGCGCTTACAAATTGGATAGCCCAGACACTCAGGCAACGAGGTATCAGGATAATAGTTTTTCTCGACGATTTCTTGATCGCTCACCAGGACGAAGACAAGCTTCGGAGTCATGTGAGTATTGTGCTCGACACTCTGGAAACGTTAGGTTGGCTGATCAATTACAAAAAGTCGATAATCACACCGTCGAAAAGCTTAGTGTTTCTAGGAATTCATTGGGATCCATGGACGAATCGCAAGCGCCTTCCCGAAGAAAAAATTCCTGGACTTGCAGACAAAATCTCTCATTTGCTGTGGAAACAACGAACAACGCTCAGGGAGCTCCAGAGCCTGGTTGGTCTACTCAATTTTGCCAGCTTTGCAGTGCCGAAAGGAAGACTCAACTTTCGAGCGCTTCTGAACCTACTGAACGGAATATTAAAGGCGGATCACAGGTTACTACACACCTTACCTCGTGTTGCGATAGACAATCTGATATGGTGGCGCCAGAATTGTCATCTTCCGTCGGCCATACACATGCCGCCTCCTTCTCATTTCCTCACAACAGATGCGTCGGACATCGCTTGGGGAGCTCGCTTGGACAATCTCTCTCTCTCGGGTCTGTGGTCAGAGGCCGAGAAAGATCTTCATTGCAACCAAAAGGAAATGTTAGCAATCCTAAGAGTTTTGGAAGATCATTGTCAGCTCCTGAGACACAAGACAGTTTTGATTCAGAGCGACAACAAGTCGGTAGTCGCATATCTCCGTCACGAGGGCGGCACCAAGTCGGCCCCTCTCCTGGACTTAACCTACAAAGTTTTCCAAATAACGGAGGACTTTCAAATTCATATGAAAGTCTTTTATATACCAGGTATATACAACGGCCACGCGGATCACTTGTCGAGGTTTCGTGTAACTCCAGAGTGGCATCTGTCTACAGAATGCACGAAATATTCTCCAAATGGGGAGTCCCACTGATCGACCTATTTGCGTCCGACCGAGCACATGTAGTGACGAATTACGTGTCCTTAGACCAAAACGACGACCAAGCCCTGTTTTACGACGCGTTCTCCCAGATGTGGAATTACAAGCTAGCGTGGATATTCCCTCCTCCCTTTCTGATTCCCAAGGTCCTAGGTTATCTCAATCAAGCACAGGGAACGTACCTACTAGTAGTTCCACGATGGGAGCGAGTTTTTTGGCGACCCGACATCAAATTGCGCGCCCTAGCAGCCCCATTTACGCTATATCACCTAGACAAAGTCCTGATCGACACGACAACAGGACTGCCACCACCGAACGTCCGCGACATGACTCTGGAAGTGTGGAAATGTGGGGGTGGTCTGGGATGCTAACAACCTGGAATAGTAGTCAATTAGAACTTCTTGAGAAGTCATGGCGTCCCTCAACACGTAAAGTTTATAGCGTTGCTTGGAAGCGATGGCTAGTTTGGTGCGACACGCACCAGGTTAACCCCTCAACTCCAATAGCAAGCGATTTGGCTAGATTTTTATCTGATCTCCATTTAGTTAATAATTTATCGTACAATTCTATTTTGTTACACAAATCTGTGGTTGCAACCCTTTGCAACCCAGATTCATCCGGCCAGTTAAGTTCAAATGTCCTAGTAAAACATGTTCTAAAGTCTATAGCGTTACATAAACCGGTCACCCATGTCAAGCCCCCGGTTTGGAACATAAATGACCTGGCTAGTTTCCTAGAGAGTAAGCGCATTGATGAAAATAATATTTTTCAAGTGCAAAGACATACAGCTGCCCTACTTCTCTTATGCTCCGGGAGAAGAATCCATGATTTAACTTTGCTCAGAGTTGATTCTAATAATTTATTCTAATCAAAATGATGTGTTAGTGTTTTGGCCGGTTTTCGGATCGAAAACTGATTCTGTAGATTATAGACAATCTGGTTGGAGGTTAATTTCTAATGAAGATAGCAAAAACTTAGACCCGGTCTACTGGGCTAAACATACGATCTCGCTTCTTAAGAATCGTAGAAATGCTGCAAATTGTAGTAATTTGTTTATTAACATTAGAGGTGAACCTAAATTTGCATCGAAAACCCTAATTGCAGGCTGGATCAAGTCCCTATTAGTAGAAGCCGGTATTAAGGCATCTCCTGGGAGCTTTAGGTCAGCTGTAGCCTCAAAAAATTGGGTCGATAATTACCCCCTTGAGGAGATTCTTGCTAGGGGTAACTGGCGATCGCAAAATACCTTTTGCAAATTTTATAAACGTGAGGTTAGGCCCACTGTAAACCGTGTCTCTGTAACCGCTTTATTTAATCCAGTTGATTAGAAATTATGTAATAAAATACCCGATTTTATTAGTATTATTTATTACCGAAGAGGTGTTTTTGTTTGGATCAATTATATATTCTCTATTAATTACGCCTTCTTTATTTAATGCCTACGTCGATCATATCTGATCAAGAAATGTCTACATCTTAGTATCTAATCTATATTATTATATGCATTTTTAGATACTTACTGTTTACTGCATCATACCTATATTACATTTTAGTAATAGTCATTTTATCTCACATTGGCGTCTTCGTCACTTCCACCAGGCGATAACAAACACGTCTCAATTAAATAAGCTTCGAATAACGGTCAAGTCAAATTAATAGAAGCGTTTTACCTACCAATAAAACGCATATTAATTTACTTACCTTATTCGAAGCTTATGAGCAAGCTCTGCCTGGTATTTAGACTCAATGAAATCAAAATGGCGGGTCTCGCTTAACGAGCCTCCCTACCACTGCCAAGCGGAAGTGACGTGCTAGAAAGAGATAGATATATAGAAATGTGAAGAGCGGGAAACGTAAGGCCTATCTCAATTAAATAAGCTTCGAATAAGGTAAGTAAATTAATATGCGTTTTATTGGTAGGTAAAACGCTTCTAATAAAAATATCAGGGGGTAATTCGATTTGTTTTATGTGAGTGATGTTATTGTTAGTGAGATAACAATTTAGGATACCTGTATCTTAATATCTATCTTATTAACATGTTTATTCATTTCACTAATAAATAAATTACCCACTTGAATAAGAAAAGTAACGTTATTTCTTGTCCGACTTAGAATATTTGTCATGCACAAAACTTTTTAATTTGTAATTATAATATAAAAAAAAACCTAGTCAATAAATGTTGTTGATTTCTTAATACAAATTGTTTAATTTTTACTTCCATATTTTTTTTCGAATAATGTTCTTATTATCAGGTAAATTACAATAAAAATTCAACAAAATGAAAATAAAAGTTTTTTAATAATGCAAAAAGTTGACGCCAGCGGCGCAGATTCGATCCTACGACACTTGATTTACCAGCCGAATGATTACACATCTATGCCACGACACCAGTTAGTCATAGGGTTAAATTGATGCTTCATATTCTTTACCTCATATTATACATATACTATAGTGAAGCAAACACTAACAAATAGGCGAAGTAATACACCAGTTGATTTTACGCACACCAACATCTTTGTGGTGTGCCCTGCAAACCGATCTACTTTGCCCCGTGTACAACTACAAACATATACCCGTGAAAGTACTGTAGTTGCCCATTCCAAAAAGTAGATATCTATGGAGAAGGTGCAAGAAACTCCTCATATCTGCCTAGCTTTTTCGCTAGTATGTTAGAGTCGGCTTCCAGTCTAACCGGATGCAGCTGAATACCAGTAGTTTTCATGCAACGCCTGCCTATCAGACCACAACCTAGTTACTGAGTAACATGTTATGATGATAATATTTCACTTTTATATGCTGCAGTCTATAGAAGTGCTAATGTTTATAACTAGTCAGACGCGAAATTCATGCAACTGTTTTACAGGTTTTTGTCACGCCGCAGTGCAAAAGTCCATCTACAGGGTGTAAACGAACCCTTGACGAAGCTGTCAACGAAATATTCTGTACATCAGACCCTTTATTATCGCTCGACCAGTCAGTAATACCATTAATTTTTAGATTTCAAGTTATTTTTAGTAAAATTTTGTTACGGTGAAGAAACATCAGGGAAAATTAAGTTATTAAAATATTTACTTTTAATATGCTGTTTTCATTCCCTTTTATTCAAATAATAACTTATTATTGGGTTTTTACTAGCGAGAGCTGTTAAACCCAAAGTTGTTATTTGTATATATATGTACAGACGCCAACTCATCAAGCTACTACAATCTGTCAAATTGCTTCAATAGATATTCAACTTTATCGCTAAAGCATTAGGTTCAAGGTTGATTGGGTTTTTTTTTAAATTATTTATTTATTTAAACATTTAATTCGAGCAACAAGAGTCATAGTGTTAGTAGGTAACAAATTACTTACAAACTATCTTAGTAATACACTTACAAAGACAAAAAGAGAAACACATTGTGTCATCATTGCAGCAAGGTGACAGATCCAGCCGAAACCTTGCAGCAGTGGTTTTTAGTTTCGGGTAGCTTGATATGCTGGCGTCTGTACATTTATAAATATTTTATATTATATTTTCAAACTGCCTTATATTTGAATTTGACTCGGGAAATGTAGGGAAAAATACGGAATCCATGCGGACAAAGTAAGTACTAGTTTTAATGATTACCCTTTTATGGAGTGGAAAAATAAAACATAACTTTTTAAAACATAAGTAATAGTATTTATTATAATTACAACAGTTTGACCTACGAAGGTAATGGCACTAAATCTTAAACTAATTAAATAATGGATTATTTTTGTATTGCAACCTTCACAGTGATTTTCAACCGTATACAGTTTATTAATCTAGAGTTCAAAACAGTACATGTGAGGAGTGTCCGTTCAAAAGTAGCTATTTACATCAGAATGAATTTTATAGAAAATGCCAAAAATGAATAATTAATAACGCCCAATATAAAGAATAATTTTGTGTGGTATGTTTTACAAGATATAGTTGTCTAGTCATCTTTATAAACAATTTTTTTTAATATTTTGTCTATTTTTTTTTCTAATTAATATGTTTGTAAATAGATACTTTAGTTTTGGATCATTTGGTAAATAGACTGGTTGGATAAAAAAATATTTGTAAATATCTATATTTGTAAATATCTATATTTTATGAAAAATGTTGTAATAAAGTAAATAAATAGACCATTATGATTAAAAACTCTATAATCGTAAAATACAATATGTTTAAATTATGTAAATAGGAAGTTTTGAGCAAAATTGATATTTTTGAATTGTGTTTTAACTTTTGATCAAGTTTTGATCAAATTCATTTACGAAATTCAAAAAAATTCAAGTCGCCGAGCCCGAATCGAAAAAAAAAAACGAAACGAGTTCAAAATGTAAATAGCTAGTTTTGAACGGACACTCCTCATGTGTACCAAGAGTGTATGAGGGTTGGTAAACAAAAATTGTGCAACTTTGTTACAGCAATATCTTGTGTTTTAAACATTTAAACCATTATTATTACACTGGAACACAAAAACATGTTTCTGAAACAAAGTTGAACAACTTTAATTGAAATTGAAATGAAAAGGCAAGATTCACATAATCTTTGAAAAATCATTTGAATATGAACCGTATTGGTATACGAACAATGTTGTGAATATACTTGACATACACTCTAGTTATTATTTTCTTGGTAATGAAGGCATTTGGAAACAATATCAAAAAATTACAAACTACATTATTTTGACGAAATAACTTTTATTACTGTTCAGCTTTGCATTTTAAATTGCTTATGTTTGTTTTAACTAATCCTAAAAGGAAGCCTAAATATTATTCTACTCTTGGAATTTCAACTCTAAGCGCTGAATCGAAACTTTAAAATCCACTAGTGCACCATTTAGGTGTTGCGTAATTTTAGTGAAAACAAGCATTTTACGTACATGAGCAATTTATTTACTATAATGTCATAAAAGACTAACGTTTACCTGACACCTTTGAACATTATTAATATTATCGTATACAAGGTAGAAGGAACACTGACGGACAAACAGCTACCACGTATAAAAAAAAACAGCTTTTGCCACACATTTTGACCATGTAGGTTTTACACTTTAGTAGGAAACACCTTTTTTTTTTAATTATCGATTCACAATGGTGCACAGCAAAATTCGTCGGGTCGGTGTCCTTTTACCCTGTATACACAATCAAAATAATTATAAAAATCAATCGCTACATGTATGACGGAGCATCACTTGAGGACGGCTCCACCGATATGGCAGTTTTTTTTTTGTTGTTTTCGTATTTTTATCAGAGCGAGGTTTGCAGGAGTGGCCCCCCAGAGATAAGAAGCTAAGTTGCCTGCTCTTCCGAAAATTATAAGCAGCAGACAGACAAACCACCCTCTGTATAATATGGACACGCCAAGAGGCAGGCTGAAGAGTCGGAGGAGCTTCCTAGGTCGACTAAATCATTAGTTGATAACAACAGGGCTGGTGAAGCAAATAAAAAAGTTGTGGCTCTTCAGACATCCCCCCCCCCCCCTACGATACATTATGTCGAAGTTGCAGAAACGCTGCCACCGGACACCTGCTGCCATGGCCCATCTGGAAGACCCTAAACCGATTGCGACGCCAGGAGGGCCGCTGCAGATACAACCTGGTCCGATGTGAGAATTCCAATGAAGCCATGTGTGACTGCGGAGCCTCAACGCAAACTATGGCTCAACTCCTGTCCTGCACCATGTGTGTTGCCACGTGCACTTTGAGGCCACCACCGACGCCGTCGATGTGACAGAGTTCTGGTCAAAACTAATTTAATTTAAAAAAATGGGAAATCCTCGACACGACGAAGAAGGGCAAGGATTTTTAGTTTTTTTTTTTTTTACTAACGGCATTTCTAATTTTCCCCATTACTAAGTTTTTAATAAACGTTAATATTGAATTAAAAAGTAAAGAAGCATGTCTAAAGCTTTGGAAAAAATACGCAAAATTTTGCCCTGGCTGGAGGCCTTACACTCAAGGCATCCAGGATAGTCCGGTCTATTATATTATCTGTGGTCCGGTTAAGGTGAATGCTCAAACCAGCCCGCGAAATTCAAAAATTTCTAGCGTTTTTTGCAATTTGCAGGACAGTGCTAGGTTGTATGTTGATTAAAATATTATTCGCGGCTGTAAGACGTATGTAGTTACAGAATTATAATCATCAAAATCACCAATACAACCCTCCAAGTTCATAAAGGCGTAGGAACAAAAAAAAAACAGAAAGATCAAGAAATTTTGTATTTCGCGGGCTGGTTGGAGCATTCCCCTTAAACAGAAGCCAGCCTGATAGGTTGATCTGCGAGAAACCATTAAAAAAACCGCAAAATTTTGATCGTACTACAAAGATTATGATTTTTGAATGCAGTCTTCTTTATTTACTGCTAGCTCCTCGCGACTAAATCTGCGTGAAATTCCTTGTTTTAACATAAAACATGTCTTATGACAGTCGGCTATAGCGTGACTTTCCCACAGTGAACCAAAATTGAAATCAGATGAGCGGTTCTTCACAATATTAGTTAAGTGCATTGCAACCATTTCAGGAACAACACTTTATGTATATAAACTTTATCAAACATTAAGAAAACATCTTCCTTTTCATACAGTATTAAAAAAAAATTGTAGACAATAACATAATTTATAAATTACTTTAAATTCAAACCCACAACACAATTTCAATTTTTACAATTTACAGAAACCCTATATATGTTACAAGTTATATTTCAAATATTAGAAATAACAGTTTATTCTTAATTATTATTTGCATTATAAATAAAAAGCTCCACGAAAATATTCTGACATGCACATTGAAAATAACTAAGAAAATCTAAGTGCAGTATATTATTTCATTATTATAACATTTAGACCCCATAAAATTGTGCTATTTACACTACTTGAAAACAGCAAATTGGGAATAAATAGAAAACATTATTTTATATAATAATTCATCGAAATCTTAATATTGGACACAGTTCTGCCGAAATGACTTATCAAGTAAAACTAATTCAACATACCAAATTAATGTAATAAATTACAGCTCAGTTAAATTAGTCCTATGTACTACTAATCACCGTTATTTTTCGACGTTGCCAACTTTCATAATCATAAATACCCAAAATCATTACAACTACTTGAAAATGGCAGAACCGTGCTCAATTTAAAAATACATAATTAATTAATTATTGAAGTTTGTATTATCTTTTAAACTTGCTCATAATTAGTTATAGTTTTACTTCAGCTATAGCTGAAAAACATCTAATAAGTTTCAAACTTACAAAATCAAAAATTATCTAGTTATCTGTGGTTTCACTTTTTTATTTTAGATTTGGATTAAAGATAATATAAGAATCGAATATTTCTGATTAAAAACAATGTTTAACTGTAAATTCTAATTGATCTAACCAGTATATATTATTATAAGCCTGTCGAAAGATCAGGGGTCGTGAGAAAGAGATGGCACTATACGTCTGAGACAGCTCCATCTCCCTTCCACACTGACGTGAAGTACTACAGCTATAAGAGGTGGTTACACAGGCCCAGGTTTTTAACTTATAATTTAGTATTGAATCTATCGATTTATTTAGTGATCCAAGATACGGAGATTTCCGGAAACTATCTTGTTTTCTAGAAGCGCCCCCGATGGTATATCGATACGGTCGCCGTGGTTCGCAATGATGATCACAGTACCCTGTAAAAAAATAGTTTTTATCAATTTAATATTGCTTTCATTTGAGTTATACAAAAAAAGAAATTGCTTCTTACATCTAACGACTAGCATTTCGCCCGCGAATACGTCCGCAAAAATTATGATAGCTCGGCTAATATGCATAGTATAAATATAATTTATAGCGTATACCACCCACAAATAATGTATCTCTCTATCAGCGAAAAAAATTTTTGAATTGGGTCATTAGTTCCGGAGATTACCTCCTACATACAAACTTACAAACAAATTTTACCTCTTTATAATAATATTATAGATAAATTCAGACTGGGGCTGCTACTGAGAAATTCCGGACAGCTCGACCTGAGAATCGATCCCAGGACTTTTTTCTTTTTATTTTTGGTGGGTGGGAAATCATCAAATGACGCCCCCCGCCCTGGGCGGAGCGGAAGGGAGTGTCAGACTCTTACTGACTAAAAACCACCCATGTTCCTTCATTGGCCCTTTATGTTCCAGGGCCGCGGTATCTCTTTCGAACAGTCCCGCAGCCGTGGCAGGCACCGGCCCTTGCGGGCCCCTCCCGTTGCTGACAACTCTTTGAGGCGCGCGTGGAACACGAACGCGCCGTCGACACGGCCTGCCCGTCATCATATGACGGACGGACGGCGAGCTAGCCCATTACTCACCGTCCACAGGCCCGTGCCTACGGTGGCCGAGAGCCATCACGGCGTGAACCGGACTTCATGCATAAACGAAGTGTTTGCAACCGCCATGGAAGTACAAGTAGTATTATGTACACTGACCTTCAAAGACACTCCTCTGCCGAAGGTTACATCTCCGGACACAGTGAGGTGGTCCAACTCGATCAGGTCCGGTATAGTCGCGAACCTATTCAGGAACTCCTTGACCTTCGCAAAGTGATTGTCACCCAGCTTCACAAGCGGAGTCGACGGGAACATGCGCTGAGGGGACATCACTAGCGAGCCGTGCGACAAACTGTACAGGTTAGACATCACTAGTAACAAATCCGAGGTCTTCTTCACCGGTAAGAAACGAGATCTTGGGACGTTGACTCCAATTCCTCCTTCGAAGCATTTCATGGCCGCTCCTACGGCAGTTTCTAGTTGGATGACGTTCAAACCATCGGCCAAATGCTTATTGTTGACAATGATCTCCATATTCAAAGAACCGCGTTCCACTACCCGCTGAACAGCATCCAATTTCGCCCACAAATTGTTTGTGTTGAAGAATTTGAACTGACTCACAGATTTGAAATCGTCCACGTGTTCCTTCGGCACTTGAGCGATTTCCAACAATCTCAGTTTATCCTCATATTGTATAAGGGTACCTCCTTTAACATCAGCCCTGGTCTTATCAGTGACCTCCATAACGAATTCTGAGATGATCTTCTGAGGGTTGTCTGGGTTGAGAAGGAGGTTCAAGATGTTCAGATCGACGGTGGCTCCGAGGTTGTCGATGTTGCTGATGAAGCAGTAAGTTCTTCCTTCATTGATGAATTTTTGGAGAAGACCTGAGTTGTAGAAGGACTCGTAGAAGTCGCCGTGGCCGGGGGGGTACCACCTGGAAAGATTATGTGAATGTTATAGAATATTTCTTGAATATAGACATCCCATAAAAAGTACAACAAACAGTTATGGGTGTTTTATTTATTTGTTGGTGTGATTATATCGAATCTAATGTTGCCTCAAGTCGGTGTGGGTGTTGCATCTGAGCAGATTATACCGTTGAACGCCTGGACAAGAGGTCAGTGCAAAATTCACTAAACTACAAATTGCTTTATTAACTATGCATAGCAAATGTGCTGGTGACTTGGTGAGGATAGCTTACAGTAAAAGTAGCTTATTAGATTTAAACACACAAAAGAGCAGTTATAACTTGATTACTACACGCACAACATTAATAGTAGCTGCAAATCAGTCGCTTGGATCTTCTCTTTTATTTTAACGGTACTTTTGAAAAGTTCATCAATTATTGGAATTGGAATATAAACTTTTTGCGACAAATCAAAATAACATATCTCGCGGTTGACCCTGGGGTGCCACGACTGGTCTTTCTTTCTTTATGGTATGGTTAGTGCCTAACCTTGTGTCAGAGTTTTCATGCAGCCCATGGGCCTCTGACTTGGCTTTCCATGCCGTCGAAAAATATCTCTCAGGCATTCTGGTTGAAGGTGACTGCATGCTCGTATCTAGTAATACTCACGAGTCAATGTCATGCTGCACGTCAGCATGCCTGGGCACCGGCAGGAGGGACTCGCGGTTGACCCTGGGGTGGCAGGACTGGTTGAAAGTGTGTATCTTCAGCTTCAGACCCTGGTATTTGCGGATGACCTTCTGCGTATCCTCGTCGGTGTTGAACGAATTCATTAGCACTAGTGGCACGTTGCATTTGTAGGTCTTGTTCAGGTGCTGAAAGTGTGAAGTAAAAGATTAGTAAGATTGGCTCGACCGTTTTTTTTTTATTGTGTTCGTAATTGTTACGACAAAGTTTTAATTTGTATAAAAGATTTTTCTTGCTAACCGCTATTCAAATTTTCTTAATTAGAAAAGCGGAAATTATATTATTATTTGTGCAAATACAAAATTCACGACTGTATTCTCAAATTGAACTGCATTTGAAGCAGGATAATTAATCATGTTTATTTCTGAAGTTCGATTAAAAATACATTCATACTTCAAACATAAAACAAATAGAAGACAAGTAGACTTTATTTTAAATTAATAATTGAAGTATGGACTCAAACTTACCTCAATCTGCTGGACAGTAAGATCCAAGAACGTCAGATCATTCCTGACCTGTATAACGGACTTAGGACCCTTACATCCCATAGACGTGCCCAGACCACCATTGAGTTTCACCACCACCAGCTTATCCAGCATATGGTGAACATTGTCTGTGGTAGGGGTGGTTAGTGATGAGTAGTCGATGACCGCGCCTTCTGGCAGCTTCTGGATCTTGTCCCATAATAGCCCCTCATGTGGACCCTCTGTAAGAAGAATATACCTTTTTTGTATATCGTTTTTTTTAAGTAGTCAGTTGAAATGAAAGGAACAATGTCTTTATTCAGTAGGTAAATGTATGTCATGTTGTTTAGCTATGGTAGAATTTGCACAATTTGATTTTGAAATCTGGGGATGTAAGCTTTCGTATTTGTTATTTCAAAAGAGCTAGAGAACCCCCTTGTGGGCATGTGATGAGGAGGGACGAATCGCATGTGACTAAAAGAGTGATGAATATAAACGTTGATGGATGGAGAGGGAGAGGAAGACCAAAGAAACGATAGATGGATTGTGTGAGGAATGATATGAAAGATAAAGAAGTAAAACAGCGTGACGGTTGACAGAGGAGAATGGAAGAAAAAAACGTGTTGCGCCGACCCCAAATAACATGGGACAAGGGCAGGAAGATGATGATATAGAACCCCCTTCCTGCTTATGTAACCAGTTACTGCAACACAAAGATTAGGGATCAAAGTACAGTTCCCGACCATTCGTATGAAATATCGAGCTTTAGAAAATAGAGACACGGTTATGAGTGACAAAGACGACACACTACAAAGCCGAGCCGAGGTTTTGTAACAATATTCTGATTTGAGTGTCCATGTAGTTTCTTAACCCGTTCTTCTCCATAGAGATCTACGCTTCGGAATGGGTTACTGCAGTACTTTCACAGTTATTATGCCTTGTGACTGGGCCTGTAGTTTATTTTATTTTTTTATTTATTAACTCAACAGTGATTGTAACTGGCCTACTTGAAAAAAATGCTTTGATTTATTTATTTTTGCCGAATATTAAAAAATAACTCGATGTTCCATATTAACGGCCCTGTACGTTAACTAAACCAGCCATGGTGATATAATGAGAGAATTATAATACATATTTCACATAACAATAAAATTGTCCATGGTTATATCTAGTGCAAGTTTTCAGAAATAATATAATACTCCTGTTTGTTGTTTCTTATCAAAACCAGCAGTTTTAAATTTATATCGGCCTAACCGGAATTCGGTTTTAGGGTACCGTACCTAAATGGTGAAAAGTGGATCCTATCTTACCAAGCCAACGCTGTCTGACTGGAACTTTCTAACAGTTAGTGGTAGTTTATTGATCACAGAATACCCATTGTGCTGTGTTGCCCTGTGCTTTCCCTATGCCTAAGGGAGTGTCAGTGAAGAGCTTAAAGAAATGGAAGTGACAGATCGGTTCAATCGTTCCGGAGCTATGATGCCACAGACACACAGATACACACTGCAAACTTATAACACCCCTCTTTTTTAATCGGGAGTTAAAAAGATGTCATTCACCTCGTTTAGGATCGGGCAACGCGACTCAGTACCACGCTAGTATCCCGTCGTTTGTCGCGGATAACTTGATTTAGTAAACAAATTATTAATGTAGCTGTTTCTGCTGTTTTGTTGGTCATTTTCAGCTTAGAATTGAAGATAAATGTGTTTTAAAAGCTCGTGGAGCTCGTGGCTAGTTAATAACAGCCGCTCGGGTCGATCTTTCGGTTGAGCAGCGCTTGTATAGGTTGGTCCGCGGCTGGGTGACCACGTATTACATAAATGCGACGAATTTAGTGATACCTGATGGACTCAGACCGGTTCTGTGTCAATAAATTTGGTCAATCTATAATAGACAAATCGGCGTAAACTTAATAAGTAATATGGTCTTCTCGTTGCAGTCTATAATGGTGAGTGTACACTCTCGACCGAGAGCTCACGGTATGTCTCCCACAGAGCACGGAGAGGAAGCGATGGTCACCGAGACTATATGAGTGTATACACTCTCCCACTCGCCCTACTCCGGAGTGTCTCGGTGAGGGTGCAGCCACTATTACACCTTAATAAAATGCCAGAATTCACTTACGTTCAGCCAAAAATCTGGCGAAGAGATTCTTAAAGCCCCTGAACTCCTTCTCGACCAAAGGGCGCCTGGTCTCGTGGACGGTAGCGAGGAGTCGCTCCAGGTCCCCCTCCAGCCGGGTGAGGGCATCGCGCTTCGTCGCCTCCTTGAAGTCCCGGGACCCGGAGGGGGTTCTTTGGTGACTGCGGATCTGGAAGGCAGATTTGGAGTTGAGTTTTAAAGGTGTGTTTACAAACGATTTTGGGAACTTAATAGGAAGAAAATTACATAGGGCTAAGAGATAAAGAAAAAAAAATGTATGATCTGTTCAACGGTTCAACCTATTAACCTGTGTGATCCAACGGATATCCTTCCCGTATGAGATTATACATGGTGTTAGGGACATCGTGCGTGACAGACCCTTTTTAAAGACTTCAGTACATGATTCTAGACCCACTAGTATTGAAAATCTACTGTTCTGAACATTTTTGCCAGTAAGGTTTTACTTTTGTATTTTTGCAATCGCCAGATAACTTTTGTAGAATATTTATACGGCGGTTTGACACATTTTGCTATTGCTCAGACAGACTGAAGATACTGAAGATTGAAAATAGGCCCTAAGTTAACTTTTAAAAAGTCAAATCTACGAAATGGTTAAGTTTTAGGTACAAACAATTTTAGGAGTCGTCTTATCGTGAGCCATAACCAATAAGTACCCCTGTATAAATACGAATAGACTTGCTAAAACGAGCATTTATGACCAACAACGCATCCATACGAGCTAACACATCGACCTTACTTTGTTTTCCTAATAATCTTTGCTTTGCAATGCCATTGAGGTAGGTGCTTATTTTAAATATTGACTTGTTCACCAATTAATTGTTTAGCGTGACTGTAGAAGGCCGTAACTATCATCAGCTTCCTGCCCTTGTCCCATGTAACTTGGGGTACGCACACGTTTTTTCTTCTATTCTTCCTTTCCCCCGTCACGCTATCATTTACTCCTTTTTCTTTCATATCATTCCTGATACAATCCATTCATCTTTTCTTTGGTCTTCCGCTCACGCGCCATTCATCAACATTTAAACACCATTATTTTTAGGTCGTTCTGGAGCCGAATACCATGAACTCGATCATCGAACTCGAAACGATTGGGACTATTTTTTTCAAAAAATAACAATAAAAAAAAACACGAAAGAATAAATTTAATGTTTTTTTTTTTAATAATAAGAACTCAATTGCATATGTGTGTGTAAAACGTATCCACGATCGGCAACACATCCGAACGATACCCATTGAAAAATTAATTCATCGATCGATTCTCATTATTTCACAAAAAAAACCTTAAATTTATTCTTCCGTATTTTTTTTTTATTGTTATTTTTTGAAAAAAATAGTCCCAATCGTTTCGAGTTCGATGATCGAGTTCATGGTATTCGGCTCCAGAACGACCTAAAAATAATGGTGTATTTATAACTCTTTTAGTCACATACGATTCTTTCTTCCATGTGTTCAGTTTAGGGTCAAAGTAGGAATTTGATCCTTGTGAACATAGTTCGTTATGTTTCAATTTCAATCGTATTTCGATTTTTTTTTTAATTGCAGGCGCCTGCGCTTTACGTCGATCTCCCTGATTGGACTGTAGAAATGGTAAACACCCCTCTAATTTAGGTATTTGGGTTCGGTAATCGGGTAACTGGGTATCTTGAAGTAACGAATGAGCTCTGTTAAACCAGCACGACTTATTTGCTTTATTTATTTCAACTATACAGTTTTATTTTTCACTCAGTTTGCTGATATAATTGGATACCTAAGACCTACGTGTAGTCGTGTGTGTAGTAAGTAGAAAAAAGTTTTAATTGACGTTTGTTATGGTTAAGCAGAGCTGTGGCCCAATGGTGGCGCCCCCGACTTACGAACAGTAACTCGTGGGTTCGAACCCAGGCAGGCGCATTACTTTGTGTAATTTATTTCATCACCACTGCACTCAAAAACGGTGTAGGAAAACATCGCGCATCGGGAGGAAACCGGTATGTCCTAGAACCAAACATTCGAAGACATGTGACATCTACCAACCCGCACTGGGCCTGCATGATGGATTAGGTATAGCCCATTCCCTCTCATAGAGAGGAGGCCGTGTGTCCCAGCAGTGGGAACATTATAGGCTGATTATGTTATGATTCAGCAGAGAATTCAAACATACATATAATTTCATGATCCTTGTCGGCTTCTACTTCATCTTGTTGAACTTCAGAGGCGAGCGCGCGGTGTAAAAGTTACGTAGATAAATAACACTTAAAATTAAAAATACTAGTTTCACAGATAAAATATTTTCTTAATTTTAAGAATTTAATCATATTATCTATAATTATGTGATACTGATTGTGCGTGTTGTAAACAATTTAACTAAAATGCTATAGGAAAATAAAATTGTATTAACGATTCAAAAATCGACGTATTTAGGTACGTTCAGACCGCGCGCTCGTGATAGGCCTCTCTGCAGTCTCAATTTTAACTGTATGAACTAACTGTTGTTAATTCAGCTAATCACAAAAGTTAATATTAGTTAGTCTGTTAATTTGTACTTTAATTGGCTTTTTAGAATCAACTCCCTGACCAGTTAATTGATGGTGTAAATCTAAACAAATCCTCAATGGCATGCACTGAAAACGCGATATAAAAGTCACTTCAGCCTGCTGTTAGTTACTAACAGTATTCGTTATCTTATTTCTGATTAAATCTTATCTTAGTTACAGGGTGTACATAAAATTAACTTCCTGTTTATTTTCCGAGATTATCTGTACTTACATAGTTACATACATTAACTAACGATTATATTATCCTTGCAATATACTTTTTGATTCTTTATTATGAGAACTTAGTCCAATAGTCCCAGTAAATATTTATTTATTGCACAATGTACACACCATCACAACTTCACAAGCTAGGCTTAAACAAATGAATACATTACCCTGTTAGGGTGCAGACTAAGACCAGAATATATAAAGAACAGTATCAATCATTAGTATCATAACTCTTACTTTCTACTACTTAATTAATTCTTATTATTTAGTACCTAATATCCAACTAATATCACATAGTTTAGGAACAACCATACACTTTATTTATATAATATCTATAACACTCGTATATAAAAAAAATAGTAAATAATATAACATCTATCTAGCTTTATAGTCAAAATAATCAGTAATTAAAAAGGTTGTGGATGTCAGTTAGGCAGTCGTTCCATGCAAAATACTGGTAATCCTGAAAGCCGACAGCCATTTAGTCTTGGGAAAGGACATAATGCTAATCCCTGCGTCCATCCAGTGTATAAATACATCGTCAACTCAATAGGTACTTGGAATACGTAATAAATAATGACTAAATAGTAAGTAGAAAAATTATCTACGGAAACTTGTACTCAAATAACTTGGTCGTAATTACATATTTAATTTGTGATACCGAGTTTCCCAAATGAATAAATACAATTATTCATGCAAATAACAGAAATCTACATATTATTTTGGCTGGTCAACGTACCAAGAGGCCACTAAGTAATTAAAAATATTTGTATTTTGGGCTATGGTTATGGATATACCGACGTCAAATCTCATAGACCAGTTTCACGCATTTTTCACATAAACTATCTATGTATGTTTTTAATCATCATTTTCTAGAAAATGATGACGTTACCAAGCACCAGTTGCTATAAGGGTCAACATTGCGTAGTCTTATCCTCCTGCCTCAGCCTTGAATAGAGCGTCCTTTGCCGGTCAGATTAATCTATTTGACAATAGCAACCGAAATAGCCCACTTTATCTAAGCCAATATTTGTAACTATCACAACAGAGGTCGACATGACTCCACATACCCAAGACCTGCACAGTTCTGCCTCAAAATCCATGATTTTCGCGAATTATTTTATTCACAAAACCAACACAGCAACATGAGGTTCGTCACACACGTCCGTTAATGAGCAATTCTCTCTGCTGACTGCGTTTGATTCGATAATTCGGGCTTATCGCGCTTGCGCATGGACGGATGATTTAACACAGAATGGACTCGACATTGTCGAATCGCCGAAATAGTTTCTGGTTAAATTGAAATGTTTACATAACATAACACCACGCCTCTAATCCTCAAAAGGGTAGGTAGAAGTGTAGTGTGTACCTTATAATACAGCCACATTTTGCCAGTTCTGTTATGTCCCATTTAACAGGGAGCAAAATAGGCTCCTATTTTGATGTGATCGATCAGGTACAAGTGCAGAGTCCCAATAGCACTTTACCCGACTTGGGAATTGAACCCAGGACCTCATGCTCAGCAGCCGCGTTTACTTTCACTAAACCGACGAGGCAGTCCGCGAAATGTTTACTCGGATTAAAAATTTAAATTTAATGTGTGGTTAATTAAAACCAGAAAAACCCGCCTTATAATTGATTCGCCTATATAACTTATTATTACCTTGACCGATAGTGGGCGCGTATAGGTAAACTAATGACGTCACGTTGATTATATTGAACGTTGATAAGGGCCAACAATGTTAAATAAACACCTATTAGTTTAACAAAGTTTTTCAACCGTGTCATCCCTGAAGGGTTAGGCAGAGGTGTAGATGATAAGTACACCCACATTTCGTCCGTTACGTTTAAGTTCCATGTAATAGGGGGCGAGCCGATTGTCATCAACCGTTCGTGGCTACTACTGAGAAATTCCTGATTGAGAAACCTAATAACACTGTCCGATCCGGGAATCGAACCCAGGATTTCATGCTCAGCAGTCGCGCTTGCACCAACGAGGCAAACTTCATTTTTTCTCAATCTTACCTACAAATTAAAATTTCCGTAAATTCGATAGAAGCTCCCGGACTAAAGAAATGGGCCTAGCTAGGAGGCCCATTTCGATAGTTCATTTCCACCAAGAGATCATGAATGAAAAACTAAAATAAAACTTGTCCTGATATGACTAGTAATAACCTATGCTGCATTGTACCTAGAACTGTGATGCGCCGAGAGCTGCGCGTGCCCCGGCTGTTCCACACCGCAAGGTGTAGAACTCACGGGCGCCTCTCCCGACGCATCGTAGATCCGTACATTTTCGCGCTTACACATTTTTCAGTTTAAAAGGATGGCTATTGAATCTTTAAAGTAGCTATCTAATACCTATTACCCTTAAATCACATATGAGTATAACTTACTTAGCATAAGCATAATCAGCCTATAAAGTTCGCACTGCTAGCACACACGGCCTCCTCGACCTCGCTATGAGAGGGAATGGACAATCCACCACCGGGCCTTTTTTTTTGGGTCAGTGCGGGTTAGAAGATGTCTTCGAATTTTTGGTTCAAGGACATGCCGGTTTCCTCACGATGTTTTCCTTCACCGTTTTTGAGAGCAGTGGTGATGAAATAAATTACATAAAGTAATGCGCCTGCCTGGGGTCGAACGCACGACTAACTGTTCGTAAGTCGGGGCCGCGATCACTAGGCCACCGCTGCTCTCACGTACTTACTTAATTTTTAACCGACTTCAAAAAAAAGGAGGAGGTTCTCAATTCGGCAGGTATTTTTTTTTTTTTTTTTTTATGTATGTACACCGATTACGCCGAAGTTTCTGAACCGATTTACGTAATTCTTTTTTTGTTTGATGCGGAATAGTTTCAAATTGGTCCCATAAAAATTTGATTCAGGTAGGCCCATTAGTTTTTATTTTATGAGCATTTGACTCTGAAGTCTGTTACTTGTTTGTTGTTGTGGAGTTACTTTCGCATTTATAATATTAGTAAGGAAGTAAGAATAAGCCTATTACCATGAAATGTATAGTTTACAATGTAAAATGAACGCATAGAAAATATTTGTATAGGATATTGCCACTAAAAATGAAAAAATAAAAAAACTTTTTGCAAAAAATAAAACCGACTTCAAAATCACAAAAAAGTGAAAAATAATTTTAGCTTCAGAAGTCGGTGCCAAAAAACTGAATCAAACAAACTAAAGTCACCGACTTCTGAAGCTAAAATTATTTTTCACTTTTTTGTGATTTTGAAGTCGGTTTTATTTTTTACAATAAGTTTTTTTTCTGTAATATTAATGCACGCATTTAACTATTTTTTTAATCATTATTTCACGGATATTGGTGTGAGTTACACGTTTATTTAGTTTAAAACTCATTCTATCATACTTTTTGTAATGTGTAACTGTTAGAAGTCCCAATAAAGTAAAATAAAATAAAATAAAAGGACGTAAGTTACTTACGGCTTTTTAACCCATTCTCCGGCAAGTATCTATTATTATAATTATACCGACTACTAGTATAACGCTATGCTATAGGTAAATAAACAAACTAATTAACTTTATATTTTCATTTGAATAATAAAATTGACTTCTGCAAAGCCTGTACAAACATCATGCAATGAAAAGAAGCAGAAAAAACAAGCTATTTCAAGAAAAATATTTTTCGTAAGTTAAATAATTCTTAATTTTAAATAAAAACAATTTTAAAATTAAACCCAATTTTATTATTACATATTATTATTTGAATAAATATTGTAAAATAATTGGAGCTATTGGAGGATTAATAGCTGTTCAAATGCATTCAGGATTCGCTACAGTAACCTAGGCTTTTCTACGGTAACAAAGACGTAACAAATTAAAATCGTATTTAATATTGCTATGCATATATGCTATTAGTACCGCTTTGTTGAATAACAAGGCGTATCTTCAATCGATTGGTGGAAAATGTACCTAACGAACAAGAAATGTATCGTTTTTCACCGATTATTTTCTTTTTATTGGCGTTGTAAATCCCTGGTCGAGAGGGCAAAATACATTGGCAAAATTACCATGATCAACTTGTCTATCACAAAGGCTTACCTAATACCTATACCAATAATCTAAATCTATACAATGTGGCGACTGGCACATCTGCATCCGTCAAGAAGATGATTCTCCCCGTCGCGCGACTTACTAAACACCTTTTGCTATGAAGCTCATAATATATCCGATCAGTGAACAAAACAAATCAAATTCCTATAAAACACGAGGACAATTTATTTTTTACGGAGCGAATATGATCTTCATAGCGTAAGTTGTTTAAATTAGTACGACGCGCGACGGATGCAGGTAATATACTAAATCGCCACCCTGTATACGTAGGATGTCTCGCTGTTTATTTGATAAACTCAGGTAGCTCTTGCGATGTTGAGTGGGCCTCTAAGGCCCATTTTCAAATGTGTGATCGCTGTTGATCAACCCTGTAAGGCCCATCTGTCACTGTCATCGGTTATGTCATAAATTTGATTATAAAAACTGCATCTATCTTGCTCAAAACTTTCACAGAGTCTAGGAGAAAGAACAAGAGAGATATACTGCCTCTGTCCAAGTTATTGAAAAGCGCGCGAAAATCCGGCAAAGTACCCCACAAATAAAGGGGTAGTTTACTTTTACTATAACTTTGGTAGTTTGAATGTAGGGGTAATCTACGTTGCTATTACTAGCAGCTAGCAATTAATTCATAAAACACTTGAAACCTTGAATAACAATTGTTTTGCAAGTTGGTTGTACTTTTTATTACCTATCTCTATCAGCTCATCAATAGAAGGTCTTCATGTCAATTAAACTGTGACAAAAGGATGCCATAAAGTTCAGATATTTTTTTAATGAGTTTATTATCAGGAAAAAGCGATTTTATTGTTTGGCCTTCAGATATTTGAAATATTTTTATTTATTTATAGTTTTAACACAACAAAAGACGCAAAGGCAGTCTTGTATGTAGATATTCTATTTTTTTGTAATGTTTTTTTCTTTTTTTTTTTCGACATGGCATCTCGCAGGTCAACTGGACTTTCTTGTGGATGCCTAGAGTGTAAAGCCTCCAGCCAGGGTTATATAGGGTTTTTATAGCTTGGAAATTAAGCAATTATTGACAGTTAAAATAATAGAAAAAGGACATAAAGACGTACGATACAGTATTTACACGTGCTAAACGTCATACGATTTCCCGCGCAAATCACCACAGACTATAGAAAATTGTTAATGTTCATTATTTGTTCCAACATTTTAGTAGGGTTTTCAATAAATTTAAGTTTTATCTTTAATTTTTTGAATGCCAGAGCATAAACGTATGCACCCCCACGCCATGCAACAATTTCACCTACCATTTTGTCACATATTTGTGTCGTTTGGCGTACAGGGCACGCGCTTGCTTGTCACGTATATGTGACAAAGGCATTCAAAGGTTTAATGATCGTAGGCTAATAAACATGTATAATAATAATAATACAGTTATGTTACTAATAAATTATACACCATTATTTTTAGGTCGTTCTGGAGCCGAATACCATGAACTCGATCATCGAACTCGAAACGATTGGGACTATTTTTTTCAAAAAATAACAATAAAAAAAACACGAAAGAATAAATTTAATGTTTTTTTTTTTTTTTAATAATGAGAACTCAAATGCATATGTGTGTGTAAAACGTATCCACGATCGGCAACACATGCGAACGATACCCATTGAAAAATTAATTCATCGATCGATTCTCATCGATTTTTTTTTATTGTTATTTTTTGACAAAAATAGTCCCAATCGTTTCGAGTTCGATGATCGAGTTCATGGTATTCGGCTCCAGAACGACCTAAAAATAATGGTGTAATGCGCAATATGCGCATACAAATAAAGAAACCACCGAATAAAATACTGAAAATTCCGAAAAATCAATACAGTACTTGCTGACGTAATATTTTTCAACCAGCTTAAATTGTGTTTTACCGAAAACTACGGTTATTCATTTTCATCGTAACACACCTATTATAAATTTAGAATTAACCTATAAAATAAATAAAACAGGAATAAAATCAACGTCAAGATAAATATCAAAATGTTGTAATAAGGCGTAGTCGACGTAGCCCCTGAGTCTGAGTGCCGCAAGTACCGAACTCCTTCGCTTGCTCTTGCGTCCTAAGATATAAAGCTTAAACAAACAATTATTTTAGCAAAACATTTATGGCCTCGGTTTTTTTTTTTGAAAATTGGTTGATTATTTAAAAGTACAGATTATTTTTCGTAGAATTGTAATTTGAATATGCTCATGTTTGTTTGTTAAATACAACATTTTTTGTCGTTTAATTGTGTATGATTTTTTCGGGAATTCATTTTAACACGGCTTAGTTAGTATAACAGTCAACTCAGATCGTTGGAAGTTAATTTGTTTTTCGGAAGCTTTATTATTTCCCTAAAAATAATACAATTTTTCACGTAGTAATTAGTAGCCGAACGTTCGACCTAATAAGTAAACATTGCCCTTCGACATTTAAAAAAAAACGTTTTTTTTTCTTGTTACAAGTTATTTTAGCGCTTGTTTTTAACCATAGATACTACTTATGTTTTTAACTCTGATATTCATATAAAAACACATGGCAGACCAAATAAAAACAGTTGTTCTGCTGCTATTCATAAATGTTTGTCTATTCGCGTTCATTGTCATACAGAAAATTGACATCAGTATTATAGTGCGCAGTTGTAACGATGAATCTATGTAGATAGACCTATTATTATGTTTACGTAACAAACACACTAAGGTTGTCAGTATTGAATTTGATTTAAATAAACTAGGTATGACATTTACATACCGTACGCTATTTTTTTTATTATATAGTAGGTAGGTACATGTACAATTATACATACATAAGAAGTACTCAGGCAAGACTTAAGACACAGAGACACTCCGAATAAAATTGTGATCCTCACGGAACATAAAAGATCCTGCAAGTGAACTTGGCCGTATTTTCTCAATTTTACATAATCAAAGCATCTAGGATTCTAGGTATTTCAAGCATTTACAAGCAGTTTTGATTGTCAAGGAGTCGGTCAGTTAGGCAGAAAGATGAAGATACTCGTAGTTGTCCGTTCCAAAACGTAGATCTCTATGGAAAGGAACGGGCAAGAAACTCTATGGACACTCAATTAAAAAATGCTGACTGGACCACCTACCCTGGCCAGTCAGCCCTGACTGGCCTTGCTGCCTAGCTAATCTTTTTACGAGACGAGCTATTCTCGTACTTAAATGAACTTACATAAGATAAAAATTAGGTACGTTAAGCCTATACTGTAGACGACAGCCATCGCACTGATTATAGTTATATCAATGTCTTCCTAAGCGGCTGATAATAAAGGTCATAATTGCTAGGCAGCAATTTTGATAAGCCCACGATAACTCTAGATAACTCCACAAGCTAAATTGTCGATTTGATAAACAATAAGTAAATGGCATAAATAGTTAGCTTTAATGTAAAATAAAGTCATGTAAAATTCCTATAGCAGGAAGCCACATCCACGGGTTTTCCATAAAACGAAAAGAATCTATTTATTACTAGTTTTTTTTTTTAAACAAATGTAAATATGCACAAGTTTTACTACTTATCTAATAATTCAAGTAGTTGAACGGTACAAAGTTGTTGTATTTTAAACTACGTAGTATAGACGCCAGCACATCAGGCTACTACAATCTGTCAAATTTCTTTAATAGATTTTCAACTTTATCGCTAAAGCATTAGGTTCAGGATTGATTGGGAAAATTTGAGTTTCGGTTAGCTTGATGTACTGGCATCTGTTGGTAGTCTAAAATTATATTAAGTAAATAACTTTCCCAAAGAGGCTCGATAAAGATTCTCCAAAAAAAAAACGAATTCCCATAAAACAACAGACAGATTTTTTCATTGTTGCACGTATGAAATAGTAGATTATAGATACATCAAGTGAAAAAAAGGGAATTTAATTCGAGGGACTAAGTTGAATCCCGAGAGCAGCTAAGGATTCTAGAGTATAATCCCGAGCGTAGCCAGGGATTCTAGAGTAGAATCCTGGGCGGAGCGAGGGATACATGAACCTAGATGATTTTTTTTTTCACGAGTTGCTACTTTTTACCATTGACCGCGAGAAAATAAATATACTTAAGTACGTATTTATTTTTCTCGTGGGTTAATAATAACAGCCACTCGGGTCGATCTTCAATGTTAAGCCGGGCTTACCAAGGTCAGTTTGTGGATGTGTGACCACTAATTCATTACATACGGAGTTCCCTCTGTGCCTCGGAAAGTACGAAAAGCCGTTGGACCGGCTGTCATTTGTAGTTCTTTGACAGTCGTTACAGGAAGTCAATGACCCGAAAGTCTGACTACCACTTTTCAGTCCAAGGGGCACCGTATTACCCTCCCAGTACCTGGGTTGTGTTCTGGGTCAGATAGGCAGTTGCTCCATGCAAAATACTGACATGCAGCTGGATCCGATTAGACTAGAAGCCCGAGAAGCCGACCCCAATAAAGTTGGGATGAGTCTAAGTAGCTAGGCAGATGACTATTTATCACGTTTCATTATACATATATCGGTAATATAATAAGAGAACAACATTTCACTTTTTATGTTTATGTTTAATCCTTAAATATAAACAATACAAAAATATTGTGAAATTAAAAAAAATATTGAAATTCAGTGTTCTATTGTTGTCGTCACGTTTTATTTTGTTAATGTTCATAATTCGTGCTTGTTCCAAATTCAACATGTTTTTTATTCCCTCAGTAAGTAAAAGAGAGTTTTATTCACTGATTATCGATAAATAAAATGCCCTTTTTCGAGTGGCAATGGTAAAAAGGTATTTTTTCCACGAGTCGAATTTGAGTTTCTTTGGGAAAGTTGTTTATTATGACGTGTGAAAATTCAGTTTGATACCTGTTTATATCCGACACAAGACTAACGTATACTTGTTTAAATATTGTACTTAATTCTTACTTTGCAATCACTTTGCCAACCCTAATTTAGTATTATATTCACACATTCCCGTCTATATAATATATAAATGACATTGCAACGATAAAGACTATTTCAAGTTCTAGTCCATTATGTTCTATGTAAAGGTAGTAATATGATGGCCCATATTCTTCTATAGGTTATATAGCTATTAAATATAGGTAGGAAGTATACTATGTGGGTTTTAACTGGATTTAGTGACTTCTGTTTTGAAATACAAAAAAAAATAGTAAACGAAAACAACTACTCACTTAAAATCTAAATGCATTAAACATCATGACATAAAATAAATAATGACAGACATTTGGGTCACGCACGCATCCAGTGAGTTCATGAGTATCAACAGATCGCACTCATTCACAAGACACAACCGCATTATCAATTTGTGAACCGATGACCGCCAAACAACATAGAGGGCAAGAAAAACTTTATTATTATTAAAACAAACAATTCTTAAACCAACCTTGCTTAGTATATCCATTTTAGTTATTAATTCCTTGTTCTTATTAAAAAAAAAACACAAGCACTATGGCACGTTCGTAATTCAAAAGATTTGAGCGGGAGACGATGCGCGTTCTCGCTCAGAGCGCAATAGCACACTACGCATGGGTATGATTGTGACAAATAATATATAAGTAGTTGATAAGTTATCATCGTCAATGCGTCTGAACCATTATTAACTCAGATGATTTGAAATATTGTCTACAAGTAGCCATATTCATGATTTATAGTCACATAATAAATTTATAATTGAAGAGTTACGGAAAAAGACAAAGATTTATGATGCACTTGAAATATTCGTGTAAGTAAGTTTCACGCCTTCAACATACGTAATTATCTACAAACTTACATAAACTGCAGCAAAACATCAAAGAACTAATAATTACTTCAACCTTGGACCTTGCCCAGTTGCCTGCTACATTCAATGATTGGCGTGATGCACAAAAAATGAAACTAAGCACAAGGACTCGTTTGACGTTTCAAAATTACGTTCAGCTTACATATTTCCCGCTTTGTATCTCGTTTTCATGAAAAACAATGTTCATACTTCGCATAGGTACACTTACGGCGATCAAGTTACTCAAGACACGTCCTATACTAGTTTATGTAAGGATCAGTATTTGTAAAAATAACGTCGATAATAATATTGATTTTGTTAAAGTTAGCATGTTGCAGTCAAGCGAGGTGTTAAGCAAATAACAAAACATGTCAATTTGCAGACTGACTGTTAGGTTCTAATACGTCTTCCGACATAAATTATAGTTTGATCTCTAAAGCTAGCATGTCGTCCTTCTTAGCCTATCGATGGCAAAAAATTCAAATATGTGTGGCCCAAAATCTAACTACGCGAAGTCCGATCACGACGCAGCCGCGCGCGCAGTCTTAAGGTACTCAATCCCACAAGTGGGATCTTCTCCTGCACCACCTCGAACCAGCCTGCTTCTAGGCCGGCCTCGGCGGCGCCGTCCATCCTCAGGCATCCATCGTGATGAAACCTTTGCCCAGAGGTGATAATATGCAGCGCAAAATGGTGGGTCCATTTTCTGCGGTCATCGGTCGTTAAGTCTTACCGATAAATTAATTCGTCGCTATTCAAGACCTGACGGCTAAACTAGTAGCCAATTGAATAAGTGCACGGCAATAAAACACCAATTTGTATGACCGCAATTCTGTAGAAGTCTGCATCACTTGTGTATGCGTGCCCAGACTCAGTTGGGTGGGTGGATTCTGAAGGTTTTAACAAAAGAGGTTACCAACAGAGGTTTGTCCTTGGTTCGGTGACACAAGTAATCAACCGAATTGGAGAGAAAAGAGCATTATTAAATGCGCGTTTTTTGTTTATAGTAGGGGCTTTTTTATTACATTTTTTCCCGGAGATGAACTCTTTTGCTTGCGGCGGCAAAGTTGTGGTACCTACTCCGGAACAGCCGGAATACAATATATTCATCAAGATCAAACAAGAAGTTTACATTATAGATATATGATATCTAGATTTTACACGACTCTCCCAAACCCATAAGTCCCATAACGACAACATTATTTCAGTTGTTAATGTCACTTCTGATAAAGCATTGTTTAGGCAAAGAGTAAGTTAATAATCAAAGTAATTAAAGCAGTAACAGTAATTAGTCCTGGCTATTTTATACTCCATTCATAATTATGGTGTAGGTACCTTATTTATCACATTTTAAGCAACGTAAAGAGTCGAGTGGGTGTGTACCAAAAAATTATAATAAAACATGTTGTAATAATGTTAATACTTTAATCATATCATAATCAAATCTCTATATCGATTAAATTATGATAACGGAATTAGCGGAAAATCTGCTGATCATAGTGAAGATGACTAATTCTCCGATTAGTTTTTTCTTAAATGAGACTGCATTTTTGACTCTGACTTGCGAAAAACAGAGTGACGCTGCTTGGTAGCAAACAAGACAAGATGGTTACTTTTTCGTTGTTATTACATCGGATTTTCTGACACACCCACTAAGTACCCAAGTTTATCTAGTAGCTGATGCAAAGGATTGATTATGTTTTACATGTTACCATAATAACATGATGATAACCACAAGCCACCCGGCCACACCCACATTTAGTTTCTGAAATACCACACCCTAAATAACTGTACTTAGTACTATTTTTGATAAATTTAAGCGGAGCCACATTACTCCTTCCTTTTGTGCAGCTAAAACTGCACTTTAAGGGACCTATCCGAAACCATGCTAACGTTGGTGATGTGGCAGAGTTCTGGTAGAAGCACATTTATCTTAAATACAAGGTAAAATCGACACGACGAAGAAGTCAAAGACGGCCTTGGCAGAAGCTTTGGATCCATTTCGGACCTTGAGGGAATTCTCAAGAACGCTAATTTTCTTTATTTTTTCATTTCATTTCATTTATTCATTAAAAATTACATTGTGTCTGAATGTGTTACATAAAAAATTTAAAAAATATTTCCGAAAAAAAAAAAACCTACAGGTCTTACGATTCTTTCTTGTGGTAACTGCGAGAAAAGATAGTAATAATCGTAGAATAATAATAATAGATTGGTTCTCTTTTAGTTTCGTGTCTTCAAAACTATTAGATCCAGTTTATCGCGGGTTTTCTTTTATTAGTTTACATAAAATCAATGCTGAAGCCGTAATTTCCTCAAGACCTTCACAGAGCGCCTACAAAGCTGTTAAATTAAAATAGGTGTGTCACGGTTTCGTAAGCGATGGTTAATCGCATTATCTAGAAAATGGTGACGGGAATCAGTTTGAAAATCAATGAAAAAGCGTTTTTTCGCTGTTCATTAAGGCCACATTCACATTCATTGTGTCGCGACTACGACTTTTCATACGTTTGGTGAAACGATAATGGACCATCTTAGTTTGTGTTCAGAATGATTCGTTTCAGATGTAGCCTAAACCTCCAAGTTTTCAGTTTAGAAGAGGGCCAGTTTTAAGAGCAGTGAACATTTTTTGCACCCCGCGTTAGTTAGGTCGTTTTTTCTTTTGAAGCGCCCCAGGCGAGGCCGCGCCCTATCACCGCTACTGGGGTAAATTGCTGAACAGTTTTGGAGAAAAATGGCTCTACCGCATCATACCGCCCGCCGGGCTAACTGTGGACCCAAAAAGCACAGAACTGTTGCCCTGGGACAGTGAAGCGAGGCCGTGACAAGGCTAACTGGATAGCTTTTGTCGAAATTCAAAGGCAGACGCGCGAGCTCGCGGAAAATGGAAGCAGTTGAAAAGAGAAAGACCTTTGCCAAGGGGTTGGGCAAGGAGGCTTTGGAAAAAAAAAATATTGTACTACATTATGAAAAAGGTAATTTGATTATCATTAATACAGCTTATTCATAGAATATAACGGTAGGTAATTCAATATAAAGTTTTTGTTTCCGTTAATTTAATACTGTCGCCATGAATGAAAGTGCGCTTTTTAAGTAATCTGATCCTAGACCAAGATTACAAACACGTACGTTAGTCGATTGTATCAATATGATTTTACTACTGGTTTTAGGTACAGGCAGAAAAAAAATCCCGAAAAAAAGTTTTTTCCTTCCTCCTTATTTACGCAAGTTAGGGTTTCAGGTTTCTCCAAGGTTTATCCCGCCTTGTATAATTGTGGGTTAATCTATGACTAAAATGTAAAATTCATGCATACAAGGAAAGAAAATGCTCATGCAGTCCTTTTTTATGAATATCTATCTATAATTATTACTATAGGTACTTAATGCAAAATGATTGTTTAGCACACCTACTCGTATCTAGTAAGGGGTTACTAACAAATTAACATTAAAACGTGACTACTTAATATATTTGATTAAAATTAAGAAATGGCAAAATTAATATTAGATTTATTTAAGTTAAATAAAATGAACATGCTTATTTATTTTGTAAGTTAAAAATACACAAATTGTTAATACAGCTTTAGGCATGACAATGGAAATGATGAGGTTCTAAAATCTAGTAACCAAAGTAAAAGATCAGACAGTAAAAAAAGAACCACTGCCCCATTTATTGATTGAAAATCATTATCTATGGTTGGATATTAATCCTTTGTGCTGCAATAAAAAAAAACTTATGGAAGAGAATAAGAAAAATATTCTAGTCTAATGCTACACCATTATCCACATAAAATATTATCTACACCAAATTGATACACATGTATTGTTAAAAACTTTTACATAGAAGAATGTAGCCAAGTAAGCTTACCGCTGGCTTCAGCCGGTTGTTGTCAGCCTGAAAGGTTTGTGAATAAAATAGAAATTAAGCACCATAGACAACAAAGTTATTGTTGAAAGAAGTTTGTAAGCAGAAAGATTGATCTACATTTGTATGGTATGACCACAGACAAAATTTCCATTATTTTTAGCTTTTCTGCATATAGCCCAACATTTGAGTGTGGTCATACAATAATATTATTTTGCAGAAACAACAATTAAGTTTTTTTAATAATTAATATCTAAGTCTAACAAAGAATACATCTAGCACCTGTCTTTAGTAATTAACTACCTATAAGTACACACAAAATTATTTGCCAACTAAGTGTTAATAAGTTATCTAGTATAAAAATTATGTACAGGTAGTATCACGTAATGATGACGCAGCAATTCTAAAGTGATTATCTCAGCTCAAGGCTAGGTAAGGCCTCTTCAAGGTAAGGTAATCAAAACAAGTATCAAAATATTATTTTTGCATGTTATGTGGGTACAAGAAATTGAAATTATTCCTAAAAAGATTTTTTTAATTTGCATGACATAAATAATAATTGTTGAATTTATGCCAAATTCAACACCTACGTGTGCTTTCCGACTTCCTATTTCAAAAATAGGCGCCAAACATTTTGCGCACAATTTTTTTTAATGTCTAACTCGGCATGCTCAAATCAGTGTACGGAGCTTACTAGCCTGTCTAAAAATGGTTTCTTATTCTTAAAACTGTCTGATTATCATGACCACGACATGTGCGTAATATAGAAGGAAGATTTAATTATTTTGAGTAACCCATTGTCGACCTCTAAACCCTAGCAAGGTCATGGAAGATAAATAAATGTTACTAACAAACCGATTGGCACTCGTGCGATAAGAAACGTAATTCAGTCACACTATAGATAAAAACTATTTATTACCTTCTTATCGCCGTCTCTCGAGTCAGACATTATTCCTTTATGTAATAATACTGATACAATACGAGATAATCACAACAAACCGATCGCGAATCGAGAAACGCTCGGTGTTTTATTACTTTACCTGTCAATTTTGACAGATTTCGGCAAACAGATGATTGTCAGAAACGTTTCGTTTCATTGAAGACAACGTTCGTTAATATATGTATTCCAATCAAATGACCGAATAATATAATCATATACCGTAAATTCCCAGAATTAATGTCGTCTGAAACATACCACAACCTTGGAAAGAGATAAGTTTAGTATCAACACGTTATTTACTTTTCATGTGTACATTATTAAAAAAAAAAAATTAAAAATAATAATAAAAATATGTGCAAGTACTTATAAAAAGGGGAAAAGAATTACAGGGCAATAAAAAAATTCATCCGCACCGCTGTCAACAGGAATAGTACCTAGAATGCTGGCAGCATTGTCATGTTGCATGGTAATGCTGATTTTTCGGCCAAAAAAAAACAGCCCTCTAGTCACGTAATTACCTTCGTGAAGAGTCGATCAATTGCTTGGCGATATCCCGATAGACTAGGTAGGCATACAGACCTCATGGCCTTAGTGTTTCAACTCCCAAACTGCTCAAACACATAACCATAAACTTATAGGTTGACTGGTAGAAATGCCTTGTGTCATTAGTCCGCCTATTTACATACTACTATTATAATTACCAATTAAGTTATTGTATTTGCGCCGTTTGCGGTTTTCAGCACCTGCAGCAGTCTCCCCAACATAGCTCGCTGTGCTAGGAAGATGGGATGGGATGGAACATGGAAATTGGGTGGCCTTTGGTGTGGGATGTAACTTTCACACCAAAGGGCACCCAATTTCAAAGGCATTATGGTCATACTGTCTAATCTCTAGCTTTCGCCGCGTGCCAAGCTATTGGGTTCTAAAACAGCTGGCACCCGCGTGGCAAAAGTACGACGTCTGATGTCATTAATGCTAGCGGGCCGCGCTATTCGACCTGCAATCTTGCTGCAGCAAAGGCCATGGTGTCCAAAGCAGTCGACTGCTTCGGAGGGATAAGGATGCTCCATATGTAATTGCAGTCCGTTTTTATTACAGACTTCATGTCTCCCATACTTAAGTGGAAAAAGAAGAATGGACTAGCAAAATATTTTGTCAAAATAACGCATTTGTTCATATTGACGGGGACCGAAGCCAGAGACAATCTTTAGTACTCGCGCTTGCCGCCTTAGACCAAAATGGCAGAGACAAACAACCAATCATTCCTAAAAATATTCTTAGTTTATTAGAAGTGGTTTTTGAAATGGAAAGACGAAACAAGGAGATCTATAGCACATTTAATTACATAATACGTTTATTTTAAATATAAATACCTTAAATAACTAACAATCAGTGCGTATGTAGTAGCCACATCGCAGATTAGTACTATAGGACAGTCACGACTATGTCTCAATAGAAAAATACTGATAATTTATATATCAAGTCTAAAATTTCATAATACTATAATTTTTTGAGCAATAAGTAATTTTAATAATTCGAAACTTATTGTGATTTTTGTCCATCACAATATTTACATTCAGTAGGCCAATTTGATTAGATAAGAAATGCTTGTTTTTTATAGATTTTCAATAATTGTCGTCAAAATACGAGTTTAAAGTTATTAAATCTTTCCAAATAAGTATTTTTTTGCTTGCAATGATCCCAAAACCAGTTTCCTACCTAGTGTTTCGCTTTTGAACCTGTATTCATAATTATAATCCCGCCTCTACATGCCCATTGCCCATAGTACTAGGTTTACTATACTCTATGGTACACCTGTTTGATCATCCCTGCAAGGAATACGGGCGAGATGTTATAAATAAACATCCTGGTAGTTATCAACCAACTTAAGAATCGCAAGCGCGCAACACAGAAGAATCCAGACAAGACAGAACTGTTTCGCAAAGTGGCTACAACATAAATTATTCGCAATATCTAACATTTATTATACACTTATTATAAACATAGACAATTAGATGGTGTTTGCAAAAATATCGCTTATTTTATAAACGTTCAGTAATATTGTGAACAATGAACATCAATATTCTACATTCTACTGGTACCACAATAGATATAAAACAGTAATAATTTAACTAAAAAAACGACTACTATTCGGTTGTTAATCCGGAAACTTATTTTTTAAACTAGCGGCAAATAACGAGATCCTTATTGGGTACCTACACATTGGTGAAACGTAACATGAAATGACTTTGACACTACCCTATTGCTTGGTACAGATTGACGCAACGTAACATGAAATGTAACACAATATCTAGGCGAATTTGTTACATTTCATGTTACGTTGCGTCAGTAGAGTAGTGCAGACATTGTTTGTGCATACTAACACTTAATAAATGGACACAAAAGCCCACGCTCATACAATGCGTGACATTAATACAGGAGTATAATTTAATTATGCGTCTAAATATGTTTAAGTGCCAGTAATAATCATCATCTTCCTGCCCTTGTCCCATGTTACTTGGGGACGGCGCAACACGTTTTATCATTTACTCCTTTTTCTTTCTTATCATTCCTCAGTCCTCACACAATCCATCCATCATTTCCTTGGTCTTCCTCTCCCTCTCATCAACATTTATATTCAAGTTCCAGTAATAATATATCAAGATAATCTACATGATGTGTAAGGAAAGATCAATATACCAAAATATTGGTTATAAAATATTGATTTCTAGTGTAATATTAAACTTCTGTTCTATATCTATTGTGCCTGCATACAAGATATTGAAAATGTGCTAGTATTCAAAAAATGCCTTTTTTTGCAGAAACATTGAATATGGAAACAGGCATGTTATTTGAGAAAAATGTGTTTTACGAAATGTAATTTACAGTTTTACAATACAGGGTGGAAGGGACACAGACGCGATGTGCTATGTGGGGGGGCTCAGAATTATGTACTGAATACGTGGTAACCGTTTTCGCGTCGGTGTCCCTTCCACTCCGTTCATTAATCCAATAAAACGAAAACCATTATCATATTGATCATGATTGATTACACAAAAATAAACATTATCGAGTTTTTTTCCTCATCCATAAAGTAATTTCTTCAATTTCTCTTACGTGGCTAAATATAGGCGTTAAAGACAGAAACAAGACTAATGTAACAAACATATAATATTGAACCGTATTCGACTGTCATAGAGTTCATAACTCCTAAACAATATTACATTTATAAAGTCCTACCAAATCAACCAAACTTAACCACAAACAAATAAGGTTCAATATCAGATGTACAGAGTATACACATGTATGTTTCGGTTTAGATATGTGAAATAGTGCATTGCTGCAGCAGTACAGTCCATATCACAAAGTAGTAAGAAATGGTTTTCGCATCATAGCATAAACATTGAGTAGCTTATTTTTCCCACTTCTGAGACACAGGGCTCCTCTCTGGAGCAGTAGGCCGCCACACGTCTTCGATTGTTTAGTTCGTTTCTTTATGATATTTTCCTTCCGTTTTGAGATTAGAACCTCATAAGATCCTTACTGCAGCTTTTGTCCTCCATTTCTTACTACTCCGTGTTACTAAAGCCGTTTATATGAATCGAGCTTCTTGCCTGTGATATACAATAAAACTGAAGCAACAAAAAATTTGCCTTGTTTAAACATTGTT
Organism: Eurois occulta; assembly: GCA_950022335.1. NCBI lineage: Eukaryota > Metazoa > Arthropoda > Insecta > Lepidoptera > Noctuidae > Eurois > Eurois occulta. Next base: position 16,282,460 of record OX465500.1, on the reverse strand, counting down.
TAAACTGTGCAATTTATTTCTGCTTTAACTTGTTGTATGCCACAGACAATTCACTCCATTTAAAACAGACTGCATTATTCTGTGTAGAACATATTTGTGGCAGTGTTCTATGTTGCGGTCAGTTCTTATATTTGTATTTGTCATTCTTGTCTTCAGGGCTCTTGGGTTCAGTCTGACCGCTCTGACCGCTCCCACTGGCAGCCTGATCTCAGTCGGCTGTCCACTGTAAAATGAAAAAAATAAACTTCATTACTGAAGCATAATCAAGAAGTTATTTTTTAGACATTTATTTTGTACCCTATCACAATGTTTTCTTACTTAACCCAAAGGTTGACTGGTAGAGAATGCCTTGTGGCATTAAGTCCGCCTATGTACCACTATTGTACATGAAGTTTAAATAAAATAATACAATCAACAAATAAGTTATCCATTAGATAGAAAGATTAATATTTATTATGTAGACCATAGAATGTACAAGTATGAAAAAGATAAACATTTTAGGTGTAGGTGACACTATGGGTGGTCTTTCCGCTAAAAATGAACTTTTCAAGACAACCTTTGAAGAATTAGGGTGGAAGACTGGAAGCGTCAGGGTAGCCCACGAAATTCTAATTTTCTTATGTTTTTTGCAATTTTCAGGTCAATGTTAGGTTGTATGTCGATGAAGAATGAGTAGCGCCAGTAACACGTATGTAGTTACAGATTTATTATCATTAGCGCCAGTAACACGTATGTAGTTACAGATTTATTATCATTAAAATCATTAATACAACCATCAGTTAAAGGCGTCGAGGAGGTGTTTCATTATACCGTTTTGAAGTTTATTGTTTGGCCTGCGGGACTGTTCAAAAGAGATACCGCGACCCTGGAACACAAAGGGCAAAAGAAGGAACATGGATGGGTTTTATTTAGTCAGTTAAAGTCTGACACTCTTTTCCGCTCCGCCAAAAAAAAAACAAAAGTTCATTGTTAGTCAAATATATGATAACATTATGTAATGAATATCAAGTTGTACTGCAACATACATGTCTTGCCATTAAGCCTGACCCTGAATGATAAATTTACTATCCCCATGGCCTCTCTTGAGTACTATTGCTGCTTAACTAACTTAACATTAATGTTATCAACTTTGCATTGATTATTTTTTGAATTTTAAAACAATAATAATTTGGTTGCAATGGAATTTAAACTTTATTTCATTGACTTTGAGTTTGTATTCTAAATTAAAATGGATGGATTTTGATTTTCTTCTTTTGTAATTGAACCGATTCTGGCCGAAGCTGAAGCCAAAGGTTTAATAACCCTAAAAAATTCAGTTCAATGTTGGCTAAAAGTGAATAATTCTAAATGTATGTTGACTGTATAAATAAACAACTTAACGAGATTTTAAAATTCATTTTGTGAAAAATAATAACACTGCTCCTGCTCTTCCATCGTGCATTCACCTTTGGCCGAAGGCAAAGGTTCGATCTGACACAACTATTCACTGATTTTGACAATGATGCCAAATAACTTTGAAAGCACTATAGTGCTTAACTAATTTATATACCCACCTTTAATCCAGGACCACCCTGCCGGCTCAGTTCCTGTTCTCTCTTCTCCATCTCCTCTGCCCTCTTCTGATTCAGCAGTACCCTGTTGGGATCCCTGACCCCACGGGCCGCCTCCTGGGTGGCCCGACGTTCGGCCGCCTCGCTCTGCTGCCGACGTCTGGTCTCCTGGTAGCATATAAGAGGTTCATTAATAAAATTATGTTTATGGTGCAAAGCAAAGAAACTTGATTTTTTTATTAGAATGAGAATTATGGAAACAGCCTATTTAGTTTGGTCAGTTTGGGGGGGGTATACAGCCCCATGAGTCAATATTCGAGTTTAAACACCACTTGCAAAGTACGGTATGTAGATGCATGACCATTTATATTAAATATAGAGTTTCCCCGGTGCCTCAGAGTTCATAAACCTTTTGGTCTTGGCAGTCATTACAGGTTCTCCTCCGCTATTCTCTTCTGATTTATTTCGTTGGGGGGTCCAAGACAGTTAAATTGTTTCTCTGGGACTTCGTCTAGCTTCATTGTCTCGGCGCTTTTCTGGTGGTCGCCACTGTTGATTCTGGCTTTCAAGAGTTGCAGTGGTTTGGGAATAGTGAGGCGGGCTTGTCCCAAAGAAAAGTTACAGGTACTCAGTGGCCCGAAATTCTAACAACCAGTCTTACCAAAGAAACGTATCGTAAAAACTGTAATTCAGCTGCATCCGGTTAGACAGGAAGCCGAGCTCAACGTGATTCGGAAAAGGCTAGATGATGATGGAGTTTCAGAGGGAAAAAGGTTAATAATCAAGTGTTTTTCAAAAAAGCAAACTTTTATGGCTGAGTGGCTACTGACTAAAAATACGTTGAAGGACTTAGTAGATAATCGATGTCTTAATAAAACCACCCAAAATTATCTATGCGATACTCCTACCCGTTCTAGAAAATTAAATAATAATTGGCTAGCAAAAAATTGAGTCAATAAACGATTTAAGGACGATGATTGTGGCAACTCACTGAGTCAGGAGTCAACACCTCGGAAGCTGAAGGTCTACAGCAGGATGTGATTAGCCCCATTTTTAGAAAAATTTATGTTTACGCACAAAAACACATAAAAAACTACAATCTCACTTTCTTATCAATGATACACACGTCAATCGCCATTGTCAAATTGACGACTTGTGGAGCGTTCAAAAACAAATAGAAATCAGTCTTAGTTACGTTCAAAAATCAATAATGGTAAATAACTGGCTGTTTGTCTAAAAACATAGGTAAAAAAGTATCCCAACTGTCAAGATGCCAGTTCTTCAATAATTACTAAAAGTCTAGTAAACCAATTTATAACGTGTAGTAACAAAAATAAAAACTAGCAAAAAGTTGTTTAGTTCTTGAACATAAAAGCTTTCGAGGTAAATATATTATTAATAATTCTATTTATTCACCATTCGCTGCCAGATCCAATTGTGCATATTAGCCATATTACTTGAAAAACAGCATTCTAACAATCCATCTACCTAAAAAAACAAGAATTAAACCAAGAATGATCCCGTATATTGATATTTCCCGTTGCATGGGCACAAACAACCACAAATATTTATAAAGAGAAATAGAAATTAGTGTCCCACAGTCCCAGTGAGGGTGTTATTGATCGAGTGTCCCATAAATATAAAAGTACTCTGTGATCGAGTGTTATCATGACCAAGTAATAAAATAAAATGTAGGTCAAGTGATGTAGCTTTAAAAATATCAACTTACTATCTCACATAGTGAGTTACAATACGTATTTAATTTCTTTTTAATTCATTTTCTTGATACTTTTCGTGGTCTTCATTATTTATAAAATATTATGTATGGTAAAAGTACAACACTAAACTTAGCCTAATCGATCGACTTTTTTTTTTTTTAATCGATCGATTACCGTAGTAGTTCATTCCTAAGTTCCTAACGCAAAGTACGTTTTGCTCGGGGACTGTCGATTTTCGTAAAATAAATTGTAAATTGATTTTAGAAAATGCTGTCGCGCGTAGCTTTGCGTTCAGGTATGTTTAATTAACGAACAAATCGTATAAAAGATATAAAATGTGTTGTTAATGTTTAGTTTTTAACCTTAACCCTGGGTTACGGAGGTTTATGTAATCACTTATTTGACGGGTGTATCCGCGATTGTGGAAATTATTTAGATGATAATTAAAGTTTTACATGATAAATAAGAGATAAATATTAACTAAGTTGTTTCAGCTGTTCAATGTCGTTTTTTGAGCATATATTTGTAGTATAACCTCTAATAAAGGTTCTTCTGGACAGCAGCTGATAATAAAATATTTCTCGCTGCAGCTGATAAGTGTCATAACTGCAAATTTTTGGGATGCATTGTAATGTAATATCCTTTCAATAATCTTGCCATGGTGCTTATTAATAAGAACCACAATTTTTTTATTTCATTCAAGATTTATTTTTGAACATACTTAATACATCAGACATAATTCCATGCAGTAACTTAATTATCAAAAACTTTTCAGCTGCGACCAGACAGTCCACAGCCTTGGTCGCACGAGGCTCTGCCTCAGCAGCATCAGGAGTTCGTGATGAGACAAATTTCCCCCGGCCAGTCCGAGGAGAGCCAGGCAAAGTCAGGCTTGGCTTCCTGCCTGAAGAATGGTAAGATTCACGAATATTAATTTAAAAAAAAATGGTTTTGGGGATCACGGTCATGTCAGCAGTTTTGCTTATCTAGTGACTAAAAGAAGTAGGTGCCAGAAGACGGGAGTCATCGCTGAGGGAGGCCTAGAAAACATTGGCGTGACAACCTAGAGGCGTTTGTGAAGAATGGCCAGAGATAACCGTATTCAGCGAATAGTGGACGGTTATAATAATAATCTTAATTGAAAAAAATAGAAAATACATTTTACACTTATCACAATATTGTCACAAGTACAGTATGTAAGTAAACAGATCTAAATGAACCCTAACGTCTAAACTAGGCCGAGCTTGTATCTTAGATGTTAGTCATTGTTATGGTTATGGGGGATGTCTTTGCCCAGAAGTGGGACATTAGAGGCTAAGTAAAAAAAGAGTCTAAAATCTGTGTGGGTATATAATTATATATATTATTAAAATGTGTGGAAAAGACAGGGTGGAAGGGACACCATCGCACAAACAACACTTATTCAGTACATCATTTTGAAATTCACATCAAAATTTTCATTTAAAAAAATATGCTGTCCAAACATTTTTTTTTTAAATTGAATGCTGTAGAGTTTTATTCTAGACTTGTATTTTCAACATAGTGAATCTTTCTATATTTACTGTAATATGCATTTTCACCTTTTAAAATAATTATACCCAAAATCTCTCTCTTTCTGTCTGTTTTTGAATTATGTCAAGCCTCTCTAAACCTCAACAACCACCAATTCCAGGTTCCAGTTCTTCCACTCAAAGACTGGTGTGACTGGTCCATACACCTTCGGAGTGGGTCTGGCCACATACCTCTGCAGCAAGGAGATCTATGTCATGGAGCACGAATACTACACCGGTCTGTCACTGCTCCTTATGGTCGGTCTTGCCGCTAAGAAGCTCGGACCTAACATCGCTGCCTGGTTGGACAAGGAAGTTGAAGTAAGTGGATATTGTTATCTTAAATATTATTATAGTATCCAGCCTTTAATATGGCATAAATAGAGAATGCTTCACAAAGTCAAACTATTTCTATAACTTGATTGTTGCATAGCTAACTATCATTTAAGAAACTGATGAATTGTAAATAAGGTTGTTATCAATCAAGAGCATGCTTATTTAGTATGTACACACAAACTATGGTGAACTTTTATGTTCCACAAGAATGATTCTTTCAATCAGAGATTAATCATTCTAATTTATCTATTGTGTTCTTTTAAAGTGCCTAATATGTGTAGGATATTAAAAAATACATGCATGAAATCTTTCCTATTACTCCTGTTCTATCTAGTGCAACCTGTGCAACATCAAGCTTGCCAATCTTTTTAACTTATGCCCTTTGTTATGAACAACGGGCAACCCCTAACTGAATGCCTGAATGAATTTTAAAAAATTTGACAACAATGCGTGATTCTATTCCACGTCGCGTTGTCGACTCGACACAACCATTACCTCTTACACATATGCATTTTCAAACTCTTTGCGTTTTTAATCGCATAATCACCAAAGTCATTCTCACTTTCCAGACCATCGAAACAGAATGGAACCAGAGCCGCACAGATTCCATCAAGAGCTTGGAACAGGCGGTAGACTCTGAGAAGACTGCCCAGTGGCGCGCTGAAGGCCAGGAGCTGCTCATCCAGGCTAAGAAGGAAAATGTTCTGCTGCAACTGGAGGCTGCGTACAGGGAACGTCTCATGAACACTTACAATGAGGTGAATAGATGTTTTGTTTGCTGTTTCCCTGCTGATGAAATTGAGTCAGAAAGAAAAAAAATATATAGATCTAAATATCAATGTTATAAATCTGTTTGAGCTTGATAAATGTAGATACTTTAAATTGTAATAAATTTTGCAGTAGTAATAACTACTGTAAAATTCTTAACCCGCCATTAAATCATTGTTCTAACATTGAATCTACATTTACTTAGCAACCTGCATTTATTTATTAAGAAATTTTGCATTCTTCTGCTGTCTCTGTGCAAGTATGCCTCTTAGCAGGTATCCATAGGAGGTGGTGACCACTACTTTTGTTGGGCTAAGCTTAGTATTTCCAACTACACTTGGGAGCAAATAAATCGAGCCACTACCTTTTTTCACGTAAAATGGTAAATATTTTTGGTAATATGGAACGTATCAATTCGAACTATATATCGCCTAAAAGTTTAGTTAATAACCTTTACAATGAGGGTAAATTATTGAATAATAACCTTATTGAATGATAAATTATTGGCTCTGCAAGAAAAATGGTAATTTTGATAGAAAATTTAGTAGGGCTAAAACAGTCCATAAAAACAATAAAAAAACAAAATTATTGCAAAAAAAATATTCTTAATAACTGGTATTACCCCCCCGGGCCCTGATACATTCTTGTAGCCTATTAGTCATCGATCTGATCAGCGTTACGATGACATATTGTGGTATGTTCTCCCACTCTTCAAGCACAGCGACTTTAAGCTCGGGAATGGATGAAACAGCGGGAACCCTGGCTCGGACTCTCCGTTTTAGCTCGTCCCATAGGTGTTCGATCGGGTTCAAATCGGGACTTCGTGCTGGCCATACCATTTGTTGAATCCCGATCGCAGACAAGTATTCCGTAACGATCTGCGCGGTATGAGGTCTCGCATTGTCATGCATAAACAAGAAATTTTCTCCGACAAAACCAGCATACGGCATTACGTGGTTTTCAAGAATGTCAGTTATGTATCGGTCAGCTGTTAATCCACGTCTACCACTGCCATCGTTGGCGGGGTCGACGAAGACAAGTTCCGTTTTTCCGTCTAGAGAAATTCCTCCCCACACCATACAAGAACCACCACCAAAACTCACCGTTTCTCGAATGCAACATTGGGCAAATCTTTCACCAGGACGTCTATACACTCGGTTTCTCCCGTCATTGCTAAAAAGACAGATTCTTGACTCGTCAGAAAACAAAACTGACCTCCAGTCTTCTAACGTCCAATTAATGTGTTCTCGAGCAAACTCCAAGCGAGATCGGCGATGAGCTACAGTCAATTTTGGGCCAGTTGCTGGTTTGTGTGATGTTAAATTTCGTTCTTTTAGTCTTCGTCTCACTGTCCACCTACTGATTGCGACTCCTCGAACGTCACGTAACGCTTGCTGTAGCTGAACAGCATTAAGTCCACGGTCGCGCAACGAATTGGTTGCAATAAAGCGGTCGTCACGTTCTGTTGTTGCCCGTGGTCGGCCAGTTCCAGGTCGCCGAACAAAAGCACCAGTCTCCAGATACCTGCGGTATACCCGCTGTACCTTTGAACGACTCAAATGAAGTCTGCGTGCCACTTCACGTTGTCCGTGTCCAACCTCAAGTAAAGCTACAACTTGGGCAGCTTCCGTCGGTGTAGTATCCATTTTATCAGGTTATTTTGATTACACAAACACAGATAAAGACAACAATAACAAGTAATATGGGTATGATTAACAAAAACCTCAAATTTAATCTTTTCAAATGCGATAATTTTATTCTACCCTTTAAACTTTAATAAAAATGAAATTTTGACAACTAACTACCCTCATTGTAAAGGTTATTAAATACCCTTTTAGGCGATATATGTTTCGAATCGATGCGTTCCTTAATACCAAAAATAATTACCATAATGCGTGAAAAAGGAAGTGGCTCGATTTATTTGCTCCCAAGTGTACATTGCTTACATAACCCAATATTCACCCCACCACACTTCTTAATTCCAGGTCAAGCGTCGCTTGGACTACCAGCTGGAGAAGTCCAACGTGGAACGTCGCCTGGCCCAGAGACAGTTGGTGGATTGGGTAGTGAACAACGTGACCAAGGCCATCACACCCGACCAGGAGAAGCAGACGCTGGATCGCTGCATCGCCGACCTGAATGCCCTCGCAGCCAGGAAGTGAACACGCGTAGACTATTTATATATGTAATATAATGTGATTAAACCAGATTAATCTAATAAATCATCGTTCGAGTTAGCTTTTTGTGGCTTTTATTTGAATGTATCTACTCTTAACCTTCAAGCGGGCGCGCGGTGTTCTGTAACAAATGCGGTCGCGCGTAACCTAAAACACTTATTGGAGATTTTGAAAATTTAAAACAACAAATAATAAAATTCCCGTTTTTTTTTTTATAATTAAAGCAGTTATCTTTCGGTTAGGAATTTAGTTTATTCATTTAGTTATATAAAAAATATCCTTATGTTTGTACAATTCAAATCTTTATTATTTATTAAATTCCAGTGTGCGAGTCTTTGTAATTATTCTCCATCTTAACGGCTTAACCGATTTTAATGAAATTTTTAATTGTACTTATGGGGTGCCTTTAGGTCAACTATAATTTGGACCCGGTAGATGGCGCTGATGCCGATATCCAGAGAATCGATTGGGACATGACAATGTCCGTTGGGTCAGCTACTGATAATTTCAAAAATTAACCCTTCGCCTTTAAATTTTGGCGCGTTACCAGGACCCGTAAAAAAATACTATACAATAGGTCTATCGGCCCATTCACGACTTTGCCGCGGTGATTACGTATTTGTGTGGGATAATATCGCCGCGATTCTCTCGCTCGTGGAGACGACCTCTCAGAGAGTGTATAGAAATATGTGGCAACGACGATAATATCGTCGCGATTCTGTCGCTCGTGGAGACAGCCCCATAGTGTTGAGTAACCCTTTCGACAACAGATTTTTGGTATGCAAGTAGCGTAAAATCTTTTTCACGACGGGCGCGTGTAGTCTTTTCGACGCCTACGCTATTTTTGAAACAAAATATATTCGTGCAATATGGGGCGCGCGGGGAAGAGCGGTATATAGGTTTTTTTTATGTGATAAACTTTGAAGAGGCTACTTGAGACGAATGCGGTCGAATCGACGCCGCGCGACCGCTTGAAGGTTAAAAGTTGAGACAAAAAGTTGCGTATCTTAATAGTGTGTGTTCCCTGCCACAAACGGCATGCAATGTTGCCCGCGACTCAAAAACAACAGTTGGCTTTTATTTTTGTAGGCCTAAAATATTATGTAGGTATTACTGCTGGACTTGGTTCTAAAAGAAATTGAACAAGGATTGCATGTTATGTTGGAGTTGTGGTGGCGTTGGTTGGAAAACAAAGTGGTACTTTACCCGGTCTACTTAAAAAAACTGCACTAACAGATGATGATGGTTTCTAGGGAGCACGACATGGTAAGCATCATTCGTGGCGTATAACGTTCTAATAGGGTTTTCTTGGGCCCACGAAAACCGCTGAAACTGAATAAGTGGCTTCTATTGGTTTAATATACAATTTCTGTCTGTTTGTATGACATGTGGTCAGAGAAAATTTTAAAAATGCATGAGAAGGTAAAGAAAAAATCAAATCATTCGGGTGGGTCCTGTAGAGAGTCGAAGTATTCAAACTCGAAATTTCCTTTGTAGAAAGTTAATAAAAAGCTAAAAAATATGTTACAATGATTTATTTTACAAATACAATAATTAGCTGGACAACAGTTCTCATTTTAGTAGGTTACAGCGATAGACCGCCACAAGTTAAAGCTCTTCTTACAATATTGCACCTGCACTGTGTTACCATACGTTGCAAACTCTATGGTATCTGTATGGGCAATAAGCCCGTAAGGGGCCACCACGGGAAATAATCACCTATTCCATACACCAAGCGAGCTCACAATTTATTTACAAGTCGAGTTTCTGGTTCTTTTTTTTACACGGCAACTCTTACTGAACTTTATAGGTGTTACCAGTGTTGAATTCAAGTGTTACCTGTTGCTAAAATAACTAGATTTCACACCAATTTATATAAGCTATTATACAATAGGTACAAAAACATAAATTGAATCAGTATTTAAATTATAATAATGTAGAAATAATCATAATACGCTGTAATTGCATACTGAATGAGTTCACAACACAAAAAAATACTGTTACTGACTGTACAATATTTAACGCAGTCGCTAAAAATAAATAAATAATATTGATTCCATTAAACATGTTTTTATTTATATAATTTCATTAATTATTTTCATAAATATTGTTCAAATCTCAGTGAACAATTTAACATCCACGAAAAACGTTCACAAAACATCTTTTCCCTAATTTTATAAAGCTGATAAAAACAATAATTATTGTAAAATATCTTTCTCTACAGATTACATTAAAAGCTAAATTGATATAAAATCATTGTAAATATGTATATCAAAACAGTTGTGCACCAACTAAGTAATATACATGCTTAGCAAAAAATGTGTAAAAACCAATACTACAATATAAAAATATATATCTCTTTTTAAAATTAACTTATGAAATGTTTGTAAGCTTTCTGGTTAGAGGTAATTTATCATAATTTTATGCCTGTAGTCCCTGAAGAGTTAGGCAGAGGTGTACCTAATGGTCCACCCACACGCCAGTTATGTTCAAGTTCCATGTGAAAGGGGCGAGCCTATTCAACCAGGCACCAATTCAGACTCCCGAGGTTGTTGGTTGTTAAGCGCAGGCCACACTTCCAGTTAGCGAGCGAAGCATCGTTTCACTTCTTTTCATACTTTGGTTCACACCGCAAACTACCGAAAGAGCCGAAACGAAGTGAAAAGAGCCTCGCTCGCCTCGCTCGCTAGCTAGCTGACTGTGTGGCCTGCGCTTTAATGAGAAATTCCTGATTGAAATTATTAAAATTATTCACAATCGACTTATGTCTTTGGCAAGTCTATGGGACCTATCACATGGGATCTTAATATTATAGTCTGTTTCTATGTATTATTGTTAAAGGAATAAAGATCATTTTGACTTTGAAAGTGATGCAAACCTCGAGGAAAACTGCTGTGAGACGACTGTGTATCCATTCTGTTGTTACCAATAATCAGAAAGCTGTTGTATGATATACATTTCAAAACTGCTTGTAATAAATTGAATGTATCATTTGAATAACATTATAAAAGACATTTACCAGCACTGTAAACTTACTTCTACATTAAAATTGCTTATTTATTCGATTATATTATAATTCGGTTGAATAAAATTGTGTCTATTTGACAAAAAAAAAATGTTTTTTTATCCAAATTACACATTCAATCAACACTACTAATACTAACCTAAAATTAATTATTAAACGACAAAAAAAGTAACAAAAATATTTTATACACATTAGTATTTGGTATTTAGACGTCTAGAATATTATAGGTACACATATTTATATAATTTACCACGCAATTTTTTTATTAATCATAGTGTTATTTATTTTAAACCAGTCAATAGACTTTAATGAACTTTTACGTTAGGTAACCAATGATGTAATATTTATAGACAATTATTATTTGAAATAAATATGAACGCTTTTGTTTGGTTTTGATTACATAATAAATAACAGCACTCATAAAAATCTTGCTTTAGTTACTAAATTAGTTACATAGATAAGCAAGACCGAATTTTGAATGTTCATCTGTCCACAAAAAATGTAAGAACATTATTAACCAACTTCAAAATGGAGGAGGTTTTCCATTCATCTGTAAGTACAGCAATATAATGTAATCAAAAGCAATTCGCGTCCAAACTAGGACTGACGTATAAACAAAAATTAAAAAAAGATATGATAATAAATATCAAGTTTTATGAAAGCAAATAAACGCTTAGCAACAGAAATTTTAGCTTATGAAGACGAAACCAAATAAAAAATGACCTGTAAACAACTATGGGGATTATATCCCACGAAAATTGTGCTAAAGGACTATAAAGCTATCATTTTAAGCACCGTTTCATAACAAAAAATATGCTCAATGTAAACTGTTATTTGTGAAAAGCATTTTTTTACACGTGACACCTACGCCAAGAAAATCTTTGTTCAGTTATATATATTTATAATGAGATACCCCTTGGTTTGTTGATATTGAGTGTAAAAAGATATTTGTTAGCTACCAAAGTATAAAAAATACAATAATCAGCGAACATTTGTGAATACTACGTACGTACTAACGATAAACGGATTTATTATAAATAACAAATCTAGAAAACATATACATTTTTTTTACTTTAGGATTGCAAAGTAACTATTTATTTAGAAATGTTTTAAATTAAAGCCACATATTTCGGCAATATTTCGGACTAAAATTTCGACTCAGTATAATTCAATCAAGATGGCACTAGAGACGAATTAGTACCAAACTACCAAAATTTAAAAAATACGTATATTGTATGTATCACGTTTATATTTAATCGAGAACATTAATAAAAAAGGTGAATTACATTTCAATGTGCTTTTTCATTAAAAGAAAGCAAATAATGCTTAAGAACTAAAATGTAATAAATAAATATAAAAATAAGAAGACTGTATGCATTATAAAACTAATGAAGTAGATAAAGATGGAGATGTATTGACAAATATTAATTATAATTTCAACCCGAATAATTTCATCAAAAATGTACAAACTATCTATTCAATCGTTGACTGTTTAGCTTATGAGTGAGCTAATACACATTTTTTTAATTAAAGCTTTTCCAAAAATTGGATTGTTTGGTAATCGACTAAACTCTCCTTAGATAGTCAGTACATCTCTAGAATAAAAATAATAAACAATACTTCTATGCAGGACTTAAAAAAAAAACATCTGTCATCGGAACGGCGCGAACTGAATGTAGAACGAATTGAACAATCTCACCACAGATATAATGTGTGTTACAGGATGGTGCATTTTTTCTTTTTGCCACTGCCATAGTCTGACTTGATGTTGATGCGCTCTGTTTCTTGGAAACGTCGGACTAATCTGACAAGCTCGTGGAATGCTTGGTCGACGTTCATTCTTGCTTTCGCACTGCACTCAATGTATGGAACTTTGAGTTGGCGCGATAGGGCTTGTGCCTCTTCCAGTGAAACCTGCAAATTAGATGAATGTAGTTTTAATATAGGCGGCAATAGGCTAGGTATAAATAGATTTGAACATGAGTTTATACTATAGACACTGGGAAAATTATCATAAACAAATATATTGATGCACATAATGAACGTATTATAATTTTCGTGGAATTCAATTTTCATCTGAACATAATATTATGTATCCAGCTTCATTTTCCTCGTAAAGGATATTATACCCCTTGGTTACTTATATGTTAAAACAATTATCCTGATTTAACCTTTTGTTGGAAATAGGTACATCACGCCTGTAATCCCGGAAGGGTTAGGCAGAGGTGTACTTATAGTACAACCACAATTCGCATGTTCTGTTCGTTTTCATAACTAAGTAGAACTAATATAAGTTTAGTATATATAATTTGTGCTGTTTGCACAAGTCTCGAGTATGACGGTAGAACCCACGGCCGGTTGCCAGTTGAGCCATCGACGATAACACAGAAATATTAAAAAACCGGCCAAGTGCGAGTCGGACTCGCGCACGAAGGGTTCCGTACCATTATCTATAAAAACGGCAAAAAAATCATATCTGTTGTATGGGAGCCCCCCTTAATATTTTTTAATTTTAGTAAGTATTTGTTGTTATAGCGGCAATAGTAATACATCATTTGTGAAAATTTCAGCTTTCTAGCTATCACGGTTTATGAGATACAGCCTGGAGACAGACAGACAGACAGACAGACCGACAGACAGACAGACAGACAGACAGCGGAGTCTTAGTAATAGGGTCCCGTTTTACCCTTTGGGTACGGAACCCTAAAAACGACGATAACGACATTATGAATGAACACAACAGCCATTTTCTTTACAATAAACCAACTGTAAAACACGGAAGAATACGTGTTCACTATATGTTTACGATAAAAACAAACAACTGTGTACAATAACAACCGTCATTCATAAATCCTGACATAAGTAAACATGAAAACATTGTGGTTACAGAGTTCCCTATGATTTAATCCGACATTCGGAAATTCCATTTTATACCTTATTTGAATGTAAATATTGGTTATTTTTTAATAAAAGCTGTGAATGTTATAATGTGATCTTTAGCATGTAGTCAAAATACCTGTTTTCACCAATTCTAAACGAGACCATAATGTCTTAAGTATTATTGCACTGTAATTTCAATTCTCGGAGCTAAATCGAGCGTTTAAAATCTAGCAGTCCGCTTTTATTTAGGTGACGCCCAGTTTTAGTGAGAACAGGGCATCATCGTCATTATTACATATTATCTCAATTCATTAGGGGTCGGCGCAGCATGTCTTCATCTTCCATACTTCTCTATTACTCGTCATCTCATCAGACACCTTTCTCGCTTTCAGACATATCATTCTTTACACAGTCCATCCATCATGTCTTTGAAAACGGTCAGAACATATATTTATAACTATGATTGTTCCCTAGTAATTTCGAGTTTCAGGTCAAACTGGCAATGACACTGTTCTATAGGATGACATCATTGCTGTAGTAGTATTACTAGATTAATTCTTATTACAAAACAAGTCTTATGAATTTTATTATTTAGCGTCAAAGCTCGAAAGTTTACAACAACTATAAAATAGGAGAATCTTTGTATTTACTTTATTCTACCTTGTGTTAAAAGTGCTTTTCGAAAGTCAAAGCCTTTGCCCCTTCATCATTGGTGGCAGAAAATATGGGGCCATCTACTTTCTCAGGACCAGTATTGGCGCAGAATTGTATCGTCAGTTTTCATAAGACGACGTCGATGTTTGTCGCGTCTTTAGTAAGTGTTTTAGCCCTTACGCAATTTTCCCAAAACTTATATAAAAAGGGAGGAACTTACCACCCTCTGGTGTTCCAAATCCGCTTTGTTCCCAACAAGCAGCATGGGGAACTCATCCCTGTCCTTGACGCGAAGGATCTGTTTGTGGAACTTGTACAGCTCGTCGAAGCTGGCATGGTCTGCTACAGAGAAGACGAGGAGGAAACCCTCGCCTGACCTCATGTATTGTTCTCGCATCGCACTGAACTCCTCTTGACCCGCTGTGTCAAGGACTGTGGAGGGAGAGACAGGTTACGCCAATTACGAAATAATTCAAAACTTTAAGCTACAACGACTTTTAATCCCACACTGGATTGTCAAGACACTGTTTCAAGCAAAGAGTTGCGCTGTTAGATTCTCAATTTTGTGATCAACAATGAGAGTTAAAAATACAGTGCACAATAAAAAACATTCTACACAAAACATCTGTACAACAAGGGGTAAATATTGGAATGGTCAACATTGTTTTCCCTTGCAGTAGTGCCTTGAAAAATGAGGTCTACAAATCTTGTAGTTATTCATTCTTCGAATCTGTTAATTATTGATTCAATAAGTAATGTGCCTGCACAAATGTATAATTATAAGTTTGTTGCAAATTATGCAAAAAGTTAACAAATCATTACATAATTATCATCCACTAGCTTTTGCATAACACTTGAGGATAACATAGCTTGCCGTTAGTGAAAGAATTTTCGGAATCGGATCAGTAGTTCTGATGATTACCACATACATACAAAAAATTTTTACCTCTTTGTAACATTAGTATATAAAGTATAGATTTAAATAAAATAGTATACATCATAAAAGTAAATATTAGCACTTTTATAAATACTAGTTTTTCTTCATTTGTTCTGATTTTGAAGTAAATATGGTCCTGCCAGGACCATATTTATTTCAAAGTTCTTTTTTAGCTTGATTGGGTAAAGGGTACTGGCATCACACTTTTTTCTATGTTGACTTGCATTTAGGTTTGGGGCCAGACATATTGGCTAGGAGGTATCATGTTACTACAAGCAAATATAATATAATTATCTTGATCTTATACAAATATAAGTTATGCAATAAACAGTAAATATCATGCATTCATTTCCATTTATTGAAATGCAATAAGGAGTTGTCTCTTCCTAACTAGCACAAGGTGAATTAAGAAGTATATCTTCTATAAAAGGAATGTGCATAAATGCATCCCAAACTAGCAGCATGAAAATAAGATGACTCATGAACCTGTAAGATTTTATCTGATATCATTTATCTTGTGATACAGAAGTATTTGATAGCAGAGATAATAATTATGAAGAAATATAGTGTTTACATTGTTTGTTTCGGGAATAGGATGTTCAGATGTTGCTAGGTTTACTTTAACAATACATTTTAACAGTACTCTTAGTGATGCCTAAGGTGGAGTACTTTTTTTTGGGACAGCACTTAGTAGATGTTTGACGTCCAGCAGTAAAAAGTGAGAATATTGACTGAAAGTTCTACTCTTGATTATGGTTTAAAACAAATGAGTATTGTATGCTACACATTATCATAATACCAGCATAAAGACATCTCTGCTGACAGTTAGTTATTGGTGCATCATTCACACAGAATTAAGTGAATTATACAATAAATTTAGATAGCTATTCTCAGAAATTTGATCATCCTGCAACAGGTTGCCATGACTAATAACATTGAAAACAAAGTATTTAAGCAGTGCCCTTGATATTTTTACATCAAGACATAATTAGCTTTCTTCAACCCACCCACAATATAAAACACCAGGGTACGATAAATGTAAGGAGGTGTACTCACTGTCCAGTTTAGCTGGTACATCATCAATGACACACTGCTTGGTGTAACTGTCCTCGATGGTGGGGTCATAGTCCGTCACGAAGTAGCTCTGGAAGACCAAACAATAGCATTTCAGCACCAGATGCGGTGACGCCAGTGGGCGGAGTCGCCTTCAAACAGGCCTTGACATCGACTGCCTCACAGACACTATTTTTAAGCATGAGCGCATCATTTAAATTACTAAAGAAACCAACCCGTTCCCAGAATTGTCAATGGAAACTCTTAGAATATTGTAACATCTGTTCCGCAGCCGGATCTCGGCCAAATACGGCGATAAATACCTGAATAAATTGTATTGTGATTGCACTTTTTCCCACACCGCCACCGCCGACGACGACTAGTTTGTATGTTTGCGCTTGGTTTGGTCTATCACCCGGTCGCGACATTTTGATTTCACTTCTTATCAACGTATTGAAATGATTATTGATATAAAAATAGTCTAATTTCTTTAATATATGACAATCAGCAGCACTCACTGAAGAATCTGAAGATGACTCAAAATGCGTCTGAGATGGAGAACCAGAACGCAACAAGTGGGAAAGAGATAAAATCGCGTGAGCACGTTCCTATTCTGTTATTACGAGGAACGACTTATGACTTTTAACCCTAGAAAAAGAAGTATAAAATAAAAATACATGTGTTCAAGATAAACCGATAATTAATAAATGTTTACGTGCAAGTGCATTACGTAAGACTAGATAGAGGAAAATATTTTTCCTTCTATTTAAATCTGTAATTCTTGACCATATTTCAGAGAATTGCTGCGTTTGATGGAGTGTTGAGTCAGATGATGCAATGTTGCCAAATAAAAATGTCTTTTATAAGTAAAGAAGATCAAGAATTTGGCTGAGTTATACTTATAAATTCTATAGTATTCAACCATGCGGGAGATCATGATTTTTAAATGTTAAAAAAGAAACCTATCAGCTGTTTTTCCATTTAGCAAGGCAGCCCAGCATGGCACAATGTCAATGTCAATATTGACAATTTTACTGTCAAAAACTTAAATCTACGAGGCCGTTTGTGGCGGTGCGGATTGTTATTGTGTTTTTTTAATTAATTGAAACCCAAGAAATCAGACAAAAAGTTACAAAAATGTTTTCGACGAGCTCCCAAAGAAAGTTCTGGACATTCAGCGACGAGGGTCAACTAGCCATTCTGCGAGAAAAGCATAACCTTAACTATATTTCGAAACATGGAACACACATTGATGAATTTCAACGGTACAATTTCTTTTTATCTCCTGACGAGGAAAGACTGCTTCTGAAACAGTACGAACTTCACCTGAAGGAGTTCTGCAAGCGATTCAGCCCTCCAATGCCAAAGGGTGTTGTTGGAACCGCGTTTCACTACTTCAAACGATTTTACCTCTACAATTCGACTATGGACTATCATCCGAAGGAAATCCTCGCGACCTGCGTCTATTTGGCCTGCAAAGTCGAAGAATTTAACGTGTCCATCGGTCAGTTCGTGGCTAATATTAAAGGTGACAGGGACAAGGCTTCTGATATTATATTGAACAATGAATTATTACTGATGCAGCAGCTAAACTACCATTTAACTATTCACAATCCCTTCCGACCTGTCGAAGGATTCTTAATTGATATAAAAACAAGATGCTCATTAGCAAACCCAGAACGTCTGAGAGGAGGTATTGACGAGTTCCTGGAAAAGGTCTTTTTGACTGATGCTTGCTTATTATACGCTCCGTCACAAATAGCTTTAGCTGCTGTTCTACATGCGGCCAGCAAAGAGCAAGAGAACCTAGACAGTTACGTAACAGACATGCTGTTTAGAGATGCTGGGCAGGACAAATTAGCGGTACTCATTGAAGCCGTTCGGAAGATCAGATCTCTTGTGAAGATGGTGGAAAGTCCTGCACGTGAAAAAGTCAGGTTAATTGAAAAGAAGCTTGACAGATGTAGGAATCAGGAAAATAATCCAGACAGCGAGATTTACAAGAGACGGATGCGGGAGCTCTTGGATGAAGATGATATTCCTCACACCGGTTCCAGCAGGATGTCTTTGGATACTAGTGGAGTGACAACAGTACTGTCACCTTCTGCGTCATAGTCTGAGTACAGTCTGATATTAGAAACAATGTGGGACATTTTTAAATACGTTAGGCCTTGAGCAGACAATGATCTATTTTTTTTCACCTGGACTCAAATGATGGCAGAAATTAATCCTGTCCTGTCCGTGGTTCTTAACCGATTTCTTTGTTTTTCGTGCATTAATTGACAGGTATTAGTTGTGGCAAGTTATTGCATCTGTCTAGCGGACAAATAGTCTATCACCTGCTCAGTGCCTTATTTTTAAAAGGATTGGCATTTAATTTCTTGTACATTTGTCTTATAGTTTTAATACATGTATGTGAGAGTCAGTTAGCGGAATATGTTAGTAGACTTCATTGTTTCACAAACAAACATGTTTTTAAAAATAATTTTGCTGCATCGATGATGGCAAAAAGCGATGGCATTTTTTATTTTATGTCTGTTTTCTACATTGTTTCAGTACAGAAAACTAAGCCACATACACTAATGATTTAGTATGGCATTGTCTGCCTGCATTCTAATTGAAAGAAAGAATAATAAATATACAAGGTGGAATGGACACCAACATACAGACGGTTACCACATGGTTAGTGCATGTTGCCTTACAATAAAAAAAAAACAGCTGTTTCATACATTTCGACGGTGTGGTGTGTAGTTATTGCAGTTTTGTAGGAAACATCTATTTTTTTTTAATTGACCGAAAATGTCTATGTGGGGGTGTTAGGTTAAATGTACTGAATATGTGGTGGTCGTTTTTGCAGCGATGTCAGTTCCACCCTTTAGGGTGGCGACTTAGCCACCTGCATCCTTCAAGGTAATGAGTCTATCCGTCATATTTTAAGCAATTTTCCCAAAAAACCTCAGACTGGTTTGATGCTCGTTTGAAAAGTTTTTTTTTTTTTCATGTATCGGATATTAGCTTCTTTGGGAAAGTTATTTAATATGATGAGCAGACTCACCTCCTTGCCGGTGACTATTCGCCACCCTGTATAAGGGTGCTCATCGAGCAGCACGGAATCGAATTTGTTGCTATCCTTATCTGTCGCTCAGAACCGACATTTGCTAGAACGAGAAACATAGCGGGAGTGCTATCGCACGCGGCAGCATCGACCGACGATGCGCTCGGTAGCACGCTGTTTCTCTGGAAAAATGCGATTCCGTGCTGCTAGATGACGCGTAACCCTAATTGGTAACAATGTTTGACTCGTTCAATTAAAAGAAAAATCGTTGTTTGGTATAATATCTTGCAATTGGGGTGCAAGACTGGTCCAAATATAATAATTAGAGATTAGCAGGACTTATCTAAAATAGTTTTAAGTTATATTAATACATTATTATGACTTAGATTATTAAATAAATTTTATAATTATGAACTTTATTCATTGGATTTACATTTAAATTCTCAAATTTAACTGAACTTTAAGATATTCTTTAAAGTTTCAATACACTTGTTTAAAGTGATGGAGAAGGCAATATACTTTACGAAGTTTATGACGACAAGTTATGGAATGACGCAAACTTTGCGGAAATCCGTGACGTTAAATGTTATGCGAAATTTTGGTTCAGAAAATTCCGGCTACGATGCAGTGAAGGCGAAAATTCGTACCTATTTATTATGGCCATGGTTCAAATTTGCCCCTCAAGACTTGTTCGCTCGAAGACCGCTCGGACGCCTGGATGTTTTTTGCGGAATTACTCTACTAATACTCAACATTTATACTTTACGACGAGGCAGAATCGAGTTAGGGCCGAGAGATCGGTTATGAGGCTAACTGGCGATATTTCTTGGCCATATTTAAACCAAGTAATGGCTTAAAAATATAGCAGAACAGAGGACAGGAGGTACAGGATCGGCCATGGTGGCGATGCATGCAATCATGGTTCCTATGGCCAACACCCAACAGTGTAGGTCCGTGACTGATCACTCAAATATAATAATAAATAATAGTGGGTGTAAAAAGACCCTTAACGAAGCCGAAAGCCACTTTTATCCCCGTCATTATTGGGAACCACCATTAATCGTGTACCTACCTACCAACTATTCGATCATCCATTAGCACAATATAATTAACACTAGAAACGGGATATTTACCATGTCCACTGTTTGTTTAGCACAATGTTTTGAGTGCGTTACGTAGAGTCCTACTTACCTACCGTAAACCGTGATTTTCCACCCTAAAAATCGTTTCTCAGCAATAATATTTGCGTAGGTTACTTAGTTTGATGTGCAGAAAAGGTTGAAGGCTTCGTGACGGGTTTACACCTTGTAGAATATCGGGTCGTGCATTCTTAAACTCAAGAGACAAAAACCCAGATATCTTGATGAAGGGCATTAAGTACTACCACCGCTGTGCTTCCTACCACACGAACTGGCTCTAGTTCGATACTAGGCCTTGGTCGCTAGGTAGGGCGCTGGGCGACTGCTTAGCTTGAGATCTGGGTTCGTTTCCTGGTGCTAGGGTTCTCCATTAGGTATTTTTCAGTAGCAGGTTAGAATCTAGATTTAACTACGCCAACTATTACATGGAATAAAATTAGAACATTAGGTACTTACCTACTAATCAAGTCCACTATAAACCTCTGCCCAGCCTTTCGGTGAATGGGGAGGTTTGATATTGTGTTATTTTCATTTTTGTTGAATAGGTTAATAAATATGGCTACCTAATAATACTTGAAAATGGAAACTAAAACTTTTATTAATGTAGCTTTGGATTCAGCAAATATGTTTGTAGGTTTAGGTTAGGTGTATTTTTCAGAAAATTACAGTAGGTAAATCAAAGAAATAAATTAGCAAAGCATAATATTAGCTATTTATTATTTAAAGCAGAATCAACAAATTGTAGAACACAGCGTGGATCCAAGTTGCGTCAAAACCGTGTAGTCACAACAATACTTATAAAATAAACTTTCCATTTAATCATAGCAGCAATGTTTGATAATAAACTTCGGCAAGTTTTGTGTTCAGGGCTTCTGGCAGAGTAGGAGTTTCTCGGCTTCATTCTGGAAAAAAATAAAAATATAATTACCTAACAAACAGAAATGACTTTAAAAGTCTCGTGTTTTTATATGAGAACATAGCATTTTGTTTGTTTTATAAAAAGCATCACGCTTGTAATCCTGGAAGAGTAAGGCACAGCGAAATTTCGCTAGTAACGATAAATCTCATGTAATAGACGGCGAGTCTATTGCCAACCTACCCAGAAAGATACTATCCAGACCAGAACTCAACAATATTGGATGGTGGTACTTTGCCTGACGAACTCGTAAATATCGCATCTCAAGTTTTAGTAGAAGTAGGAATTACTAGATCCTCTCATCACAGAGGAAAGACTTTCTCAGCATTCTCTGTGCCACAGTGCGTCCAAATTCATCATTTTGTGGGTGGACGAGTTTACAATCATCACTCTACAATCCCTAGCCCAAGGTAGCCGAAGAGCACTGGTCTGACAGACGCCTTCAGGACATCCATGAGGAATTCAAAATTACAAAAAGGTCATCTTACAATAGTATATTCATGTTAAGAAAACTATCCTTTAACTTCCTATACTTATTTAAAAAAAAACAGTTCGTTTATTTTACTTAGGTGCTTTATCCGTTCGGATATCGATTCCAGACCCACATGCAATGAAACTTGTATTTTGAACTAGGTACTTAATAACAAGTTCTATCTATAAACTAAGAGATAAAACGAACATACCTGAATCAACTTATAAATAGCAGCAATAGTTTCCTCACTCCTGCAAGACATGGTGGCAGCAACAGCGCCCCTCTTTCCTCCCCCCCAGCTGGACGTAAACGTCAACTGGGCATCAGCAATCACACACAGACAGGCCACAATCAGGATGAAGAGACTGACGTAATTCATGATGACGATGATGCAGATATGACAAAGACAGTCACAGAAACAGCTGCTGACAGTTGAAGACAAAAGAGTTGAAGAGATGTGATGCTCAGTGAGAGATTCTAGGCCTTTTATATGTGAAGATGAATTGAAAGAAGCCGTAGCAGTTTTAATTTGTATCTGATTGGATGTCTGTCTTATGACGTCAGGAGCTGTTTAATTGCTTTCGATTGGTCTATAAAATTATAGATACCTAATGGGTTGAGATGTTGGGATTATCCTTCCTTATCTTTGTAGTAGTATTATGATCTTTTAGTACTTACTAACGGCAAAAATATGACTTAAATATGTACATAATTTATTAAAGTGTTGCCGAGCTGATAGAGAAATGGTCCTGGGTTCGACTTCCATACTTGGTTGACTGGTACAGTTTGCCCAAGGCATGAATTCCGCCTTTGTACCTTAAGTTTTACTGCTTAATGTTAAAAAAAAACCCAGATCAGCACAGCCTTAAGTACTATTCGGGCTTTTCCATTAGAAACTCGGTAGTTGCCCGGAGTGTGGATTTGTGGTCATCCTAACTAATACTGTAAATGCGAAAGTAAGTTTTTTTGTTACCTTTTCACGCCTAAACCACTGAACCGATCATCCTGAAATTTTGCGTATGCAGAGTAGGTACAACCCGAATTGATTGTCTAAATAAACGCGAGCGAAGCCGAGGGCAAAAGCTAGTAGAAATATATTTTTTATAAAATACTCGTAGCTATATAGAAAATAATAAATGCCGCTCTTCCTCCGTGCCTCGGAAAGCACGTTAAGCCGATGGTCCCCGCTGTCATTTGTAGATCTTTGAAAGTCGTTAGATACAGGTAAGTAGTCAGTGGCCTGAAGGTCTGACAACCAGTCTTACCCAGGGTATCGTATTATCCAGTACTAACTAGGTTGTGGAGGTAAGATAGGCAGTCACTCCATGTAAACTACTGGTATTCAGCTGCATTCGCTTAGACTCTAAGCCGACCCCAACATATAGACTCGTGGGACATACTTAGAAACACATAGGAACCTTTACTTTGGTAGATAAGAAGTAAACAACGTTTTTCTTGTTACCATTTAATACTTCCTTTTCATAGTTACCTTTGGCTAATTAGTATTAGCGTTATGTAGGTATAAGTAATATCATGTAAGTGTCATTTTGTTCAGAATCGTCAATTTTTATTTATTTGCTTTGTCCTTCCAACGAGTCACCTTTTCTTGCTCAACCTACATAGAAGATAGGGTACGGACGGATAAGACGGAGGGTTGGCAAAAGAATAATTCGTCTAGTTTTATTGTCAAATTGTTAGAAGGAGAAGAACCCCGTCCCCTAGCTAGCTATCCTAGCTCTCCTTATGAAGAGCGACATTCGGGCTACCCTGGGCAGTAAGCTCTCCTCAATAAAACTGCAGCACTTGCTAATATTCGGTAGAACCTGAGAGCCTTGACAAGTGACGTCGATCTATATACCTAAAAATATTATCACCAAACGTACAGCAAGTGCAATCTCTCTTTCCTCACTCCGATAGTCCGACGGCTCAGCAATCCTTCATGAACGGAGAAATATCAGGACCATCAGCTTAACGTGCTTTCAGAGGCACGGGGTTATAATCACACCGCCAAGTTCCAAACTCCTGGCTTCTACTAGATTCCTAATTAAAAAACCCAATAAGCAATGACATTTTTCCCGACCTGGCAATCGAACCAGAAGTCTTTCTTGCGACCATGAGACGCATAAATAATAAATTATGTTATGACGGACTATAAATAAACAGGACATCACTCCTGACCTTTTATTTGGGAATAGATGGCGAAAAGGTCACGTGGAAAAATTACCAAAAACCAAAAAAACACTTGAAAAAACAATTTTTATTATCTTCCACAACGATAAAGTTTAGATATACGCCATCAAATGTGGGCATTTCATTAACATTGGACAGGCTTCATTTCATTTGCATAGAAAACCTTAAAGGCACGTCATAATTAATACAAGGGGATATAAAAACCCGGGGCTCTTCTTCGAATGACCATTCTGTGTTTAGCAGGGCTGTGGAAAGTATACTTAATAAACCATCAAAATGTGTCGCATTCTCGTCTTATTCCTGCTAGTAGCCGTCATTGCCGTCCTCATAGAAGGACAGTTGACGTTCAGCTCCGGCTGGGGCAACGGGAAGAGATCCATCAGTTCCGAACAGGTCAATGATGATTGTAACCCGGAAGAGGCGATTTTTCAAATCTACAAGCTTATCGTGGTAAGTGTCTTTCAATTTTTTATTTATTTGAAGAAGGTTCCTATCGCCAGTTTAGCATGACTGCTGAAATGTAGTTTGACTACAGATAGAGATACACTTCTGCGAAACCCATACGAAAACATAGGCGTGATGTTAAATTATCGCCAGTTTTTAAGTTTAGTACAGACGCCAGCACATCAAGCTACTACAGTCTGTCAAATTTCTTTAATAGATTTTCAACTTTATCGCTGAAGCATTAGGAACAAGGTTGATTGAAAATTTGACAGTTTTGAGTAGCTTGATGTGCTGACGACTGTACCTAACTTCCAGAACCTTGAGTAGGGCGTTCTATAAAATTGTTAATTAAAATTCCATACCAAGGAAAGCGTTCGTCTTTTACTATGCATCTCAGTTGCTCTATTAAATTTTCTAATAAAGCCTTTTTTAGGGAAACCTTAAAAAAGTTGAGCTAACTTGAGTTCAAAGAGATTCTTATATAGTCTAACATTATTTTATATTTTTGCTTATCTTATCTTGAACAATATCTGTTGTTTTTTTCTCTAATATTATTCTTTTCTTGTCGATGAAACTCAACTGGTGTTAGACCAGTATGTAGCCACCTGTACAGCTCTAAAACATCTAATAAAAACAATTATCTAGTGTAAACTTTCAGAAGGTATGATAGATTCGCATCCTTCATGAATATCAGCTATCGACGCTGAAATAATGAAAAAACGCATACGTTTTACCTACTTTATTATATTAAGATTAGGTCGATATTTCTGATTTGATCTCTTTGTTCTCAGCAAACTATCTAGGTTCACAATCATTAGTGGTAGGTAGGTATTGTCTCTCTGCATAAGCCTTATTACATTTACTTTGGGATCCCTTGTCTTTGTAATTCTTCGTGACACTTACTTACCTATCTGCTGTGTGTTATCGTCATCTTTGAGATTTCTTCAGGTCACCTTCATAAGTAATTTATCACCCCTTAAAATATTTGTTGATAGATTGTAGTTAGGTGCTAAACGTTGTATACTTGTGTATATACTGTTTTAAAGGGTACTAGCTACCAGCTTTGCTGCCCAAGTCATCATACCTCTTATATCCATTTCTAAAATGTTTGTTTCCTTTTACAGTCGGAAGGAGAAAAAATACGAGCATGTCAACGTGATGGAAAAATGTAAACTTCATTTAGAATCCGTCGGTGTGCGCTATTCAGGATTTATTCACTAAAACTTGGATTCGTTTATTTGAATATGTTTAGTATCAAGTATGATGTAAGGTATTATTCTCATCATGTATCGTTTGGTAGTTGTTATATTAGGTTATTGTAACAAAGTGGAATGCTTTGGTCAAATCGACGATGCTCCCCTGCGGTACCCCTCATGTTATGTTTTGCAGTAACTACTGACCTGCTTAATGTATTACCTGCCTTAGGCTTTATAATAATATGTAATAGTATGTAAGTAAATGAGCGGCTGGATCATTTATGAATTACAATGATTGTAATTATAATATTTATTTATTAAATAGATAAGTACCTAATGTTGTTTAATTTCTATGAAAACTCATGATCCATCAATCATTAATTCAGTACCTACTTCTGCAAATATTATGCCAGGATGTGTAGCTGGATCAATTTGTTCTATTAATTAAAACACATTTATATATTTCGTTATACTTTTATTAAAATCATTATGTTTTACATACGTTCCTTTACAATTAAATGGAAATGGCTAGAAGAAGGTATTACATCTTTCTTTGTCACCCTCGGATGTATTTCTAATGTAAGATGACCTAGCTCAGTCATGAGCTCTGTCAAATCATGTTTATCAGAGCTTATGATTGGATCTATCTACCTTTACTGAATAATCTTAAGAGGTAAATCGACCATTTTGACTTCTAAAATCTTAATTCTGGTCATTATATTTTACAGTTACTTAAACCTACTTTCATGCATTACCTCTTTCAGATTCAACGTAAAGATTTAATCTTCCTTCTACTCGTAGCAGATTTTCGTAATTCTGTTTGGGTCTTCAATATACGTCAAGGGCAACTCTGTCGTCGGACCAAACGAAATCTAAACAGTGACGGATATGTTGAAAATGTATTATTATACAGTGATTTAATTGACTTTACAATTAAATGTGAGGTTTCGGCAATAGCATGCGTAGAACATGTATTGGAAATGTTTTAATAATTTTGTCCGCACGAGGCAGTAAAGACTCAGTTAAATCGTCATCGATATTACTGTTGTGATTAATTTTATCGAATGCAAATCCTAGAAGTATCACCGAAGTCATTATGGTACCTCAAGAAGCTGTTTTCAATAATAATACATTTATATACCCTACTAATGGAACCATTAATAATGTAAATATGCAGTAACTTGACTAATGTCTACTTGTCTGATTGATAAATATTGTTAGTGTAATCCACATAGATTAAAATTGGGTAATGAGTAAACTACAGTCTACAATCTCTTCAGATCGCAGTATTATCGATAACAACAATTAAGACATCGAGTCTACAATAATTAACAGACATACGAAAAGGTTACACGTATGTGTGCCTAATACGTCTACGAGACATTGAGCGTTGGACATTGGCTAATATTTTCCTTACATACAATGAATGGTAAACGAAATTACTATATTATATTAATAAAGATGCTACCGCTCGTCACAGCCCAAGAATACATACTTTTAAGGACACATCTAAACGATTACAGTGTTGCACATAGTGGGTTTAAGTCCTAAATTCAAATTAAAGGACGGAAGAGAAAAATGAGCAACAATCGTAAGAAATCAAAGCCTTTTAAATTCTTTTCCAGACCTTTCGAAGCCAAACTGAGAAGAACAACATACTGTGGTTTTGAAATAGTGTACCGTATGATTGATTCTGTAGTAGATAAATCTAAATTTAAAATTTTTCTGCAGCGAAGAGTCAAGTTGTATCTATGTATCATCCAGCACTCATTTATTTAAGATCAGAATGAGAAGCTACGTCAACAAATTTTAATACACCTGGTGTCATCTTTTAGATTTTGAAACTGATTCGTTCTCTCCGCCGAATAATAAAAATGAATGCCCCTAAGTCATTAATGTATGACTTATTGTATTTAACAGCCGAACACAGCATTAGTGATATTTTAAATGTGGGTGTCAGAATACATTTACACATTGAGAAGTAGATTCAAATGTATCCATATTATGTCCCTTGAGCCATGGTTTCAAAATAAAATAAAACGTGTTTTAAGATCGATTACAATGTTTGAAATGGCAAATGAATACGGGACGATGAAGATAGTACAGGGCATGGTGAAAAGACTAAAATTAAATTAAATGTGACTAAGATAGACACGACTTTGAAACAATAGCTCAAGGGACAATTACCTACGAATAATATAATTAGAAAACATTGAGTAGTATATACAGTGATACGTACAGACAAAGAAATTAACGTTAATAAAATCTTATCATTTGTTTATAATGATATAATAATTGTAATTTTAAATATAGGTAACTGTACAATGAGCGACACAGGTGTAGAAAGTTGCAGGCCCAACTATTTACACATTTACCATTTACCTACGTGTCTTATTGAAAATCTTAATGTGCAAATAATCAAGGAAGCAGTAGTTGTACTATTTCTAGTAAAATTACTTGAGAATATTAATTAACAAATAATTACAGTCTCGGATAATTTTGAACTATGAAGACGACTAGAAAGTCATCTAGGTAAACCAAAATAAATGATTTTTAGATCCCATTTCAATCAAAGTTTTCGATTCAAAATCGAAAACATTATACATACATATATCGGAGGCGCAACGATTGGAACATTTTTAATTTAATAAGCAACTAAGCTGTTTCATTATTATGTAGAAAAAGTGGAATGAATTATTTATATCTGATAATATCCCGTCGTCATGTCTACATTACTTACTCTTACATTTTTTGAAACAGCGTTTGATTTTCAATAAATGTTTTTTATTATGTTTTATGGCCTCCGTGATACATTAACATATTAAAATTTCCAGCAAGAAAATACCCGAATATTAATACTAACAATATAATGACAGATTTTTTATAAATTCCTTCCTTCGAGTTATGTTTTATCTTAAATAAGTATGTGTCGTAAATGATACCTACGCGATACATAACTAGGCCACTTACGCCTGCCACAAACAAACAGCTTTATTCTATCAATTGTTGGTACAAATTCGAAGCTTCAAAATGGTGGACTTTCAAATTAAGGCTGTCAACTGTAGTTGATCTAATAATATTTAATGAACTGTACCTATCTTTTAATATTGAACGATAAAGCTGTCCATCTTTGGCAGTTCCGACATGTAATCTAGAGTAAAACGACCCCCTTTTCTCTAATAGATAAAGTCCTTCGCATACGTTCAACTACTAATTTATACTTAAATGTTAAAATACCCTTCACATCATCATTAGAGCCTTTCCATTTTAATCCTTAAATACCTAACACTTCAAGGGTTAAAGTACCTATCATGTAGAAACCACTTATGTGGTTTTAATACATATTAACCTAGGTAAGATTACGTACGAATCCATACAAGGAGTCATATCTTTGGTAAAATTATCGAAAATTTTTAATTCTCGGAAAGTAAGATATTTTTTTTGTACACAATAAGTTGGGACTTGATAAGTGCCGAAATAGACGTACCGTTTGTTACACGATCAATTAATAATTAATTTTGTTTCACAATGTTCATGAACTGTTTCTGTAAGCTTAAAAACAGAAGCCTTGTCTATACCGGCACAGGAGCACATTTATATACATATAGACATTTTGAGCATTACTAATAATTACACTAAAGCCAACGAATACTGAGTGGGAATCTGCCACAAGGAAGACGGTGATTAAAAGAATGCACTAACTATGTCACGATAAATGAATGGGGTGAGTTCTAGACTTGCGGTGGTGCGGAGAGCGGGCGGCGGCGCCGGCGCGCCGGCAGCTGCGGCAGGGGGGACAGGGCGCCCACGGCGTGCGGCCCGCCCAGCCGGAAGCACAGCGCGTACGTCAGCGCGAACAGCACGTACGGCAGCAGCACTGCCGCCACCAGGCGCACCAGCGAGCCCGCGCCCCTCTCCAGGGAGTCGGAGAATCACTTCTCCTCGTCCTCGTCGCGGAACAGGTACGTCGACCTGACCACACATGACATAGCTTTACGTACACGTCTGCCGAACCCGACATCGATGATGACGATTCGGAAAAGGCATGGATTTATAAGGCTTTTCTAAGTATTAAAACCTATAAGTTCTAAAATGATTGTTTGAAAGTCAAAGCATTTATTTCAATTATACCACTTACAGGCACTTTTGAATTGTCAAGAAGTGACGGCGTTAGAGCTGACTTCATTCCTTACTTATAGTCCTGAAAGATTTTCCACAATAACTCACAATACAATGATTAAAACACGGGTGGGTAACTGGATATTGCACATTCTTGACTTTCATTAGTCACCTCTTGTTACATCTACGGGAGGAGTATAATATTAATATCTATTCGCAAAGAAGAATGGTTAATTCAGATCCAACACCACACCTCAAAATTTAATTCTAGGGAGTTCACAACACAGAGGGTGAATTTGGTTACTGATTTTTTATTCTTTGTGGAGGAGAATACCCAATCAATACCCAATCTAAACATTCGGAATCATACTCACCAATAAGCCAGATTAAACAAAGCGAATACGAGTGGGAAGGTGATCCGTGAGATGACATCTATTCTCTTGGAGCGAGTGGGGAACTTGGACATCCACAGGCGGCAGCAGTTCTTGCGTGGTGGGTTGATGTGGATCTCGCACTGCCGCATCTTGTTATCCACCACGCCGCCGCGCACCAGAGGTTTCTGTTAGTTGCAGACCAGTCAGGGAGGCGGGACATATTGCATCTTTAACTAAATTATATGGCTAGGTGCTTTTGAATACAACTTCTAAATGTTTAAACTTTGAATTTGCATTTCTCGATGTTTTCTGAACTACCAAGATTATCTCCATGAAACGCATGCATATTGATGGCCATAGAGATGCAATAATAATTACCAAAAAAAAAAAAGATGTTTATTCAAGTACAGAAACTAATTCTACAAAAATGTTCGTTTTCACTACATAATTTGAAACCAAAGATGATCAAATAAATCCAATCAGTCAAATAAATCATTCACGTCATCCAAACTCAATTTTATTTTTTAAAAAGCCTAGACGGTATGCAAAAATATTGTGATAAACTATTACTAGGGATCAAAATTGACAATATACCACTCAGAACATCTAAGAAAATGTGTCAAAGCGTAAATATAATTCAATCCAAAAGCACTATCAATCACAAAAAACAGATCTTCGAAAAAACAGATTTGAGCTCACCATAGCAAAGGTGGCGTTGCTATCAGTATCGAGAAGATCGGAGGCAGCGTCCATGCTTGCTGCTTCCATCTCACGTCTCGCTTTCTTCATATTCTCTCTATGCATGTCGGAGCGAGAGGCATAGTTTACTAGAGCGAACTCTAGTAGCGCTCCGAAGACGAAAGTTAGGCACACGCCGGTCCAGACATCAATGGCTTTGGTGTAGGACACGGGTGGCAAGGAGGCGTTGATGCCTGATGACTGAGTCGCCATCGTGAGTAAAGTGGTCACTCCTGAAACAGACAATACGTGATTAAAATACCAGTTTACCAGGCCAGATGTTTTAAGCCAGTTTCATGCCAAAGCGAAGAGAAAAAAAGAATAATAGAAAGAAAATACCTGGACCATACAATCAAACCTTAGGTTCAATTGGAGTTTTGGAAACAAATGATTAGAGCCTACCTATGAACTGCGCAAAGTATACCTACTAACTATATATGTTTAGTTGAATACTTTATCAGACAATATAAAGTCAATATTGCAGTAAGTAACTATTTTTTGTGAATCAGTAGGAAGGGAAAACAATATCCCAGAACATGACGCTTCTTGGAAACTCCCTACAAATAAGCATACAGTTCGCTACGAACAAGCTGTTAGAATTTGTGCACCGTGCTCTTTCCTAGAACTTGGTTCACGTGCTTGCTTCCAGTGATTGAATAGGTATTCATTTCAAATTACATAAAATAAAAATCAGGCAGTGCTGGCGTCTAGTTTAATTAATTACTTCCTAGAAACGTGGGCAGTTCGTTTCTAACATGAAATATCAATTGTGTTCTGGAATATTCAAATGCCCGCTTGCTTACAGGAATTCAAGCAATTTCAAAGACACGATGCCTTTGAAATTGAAGAGTCTATTGGATAAACCCTACTGTATAGCATTAGTTTTCTGAATAGATTGACTGCCTCTTCAAAACTTGTGACTACTTCGAGGAAGATGCGAAATTTATAATCAGAATAAATGCGATCAGAAATCTAAAATCTACAGGAACATAATTCTGTAGACGTTAGTGCACCTAACTGACTACCTAATCTTTCGAACTAAAGATACGATGCCGTAAGATGACTTTGATGAAACAGTTGACATTACCTAGTGATACTCTTGCAGGCACAGCTCCCTGATCAAGCCAGAAGGACACCCATGACACGATGACAAGCATGCAGCACGGAATGTAGATCTGGATGAGGTAGTAACTGAACTCTCGCTTAAATAGCAAGTCTACCTTCAGGCAACTGTATTCACCTGGAAGAGAAGCAATGTTATGATGATGGAAAACGAATTTGTACGTAGAAACGAAACGAACGATTTGTACGTAGTGCATTTCTAAATCCACAATTTCAGTTACGATCTTATGATCTATACTGTGAAACGTTGCTTAGAGTACGTGCGTTGACTCAGTGATGTTCCCTTCTCTATCTTACACTTGTAGTTTGACAGTTGTGCGACAGTGACAGGAATATTACTCAGTCAAAGCAACTAATGTTCTGTTTCTTGGCTTAAGGTTTCTCATGTTTTTTTTCTACTTCT
This sequence comes from Eurois occulta, assembly GCA_950022335.1. Taxonomy (NCBI): domain Eukaryota; kingdom Metazoa; phylum Arthropoda; class Insecta; order Lepidoptera; family Noctuidae; genus Eurois; species Eurois occulta. The sequence continues at coordinate 16,249,644 of OX465500.1, read as the reverse complement.
TTATATGGTAGCAACGTTTTAGCTGGAGCAGCCACTCGCAGCAACTTGACTTCTATATTTGCCACGCTACCTTGAAATCCTCTAAGAATTTGGAACCTATGGGCAGATGAGGATCGAAAACACTTACCGGTATTAGTCTTACTGTTGCAGTAATCAGTGAGGAACTTCTCGAGCGTGAACCGAGGTAGGTGTAAGTTCTTCACGACCTGGACAGGGTCGCCTTCTTTCCACAAGAATACCAAATCATCTGTGGTCCAGCCGTCTGAAAAGGAAATGTTTATGATGATGTGATTCGAAATAAAAACGGGAAATGGTTGTGAGGACCATCTAAAGATTGCTATAAATAAGGGGATTTAACAACAGTAAATGATAGTGATACTGTATAGCAATTCTTTTGTTTATGAACATCTTAGATAACCTAGAATTTTAATTCCCGAACAAAAGCTATTCTTAACTCATTACAAAAAAAACAATGACAATTAAACAAACACCTTTTTACAAATCCAAGGCAGTGTTTGTTTACAGGGTGATGAAAATCATTGCGATTCGTGAAGACGGCTCACAGCGTAGGGATGCACGATTAGAAATTATTATTTTTTACTATCCAGATCATACATAAGGCACGCAGGAGGATGATAAAAGTGGCTTAAAATGTTACCTAAAACTAGTTAACATAGATGGTGTTGTTGTTAGTGGGTCTACTTGCATTTGTATCGATTCGGATCGCAACTATGCGATACGATTTATATCGAATCGTATCGTATCGTCTTCTAGGATTGAAAGAGTCTAAGAAAAAAATCAGGAATACTTTTGTAATATTTTGTGTCCTCCTTTTGTTTTTGATCAGTCAATTCAGTAAATTTACTACAATGTGACACCATTCTTTCCGATACTGGCACTTTTGGAACAATCCAAGCAATTATTGCATTCGTTTGTATTTACCCAAAATATCGTAGTATCGCATCCTGTGGTATCGATACTGTAAAGTATCGTATCGAATCAGAACGTGCATCACTAGCTCAGTGTAAACAAGGCTATTTCGTAATGAAATGTAAACGGTACGCCCAAATATCTGCCGCAAACTGTTGGGAGCAGCTGGGCTAAGTAATTTTTGTACATGACATGTTGTTTTACCGTTGGTAAACGGTTATAGCTGGGCCATTATTTTCTTGTTTCGGTTAAATTAATTTTCGAGTCTGAAATTAATTAAATGTGATCTATTTAGTCTAGTCTTGTTGATATTTGACCTTAAAGATCGTTTATAATAAGTAACAGAATTATTGTTTCCATGTGTAATATTTGGAATGGGAATTCTGGCACTAAAATCCTTGCTTGCAGTTTTTAGACGAAATCAAAGACTTCCATAGAAGTTATCTGCTTCTAATAGTTTTAGATTTTTCGTCACAAATACATCCACAAGGTAGACCGACCACCCGGTGAAGATCATAGGAAAAGATAAAGGCGTCTTTGCGGCTGTACTTGGAAGAGGCCCTTCTCTAGCAGATGACTTCTTACGGCTAGATAATGAGGATGATGAAGAAAGCAAAAAATAATATACTCACAACTGGCCATCCTCAGCGAGCAGGTCTGTTTATCCAGGGGGTACAGCTTGAGATTCATGGGACACGACAACGTGAGAGAGATTCGGATGCTGTACAGCACGTTGCCATTGGGGAAGATACGGATGTACACGTTAGGCATGATGATGTTGTGGAAGTGGCCTTCCTTCTCATTTGAGAAGAACAAGTCAGGCATCCAGACCCTATTGGCTTCGGTCAGGGTTAGGTATTTGAGGCGGCCTGGGAAGAAGATAAGGATAAGTCAGAAAGTTATTTTAATACGAAAAGTACTATTGATGAGGGTCCCTATTTTAAATCTCGATTTGTATGGAAGCTATTGTTAAAATCAATCTTTAATACTGGTGGTACTTAGTACCTATATCTTTTTTTTACTAAATTTTTTCGACACATTCAGAAAATTCAATCCAATGGAGATATCCTCTAGGCAAGGTTTTATATCTTGATCACAAAGAATTTGGAACAATTTGGGGATTTAAAGTCTCAAGATTGGAATCTGCAAGAATGATATACTAGCGTTAATGCTCTTTTACAAGATTACGCTGGGATTGCAAACACACTTTAGCTTTTATTTATTGCATTGAAAAGACTCCACACAAAAATGTAGTCTTTGAGCATTTCACTGTATCGCTCGGAACCCGATCTTATACTTTCCTTAAATTCGACATTACACCTAGATGTATTGTTCTCTTACCTCCCAAGTTATTGAATTTCAGCCGTTCATCTAACCATTGCTCTCGGAATGTTAGTTGTACAGAGTATTCCTGAAAACATGACATCCAACTGTAGCAAGCTCTCGTTAAACAGAACAAATACATTGATACATTGTCAAAAGCTTCACACTTAACTATTTCGTGTGATTTTTCTGGAAACGTAGAAGAAACTGTTCAATATGATTATGGAGAAATTGATTCATGATTGCTCTAAATTACTAATATGTACAGTATTTACAGCAGTCTGGTGTCCAAGTCTTTTAACGGAATTACTGTTGCCATTTTGACAATATTTCAATGCAACATCAAGTCAGTATGCTGACCACATCTTCTCAGTCTGCTTTCTTAGCATCTGTGCATCTAAAAGCTTCATCACTTTAAATTTTATCTTTATCTTCTAGTCTTTTAGTTAACGCACAAAGCTATTTACTAATGACTTTATTTTACCAGTAAGCTTTTAACGTGGTTTTATTTGTGCCAATATCATCCTGTTTGGAAACTTCTTTTCCTATATTACACATAGTGCTAAAGTTACAAGTCAGTGCAAAAGTTTCCAACGAGGTGTTACTAGCACAACATGGTATACATATAGAAATATTACAACTAAGGGAAGGGACGGTGTCGAAGGTTCGCTCAATAATTAATTTGACATCAAGGCACAATGCAATAGAGGATCCCTCGACATCTCAGCAAGTCAAATGAATTATCGTACAACAAAAGCCGGCAGATGCTTACAGAAGAAGTTCGAACATGCTCACTCGAAAATTTACTTTTGGGCTCGAATTTCACAAGTGGTCACACTTACACAAATGTTAATGATAGAAAAGATGTTGGTGGATTTCACATAGACGATGAACTTAAAGATATCGGCTTCAAAATACATGTTATGAAGGCAATGATGGTCTCTCAACCTAATGTTAACTCCACTGGCCAAAATAAAAAAACATTCTTATCCAAAAGTGAACGTTCGAGCGTCATAATTCGAAGCAACATGCACAGAAGCGAAGCCCAGATCGAACTTACCGTTCCCAGCATTCGTCGAAGGAATGCTTAGTTACCTTCATGCACAATCGGCCAGTATAACTAGAGCTACGATACGTCTAGCTGTTGTTTGGGGTCGGGTGTCACATATTGGTGGGCAGCCACCGTTCCAAGCACGAAGGCGAGTGCGGGCGCGGCGGTAAGTCCCGATTACACAACACAAATTCACATGAACAAGACATATCAACAATTAATTACAATCAACGTACACGACCAAAATAGTTTTTATAATCTCCTCATCTGCGTGAAATCAATATAACAAGCATGATCAAAGAAATATAAGGAAAATAAATAAAATGATGGTGTCTGGTGCGGGCCGCGTCCCCGTGGTACCTACAAGCGTGTCCGGATTGTATCAGTTAGTACATTACGTGATTACATCTTTTGTTTCTAAGGCAATCGAGTTCAAATTGAATTTTGAACGTATCAGTGCTGTGATACCGAAGCGGTTGAGTTTGCTGATCAATAATTTAGTGCTATCTAATTTTAGTGCCAATAGTCCATCCTGTACGTGTTTTTACAGCTCGAGAAGCTCGCGCAGGAGCGCTCTCTAAATGTAAACAAAGAAAACAATAAGGAATAGAAAAAAAAAGAAACAGAAAAGAAAAATTTTACGAAGAAAATTAAGCGACAATTTTGATTATCAGTTAAATTTAGATGTAGGATTTATTGCTTAAACGTGGCCAGACTTAGAAAGTCTGAGTTTAAAATAAAATCAAAACATAAAATAAAATCATAATGTGCGCGGCACCGCACCACGGTACATTAATTTAGCAAAAGATTTAGTTAAACATTTAACTTTAACATTAAGGGTGGGTTAAATGATACATTTAGGAAAGGTAAAAGGAATGTGCACAAATAAAAGAAATCAAAAGAATAATCAAAGGGAAAAGAAAATAAACAAAAACACGAACACAATATTTACGAATAGCTTGAGAATGTTTAGCGTAGTGCAGATATTGCATAATATTTAATTTTCATTATAAACAAAGTTGACAAGACAGATCTAATACAGGGCGCGCTCCACTGCTGCCGCGGGCCGAGGAACTAGTGGGTGCCAACGGTAGAGCAGTGGATCGCGAAATCCCACAGAGAAATCTAAACTTTAGTTTATAATAAAAATGTCACAGATTACATCAGGTCATGTGAAAACACTCACCATTTTGTAATCATCTATTTTGCTGATGGACCGTAGATACATGTTGACATGGACTAACGTTGGCGCATAGCCTTAACGACAGAAAACAACAATTTAAATTTATATATTGTTTGTACCGCTTCATATAAAACACCTAACCATACTATGCGAGTGGCATCGTGAGAGAAGTACGCAAGTTGGTGATAATGTTAGATGCTTAAAGATAATAATGAAGTGGAGCTGATCCTGATCCCCTCAACATCAGATCTGGGGGTTACTATGACGTCTTCAAGCAGGAGTAATTCCAGTGTGGAAAAGAGACAGAGGTATACAGGTCGACTAGCGCCATCTCTTTCCCACACTGGAATTACTCCTGCTTTAAAGGGAATGCTCCAACCAGCCCGCGAAATTCAAAATTTCTTGGGTTTTTTGCAATTTGCAGGCATTTTTGTTTTTTTTTTGTTCCTACGCCTTTATGAACTTGGAGGGTTGTATTGGTGATTTTGATGATTATAATTCTGTAACTACATACGTCTTACAGCCGCGAATAATATTTTAATCAACATACAACCTAGCACTGGCCTGCAAATTGCAAAAAACGCAAGAAATTTTGAATTTCGCGGGCTGGTTGGAGCATTCACCTTAAGACGTGATAGTAGGCCACGTGAGCAGGCTGATCAGTCCATTTCATTAAAGAAAGCTAATGCCCCGTCAGATGAACTCATAAGGACAACCAGCCAGTCTAAAATTAAAAAAGAAACAAAACTAAAAACTATAATGACTATATTTGTTATTCTATGTATAGGTTAGTTTTAGATGATAAATAAAGCTAGGATTATACCAATACTGGCGATCTAGGAAGTAAAGACGCGCGTCTAAAAACGATTTTGGTCGTCAACACCAAACGGGATTAAAGAGAAATCGAAAGGAAAAAATAAAGAATAAGAAAAAATGAACATTACACATAGTGTCGGGTAAATCACTCCCAGTCAACAGGAGAGAGTTGCCCATTCATTTGACTTGTTTCACCGGAATCGTGGATACAGAGAACTTATACGTTTGTAACACTAGTAGCGGCCCAGTCTGTCCTTATTGACTTACCATTGTGACGTCATCGATCTTTGATATACTTCGGACAAATATATTGACGCTCACTACCGCTGGCCCATCTAAGTACCAAGCAAAATATATGATAAATCACGGTATTATTATGATACTACGGCCTAACATTAGTTTGTGAATGCGCGTTATATCATCAGTCTAGCGACTCACCTGTCCACCTGTAAACATAATGTACACTATGCTCATGAATGATCCGACAGAATGATCACAAACGAACATAAATATAATTGTGATCAAATAAAACCTCTAACATTAAATCAAACGACATTGGGTAAAAACAAAACGCTGCAAACAATCTTTAATGTCGGCTTGTCAACGAGAATTTGTGTTAGTGTAATAAAGAGCAGTATATTTTAATTTATAAATAAAATAAACAACTGAAAATGTTACATAAATATATAAAAAGAAATTGTTGTTAAAACATAATTGTAACTTCATAAAGGTCATTATTATTGCTCATCTAAGCTGGGGTTATCTAAATTAGTAATAAATTATCTAGAATGACATTAATAAAAGAAAAAAGCTTTTTAAATAAATTAAAAAAAAAATAAGAAGAGAATAGTTTATGAAAAATGGTGGATTTATTATTTTTCGCCTCTAACCGATCTAATATTATGAGTATATTCGCTATGTTTCTTATTATTTCTGTACTCCATTAATATAATTATATTTTGCGTTACAGTTTTCTTAATGTCGATATAAAAACGCTATATCACGTTTCGGGGTTGGGAGAACACCGTCTTGGAGGGAAAACATGGCGTGTGCCGGAAATTAACATTTTGTTTTAGAAAGCTGCGTGGTTCTTGATAAATAGGGTTTGTTTAGTTTGTTCAGCGTTAATCTGGATTAAGTTACCCGTCAGAGTGAATTTAGTATTTAATTTATTTATGATTTTAATGGAAAGTTCATTTACCTTCTGTTTACAGTTCAACCTACATGCTCGGTTATCGCCATGATCTGGTGAATTTTCTGATTGGACTGATTTTTAAGACAGCTTGGATTTACTATTATGTATGTTAAAATACCCTACACTTTTATAAATTTTAATAAATATATCGACAGCCCGAATTGAGATAGGGTTTGACATTTTAACACAAGACTTACTTTATTTCGAGCAATTAAATGAACCATAGCATCTTTCGGGAAATTATGCTTAGAATCGTGACTTTTATTTAGGTACCTACGTCATTTTGCTGAACCTAATGCATTCAAAAAGACATTTCCATCGACAATCACGTATTTCTGAGCCTTCTTAATATTTGGAATATTCCACTTGAGATGAAATCTTCGTCCAAACTCTCTAGTGGTTTTATAGAATAAATAATAAAATATTGCTCCTAATAGCTTTCTAACGATGCTATCGGTTTCAGCTTAAACGTATTCGATATTCCGCCTTAAATGTGCACAAATAAAGTTCAACTATCCATTTTTTTTTAGTTAGATCTGATAATACCCATGAATCAAGTCTAGTTTGTAAAACCGGATCAATAGTAAATTGTAATTACTGGATATAAAGCTATACAGTATTTGATATTTCGTGACAATTAGTTTTATTTTTTTTCAAACAAATCGTTTTGATCGCGTGATCCGGATATTTTATCGATTATTTTAATAGCACTGCAACATTTTGTTGAGTAACTGATAGATGTAGTGTCACGAAACGTGTCAAAGGATAACTTTTAAAAAGTATACTCCAATGCCATTGTTATTGAAAAAGCAAGTTTACTGCAGATGTTTAAAATATGATATAAAGGGTGTAAAATACGCCTAAACGAAACCGAAAAGCACTTGTTCTCCCCGTCATTGCGAGATTTTTTTGTTCTAGACCTAGCAACCTTCTAGTTACGGAGATATTGGGGGTCAAACTTTTACAATTTTTTAATGTAATATAACTAAACTTTAAATACCTCCACGACCCCCGTTATATCCAATGCATCCATCAGCACAATGTTTTGACTGCGTTACATTGAGTCCTACCTTCAAACGTGATTTGTCATTCCAAAAAAAAATTGTTTCCCAGCAATAATTTTTGCGTAGAGTTACTTAGTATGATGTACAGAATGCTTGGTTAACGGGTTCGAGAAGGGTCCGTTTACAACTTGTATTTTGTAGCCTCTATCATACTTATTAATGAAGTTAGTTTTCCTATTTTTGACATAATTATGTATGTTTACAGCGTCTTTGTTTTCCCTATATTTGTTGAAAGCGGTACACTTTTTTTTTTTTGCAAAATAGCTCGTTCATTTGACAGTTTTATTGTTAATTAACTGTTAAGCTAGCCATATAAATTACCAGTATACGCCAGCTATGGGACACCTATCAAGTTAATTAATAAAACTTAACAATAACACAGAAAATAAAAAATATTATAATAACAAGGATTCAATTGGGACACCAAGAAACTCATCAGCAAAATAAAATGACAGCACATGAAATATAGAAACAAATTCCATAGATAAAAAATAATAATTTTAATGGAAAATAAAATGAAGGAACTGCTCTCTCTCGTTTACCGAAACACGCCCGCTCCCGTACGGAAACAATGTTAAATAGGCTGTAACATTTGTTTCTCATGTTTTCATACGTTCAAATTAAATATTAATTTGTCCAAGATCGTAATTATGAGCAAAATGTACGTGCCTTACCTAAAAATAAAATAATGCCAATAAAAAACCAAAAAAAGAAAACAGCAAAATTTTGAATAATTTTTTTTTAAACTATTTTTGTTATTACGTGCCAATCTGCCTAATTTAGGTCTTCATAATCTAAATTTATTTTACCTAACTAAATTTTCCTACTTATGTATTTCAAAAAGTGCAGGTACGAGCTTGGAAAATTAAACTCTTAATTTTTCCTCACACTGAAGTCACAACGATTGGTCATTCTAATTTTTTAATTATATAAACAAACGCTACAACCTCTTTACGCCCATAAAGACAAGACAGCAATCTATGATCATCCAGGAAAAGAAAGGACAAGGATCTATATTGGATTGAGATTTCCGACCACGTTACCGTCAATCCAATACATTTCATTGATTTCCCAACTCCTTGATGGTCAAAGGCTGTGGTCTTGTCCAAGGGCACCTTATACTGTTGATCTAACGGTACTAACATTAAATATTACGTTTCTATCTCTCTGTCTCGTTACTAACCATCTTTATGTCGCTTATAGTGGTAATACTTCTCACGAACAGGTTTATATTAACTACAGCTGGGCCATCTGTTAAAACGTTTCAGACAAATCAATAAAAAAAAGTTTAGAGTCCTACCAGCCAGTCCATTTAACAATTAAAATTGTATCAATGAGACTGTCGATGTCGCGTTAATCAATCATTCAGAAACAACCAATATTCCATTCAGTCAATTCGAATAATCAATTGATTTAATTATGTTATAGTATTCAGTTAGATTTATTAGAACTAAATAAGTATAAAAGCAAAGACGAAAATATTATGACACAAGCAACTAAGAAAGGCGATGGTGATGAAGATACCAATATAATTAATGACGCGGTCGAAATGACTCAATCAATTCCAGACCAAATTATTATTTCATTTTGATAACTTACTAGGGCGAAAAGCGATTGTTTTCGAACATGTCTAGGTCAAAACGATTTGAGTCTAATCTAATGTATAAGGAAATAGTAACCGTTCGCGTGTTAGTTAACACATAAATAATTCAAACGTTAGTTTCCATACGTAAATAGGTGGCCCGAAAAGGAAATTAATACTTTATTAATAACATTGTAGCCGTTGGAATGGGAACTGGTTATTATTTCTGTGTAATCAAATTAAAGCTTTCACGATTTGTTAATCATCGATCGGAGTTAATTTGAAAAAGAAAATTTTGAAATTATCGTGTTCTCTGCTGTAGAAGTACTCGATGTACCTGAAGATCTGTTAAAAGAAAATAAAATGATCGCCAAATCCGTAATTTTGAATGAGAAAAATGACAAAATTAAAATCAATGAATCTGAATAACCGTTTTTGAACAAAAAACCTTTTAAAGGTAAGTTAATGTAGAATAAAAGCGTTTCTCAAACGTGAAGCGAATGAGTTGCTAGTGAATGGTTGAAAATACACAGTTGACAGCCGGGTACACCGCAAATAGAAAGCTTATAAACAGGGCTGCCGACTTATCTAGATGATAATTTGATTCCTAAAATACAGTATATTATAAATACCCTTAAACACACGAGACTAAAAGAAAATATAGCAAAAAGTGTTATAAGACCCAACAATCTTACTTACTATTTAAATGCGAAACTTTGGATGGATGGATGTTTGTTACTCAATCACGCCAGAACGGCCGAACGGATCTGGATGAAATTAGGCACAGAGATTATAGTCTGGAATAGCACACAAGCTATTTTTTATTCCGGAAGTACGATCCCCTGGGCAAAACCTGAATTCGACGCGGGTGAAACCGCGGGAATAAGCTAGTATACTGATACATAGAAAGAACCTATAACTTTAGAACTTAAAGCTTTAGCTTTAACTAAAGGAGAATTCAATAACAAAATCTCTATCGACAATAACCTAGAAACTCCTGCTATCCGAATCGTTTTTCCATAAGACCAAAGCGAAAGAACTATTAATCTCAAGCTTCCAACTGGACCTGGGATTTTTAGAGCATGGATAATTGATTCAGATGCATGATAGCCCTGACACATTAGAGAGGTGATTAATGAAACTGGGGTCTATTTAGGGTCAATTCAATGGTAGCAGACGATGGGGACAATGGCAGGAACTCTATTGGAAACATGTGTGATTAATTTAAGGATATTGTTGAAGAAAATAATTAGGTGTGAACCGTACCTGGTAAAAAAATTTCGATTTAAAACGACAACCGAAGTTTAGGTAATTTATCAATGTGTGTCAGCTTTGTTATTTTTTTTCAAACAAGTTTGCATTCCCGGTAGTCACTTGTTATTTCTCCAAAATCTTAAACAAGCCTTCAAATATTCTAACACTCCAACAGTTTAACAAGATGAATTGTTAGCAATTCATGTCCTGTAATTTCTTCATCGTCATTCTTCATTCTTGCCCAACATTCGCCAATAAAAGTTCCAACGAGGATCCTGCCATTTTGCATTATACAACGTTTATTCAATTTCGCATTCACATCTTAAATGATAGATTGGTTCTTTTTAGATTCACAAATAAATTCTTTGAAGACTGAATGTGAATCATATTCAACTATACTTAGGAGGGAGATGTGTTGACGAATGATTATAAAAACTCTTTGGTAAGATTGTTGATTTTTTTGAATTTTGCAAAGAAAAGTCTTAAACTATGATTTAAGAAATGTCATAAGGAACCTGTTTGTAACCCCAGATAAAATGGAGCAAGAAAAATAAAAATGAAACAAATAAAAACGTGCCCAACGATAAGTTTCCATCCTTTTACTTGTACCCGCTAACTCTGCTGACTTTCACATTTCCACAAACCTCTTACAATCTAAATGCCTTTCCATTAACGTGAAAACTGTACAAAATCATAAAAATCACTCTTAGAGCGCCAAGAAATGTTTTTCCATTACAGATTCCCGCGTAAAGCTGCAAAAAGATGGCGGAAAAAAAATTGCGGCGTGATTTATGGTTTTCACGTAACGTTCCGCTTTTGTTGCGAAATGAACTTGGAAATTACGAGATGTAGCGCCTGAGTGGCACTTTGATGCTTTTTTGTGTATCACTTCAGAATACTGATCTTGCTGTTGTAATATTTTTGATAAAATGTTTCCCAGAGGTACAGATAAGATAGGTACTAGCGTGGACCAAAAAATAGAGATGTTTTAGATAATAATTAGTTTTCATTACTTAGTTAAGTACAGGCAACAGCTATCAATATTCTGTCCAAAACGTTAGTAAACATTACCTAATCAATCATAGATACATATGTACAAGTATAACGGTACGATGTATTTTTCCGCATTATCAAGCTAATGTGTTCCGACAGCCAGACAAATGACTTCCCTTCAATACCCAAGATATTAGCTAAAAACCTTTCAAAGAATCATCCACACACTATAGGAAAAAAGCTAAAGAAATATATGAAGTAAACAAGGCTGATGCAAACTTGGAACTTGAGAAAACTGTTTAAGTTACTGAAAAGAATCAAAATGTTGACGCCACATTGATTCAAGAAGTTACTGATGATCTTACGTATCTTATGATATAGTTAATCACAGGTGATGAGCAAAATCCAGTATCGAAACAAGGAAAACATAACCGTTTTGGTGAAGATAGCTAGGTAGCCTAAACAATTAGCCACTAGAAGCCAAATAACTAACTATTAAGAATCACTATTGTAAGTATACTTCTCAAATAGCAGTAATAAAAAACAAAATATTTGAACAACTGCCAAAAGTAATGACCGAATAATCCGATGACATTGGCTAAAATGCAATAATTGAACTTTTATTCAGTGAAGAAGAAAAAAACTGTTACTAAAGACTCAGATTACGACAGTGAGCCTATCACTATCAAAATACGCACATTCCCCGGTTTATTTTAAGTCACATTTTCCTTTCGACGTAGGTATGTACATTTCTTATGTTCACATGTGAACGACACATTCCGGAGGTGAATAGACGAGAAATGCAGCATTGCTGATGCCAAATTGATTGCTATTCAGTCTTTCTAAAAAAATAGTGTGGAGACGCCTTTTTACGTTATATTCAATTATATTTTAAGAGCCAGTAGGTAATTGTTGTATTTAAGTAAATATTTCATTAATGTTAAAAATAAACTATAATTTACGATCTTAGGTTGTTACTTTCGATAAAAACGATTGAAACTAAATTAAAAATAGCATAGTCATGTACACACACCAGCACATCAAGCTACTCGAAACTGTCAAATTTTCTCAATCAACCTTGAACCTTATGCTTTACAGATAAAGTTGAAAATCTATTAAAGTAATTTGACAGATTGTAGTAGCTTGATGTGCTGGCGTCTGTACATAAAAAACAAAAAATACCTTACATAGTAAGCGTCTTTTGTAAACCTTTTAGAGATGGAAAACAAAATTCTTATCATTTAGTCAGCAAGTCAACCAATTTGAACTCTATTACGTTATATTACAATTCACTGTTAAATGTTTCTATTAGCTTTGGTTCAGGTGTGGTTAAAGCGACAGCGGTTACTCTATTAGCAAAATTAACTGTTATAATCGGCTTCAATAATATTCCTTCCTATAACTAAGAATTTGTTAAATATTGTATAAACATCCCCAGGTCATAAACTTTTTGAATAACACTACCCTTCTTGCATTATTTCTTACAAAATGCACAATTTAATTTGAAATTAGGTCTAGCTCAGGTATTATTTTAATACTGCGATCCTGACCTTTAAAAATAAAGAGGTTGTGTTAATAAATTGCCATTACCACTAATAACCGAATACCATTTCACACCATTCTACACTTCATTCCCATTCACGAGTGCCAAAAACTGATAAAACACATCCGGGAGTGCAGAAAATGATCCATACCTTGCCAACTTTGGGAATATGTGAACTGCACTACATGTAGAAGAGCTCTCATGGATGACGGACGAAGATAAGACACTAACAGGTGGAGTAAACAAATGACTAATGGAAGATGCGGTTGTTTATACAAGCATTAGACGCTTTGACTAAGCCATCAAGGAGGAGGGAATTCGTCACACATTTGTAAATGAGGCCAGAGGGACATCCGTCTTACTTGAAGTTGATTTGGCAGACGACGAGGAAATTGAATTTAGTAGTCGGTAAATATGGACTGCCATGTGTGACTATGCCATTTGAACAAATGAGGGATATAAACACTAGTATGATTAAAAAACAAGCACTGTTACTACACATTATAGCGGTATCCTGTTAATAGGTTATGAAGTTAATATTGGCAGTTCAGAAGCCGACCCTATCATTGATGGGAAAAGGTTAGGCAGATGATGATAAAGTATTGTTTCTAGATTTCAAGTAAAGTTTAAAGTCGCCAGAAATACATATTATATGATCTTGTTTTATTAACTCTAGTACCAGTAGTTTGAGCAATTGATAGCAAAGACCAATGTTCAACTATGGATTATTAGACGCTGAAATGACGTAGAGTAAAAGGCCTTTTACAAATACTATCAGACTTATCATTAATCTAGTAGAAATTGTCAGTAAAGGCAGCGACGCCATTGAAACTGACAACGATAAATGGTTGTCAAAACTACTCGAAGATGGTTCCCTTTTCTTTGTTGGACTTGTAGAATTCTTTACACAGGTATTCCTTACAAAAGCTGGCTTCAGCACTAAGTGCTCTGTCCCAATACGAAATAGATTTATCATCGTTGCTTTATACAAACTTACGACCTAAGCTTTTAACAGAAATAGGGGCAATAACCTAATGTAACCTTGCTTTTAAAATATATGAAAATCGTCTGAGACAACATATTCTAAACCTATCTGATCTGAGATCTCACGTTTTGCTACAACAGTTCCTTTAGTCATCATCATCTGCCTAGCCTTTTCCCAACTACGCTGGGGTCAGCTTTCAGTCTAACGAGTTAGTACTACTCATTATAATTTATATGGAATGCTGAAAGATCTACCAATAGAACATAACATATTTTTTTTACTTTGACGGGAACGAAACCCCGGACACATTAATACTATTGCGTAAGCTTTGTTATATGTCAGTAGGTAGATCACTCCCACAAGACTTCATCTTTATATCTAGACCATTATCAAGTTTATGATTTCCGATACTGGTGCGTCAAAGCAATAAAGACATATATTCAAAATGAGATAACATCATTGTTATAATGCAATAACTTCCTTTGTACTGAACAACCACATACTTTATTTTTTACCATTAAGTCTACTAACCCCCCCTATCATTAGAACCACCTACATTCCTTCCTTCGTCACCTATCAACTCCAACCTTCCTTCTACCAATCTATTAATAAGTTAGGAACAGGTATGTCTGTTCATATCCTTTTGAAATGTCAGCTCTAGCATTGCAAACAATGTTATTCATTTCTCAATCACCTATACACTCTAGACCTCCCTCCTTCCAAACTATTCACTTCATTACACTCATTACTCATAATCTTACCTTCTCCATCATTTCTATCATCCCCAATACTACCTCCACCTATCTTCCACCACCTATAATACATATCCCCTTCTTTCCTATCAGGTTTGTTAACCCTAGTCCTGCCTACCTAACCATCGCTTCGACCACGGACCTTACGAAGCTCAAAGCCAAGCGTTCCTCACCAGTGCCGTTAATTCCCGAGGGCCTGATCCTGGCGTCGTACCGCCCTGGGCCCAGGATCTGATCTAAAATCTGCTTCTCTTTCTCCCTGAAGTTGATCTTCCCACCGTTCATGCATCTGTGAATAGAAAATGAATTGAGTTTTATTTTTAACATTATTGTTCTATGTCTCCCCAGTTTAACCTTTAAAACTCAAGATTTTCTCGAATCTTGAAAGTTTTTACTAAAATACTATTTTAACAATCCGTAGTGACTGGTCACAGATTTATGTTGATGAAGATTCATTTGTACCTTCAAGAAATGTTTGATGCTTTGGACATCTACGTTTTCACGTGGAATATCTTCCGTACATAAATTAAAGTAAGTAGATTTATTTATTGCCGCCAAGAATTTCGAGTTTCTGAGGAATGTTTAGAAGAGATATTTAAATCACTAAGAATAATACCAGTGTTTATTTTTCGCGCGTTCCAGGCATAGATTAATATGTTGTGTGAGAATATTGTGTCACAGATTACCTCATATTTACTACTGAGGTAAAATAAAAAAAATATATTGAGTAGTAGAAAACGGGGTAAGTTATTTTGTTTATTTATTTATTAAGTTTGGGAAAACAAACAGTAGTATATTACGCAAAAACAGTGTTGGTTTAAAATTAGACGTAACAAATATACTACTCATAACATTTTCCACAGATTATACATTAAAAACAAACTGTTAGCAAACGTTAACTGTAGCAGGGCTAACTTAATGAAAAAAAAAAGAAAAACAAAATATCTGAACGTTACAAAGGAGTGAAGTCACTAAATATTTCTAATCGATGGATTTGTAAGTTTTTAGGGTCTGCACCCAAACCAAAATCCAAATAACCCGTTGGCACCTTTGCCACCCAGCAACGGTGATAACGGTACCCTATTACTAAGGATCTGCTGTCCGTCTGTCACATGTCTGTATCTTTTGTAGCGTAATATGTAGACACTTGATGTCACAGAGTATGTACATAAATTAAAGTAGTCCGCTATAACAAGAAATAATAAATTTAAAATTAAGTTAAAACGCCGGAAAAAACACATTTATTTTATTTGCATTCGGGGACTCCCACACAAAAAACTTTTTTATTCCGGTGTTTATTTATGGAACCCTTCGTGCGCGATTCCGACTCTCACTTGGCTGGTTTTTATAATAGGTTAGGTCAACAATAGCATTTTCTAGTGATAAACAAAACGATTTTTGTGATTTTGATGACTATTTTTAGCATATACTTCAAACATTAAATTATAGGTATATATTACACATGGAACCATAATATAATGCTACTGAGCCAGTATGAATATGTGATCACCCGGTAGACACGCATGACAATAAAATGCTACATTTAACAGGATTATGGCAACCATATGTGGTACTCCTTAGGTGATAAATCTAATTCTATATTGCTATCAATGAAATATAAAAATAGCGACGTAGGGATCTTCAAGACTATAAAAAAATAAACTGTATTTCCTTGTGTATTTAAACCGCTTTTCTTCAAGGTACTTCTTACGGTACATATCAAAATGTCGTCTGCACTACGCCTCATTGAACTGAAAAATTACTGTAATTTTTCAGCACATGAGAATTTTGTGCCAAAACGAAGCTGTATGCTGATGACACGGAGATAAGAAATTATAAAAATAGCCTACCTAACAGTTTGTTCTAACCTCTTTTAATTTAAGAGTATAGTGCAACAGTTAGCAAAATGGGCGCATCTGCGGAAACAAAATTAACGGAAAAAAGGTCTTTCTAGAAAAAAAAAGCCGCATCTGTGTAGTTAATAATTTTTCCCCGTGCGTATTCTTCAGAAGTGCCAGTAGGAATTATTACACAGGTAAAACTGACTTCTAATATGTTAAAGAAGTCGCAGCACGGTGTTGAGCGGACTGAAATAATTTACTAGGGACTAATCCTAATTTATTTTATCAACATGTCACTTCAGTTTGGTTTAACATCGTTTGTTTTGACAACATGTCTTACAATGGCAAATTTTCGTTGTATAAAACAACAGAGATTGATCAAACGTAAGATAAATAATGGCAGTGAAAAGATGGAAAATAATAACTAATAAAATGTCTATCATTTCTCGGATTTGGATGTATTTTAAAAAGTTAGGCTGCCTCGTTGGTCGCAAGCGCGACTGCTAAGCACGAGGTCCTGGATTCGATTCCCAGGTCGGGCAAAGTGTTATTGGGTTTTTCCATCTGGATTTCTCACTAGCAGCCACGGAGACCGGTGCCCGGTTGATGGCAATAAACTCGCCCCGTATTACATGGGACTTAAACATAACTGGTGAAATGTGGGTATCCTATTAAGGACACCTCTGCGTGACCCTTCGAGGTTACAGGCGTGATGTTGTGTTTAAAAAGTTAACGTGTTGAAGCAGAGGCAGGTAGCTAGTTTAGCGTTGAATAAATAATTGTGGGTGTGGACCAGACACAAACTTAAAGAAACATTGTTTTAATAATTTATCTACTTTAATAACAAGGCAATCGTTTATTTTAAATAATTAAAATACCAAACTGGAGTTAAATACTACTTACTGACAGTACTTATATGTTGACTGTTTTAAAGTCTTTACAATATACATTATCTTAATGGATATTAGATTATTCGATTCATTGTGTTTCAGCATTTTGTATGTTAAGAGTAATTTGCTACAGTTCTGATTTTAATTAAACAATTTGCTCAATAAAAACGATATAAAACTGAACCGCTTCTCCCCGCACCGGCACAAGATCTTCGCCACCGCCCGTCCGCGCGGACGAGCGGTGGCGAGTGAGAATCGCCGTAATCGACATTTGCTGCCTATAGATACCTATAAAAAATTGCTTACGTTGTTCAATTTGCTATACAATCCTAGTCAGCGGGTCTAAAATGGCCACTTTGACAGAATCATATTAGGATAATAATATGAATCACGTTACAATTCTTAAAATGGTCACAAATTGACAATTCATAATATTATCTGCGTTTAATTCATATCACGCAATTCATCTGTCAGACACTGGTTTGACAGTTTTGTATGGAGATTCGTAAAATGGTCCACTTAATATGAATTCCTTTACTGTCAATAAGCAGATTCACAAGAAGATAGTCGAGAGCAAAATCTTACAATTCATTTTACAGATTTTGTAAAGAAATATTGAAATAATGAAATATTTTAGACTTTACGAAATTGACAAAGGTGAAAAAATTGCTGGGACAAGAAAATAATATCTAAAAACTAGAGGTTACACCAAAAAAGGGTCCAATAATTTATTGAATGTACCCGCAAAGTAAGGGTACCTTATTAGCGTGAAATACGCAATGGCGAATAAAAGATATTATTGATTTTAAAAGTTCCACATTAATTTGTTTAAGTTTAATAGACATTTTCAACTTGATAAAATACTCTTTTCTGTAAACCACACCACCGATTTCTCAAATAATTAAAAAAACATTTTATTTGTCTACTCATTTCAATGTCAAATTGTCAACTAATTAGCATTTTTCCAGGAAAAAAATTGCAGTTTCGTTTCTTATTATTGAGTTTTCAACTGAAATCGTTGTTTTAGACTTGGAGTTTCGATTAATTCAGTTACTGAACAGCAACATGGGTTTTATTAACGAAGTACAATTTGCCTATGCCATTCGGATTTTGTTTGGTGCTTGTTGATTCCATTTCCATGAGATTTTCTAATGAAAGATCATCCCAACCGAAGTCAATGAGTCACAAGAAACCTGCCGATTGAGATCGGTGAGGATAAATCGTCAATCGGAATAATTTTATCGTATTTAACTACATACGAGAGGGAAAAACAGGCGTCATTTTGTACGTGAACTTCCAAGTAGCTAAGTGCCATAATCTTGAGTAGCTGAATATATGTGTAATATAATCATAATGAATAAATAACCAATTATTAGTCTCTCCTTTTTTTAACTCTTCTTTCGCGCCTACCTAACTTGCATTTGTAAGTAGGTACCACCTACATTATTTTAATAGAAGGCGAGCCTATTGCCATAGACCGAGCACAATGCTTCAGGCTTCGGAATACTAGTTTATCCTAGTAGGTATAGGTCACCTACAGAATCAGTACCTACAAAAAATCATTAATAATGTACCTTCATCAAAAACTAAAAAAATCATCTCCATCAGGGATCTTAGACAACTATGCGCATGTTGCCAGGCTAAAAAATTTATCTTTATCATTTCGAATTCCCTTTTTGAGGGCTTATTTGGAGTCTTTTAACTATGCGATTATTGTCTTTTGATGAAATAATGTTTAAATCACTGAAATGCTTACAAAAAAATTATTGTATTAATAAAAACTGAAAAGAAAAAATAACCGGTAAAAATACGGTCTTTATTTTTTCACGTGGCAAGGTTTACAACAAATATGATTCTGATAATGAAATGAATTGAGTGTGATTCAGCTAATATGTGTCACCATTTTACGATAATAAGAAGAATTGCTAATGATCTGCTGGGAATTCGGAAAATGAATTACTTTTAGAGGAATTGCTGAAAGTGGCCTTTTTAGATCCCCTGGACTGCAATTAAATAATAAGTATACAAACTCTTTGGTAGATAAATGAACGGCGATGTGCGAAAATTACCCAGTTGGTCGAGTTGTGGGCGGACTTGGGCGGACGATATGAATGAACGTCTAGCAAATAAAAATGTGAAGTATTTATTACTCTGTCTACGTTAAAAATAAAAAGAGTGTGCGATATCATAGACTCGGCAAAAAGGTCCTAGACAAGGTGACATTCTAACAGTTACAGAAGAAGTACAGTTGTTAAAACGACGATGGTAATGTCAAAAATGTTTTGGATTGTCAAAACTGACCGAAGAACTTCGTTAAGAAATGTTTTTCTTTTGTCAGACTATTCCGTCTCACTGCTGGTCTCTATATTTCTTTCCAACTTTCTGTGTTTTTTGGAGTATGAGGAACATGGTGTAAAGTTCCTCAGAACTCCATTGGAAAGTGAGGATCCTATTACTTATTGATGTTAGTTCTTTGTGATAAATCAGATTAAATAAGTCATTATACGCCTTCTAATATCGTCGTTGTACTGCGAGAAGTCACTAAGTGACATTTTTAGCTAAAATGAGTTAATGATGTCAAAGTGTTTTTAAACCCATTATCTACCATATGAAAAGGTAAAATACCGCTTTTTTTTAGTATTTTAGATAATACGAGAATGTCAGAACTACATAACTACTTGTTAAGGCAAAAAACCAGCTTATGAAAATTAACTAACGGTAATTGAGTAATTTATGCCAATTTTTCTTACTAACTTTTTCTCAATAACTGGGGCTTCCCTGCTCACTAATGTTACTTAGTTACTTTTCGCATTCAACATATTCGTTGAGAACCATTGTAACGTCACTTAGGTATTTTTTGCAGACGAAAGCTTTACATTAGATGAAGTTAAATGTCCGATAGAAGTCACCAACAACACTTAATTGCTTTTTGCACACAATATTATTCGAGCCGACCCTCTAAATGGCTCTTAGTGATTTCTTGCATACCTAAAGCTTTGAATGAAATACAATTCTGTTGTCCGGTAAAAGTCATCAACAGATCTTAAGTATTTATAAATCAATGTAATCGCGCGTATTTTTCGGTCTTTACGTTCTAAAAATCTAACTATTGGACATTAATTAAAGCAAAACCACTCGTATTGCAGTAACTTAGATTTGGGTAGGTACTCGTACAATTAGATTTGCGGACCCCTCCGGTTTGCTGACATCTCTTTGAGGCGCGCGTGGAACACGAACGCGCCACCGACATGGCCTGTCGTCATAAGACGGACGGACGGCGAGCTAGCCCATTACTCACCGTCCACAGGCCCGCCTACAGTGGCCGGGAGCCACAACGTGGCCTCCGACGCCCGGGCCGTCTCCCGCGGCGGCTGGGACGTGAGGTTCTCTCCCTCTCACGTTCCGCCACCTCCTTCGCTAGCATGACTGCTTCGCAGAAGGAGGTTCCCCATTCCCTCTCGCTCCGGACCATGGATTGAACCAGGGCCGGAAGCGAGAGGTCGCCGCCGCCAATCGCCGCAACGAGGACACGGTGGTGCTCCGCCGTGTCCTCCGGGCGATCCTCGCAATGGTGACACCTGGGCGTTTCCTCCCGCCTGATTCGGCGCAGGTCTCCCGAAACAACCGTGTCCGGTGAGGACCTGCGTCAGGCGGAAGGTGAGGGCGCCGTGGCGCCTATCTAGCCACTCATCTAGGAGGGGACTTATCGCCACTATTGTGGCGTGCCCTGGCCAGTCACCATGAGATCGCGCCCGAGGTCTGTCCGCTCAGCGGCAATTTGCCGCGGCAGCGGAGTTTCCCCCCGGCGTAGTGCCTCCGCGTGCAACTCGTGAAGGCGCGCGAGGACTATCGCCTCTAGATCCCATGGCGGCAATCCGGCAAGGAGGCTCGCCGCCTCGCCGGAGATAGTGTGGTACCCACGGACTAGCCTTACGGCTATCACCTTTTGGGGCGTGTTCAGGTAGTAGGCGGCTCGCTGCCTCAAGGAACGCGCCCACACCGGGGCCCCGTAAAGGGCCATGGACCGCACGACCCCCTCGTAGAGCCTCCGGCAGGAGGCGTTTGGACCCCTCAGGTTGGGCCGCTTGAAGGCAGCCAAAAAGTTAGCTGCTACATTGATTCGGAACAAAACCATTACTCAAGTTGGCAAGAAGGGACAGTACGAAAAAACGAATCATGGCGTAATAAAATTCCGTTAAAAATGACTAGACGCAAAAAAGGTCCTGCATGGTGATCTGCGAGCTGGTGAAATGATTGTGCCTAAAGCGTATTCGTCAAATCTAACCAATTACACAATAAAAAAAAAAAAACTTTTAAACCTATGCCGAACGGACATCATACCGGTTGAATTCCATTCATGGTTTCAATCTTTGCCAACTACCAACCAGAAAGGCTTCCAGAACCAGACACTTTCGAAGATACTGATGGAGACGATACTTACAGATTAGGAAATGAATTAAAAACCAAAGATTGTATCGTTTTATATAGCTAAGGATGATAAAATATTATTTAAACAAAGATGACGTGTTGCGTTTTTTGAGCTTCTTTATTTTGTAATAATTTTCGGTGTGTTTATTACTAAACGTAATGTAAAGTACTTTATTATGTTTTAACAACTTTTAAACTTACGATTTGTACTCATAGTTAATAGTTATAATTGAAACGGGCCTAAATCGCGTATTGATTAGAAGGTTTAATAATACCGTGGTCACTTGGGTTGACTGACACAAAACACAATAGTTCAAGGAATTTATTAAACCTTATAAACAGTTCGCGATTTAGACCCGGTTCAATTATTTATCATTATGAACTATTAAAAATAGTTTAATTTTGTATGCTGAGTTTATTTTTATATAGTGTGCTGTTTTTTTTTGTATTAAATAACTGTTTTTTACTTTGATATTATAATTTTTCTTTCTAAACCACCTTTAAGCAGTAGTCACTAATTGCTTACTATCTGAAAAAAAGCTGTACTAAAAATTAATTAAGTAACACAAAAAGTTAATCAACTAACCCAAATTACATATTTTGAGTATGCTAGAATTACCTATCTTTCTTTTTATTATATTTCTCAGTAACGGTAAAAATATTTACATAATTTATTGAATATTAGAGTTCAAGGTAAAAATATCAATATTTTGTTCATAAGAAGCATGTTTGTAACTATACACGTTTATGTGTTATACTGATTATAAGAACAAAAAAACTTTAAAACGCGGTTATCTCGAAACTAGCTTTTTTCACTTAATGATTTCTCGCTGCACAACGACGATATTTATCTAAATTATGATGTACAGTAAGCGTTAGTGATAGCTATGGGTACACAATTACTATAAATCAAAATATTTGTTGGATAAAACATATTGCTCTTTATGAGTTCATATTACTATACGATTTATGATAAGTGGAACTAACGATGAATTATATGATGTTCTACCTCTAACTCGAAAAATATAGAAACTTTGACCGCTGAAAGTTTGACATAATAATTAGTTTTATTTTATTAAAAATTTAGTGAAATGAATCAACACTAAAGATCACACTTCACACTGAAACTTTTCAATAGAAATATATTTTTTACGAGTCGTAATAGACCTTTTTTCTTTCTTCTTTAGTTTCTCTAACCCGACCTTAATGGATACACCGCGGTCTTTCATGTCCGTAAGACATCATTACGTAATAAACATTTGTTCGACTAATAGTTTATTACTCATACCAAAATAATACATAGTAAATAGGGACAGAGTTTATTTTACCTTCCTATCCCAACAAACAAGTAAAAATAGTTCATTGTTTATTCATATATCGCTATTATGTAAACGTTACGTCCGTCTTACATAAATAGGTAAAGAATAATAAATCTTGACGTAAAAACTCGTAATAATAAATATGTCAAAGTCAGAAAGCTGTCGGCGAGCTTATTATTAAGTTAGAAATGTTCTCCAGCATAAATCAGAGACATCTTACGTTTAAAATTGTAGACGACGGCATTTCCCGACAGACTAGGGATTACGAGAAATATTATTTTATATACGAATATTTTTATATACAAGAGCAGCAGTGGCCCAGTGGTGGCGGCCCCGACTTACGAACAGTAAGTCGTAGACCCCAGGCAGGCGTATTACTTTGTGTAATTTATTTCATCACCAATGCTCTCAAAAACGGTGAAGGAAAACATAGTCAGGAAACCGGCATGTCCTAAAACCAAAAATTCGAAGACTTGTGACATCTACCAACCCGCATTGGGCCCGCGTGGTGGATTACAGCCCATTCCCTCTCATAGAGAGGAGGCCGTGTGTCCCAGCAGTGGGAACATTATAGGCTGATTATGCTTATGTTATACGAATATTTGCTTTGCATAACAAATATAAATAGTCAATATCAAATACTATAAAATACTGTGACACACAAACAGATTGACACTAGGCACCTTATTAACGATTATCAGGTTTATTTGTGAAGGAAGAATATTAACGTTTGCTTAACCATTTTGACGTCAAAATGACTTAAATTTGAGCTCCGTTTGTAATTCTATCCCTAATTCAGACATACGTACTTATGGATTCCACGAAGATGAATTGGAGCTGGAGATCCAGGTCCAATTCATCTGTAATCATTGAAATATTTAATGGTCGGAACACACGGAAACATAACATAACATCACGAAGGTTTCGGCGGAGGTGTATCTAATAGTACACCCACATTTCGCCACTTATGTTTAAGTCCTATGTAATAGGGGGTGAGCCTATTGCCATCAACTGGGCACAGATCCAGAATTCCTGATGGGAAAACAAAATATCATTTTGCCCGACCTGGGAATCGAACCCAGTACCTAGTGCTGAGCAGTCGCGCTGGAGACCTAGACCAACGAGAGTCTCAGAGCAGTAGGAGTAATAGTTTTAGCCAATTAGCCACTTAGCCAGTGGGTATCCTAAATTGATCAATGGTCATCAAGAAGGAAGGTAGGAGGACAATGTACTCACTCTGAACGATGTGTGATAAATAGCAACACCAATACGAGGGCGCATGATGGCCGCGGGAGTTCCATCCTCCGTCTGAAAAAAACAATGTCAATTTTAATTATCTTGAAAATTTTAGAAAACACCATG
This sequence comes from Eurois occulta, assembly GCA_950022335.1. Taxonomy (NCBI): domain Eukaryota; kingdom Metazoa; phylum Arthropoda; class Insecta; order Lepidoptera; family Noctuidae; genus Eurois; species Eurois occulta. The sequence goes on along the minus strand of OX465500.1, from coordinate 16,225,133 downwards.
CAACAAGTATGAGGAGCTCCTGGCTAAATAATATCAGCCACACGGGTCGATCTTCAAGGCTAGGCCGTGCTTGCCAAGGTCGTTCTGTGGATGGGTGACCGTCATTTACATACCGAGTGTGCAACTATAGTACTTTCGCAAGTTATTATGCCTTGTGACTGTGACTTAGCTTTTTTGTTTTTGACTTTCAAAAGTGCCTGTAATGGTCTAATTGAAATAAATGCTTTGACTTTGACTTTTCCTCCGTGCCTTGAAAGAACACGTTAAGCCGTTGGTCTCGGCTGTCATTTGTAGAACTCATAGTCGTTATTGGTCGTAATGACCACTCTTACCAAAGGATATCGTATTACCCAGTACTAACTGGGTTGTGGAGATCAGATATTTAATTAAAGGTTAAGTCAAAATGTCACGGACAAATTGAGGACTGGATGCGGACATTGAACTCTTGAAAGACAATGTAGTAATGTACTGTAGTATCTGTCACGTCACGTCAGTGTCCGGTGTCTGCAACTAATCCGCAATCATTCCGTTGCGCCACGGACACTAACAACATCTTTGGTGAGACTACTTCATCACATACATACCTTTTTCCCAACTATGTTGGTGGGTCGGCTTCCAGTCTAACCGAATGCAGTATTTTACATGCGACTGCCTATCTGACCTCCACAACCCAATTAATACTAGGAAATACGATAACCCCTTGGTAAGACTGGTTGTCAAACTTTAGTACCTTACCGTGCTTTTCGCACGGAGAAAGCTTGGTATATATACACTTCTCATCAAAAAAATCGAAACACTTTCGTTTTTATTGTTTTTGTCCTAATTTTTTACAAAAGAGAATTAATTCCATGAAAAAAAAAACATTATTGTGTAGCTGGCAGTTTGGTCATTACAGTAAGAAGAAAAAAATCAAAATTCGAAATTAGAATTTCATTTGTTTATCCTATAAATGAAATTAATCACTGTTTTGAGACAAATTTGTATTTAGGGTTGGAGTACGTTTCTCGTTTAAAAACTAAAAATTAGCGCTTGTCTTTAAACTTTTTGTTTCTTATTTCATTTACTGTGACTTTGGGACGTCTGAAAAAACTTTTTTTTCTAAAACATATGGATACTTCGCCCGCAGAAGCCGCCCAAGTGGTGGCATTGCTGGATTCTGGACTTAGTCAGCGTGTTGTGGCTGCAAGATTGCATCTAAGCTTATCATCTGTTCATAGAGTCTACAAACGCTATCGGGAGACTGGTTCGTTCACGCGCCGTTCAGGATCTGGCAGGAATCGGGTCACTTCTGAGCGAGATGATCGATTTATTGTAACAACTTCTTTACGAAAACGACGCCTTAACGCTTTTCAACTGCAGCAGCAGCTTCGCGTTGTACGAAGAGTAGCTGTAAGTGACTCTACAATAAGAAGAAGGTTGAAGGAACGCGGATTGGCACCGCATAAGCCAGCGAATGGGCCGAAATTAACTGCAGACCATCGAAGAGCGCGCCTTAACTTTGCACGCGAGCACCTAACTTGGTCATACCTTCAGTGGAGCAAAGTACTGTTTACGGTACATCGAACAGTGTCTTGAACCTCATGTGATGCCCTATGCACATTTTATTGGCAACGACTTCATATTCATGCACGACAATGCTAGAGCTCACACCGCGGGCGTCGTACGAGATTATCTTACCGAAGTCGGTATCTCCATTATGGTATGGCCAGCAAGAAGCCCGGACATGAATCCCATTGAACATCTATGGGATGAATTAAAGAGACGAATTCGAGCAAGAGATCCAGCCCCAGAAACACTTAGCCAGCTGCAAAATGCAATCCAAGAGGAATGGGATAATATACCACAACATGTGATCGTGACTCTCATCCGATCGATGAAGAACCGTATGGAAGCAGTAATAAGAGCTCGCGGAGGGAATACAAGTTATTAAATAAACGTTTCTTACATTTTTTTTTCATTTACGCGTGTTGTTTTACCCATTTCCTTCATATTCCATACAGGGTAAAAATTACTCATTATACAAAATACGAAACCTATGAAGACTTAATTTGAATTTAGAACAATAACATTAGGATTTAAAAACCTCATACTACTCACTATTAAATGACATTTTACATTTATTCCTAAATATACACATTTTTCTGATAATCGATCCTTATCAAATCATAAACTGCGAGGTGTTTCGATTTTTTTGATGAGAAGTGTATAATGGGAGGTTACCCATCCACGGACCAACTTAGGTAAGCGCGGTTTAACCTAAAGATCGCCCCGATCGGCTGTTAACTAGCCTCAAGCTACTTCCTGAAAAATCTTATCTAATCTCCTCAAAGAAAATACCAAATCATAGGAAATGACAAAATTATTTGCATAACAAATAAGATTCTGTCAACTTCCGGACAATTTCGAATTAAATTGAAGCGATTTCTATTTTATTCATCGTTCGACAATGCTGTACCGCTGCAGTTGCCAATATGGCGCTATACAATAACCTGTCATTATTCTATTAACCAATTGCTATTGGCTTCCTCTCACAACGAGCCTTGTACTCCTTTATATGCATATCCTTTGACAACTTACATCGCATTTTATTCTTATGTATGCATTTGATGCACAGTTGCATTGTGTTGGAAAATTATTAACATCATACGCCATATTCTTACGTATTCTTCTTTCATTCAGTCCAGCGTCACGCAGTCAGTCATTCCCTTCTCTTGCATATCATTCCTCGCACAATCCTCAGATCTTTTCAGGGACCTTCCTCTCCCTCTCCATCCATCTAACATGTAAATTCATCTCTCTATAAGTCATTCGTTCGTTCGGGCGTTTCATCCCTCCTCATTATATGTTCATACCTAGCCAAACGATTTCCTTTCAACTACTCTGATACTGGCACCACTTTCAAACTTACTTACCTACTCGTATCATCACAAAAATAGTTATATTTATTAGAATGATACTTCCTGTAGATCTAATAATGCCTCTAGAAATAATAGGCACGTGGTCATAGGATACGTATAGAAATAGACGGGAGACCGTCGTTTATTAATACAGGTGAGTTAATACAGAAAAATAATGAACCTTATTAGAAAATAAAATTGAAACTATATTTACAGAAATACAACCAGTTAGCAGAAAATACGCCCACATTTCGCCAGTTGTTCAATTGTTAAAGAACCAATTAATAGAATAAGTCTACGTAACATCACGCCTGTAAACCCCGAAGGGTTTAGGCAGGGGTGTACCCAACAGTACATCCACATTTCGCCAGTTATGTTTAATTTCCATGTGTTACCATCAACCGGGCACAAATCCAGACTCCGTGGCTGCCACTGAGAAATTCCTGATGAAAAAACCCAATAACACTTTACCCGACCGGAGAATCGAACAGGACCTCATGCTCAGCATTCGCGTTTGCGACCACTCGACCAACGAGGCACGAGGCAGTCATAGGATAATTCTCGCTGTCACAATTACTTACCGTAAGGACACCGGCAGACAGTTATACTTCCATTAACATAAACAAACAGCCCAACTTGTCATTTCTATGATTGAGCGCAAGTTAATGGGGTCGCCTCCCGACCTTTCCCGTTGTACTATAAATAAAGTGCATCGTGAAAGTTTACGTGGTTGGACGACCGCCATCTTGCATTATTGATGCTGTCTGTCCCGTACGTAGGGTCACCATATCAAAGAAAAAGCCCAGACAAAAACCTTTTGAAAAGAATGTTCAAACGTTTTATTTTTTGATCTTTTTTACCTTTTTTTGTTTCTTACGAAATCGTCTTATTTCGAAAATCAGGACGACTAGGGATGGGCTGTTAGTTTCGGGAAAATTGTTTTTTTTTTAATGAGTTTTCGTGTCTCGGATATTGATTTCTGTATTTTCTCTGTAAATTAGATTCTTGTATCAGTTTGTGAACCTGACGGCCTAGACAAAGTGATGACGTTGCCATCTAGACGATTTCGCCCACACAAACTATGCCTCACACTATTTATTTCTCTTGTATCGTGAGTGCGTTTACAAACATTTAAACTCACAACAATCAGACTTTGGTGTGCTGTTCGTTCATGTGCTCCCAAGTGGTTAGCATATCCAACTTTGACAAAATAACATTCTAGCAGCGAAAACGTCTAAAAGTGTATACAATGTAAATAGGCTTGTCCTATTTGTAACAGGTTTCCTCATAAGATTATCCTTTACCATCTTAATAAGAAAATAAAACGTTTCTTTTCTATTTTAGAACAAGCCTGACTGACATCATTATAGTCAACACGCTACGGAAATCCATTAACGAAATAATGGTTTGAAAGAAAACCTTTCCCAAGCAGATCTTATCGGGTCAATATTTAATCAAACAAATTGACGCACAATCTTGGCATGGGCATTATATAACCAACTTCAATCAAACCAGCGCTTTACGTGACACACTATTGATCACAATCCGAAGAATGTTGAAGGAAATTCGCAATGCATGAAATGGTTCAAAAATTCATCATTTCGACAACGTAAAAAACCGGTCAATTACCAGTCGGACTCACGCACAAAGAGTTCCAAGAGTTCCGTAGCACCAAACAATATAATCATTAAAAATAAACAATATCAACCTCAATTTACACTCAACAGTAAAATTAAATTTGTTTTTTTTTTGTTATAAGTAGTATGTTAATGAAAAACAAAGTTACTGCTGCGATTCCATGAAAAAGTCCCATATCTCAAAAACGATATATCAAATCTTAATTTACTGGAACTGAGAAAATCTGGCCAGTACTGAGAAATTCCTAATGATAAAGAAACCCAAAAATACAAGACCGTCAGCTCACGAGACAAACCAGCTTTATAGGGACCTACAAAATCAAAAAAACTTGTAAACGGCATTCGTGTACGACTAGATTAATGAACGCGGAAGAAGCAAAAGGAAATACATATTTAGGGATCGCAGTAAGTGACTATCCGTAGTTTCTGCTTACCCCAATGTGAAAAAGCGTGATTTTATGTAAAATCAAATATGGAGACCCATTACAATTACAAAATCGATAAATTAATATCCCTGCAGACGTGTCATCAACCCGCACGAAATCGAATTTGTAAGACTTTCCGATCATAAAACGATTTACAGGGTCGATCCCCTAACCCTGCATTCGGGAATTATAATTCGTTCTGGATAGACTCGATTTTTGGCTCGTTGAAATGGGAATTATCTTTACATGATTTTTTCCTGTTATACACTTCAACTCACACATTACCAGTTGACAGCGTCGAGAAGGAGTTCTTTGATGCTATGTTTTAGATTGTATGGAAGTTTAGGTTATTTTATTGGTTTTTATTTTTAATGAATATATTAACAGATATTCTTCCTCTACTCTTATGTACCCATTTGAGTATGACTGTGGATGGGTATAAGAGTAGAGCAAGACCAAAGAAAAGATGGATGGAAGTTGATATGGCACGAAAAGAGGTGTCTGATGAGATGACGAGTAATAGAGAAGTATGGAAGAAGAAGAAATGCTGCGCCGACCCCAAATGAATTGAGATAAGGGCAAGAGAATGATGATGATATTGTCAGAAATATTTTCTTTTTCTAATGAAGATTGAAATGTTTTTTTTCTGTTTAAATCGCAATCTAGATCAACCTACTTCCTTACCAGAGTCCACAGCAAAACTTTTATAGCATAACATCTCGCATGTTATTACCGAAAGGTAAGGCAGAGATGTCCACCTCTCTCCAGTTAAGAAGCCAGCCACCATCCAATAATTACCCAATTTCTCACTAAAGTACCTGGGCGACTGAGATCTGTTCAGGTGAAAATAGAGAAAACTAATTTTCCCAGATATGAGACCTAGCTAGATCGATTTTCGCCCTCGTAAATCACTCTATTGCAACTTTTATCTAAATCGCTAGTACCGTTTTTGAGAACGTGATTATACATAATTATTATTCATGTAATAGTTTAGGCTAATCTTTGTTTCATATTTTCATTGAAACAAAAGAAAGTACACCACATAGTTTACGACGCAGTAATCGACAACCAACTCCCATAAAAATGGTGAGCGATTAACTATTAACTGAATAAAAAATTAAAGTCATTAACTGTAACAGTAAGTACCGACCTACATACTGTAGCAACCCTCAAAAATGTTCGGATAATTTACAAACTACCCTCCGTATGTTTGAGTTAGGAACACGCGAATATTAAATCAAGGGACGGGGGCAGAGTAGGAAGTTTTGTTTACAAAATTAAGATGGCGACTAATGGAGACGTATTTAGAAACTATTTGAATAATTTAGATTCCAGTCACAGAGCTGATTAAGCAGAAGTTAGAGCTCTATCGGAAGGTGTTCGAACGGAGAAGTTAGTCATAATGACCCTACTCCTGGGACACAAGCCGCCTCTCTGCTGGAGGAACATAACATCACGCCTGTAATCCCAGTGGGGTTAGGCAGAGGTGTACCTAATACTGGTAGTAAGTACACCAACATTTCGCCAGTTATGATTAAGTCTCATGTAATAGGGGCGAGCCTATTGCCAGCAACCGGGCACGAAAACCGTTGGAAAAACCCAACAGTACATTGCCCGACCCGGGAATCGACCCCAGGATCTCATGTCCATTATACATGCTGATCCTGTAAGAGTTGGTTGATGTCATATATATGTCTTCGATGTTTTGATTCTAGGATATATAGAAAATACAGTTACAGCAGTTTAAACATGGAGAATATTAAAGTGAACTTAATGGAGAACTCAAAACTGGAGAATTTGGTTATGGTTTGCAGTAAATTTAAGTTTCCCAAAGATGTTTTTTTACCGTTTTAAGAGCTGATGAAATAAATTGAACACAGTTGTGCCTGTATCAGTTCAAACCTAACTCCTAAGTCGTTAGTGCAACGGTCACCAGGCCACTGAACAAGCCTGCGGGGTGGCCATCAAATAACTTTACTAAAATGTGAACGATTTACCGACTGTATTTGTTTTAAGGTAAGGATAAAAATAGCCTGAGAGTAAACGATGTTATAGCCAAGAGCGAGGTTGGGTTTAGAAATATTTCTAGGCATGAGGCGTTTAAGAAATTGAGTTAAATGTATGGGTGAGATAAGGGTTGGGATCTTGAAATTGACTTTAAGTTTGAAAATATATGACAAATATTTTATTATTTGCTGTAACATGATAATATTGTAAAATCTAATCATTTTAAAAGAGTAACCACGGAGTTTCTTGACGGTTCTTGGAAACGACCAACCCGAACCGTGCACCTTTTTGTCGACGTTTCATAAGTGCCCATGTAGGCCTATGTGAAATAAAAATATTTTGATTTTGATTTTTGAAAATGAAATGTCGTGTATATTAATAGGTAATCAAGTTCCTGTAGAACTTGATGACTGGCAAATATTGACAACCATAAACCGCTACCGGTAGCGGCAAAGCCTAACAAACGAAATAGCAGCCCGCAACGACAATGCGCCGACACTACTGGTTTCCAGTTCCACAGTCCCAGTTATTTTACCTCTAACTCAAAAATCTTTATCCTCGATTAATAAGGCTGCTGCCAGGAGCAAATTAATCGTGAAACGATTGTATGTAGGTAAATGCATGAAAACGCTTCCGAAGACAGTAACATGGCCGCTTTTCGACGTTTCTTCTTTTACGGTAAAGTTATATCTGAAAATGTTCTGTAGGTATTCTGAAGTTTAGAACAATAAAAAACAATTGATGAAAGTCATAGCTTTATACTTTTTTGGCTAAGACAAGACTGCTCAACCCCGACCCGCGGGACACTGTGTGGCGCCCCAACGCATATTGGAATGGCCCGCCAACAGCGGGCATCTGACGACAGTCTTTGGAGAACCGATTTCCGCTTGCTATTTATGAACCCATTCCCAACAAGAAATCCAAAACCCGTACTACATATGGGTTCAATTTTTTTTATATCTTCAAAATCAATGTGAAACAGTGGCGTATTTTACCCTTAGGCCAAGCCATGGCCCCAGGCCGAAAACTGAGGGGCAGAAGCCACCTCTTTCATTTAAAAAACGCCTGGCACCACATGTTTACTAGATAAAAGCACTCTTTTAACCTGCCGCCCTATAACTCAATTAATTGTAGAAAAGAAAATCTAAAATTTCCGCATTCTAAAGTCTCTTAGTTCTCTGGAACTTCTGTGCAAAAGTCGACACAAAGTCTTGATAAATCACAAAAACCTTTTCAAACTTTTATTCACTAGACGGCCCGACGGTTGACATGGCATAAAAATGTTGGCCCACCTTCAAAATAAGTTGAGCAGCCTTCTTAGCCGCTAAGAGATGGAAACGTCGCGACTTCCGAGCAAGAAGCGTTATTTCTGTAAGTGCTCAGACATGATTTGAATATTTAACGAAGCACAGTTATTTATAACGTCCTTACGAAGTCAATTACGTATACGACTACCATTCTTTTACTCTGAAAGCCTTCTTAGCATAAATAGGTTCATTCAATTACAATCACCATATTTCTTGGTGACTGCATTTTATAGATGGCAACAAAGACAAGACTTGTAAAGACAAAGGACACTTTGCCTTTTATCCAGAAAATTGGGTAAAGTACTTTGAGTTTAGGGAAGAGTTGGACAAGCCGTGACTAACAAGTTATAGATCGTAGGCCAAACATTACCTGTTATATCAAATAAATTAATTCATCACCTGTGCTCTCAAAATGGCGAAGGAAAGCATCGAGAGTAGATTGGCATATCCTAGAACCAATATTTGAAGTCATGTGACATATGTAGAGCTACCGACCCACATTAGGCCAGCGGGGTGAACTACAGCCCACTCCCTCTCATAGAGAGGCTTCTGTGTCCCAGCGGTGGGAACAATTATTATGTTACTTAGGCATTAAGTCAACTTAGTGATTTTTAAATGTTCATAATGTTTTAATAAATAAATTAAGCTTATGCTAGTGTTAGTAAAAACGGACAATTACTTCTTATTTAGATAAATTAGGTTAGGTACTTTAGAGTTTAGGTCTAAAAACACAGGCATGCACGAGAAACTTGTACGACTAACCTAACTTCAGCCCTGTAACTTTACAATCACTTTAGTCGCCATCTTCCTGTCATGGCGGCGGATGTTTACACATTAACTACGCCATCTAGCGGCGTCTAGAGTAAACTACTAAGTCAACCTGAACTAACATTTAATTAAAGTCTGTTTATGTTTCCTATAGGTCAAAGAGTTTAATACCTTTGTAGATAAATAAGCTTTATGAAGTTACTTGACATTTCCACTTTGATTTAAATATTATGTCCAATTCAGTGATCTTCACGGTTCAAATTAACGCTGATTTGAACTTTTAAAGTTCATCGACTAATCTGTCTCGCCTCGTTGAGTCAAACGAGACCGCTGAGCATGAGGTCTTAAGAGCAAAAAGTGTTTCTTATTTCTGCAACGAGTTTCGACAGGAGCTCGTCTGTGGTTTTTACTTTCCATCGCCGTTATTGCTGATAGAGGCCCCTTCTTACAGGCCCCTTGGGTTCAATCTTCTGATAAGGAAAAGTGTGATTGATTTTACCAAAAAGTCATTAGTGTGTTCATTTGATTTTATTACGTACTTAAATATCATGCCTAGCCTTTACAAAACTATGTTGGGGTCGGCTTCCAGTCTAACCGGATGCAGCTGAAAAACTGTATTTTACATAGAGTGACTGCCCATCTCATCTCATAACCTAGTTAGTACTGGGTAATACTATACACTTAGTAAGACTGGTTGTCAGACTTTCGGGCCACTGACTATTTGTAACGACAGTCAAATATCTGCGAATGACGGCAGGTACCTACGACTTAACGTGCTTAGTAACCCATCCACGGACCAACCTAGGCAAGCGCGGCTTAACCTGTAGATCAAACCGGGTGGCTGTTATTATTTAGCAACGAGCTCCTATATATTTACAGTAATAGGCTCGCCCGGTCTTAAATATTCCTGCATTCTCCTTCGTGAAAATCAAGGCATGATGTTACAGAACTTACAAAGCCAACGATAAGAATATCAAAAACTCGTCCCTTTGGACTTTTAAAATGATTAAGTTCCGCCGTAGCTCTCATCCTGTAAAGGATAATGGCATTGCTACGGCGTAGCACGGCTACGAGATACGTCTACTCGTAGCGGAACAGTAACGTGCTACGAGCGAGCCATTCGTATGAAGTTTTCCGAGGATTTAAAAAACCTGACAAATCCAATTTTACAATATGTATTGATTTCGAAAGCTGGTAATTTTATTATCCGGGTTGGTTGATATTTTAATCCATTCCCAATTTTTTTATAATCCGTTTAAGCCGTGAGCGAAAAAGCCTGCTGTAACTCAAAATACCTTTTTACGGCGGAGTTTGATTTTCGTGTATTTCAACTAGAAATGTTAACCAACTTCATTATCAGCGTCATCATGCTCCTTATACCAATTTATTCGTGCTCTCATCATCTATTCTTCAGAACTTATTCTCTATTATTCGTCTCACCAATTTTTGGTGATTTATTTTAAAGTTTTATGGATTTTTAATAGAAAATTATAAAATTATAGCATAGTAAGTCTTTTATTCCAATAACTTGGTACTATTAAAACGTCAATCTTTTCCTGTTCAGCCAACAGTATCTTTAAACATTTAAAAAATTCAACAAATAGCTATTACAATCATTGAGACAAATCACATAACATTAACAATGTAACTACCAACATATTTCCCAACGACTTTCTTTTAACGTAGAACTAAACTAAAACAGCTGATAACAGACGAATCAGCTCATTAACTAGAATATAAATAGTTTGTGAGTATTCTTGTATATGTGAGAATGCGTTGCGCGCGCGCCAACGCATAATTTCGCGTTTATTACGCATTAAGACGCGGACATACTAGAATATTTTCATTTAATAAAACGTCCTATCGAACAGTATTCAATCTTAGTTTTTCTTAACTGTAAACGTTTAACCAAGGGAAAAATTATGAAATCGACTGCCTCTGGACTGGTCGCAAGCGCGACTGCTAAGCATGAAGTCTTGGGTTCGATTCCCGGGTCGGGCAATGTGCTATTGAGTTTTCCCATCAGAAAGTTCTCAGTAACAGACGGGGTCTAGATTCGTGCAATAGGCGTTCCCCTTATTACATGGAACTTCAACATAACTGACGTAATGTGGGTGTACTATAAGGGACACCTCGGAATAACCAGACGGAGATTAGGCGTTATAGTAATGATGTTGAAATTCTGAAATCGCGAAAACAAACAGCAGGTCTGACGATTACTGTGATCTTAAGAGGCAACTTTTTGTTTTCTCGATACGTTCCTTACTTTTTCCCAACCTTTGGGCCTGCGAATGGTACATCACAAGCTAAAGCTCAATGTAAAAGCATTTCTAGCGGACGACTGGACGATTGTAACGTTCTTTTTGTGTTTTTTGCATTCCACTCCACATCATACGTTGTTCGATAAAATGTCACACGAAATCGTTTGTATGTACGATGTACGTTGAAATAAAACATTAGGTGATCAAAGGGTGAGCGGTGCTACACGCGTAATCGAAGTTCTGATTCGTCAAAGGTCGAGCGATAATCGAATTTGTATTGAAATCGAATGAAATTGAATGTAAATCCGTTGTTGTGTATTTTCTGTTCCGTGCTTTTTGTTACAAACTGCCTCGTCGAGGTCCTGGGTTCGATTCCCAGGGCGGGCAAAATGTAATTTCGTAATAGTAATTTGTCAGTAGCAGCCATGGAGTCTGGATTGGTGCCCGGTTGATGGCAATAGGATCACCCCCTTTTTTGTTTTAAAAGTCTTACCCCTTTTCCATGGGACTTAAACAACTGGTAAAATGTGGGTGTACTATATACATATACACTTCTGCCTAACCCTTCAAGGATAACACGTGTGATGTTATGTTTTACAAATAAATGCTCAACTGTGAACCCACCTTTACAGTTAAAACATCAAACAGTAAGTGATGTGTTACAATGTAAATTATATTGCTTCTCAATTGCCATGTGGTCGGCGTGGCAAATAAACAGGTACCTAATCTACATCACGAGTCTACCTACTCACGTGGACGTAAAGACAGATTGCATGCAGCAGACGGTACAAATATGAGTTGAGTGCAGTTTGTAACAAAAAGACAATCTCTGCAGATGGGGGTTCGTGGACGGCTCAGCCCTCAAGTGCGTATGCGGTGTCTCCCCACAAACAATGGCCCACCTTCCATCTTGCACCGCATGCCCTATCACCTGCGCTCTTGATGATTTAATTACTGAATCAGAGAGCGGGGTTCGCGTGGCTGAATTTTGGGCTAAACATATTTGATTTTTTTTGCCATCGATACGCTAAGAAGAAGTGCAGTTTGGAAACCGCAACCAGAATTGTCTATTTTAAGGCACCTTCAAGTCTTCTGATACTATAGTCTGTTTCTGATACTATAGGTAACCATACATAAAGATATCAATATGAAAAAAGGCAAGTCATGAACTCAAGCGTAAAGCTGTTTTTGTACCTTAACTTCATCATCATCTTCTTGCCCTTGTCCCATGTTACTTGGGGTCGGCGCAACACGTTTTTTTCTTCCATTCTTCAATGTCAACCGTGACGCTATCATTTACTTCTATCTGTACATTGTATCATAATTGTATTGCATACATTTAATACATCCTCAGATTAACCTAGGTACACTAGAGATATTTCTGAGTGATGGTTTAAAAATACGATACGATTTTAACGATAAACCTCAAGGACGCTTAGATCTTCAGGCCATAACAACAACATACGGTTCAAATTTTGGTAAATTAAAATGTTGTTTAAGTGCGTTGCAAATAAACAGGTAATCGACTTCACTCGACAACTACTCGCGTGGGTGTAAAGACATGCAGCAGACAGTACAAATGTGTTGAGTGCAGTCGGATAACCACAACTATTTTAAGTCAGTGTTAGTCTCACTAGTCACACTATTCTCACAACGGAGAAGGAAATCATCGTGAGGAACAAGCCGGTTCCTCACGATGATTTCCTTCACCGTCCTTAGAACCAAAAATTCGAAGTCATGTGACATCTGCACTTGCTGCTCACTGCGAGCAAAAGGCGTAAGTTTATGTATGTACTACCTGCAGCTGGTGGTTAAACCCACGCTTTGTTATTCCGATGCACTCTATGTTCTTAAATCAGCAATATTTGTAATCACGTTCTCGAAAACGGCTCTAACGATTTCGATGACAATTGCAATATAACAGTTTACGGGGGCGAAAAATCGATCTAGCTAGGTCTCATATCTGGTAAATTTGTTTTCACCCGCAGAACTGTAAAGTTGCGGTACCTGCTGTAAAGTTTCAATACAATCAGTTCGGTAGTTTTTGTCCGAAAGATTAACCAAGAAACATCCATGCATCCATCCTCACAAACTTTCACGTTTATAATAGTAGTAAGAATTAAGAGGTGACATCCACCAGCCTGGCCCGCGTGGTGGATTACACCCACTCCCTTTTACAGAAAGGAAGCCAGTGTCCAGCATTGGGAACATACACTGATTACGCTCAAGCTGCACTAAAAGAGGATTAACAAAAATCACAACTCACCACCAAAGCTAAGTAAATAAAAGTTTTTTTTTTTGTTAGGCTGTCATGTGTCCCACTGCTGGACAAAGGCCACCCCTTTCCTCCTCCCAAACCTTCTCCCTCCAAACCTCTCTATCTTGTGGGATATCTGGCCATGTTCGCCCCGCAAACAAGATCAGATCACCACACCACCTTCGCCGCGGTAGGTCGATACACTGTCTTTTTCTATTCTCCTAACCTACTCAGTCCCACTCCTGGGCAAAAGCCTCCCTTCACTCTTTCCATTTCTCGCGAACTATTAATACTCAAGCTTATTTCACCAGAACCTTTTTCGTATTGCAATACAATACTTCAAGTCGTCATTGAAAAATTGAAAACCTATTTTTCTTGTACCAAGAGATATTACATTTCAGTAGTGATCGCGGCTCGTTGCGCAAATATAACGAGATGAATATACAGACAGATATAATATCTGGGGCTGCATCAGTTTGCTTTGGTACGCTGCTAATAGGACGTCCCTCTGTACTACATAACCTTTAAACTTTTGAAAGTTCAGAGGGTATTATAAAATCTAAATGTCAAATAGAATCCTATTTGACATTTGAATTTGGTTTTATAAGGTTTCGAACAAAAGAAAATTGGCACCTTTGTAATATCACTTTCTTATTTTATTTGTCAAAATGTAGACAGTTTAATTTTAGGTATTTTTCCTCTAGGGAAATTTCTAGTCCGGGACAATCTTTCTTTTTTAAATACAGTGCGAAAAAACACTTCTTCAGACCTTTAGTATCTTATGAAACCAATTTTAATATTTTTATGTTTAAGTATAGGGCTCTACTTAAGGCCCAAGATCTATAAACCTTACTTAGCACTTGTTTAGGCTAAGATGTTTCCGTCTCTGACTTGCACAAAATATAGTTTGACACTAAGCCGAAGTGTGTGCTAAGAAACGTTTATAGTGGTTGCCCTTAGTGACAAGGGGAAATAAAAACTCGTAGAGCGTATGTAAGAGGTTACTCGTAAAATCTATGCAAGTCTACAAGTTATAGTCGAAGCTATGCAAGTTGTAATTCATAGAACCTATGCGAATCGTTACTTGTAGAATCATACAGAAGAGAAAACACCCACATCTGCCTAGGAAATTCTCGACTGTGTTAGGGTAGGTTTCGAGTCTAACCAGATGAAGCTGAATTCTAGTACTTACCAATTTTCCAACGATACCTCACGTTAAGACTTCTTGTCGGACTTTCGGGCTTCGGTCAATCAGTACCCGTAACAAATGAGAATAAACTACCGCTATCCGTTTCGCTAGGTAAACAAAACGTGGTCGATTGCAATTATTGCATCGAATAAAGTTTGTTCAATGATGAATGTACAATGTTACAAAATATCTTTTAGGCTATATATCACATTGCAGAAGAATTAAACCTCTGTAACCGAACTAGGCAAAAGATTGTATTTCGGCTATCAGTCAATCCCCTCAAATATTAATAAAATTAATGGCAGCCTTCAAGTAGAAATAATAATAACCTTTAGAGGGGTTTTTAAAACTAAAATTCAGCAATAGGTATCATAATAATTTGAACAAATAATAATAACAATAAACCTCTTTTTTTTTCATTTTCTAATTTACCGCCTAATAGTGGCCCCCATGTTTAAAATTCATTAGTTTTTTTCATTACATGTCCGTATTAGGGTCACCAACTTACATAATTATGTGTACCTTTAAACTCAATTGGTCCAGTAGTTCGGAGTTAATTGGCTGTGATAGACGGACAGACAGACACACGAGTGATCCTATAAGGGTTCCGTTTTTTCCTATTGAGGTACGGAACATTGAAAATAACTTAATTATAAAATCATAGAGAAAAAATCACTAGACTATTTTTTTAACATAAAATCGTAATAAAATTAAATTATCAAATTAAAATCAAAGAAGTAAAATATAAAATTAAAAACACTAAAATTGAATAATAAAAACGTTATAAATAATTTATTAAAATAAATCACACGAACTAAAACATAACTGGCGAAATGTGGTGTACTTTAAAATCACCTATACTCTGCCTTACCCTTCGGGTATTATAGGTGTGATGTCGTGTTACAAACGTAATTAAATAAAAATATTTATCTTACATCAGTTCCCAGTTAAATAAAGCTGCAGTTAAATAATGCTAGGTACAGTACAGTTACTGTTTTTTTACCAGTTGGACATATGCCAGACAGAACAAAATATAGTTACAAGATATCTGTTTATCTTGTAACGTTGTCAACTGACTGTCAGACGATATTTCAGCGTTATTATAATAATTATTAATTTGAAACTATTAATTTTGTCACATGTATTAAAAAAATATGTCGGCTATTTATTTTAACCACTGGTATTTAACGAAACTGTTAGTTGTTTTTTTTATTATTAGAGGGTCCAATTAATTGTGCTTAAGTACATTTTTATTTACCGCTTATAATTATTAAAATCCTACCATTCATCTGAATTCAAAGCCACTCACCGTTAAATAAATCCGAAAGTAAAAATAAACCCGTTGCTACTCCACGTTCTTCTATTTAAACCTCACTTTTATTTATAAAACATTATTTTATCACTGCACTATTTTATAAAACTACCGATTTATACTTATCAAACTATTTCTCTTATAGTACTTTGATAGTATAGACGTCCGCTCAGTACGACTACCGCTCGGCTACTGGCTACCGCGTCCCCTTTGGCTGAATACGGCGATACCTTTGACACGGGCGTGCAATTAAAATGTCAAAGTGACAAGGTCGATTTTCCCGCGTATTCCTCTCGGGAAATGTCAAAGGGAACAGAAAACAGATTAGATATTGGTACCGGTAGCTGGTAGCTTAATTACTTAATTGAATGGAAAATAGAAGAAGAGAAAGATAAATAAGTATGTGCTGTTTGTTAATGGCAAAACCTACCTACGACACATATTTCTTGGTACTCAACAAAAATGACACTTATTAATGTCAAAACTCTAGACTATCAGGCAACTGAAAGTCTATTGATTCCAATACGCTGATCCTTCTACTACACAAACACACACTATCTTCCAAAAATCACAAATTCCACATAAATCACATGTATGTCCCTCTGGAGTAATTATAATTTTTCTTATTTTTTATTTTATTTTTATTTAACAATATTCTGTACCTAGTATTTAAGTAAAATCATCACGCATGAGTTGTTAGTTATTAATCTAAATTTGTTTTATTCCTATAAGTCTTGGGGGGCCTGGTGACCCGTAACACAGGTATTGTATACCTATTTCGGGCACCAGTCTCTCACAAATATTTACCCTGTGTATTAGATTTAATAATTCCTGTTCACTGTAAGTCTGTAACGTTTGTGATGAGAAAAATAAATAAACATATTATTATTATCTTTATATATATAATTCTTCTGTGAGTGTGTATGTCACTGAACTTCTCTCAAACGACTGGACCGATTTTGATGAAATTTTTTGTGTGTGTTCAAGGGGATCTGGGAATGGTTTAGATTCACAAAAAATTAGGGTAGGTAGGGTAGGTAGGGTAGGTAGGGTAGGTAGGGTAGGTAGGGTAGGTAGGGTAGGTAGGGTAGGTAGGGTAGGTAGGGTAGGTAGGGTAGGTAGGGTAGGTAGGGTAGGTAGGGTAGGTAGGGTAGTAGGTAGGAAAACATGCATTGCAACGCATGCCGGGCACAGCTAGTTATATTATAAAAGATCAATCTTAAGCGGTGATTGACATTGGAATGCTGTCAATCAAAAATATGACACTGAAAATATTTCAGTTTTAATGATATTCGCGGCAATTTTTTTTACCGTTTTGGAACTGTCCTGTCATGACTCTCTGTGGATGATAGTATTTAAGTGACATTTAAAGCCTATTATTTGCTTGGGAAAATAGATGAAGCTGTCAGTTTAGTGATTTTCACTTAATGGGGATGTCAACTCTGAAACTGATGGCACTAGCATAGGTTCCAAGCATCGCCATTGGTTGAAAATCTGGTAATATCATTTTATATTTCAAAATATCTTGACCTCATTGGTTAGATTGAGACCTAGCTATGGTCGCGCCATCTACAATTAGCTTTTAACAGTCTTCCTCATAAGGACCCATGACCAGAGAGAGTAACGGAGTATCTACAAGTGCTACCGAGCTTCTCCGTTGAAGCTAAAATGTCTGCAACAGTCCAGAATACCTAAAGGATTAAATATACCCCTAGCGAAGCCGAAAGACCCTTGTTCTCCCCGTCATTGCGATCATTTTTTTGTTCTGGACCATATCTGGGAACCTTCTAATTACGGAGATATTGGAGGTGAAAGTTCTAATTTATTCACACGTTTTTTTTTTAATACTAGTTTTTAAGGTTTTAATTTCACTTTAAATGCCTCCATGACCCGTTTACTATTCAATGCCCCCTTCGGCACAATGTTTTGAGTGAATTACATTAAGTTTCACAGTAAAACTTGATTTTTCACCCTAAAAATAGTCGTTTTTCAGCAATTTTTTTTGCGTAGGGTTACTTTGTTTGATGTACAGAATACTTGGTTGAAGGCTTCTTGAAGGGTCCGTTTACATTTACTCTATGTATTAGCTATACATATACCTATGGGTATCTGAACATTCAATTTAAAGACTGTTTGTAGTCAATTCATTATCTTTATGGTTGAAAGATTAGCAGCTTTATGATTTAGTGATGTATAACGTTAATGGTAATCCAATGACTTTAAATTTATGGATATTGCAACCTGACTGAATACGAGTTCAAAACTGATTAAGATTGAATTGATTGAAATGGTAACAGTTTTATCATCATCGGCCTAGCCTTTCCCAACTATGTTGGGGTCGCCTTCCAGTCTACCCGGATGTAGCTGAATACCAGTATTTTACATGGTACGACTGCCTATCTGACCTCCACAACCCAGTTCGTACTAAGTAACATAATACTCCTTAGAAATCTGGTTGTCAGACTTTCGGGAGTCCGCTAACTGTCAAAGATCTATAAATGACAGCCGGGAACGGCTTAAGGTGCTTTCCGAGGTACGGAGGAAACTCGGTGTGTAATGGATGATTTCCCATCCGCAGACCGACTTTGGCAAGCGCTGCTAAACCCTTCAGACACGAGCTCCTGTTACACCAATAGCACTCAAAACTTGAAGCTTGTGTGTTTGCTACAAGTACCTTAGAATTGTGATGATCGGTGAGTGAGTCAGTGACAAAATGAAGGAACTTTGACGGGCAATGATCCATAAACTACAGGTTCAAATTGAATAAAATTCAGGAATATGCCTAGCTGTAATATAAGACTCTTAGTCACTGAAAATTCAGGCTTCTAGCTTTATCTACAACTAAGTAGAAGGGCACTGCCGTGCCCCCAGATACAAACAAACTGAAACTAACATATTTCCCTTTTAGGTTTCTAGTACAGACGACGCTTTACTGCAGATGTAAAAGGGCGCGTTCATAATAAATATCCATCTGTCAAGTTGTATAATTCTGATATCGAAATACGATTACATAAAACACCATAGAATCGATTGAAGGCTTAATTAAACTCTCATTGTTTATTGTGCACTAGCTGTATACGTGTTTTTCCTTGCAGTGGGGTAACATTATATTGTAAACAGTAAAGTAGATATTTAGTAAATGAAAAAACTAGACTACGTTACGGAAAATATTCCATTGCTTAGGAATGAGATATAAATGTTTAGTTTAAATGTAATTTCATGTAAGGTTTTCACATTTCATGTGACCGGCAACTCTATCTATAACAAGGGGTCAATATCTACAAGCTCTACGCCATACAATATGCCTCATGCAATGTCATATCAGTTAATTTACCACTTTTAATTGACATGCAGTTTAACAATATTCTGATGACCTAGTTTCCTATCAATAAAACCAGAAATATAAAGCCACCAAATCATAACGACCCTAAACGGAATACAATCATGGTCATCCATGATTGTATTCCGTTTAGGGTCGACAGAAATGTAAACCACACGCTCTAAATTCAGAGAATGCTTATCAAAAAAGTATCGGAAATAAATCTATGGTTTGATGAGTAAGTAGAGACACATGGTACATGGTAAAAGAAATCTGAACTTAATAACTTAATGTTCTGAAAATGAGTAGATCAGTCGGGAAGGTAAATGAGTAGAGCTTTATTGTTTGGTCCTAGGCTGGTCCATGGATGGGTGACCACCCATTACATACCGAGTTTCCTCCGTGCGTCGAAAAGCACGATAAGCCGTTGGTCCCGGCTTTCATGTGTAGATCTTTGACAGTCGTTACAGGTAGTCAGTCACCCGAAAGTCTGACAGCACGGGGTATTATATTACCTAGTACGAACTGGGTTGTGGAGGACAGATAGGCAGTCGCTCCATGTAAAATACTCGTATTCAGCTGCATCCGGTTAGGTTAGGTTAGGTTAGCTTAAGAAAAGGCTAGGCAGATGATGTTGATGATGATTACAAGCTAACAATAAAACAACATACAGACCCTATAAATGAAATCACGATTTCAATCAACGTATTGCAATATTCAGGCATTTTGAGACTTGCATGCGTATAGGTAGCCCCACCCAGTTCGACCGGAGCACTAACGTCCCGACTTATCTCAATCCGCACTGATAGAGCTATCTGTCACCTGTGTTACATTGTTGGTCGGTATATTTCCGACCTCTTTAACTGAATGAAGTTAATTTAAAAATAAATTGTTATTGACAGCAATCGAAAGCGTCAAATAAAATTAATGATAAATCTAAAATGGCTATACGAGTACCTAATAGTACATTGTAGTTTTCGTATTTGTATTAATAATTGATTATATTTTGTTTGTTAAAGTAATTACTTTGTTGCAGTAATTACTTTAAAATATCATAATATTTATTGTTAAGAAAACGTCATAAGTAAATATAAAATTGCAGTTATCTTTTTAGTCATAGATATTTACGCCGTGATTAATATGACTATTTGACTAACCATGCATTGCATGACCAAAATTAGTTTTAAAATAGGTAGGTATATGATATAATGAGTAGGAATATTGATTACTTATTAGTGGTTAATATTGTAGGTATTTCAGTTTTAAATGGATAACTAGTTTTTCTTAAAATGGATACCACTGTATCAGCTGTCATTTATCGATTAATTGCAATTATTCCTGAAAACATGTATACCTACCTACTATGTTGATAATCGTAGACCAATTTATTATAATAATTGATAAATCAATTCATCGCGCACCTAACATTGTTGTCATTGTTGTTAATAATAAATGGGGGTTAAAAATAATGTTACTATAATTGTAGCCATAAGTACCAATTTAAAGTTTGATAAAATATTCACGTTACACCGATCGATTAAAAAATTGTAACTATCACCTCCCCCCCCCCCCTTGAAAATTCTTCTCCAGAAATTTAATTTCGAAGACATTAAAAACTGTAGAACACATTTAATCAAGTAGAAACACCCGGATTCAGACAATAAAAAAAAACCATAAAAAAAATCCAATTCAAAAATCGAACTCACCTCTAGAGTCCCATTTCTAGACGACCCCGCAGCGTCTCAACTCCGAATTAAAACAAAAACGACCACATATAAAGATGGCCGTTACAAAACTGTGTTTATTTAAAAAAAAGGATATTAAAAAAGGTTCAGTAATGTTTGCGGGGCGGGCTCGGGCGCGGTACTGAGCCCGGGATGGCGGGCGTTGCTATTGATCGAAGAGATCGCGCAGCATCCGGCCCTCCCGCCTGCCAGCCTTCACGAATATTTGATGGGAAATGTTGAGGCGATGTCCATTGCTGGCTCCGAGAATGTTACGGGTCACTAGGCGACGATATTGATACCTAAATTGTGTACTAAAAGAAATTAAGAAAAACGATAATTAAGGGATTTCATGAAAATGTTATAAGTATCTCTCTTTATAGCTACCACACAGACTTAACATGCAAAAATGAAATATATTAATATTTTTAAGGCTTTAATAACTTAAGTATTAGCACTCCAAGAGGGGAAAAAATACTAGAGAAATGAAAATGTAAAGTCATAGTCATTTATTTCAAAACAATATACATTGTGTAGAAATTCCATAAAATAAAATGTAAAATAAAACAAAGCAGCACTAACATTACGATTGAAAAAACATAATACAAATAGAATAACAAATTCAAAAAACAAATTGTGTTAAAAATAATAATAATCATATCATCTAATTTTCGGTGATAATCATTAATAAAAATAGAATGTCAAATATAAATATATAAAGCCTCCGTTTCAATAGAATAAATGGCCGAGATATACGAACGAACAGGACCAACATTAAAGTTCCGTCTTTGCCATTAACCGGAACCCTAAAAACAAAATGCAAAAGATGAAACACACTAAAAAAAAGCGAGTAAAATTCTTTAAATGTTGTTCTATTCTTTAAACTTTAAAAATTACGACATCTTTCTCATAAAAATGCACTATCAACACATTTTCATTCTCACACTTAGCTGATCATCAAAAAAAAAAAATTTGTTCCACATAGGCCTACATGTGCACTTTTAAAACGTGCAGAAAAGGTGCACGGTTCGGGTTGGTCGTTTCCCATGGAGAAGAACCGGCAAGTAACTCTATGGTTAGGTTCTATTTTAAAATTATTTGGTTTTAAAATGTTACTATGTAATAGCGCTAGTACTTGTGTATAGGATAGTTCACAAAAACCATCAACAATTAGCATTTTCTTGGACTAAATTGCTGCTAACAATATTGTTACGAAAAAAAAACAATCTTTTACATATACTCTAATGTCACTGTCATCTACACTTCTACTCGTACACTAATATTATGAATAAGAATAAGAATCATTTATTTGTCAAACATGCGTTTACATACACTGATTAATCAGACATGCAAGGTATTGAGTAAATATATGTTGTGAGCGTCCATGTTTTGCCAATAACGGCGTATAAATTATAAAGGTATAATAAAAGTTATTCTAAACATTTCAAAATACAAAAGAACTAAAATAATAATTGATGTCAAGATATTATAGTAGGTACATAAGAAAAAAATGAAGAAGAAAAAAAAGAAGGTATGAAGAGGAAGAAATTGTATATTTGTAACGAATAAACTCACAAGCTTCTTTACCGATTTCATAAATTCTTTCACCATCAGAATGCTACATTATCCCTGAGTAACATACTTAGGCTATATTTATTACTAGAAAAAAATAGGAGGGGCGGGGGAATTAAGAGAGAGAAAATAAATGTCCGCTCGTGCGAAGCCGGGACAGGCCGCTAATAAAGTATAAATTGCAATGATTGACGCGCTTTCGTGAAATGCAAAAGATCAAACACACTAAAAAAAGCGCACGAAATTCTTTCAATGTTTTTTATATTCCTAACCACTTTAAGAATAACGACGTATCTCTAAAAATGCACCAAAACATTTTCAGTCACTCACTTAGCCAATTAAAAAATCATCATCAATTAGCATTTTCTTCAGTCAATTTACAGCTAACAATATCAGTATAAAAAAACTTTAGTATAGATTTCGTGAGCGCATGTAATGTCAATCTTAACGAAATTGTTATAAAGTGTAAAATGCAATGACTGACACACGGTCGGGAAATGTAACAATTATACTGAAAAATTAGTCAGTGAAACATGAAAACTAATCCACCTATTATCCGGTCTGTCTGTCTCGGATAGACAGACGTCTGTCTAAATTTGTTTTGGCACAGATTTGTCATAAATGTTGGACGGCGATGCGTAAACGACAGTTTAAAATAAAGAAGTTGTAAAAAATTCTGACGCAAAGTGTTTACGGCCTACCTGTAAGATGAATGGTCTGATGAGAAATACAAGTGTACCTGAAATATTTTGAGTTATTTATACATCCTATCAAGGTCTTCGGCATATATCAAAGAAATTTTAAAATTCATCTAAATACCTGCATTCAGCATTGTTGTAATTTTTTTAATACCCCGAAAGTCTAAGTAATTTACTGGCAGAGATGGTACATGCATCATTAAGTTCCTTTACTATTTTGTAGTCGATCTTATAATTACTTCACGACGTTTGTTTGCAAATAACTCCGATTAACTTGAAACTACAGGTTGAAACAATTTATCAGTCATCATTATCCTGTTCTTATCTCAATTTATTTGTGGGCAGCATGTCTTCTTCTTCCATACTTCTATATTACTCGACATAATTATGACCAGTCACTTCCTTTCTAGCCATATCATCCTTCACACAGTCCATCCATCGTTTCTTTGGTGTTCCTTTATAAACATTCATACTCAAAATTTTCCTCGTAACACTTTCCTCATTCCTCTAAAACAAAACACGAAATTTACAGGGGCGTGCCGTCCATACAGGCAAATAGGCTTAGCCTACCTTAGCCAAATTCATTTATTACAACAAATCAACAATCATGTACTTAATAAAAAATACAAAATATAAAAAGAAAGTTAAAACTCCTGTTATAACACTTATAGCAACTTGTCGTGCCCGTGTGACGTCACACGGGCACACGCTACTACTCCTTAGGCCACCAAACGAACTGCCTTCATTTCTCATCGACTCATTGATGAATTTACGCACACTGGTGCATATTTTCGTGTGTATGAACGGCACACATGTATATATTATGGGCGGGAACTCCGCCGTAAGGAGACCGCCAGCGCAGTTCTGATTGGCTGGCCTTGAAGGCCAGCCAATCAGAAGTGCCAGTCAAGATGAATGAAATGCAGTGCAGGGTTACCAATTTGTGGAGATTTCCCCGGATCGCGGGGAATTCGAGAAACAGACTACACACTGAAACGATCGTTTCCATAATGACTTGCTACTTTAAAAAAACAGGGTGGTATTGTCGAATATAAACCTTCCAAAAAAATATAAATTATAAGGAATAGCAAAAGCCCTATTAAAATAGTAAAAAATACATGAATTTTATTTTTTCCCAAAATTTTGTGAAATTTCGCTTTGATTTTTGGGAAGTTAGGAAAATAACTGTGGCAATCCGGCAAAATGATGCAATTATTATTTGGTTTCTTAAGAAGCCATATTTGTGTATCCGCGATCTTGAATGTTTTGCTTTTTTTAACGTACTCAATTAAAAGTAATTTGTTGTTTATTGTTTGTTTATCTACTTAAAAATGGTGTTCTGTTGTGAAGTTTGCGCTGATAATGTGTGTTTGTTAGAAGTTCAAAGTAGTAAGTTTTCGCATTATCGTTTAATGTTAAGATTCAACTTGATTTGATTTTGATGATTTTAAGTTATTTATAAAGATACGAGACGAGTTTGAGTGACTGTGACTGAGTTTGAATCTTCAGAAAATCGTGATTTGAACCTTGAATAATGTGGTGAGTTCTTGTATTTATAACTTTTATAACACGCGTTTTCGGCAATAATCTCGTGAATGTACTTACATCCTTAGCTTCTACAAGTTGTGTGTTCATAATAAACTGATTTCGTTAGTGCTATAAAACTATTGTTTCTTTCACTGGATAGCCTCATACTGTTGTTTTTACAGGCTTTCTTTTCAATTTTTTTTTTTTAAATATTATAAATCAATAAATGTGACTACTTTAGGGTCATCATCATAAGTAGAGCGACGTTGTGATGTTGCGCGAAGTTTTTTTTTTGGGTATCCGTATGCGTGGCCTACCTTCCGTGGAGAACCACTGCACGCCACTGGAAATTTAACAGTCACAGTAAAAGACCTTGTTGTTTTTGACGTCAAATGACATTCAATCCAAGGGTAGCAAAGTAAGTCGACTATACATTTTGCTAAGTTAAATAAATAAAAGAAAGCAATACGAATAGTTTACATTTTTTATTTTATTGACCGACTCAAGCAGTTAGTGGTCGTAAAATTGTTACAGTTTTTTTACATACACATTTTACACCAATTAACGTTTTTGTATACGTTCGTGGCACATACTAAAAACTGTTTCAATGCTGCAAGTTTTACTTACAATTGACTTTCCAAACTTTTTTTGGATGATATAAAATCACGCCTGTAATCCTCGAAGGGTTAGGCAGAGAAAACCCACATTTCGCCAGTTATGTTTAAGTCCCATGTAATAGGGGGGGAGACCCCTGGGGAGAGGTTTTAGATGACGTCATGCTATTACCTCACATCAAGCATATCATCTAGGAAATACCAACACCGTTATCAATACCATCACCTCTTACTTATTTGTCGCCGTCTTAGTATGTATAATTCTTCCCGACTTCTCTATAAGCCTGGACCTTCCAACTTCCCGCCATTCGTGGTGACTGCCAGTTGTCATTAGTGACAGCTACCGGACTACTTGTGGCTGTGAGACAGTGTTGCCATATCTATTAAATAGATACACTACACAGACGAAACCATGCAGCAACGGGATTTGCAATTTCATCAAGCTTTTAAGAGCATTTGACGTGGACCTAATATTGTTAGCAAACTCATAGCAAAGCATTTATCAGAAACTAGCAGTTGCTCGCGACTTCGTTGGCGTGGAAATTTTGATGTGTTGTGTGTGTGTGAGAAAAAAAAGATAGCCTAAATCCTTCCCCAAGATAATACCTATTTCTTTGCAAAATTTCATTACGATCCGATCAGCCGTTTAGTCGTGAAAAAGTAATAAACAAACAAATAGAGTTACTTTCGGATTTATAATATTAAGTATGGAAAAACCAGTTATAACGCAATTTTGGATGGTCAAAATATCGATTAGCCAAAAACAAAAAGACGGAGCCACAGTTCCTACTCCTTATTGATAAGCAACTTACAAAATTTTTGGGATTCTTTGAGTGGCCCGGATTCGTTGCTCTCGAGTGTACTTACTATATTTTATTTTATATCGTGCTTGTTAACTAGTGATCCTAAGATTTCTATTACCTTTTCTGTGTTTACTCGTGGGAACCTGTAATTGGCTCTGTGTTGCATATTCAATTGTTACTCATTTATTATAGCTGTTGGTTCTCCTATTTTTAAATAAATAAATAAATAAAAATATAACATCTCATTTATCTTCTACTGATTTTGGTAATTCATCAGCAACTACCTAAACTCAAATAAGTAACACAAAATAGCTCAACCAGCAATGTACTCGATCCACGGCATAACTCCATTTCCACCGCGCCCGGCGCCTCGCTCCCTCACTACTGTATTTATGGAGCTCACCTGCAAGCCTTAATAACAGCCACTTACCATTTTATTGTTTACCCCCTACCCTGCTGAAACATCACTGCTGATTACTATCGTCATCATCAGAGTAATTACGAAAATAACAAACTTTGAAAAAAAAAGATGAATAAAACTAATTTTCTGCCTTTAAATTAATCATCATCATTCTCCTGCACCTATCCCAATTTATTTGGTGTCTGCGCAGCAGGTCTTCTTCCATACTTCTCTATTACTCGTCATCTCAGCAGTCACCTCCTCTCTAGCCATATCATCCTTCACACAGTCCGTCCATCGTTTCTTTGGTCTTCCTCTAGTCTTATAGCCAACCACATTCATGCTGAAAACTTTCCTCACGACATTTTCCCTCTCCTCCTGTCACTTCACTGCTGATTATCGCCATCAGAAAAACTACCTTAAATATGGACAGTGCAAACTTTGGCAAAAAAAAACTCTAGCCCATATTAGCTCGGGGATGTTTGCCCAATCGCATACAGATGGTTTTCATGCAATCATCAGAAAAAAGGTGGCATCGCTTGTGAGGAGGATTCGGGGGAGTAGCAATAGCATCCTGAAAGCCGTGGCTGAAGACCCGAGAGCTCCTGTGCTGAGACATCTCATGCGAAATGCCTCGTAAATACATGACTCACTAATTTTATTCTTCTTTTGTTACTAATCCTAGTGTATAAGTTGTAGTGTATAAGGAGTTTTACTAACAAAAATGGTTCCTATGTTGTCCCAAATAAAACAATTTATTATTATTATTATATTGTCCCACAACTGGGCAAAGACCTCTCTCCATTCTTTCCATCTTACTTCTTTTCAATTCTAAAGGAAGAAATCGAGGTCGTCCCGCCATCTCCTTCGTGGTCTGCCACGGCCTCGTGTCGCACGGACTCGCACCTTTCCTGTGTTTATTCGCGTATGACCTATGATATTTACAGCCTGTTCGGATGAATGAACAAATTACTTACGCCTGATTCTTAACTATCGTTATTGATTAATGGTACTCATATAGTCTGTTATCATCATCTGCCTACCCTTTACCCAACTAAGTATGGTGGGGTGTGGGGTCGCCAGTATTTCATTTGAAGCGACTGCCTATCTGACCTCCACAACCCAGTTAAGTACTGGGTAATACCCTTGGAAAGACTTTCGGGCTACTAACAATCAAGGAGTGCTTCCTAAATTGGTCTCCCTTAAAATCAATCTTTTAAGGGAGACCAATTTTGGAAGCACTATAAATACACAACCGGTTATTTTAATGATCCGTAATTTAATTTAGGAACCAGACCTGTTAATTATCGATTTTCAATTAAGTATTTATGGATGAGTGCAGTCTGCTGGACGTGAGAGGCTTTTAAGCGCTACTAATTGATAAATGGAAGTGATTCATAAATTAGTAGTTAACTCTGAAAGCTTTCAAATAAAATATAAAAACACATTTTGATTTGGTACATCGATTTTTTGAGTAAGTTATCCGATCAGTCATATCTGTGTGACACTCTAAAAGCAAAAGAAAGAAAGGAATGTAGCATTTGTCTAGCCTTTTTACAACGCTGTTGTGATCGACGTCTACTCTAACCATATGCAGCTGAGCATCGAGCAACTGCCTATCTAGAAAGAAAAAATGCATATCGTCATTACCATCCATCTCCTGCCCTTACCCCAACTTAATTGGGGTCGGCGCAGCAAGAAAAATTGCATAAACAGCAGAAATAAGACGCACATTATAAGTTAAAAGTGTCAAAGTAGCTAAAAGTATAGTATTTGCATTCGACTACCCGCTTGGTACTTTCTTTACAAAGTTAGAAATGTCATACATTACGCTCACATCTTGTGCAATATGAACAGCCAAAGATTGAAAGGACCCGATCAGAATCGATTGGCCAAACATTGGTCTATAAATAGAACCAATGCACAGATGAGAACTCGATATTTTTGACAGTCACGCTTCTTGGCGCGAGCTACTAAAATTATGGTAATCTTGATGCAAATGTATACGTTTAGTAATGAGGGAGTCGTAGAAATCAATGAGAGTGTACGTTGTGGAATAATTTCTTGGGTTTTGGCTTTTGTTATCAGGATAAGTAAACTTTGTGTACATAATCAGAGGAATAAGGTAATATCAGGCAAATATAGGGTTTTAGATAGGTACATCGAGATTCCCTAGTGCCCCGGAAAGCACGTTGCCGGCTCTCGCGGTCATTTGTAGATCTTTGATGGTCTTTGACAGGTTATAATCGCATAGCACATGTGTGAGTACTATGTACTGTAAAGCTACCATTTACATTTAGTTATCTTTCAGTTATCTTTCATTGACTTGAATGTGCCCTGGTGGCTGTGAGAATGTCATGCTCACACAAATGTCTCGCTGATGGTGGCGGGTGTGTCGGGTCATTTAGTTCCCTTCAATATGGTTGAGTTGAATGGCGCTGATCCATGCGTCATGTTCGTGAAAGGGCGCTGTCAGTTGGGACTGGTCATCTCTTAGCTGCCACGGTTTATTTTAATTACTTTATTTTTAAATTGTTAGTTTAATCTTTTACTCTGGACGCTCTTAATGTGCACGTCTTTGTACATCGTCCTCACATATATATGTATAATCTCAACATGAATGATGTAACCAAGATTTTGTAACAATATTTTGATTTAAAAGAGTGTCCATGGAGTTTCTTGCCCATTCTACTCCATAGAGATCTACGATTTGGAATGTGCAACTACAGTACTTTCGCAAGTTATTATGCCTTGTGACTGTGACTGTAGCTTAGCTTTTTTGTTTTTGACTTTCAAAAGTGCCTGTAATGGTCTAATTGAAATAAATGCTTTGACTTTGACTTTGTTACACTATGTGTCCCTAACATAGCTGGGTTAAGGTTAGGCGACTATATAACAGAGTAAACAAAAAAGTACACCATTTATCTTCAAATAAGCATAGGCATGTGTTGAGGAGCTCGTGACTAAATAATAACAGCCGCTCGGGTCGATCTTAAGGATCGCGCTTACCTAGGTTGGTCCGTGGAGAGTGTGTCCGAGTTTCCTTCGTACCTCGTAAAGCACGTTAAGCTTTTGGCCCTGGTTATCATTTGTAGATGTATCACAGCCGTTACAAGTAGTGACCCGAAAGTCTGACAACCAGTCTTAGCAAGAGGTATCGTATTACCCAGTACTAACTGGGTTGTAACGGTCAGATAGGTAGTCGCTTCATGTAAAATACAGGTAATCAGCTGCATCTGGTTAGACTGGAAGCCGACACCAATATAGTTGGGAAAAGGCTAGGCAGATGATGACATGCGTGATGTTATACTTATAAATTACCAGAAGTTTCAACTATGGTCAAGTATATCAAGAGTTCAGTTAAGCGTAAAAATTTATATCAATCTACCTTCAGTCTAGAAGTGGCCCAAGAGTTCCTTAAATAGCGAAGACAAAAGGCATAACACCTTATAAAAGACTAGCTATTGCCCGCGAGCTTCGTTGGCATGAAATTATTATAAAAACTTCCCTTTTTTAATCGGATTTTGTTGCCAATTTCAAGGGTTTTAATTTATTTTACACGGAACCTTAATCCTTCTTCTAAAATAAAAGTAAAAAGCTTAAGTTAGACCTTATAATATCAGCTATCTGTCTGAAAAAGTCCCGTCAAAATCTGTCCAGCCGTTTCGGAGATTAGGCGGAACAAACAGACAGACAGATTCTAGACCGACAGACAGATAAAAATTGAACAAAATGTGTTTTTGCTTTATGTGCCGTATATATTTTCATGTGCATTTAGTAAAAGCTAGCTTCAGCTGTTATTTTGATATTACAAACAGACACATAAATTGTATCTTTTATTTATTAAATATAAAAAGGTAAACTGACTGACTAGTGACTGACTGACTGGGTGATATATCAACACACAGCCCAAACCGCTGGTCCTAGAGACATGAAACTTGGAGGGTGTGTTCTTTGTGAAGAGTCAGTATCCACGGGAATTCCACTCTTAAACGGGTAAAATAGGGGATGGAAGTTTATATGAAAGTCCGTCAGTTTTGAAGTTAGGATCTTCAAATTTTGTGTTTACGCTAACGTTTGAAAATTAATTTATACTCTCAACGTTTTTGATAATTCGACTACCGAAGGGTTAAAAAGGGGGATGAAGGTGTGTAACTATGTTTGTTCGGGTGGAATCTTGCAAGTCAATTTTTAAGCAGATATCTTCAAGCGATTGAGCTGAAATTTTGCACACACCTTTGTTTCTGATGACAATATACTTTTATGAAAGATATTCCTTAATCCTGCAGTCAGGATCGGCTCCTCAAGAGAGAACTCTTCAACGGTTAGTAGCACGGATACGAAACTTTGTATACGCATTCAAGTTTGATTGATAAAGATGATTTCTACCATGCTCTCATCCTGCAACCAGGATCGTCTTCTCACGATTTAAATATAAGGTCGCGAACACGAAGTCAGAGGGCGCGGGGCGGCGGGGTGTTCGTTTGGATGATATTTGGTACACAGATCGTTTATAACCTGTATTAACCTATAGGTTACTTTTTAATCCCGGTAGTACGTTCCCATCGGATATTTTTCGACATCCACGCGGGGGAAGCCGCGGGCAAAAGCTAGTTTATTTATATAGATGTATAGATTGTCATTTTCGCTGATCCGACATTCCACGGTTAGGTATTTATGTTTAAGTTTTTATTTCGAAAATATCGTACTTCAATTGTTTTTCAAAGGATTCCTTCATGCGTAATTAGACAAGTTTATTAAAAACACGGGCCAACCCGTCTTGCTTACGTAGAGGTTATTCATTTAGAAAGTTTTGTCTAAACGTACACAATCAGATTAGGTTTTGAATCAGACGGTGCGTCATCGCTACACTCAAATTGATAATTTCCAGGAAAGCTGCATAACAGAGGTCTTTTACACGTGTTTTTGTACAATTAAACGACGTTTTTTCCGCAAAAAGCAATACGAAC
The DNA here is from genome assembly GCA_950022335.1 of Eurois occulta. Taxonomy (NCBI): domain Eukaryota; kingdom Metazoa; phylum Arthropoda; class Insecta; order Lepidoptera; family Noctuidae; genus Eurois; species Eurois occulta. Next base: position 16,193,446 of record OX465500.1, on the reverse strand, counting down.
GAAACAAACACAGACAGCATAATATGTCGTTAGCGATTACACAAGAACAAAATCATTTGCAAAAAACGGTAAATGAGAGCAAAACTGGTTATGATTGTTTCTGTGAGGACCCAAATTAAACACGAGTCACTTTCACTACTTTTACTAGAATTGGGTAATACTTGACTAGCAGTCGGGCAAAGTGTTATTGGATTTTTCGATCGGGAATTTCTCAGTAGCAGCCACGGAGTCTGGATTTGTGTATTGATAGCAATAGGGTCGCCCCCTATCATATGGGACTTAAAACATAACTGGCGAAATGTAGGTGTACTGTTAGATACACCTCTGCTGAACCCTTCGGGGATTACAGGCGTGACGTTATGGTATGTAGTGCTCATCTAGAGATTGTCACAGAAGCCTTAAATGGTTTTCCATCTCTCGTGGTCTGCATATTGAGTATTACTTAGTACTTACTTCACCCTCTCAGATTCCCGGAACCACAGCCACCGTGTCAATGTTATAGTCACCGACATCTCACAAGCCGTAGATTATCCCCGTGGTCCGCCGCAACGCCCCCAAAATACCGCAGTTTCGATTCAATTTCCCAGAAATGTCTGACAGAAATAGTTCTCTCTCTGTGTATTTTAAGTAAATTCCCAACGGATGAAGCTACATGTGAGTATAAGAGCTTTAGCTTAATTCAGATTGATCGAATGATTGATCTGTGTGCGATGGCATTAGTTAGACATAAGTATAAGTTCAAAGTGAATTTTCCAGACAGGTTCAAATGTGACTGGACATTGTGAATAGAGAAGTTGAAGCATTTAGTAGCATAATCAGCCTATAATGTTTCCACGGCCTCCTCTCTAGAGAGGGTATGGGCTATAATACACACGCGGGCTCAGTGTGGGTTGATGGACGTCACATGTCTTCGAATTTTTGGTTCTAGAACATGCCGGTTTCCTCACGATGTTTTCCTTCACCGTTTTGAGAGTAGTTGTGATGCAATAAATTACATAAAGTAATTCGCCTGCCTAGGTTCGATCTCACGATTTACTGTTCGTAAGTCGGGGCCGCCACCACCGGGCCACCGCTGCTCGCCTTTAGCCTTGAGCATTTAGTACTTTACCTGAAATGTCAGTTAAAACGATATAAAGATTCAAAACAATTACTGAAGGGAATAAAGTGTAATACCTGCTACACTGTACGTAGCAGCTACTACGTCGAACGTAGCAAGTACTACGCCTTACGTAGCAGATGCTACGCTGTGCCTAGCAGGTACTACACCGTACGTTGTAAGCACTACGCCGTACGTAGCAGATGCTAAGCTGTACGTAGTAGGTACCTGAGTGAATTGTTTATAGTAACAGTGGATTCTATAAAGTCACCATATTCAAGTTGTATTGAAGCGTCTTTTTTGCGAGCCTAAAATTAAATTGCACACATAGTCAACCTTCTATAAACTCCTACTATATGTAAAGTTCATAAGCAAAAACGTATAAGTAGACACAGCTAAGTTACCTCGTTACCTTCTCAAAGTGAGGGAAACTTGAACAAGTCACTCCTCTTTGTTACTCTGAGGTATAGTACTGCAATTATATTGAGGGTACCAGGAGAGCATAATTATACACACGTTACGTTACAGTCTAGCTGACGAGGAGGTGGATTGTTAATGAGTCATTTGGTGTAATTGGCTTTTTTGAAAGTCGTATCGAAATGTACGTTTTTTGAGAAATACAATATCGAGAGAGTGTGCTAACGTAGCACGCGAAATTCAAATTGTCTTACGATTTTTGCAATTTGCAGAACAGTGTCACGTTGTATATTGATCAAAACGATTCGCAACCGTAACAAATATGGCATATATAGCATTACAGAGTTGTAATCATTAAAATCATCAATACCAACCGTCTGAGTTCATTCACCGCTGGTCCGCGCAGACGCGCTGTGTCCTCTGAGAATCGCCGAAGCGGTCATCACCAAGCACAACTGTTTGCAGATGCGTTTTAATTTTACAGGTAAATCTGAAATTTCATGTCTATAATAATATTATGGCAATAGACTCGCTCCCTATTACATGGGACTTAAAACATAACTGGCGAAGTGTGGGTGTACGATTAGGTAGGTACACCTCTGCCTAAGCCTTCGGGGATTATAGGCGTGATGTTTTGTTGATGTAATAATATTATGGCTCTCCCTCACCGGGAGCATTCGCTTGTTTCTGTACAAAATCGAATCTTTTATTGTTACTTTACAGGCGAACACTCCCATTGAGGGAGCGCTTTTAGAGAGTCTATACAAATGTCGATCGCTTTGAAACCTTCCGTATTTCTAAAGCGACAACGCACACATACACAAAACATAACACATAAGCACACACACAAAAGCATAACACACAAGCTCACATAAGCTTTTCCGTAACTTATTTGAATCCAATACATTTTCGTCATTTTTCTGATAGATATTCACTTTGTCTAGGCCGACAAAGTGAATATCTATCAGAAATGGCCGTCTGACAACCAGTCTTACCAAGGGGTACCGTATTGTCTAGTACTAACGGGATTGTGGAGGTCAGATAGGCAGTCTCCGTGTAAAATACTGATATACAGCTGCATCCGGTGAGACTGGAACCCGACCACAATCAAGTTGGGAAATGGCTAGGCAGATGATGATCTACTTTGTCTAGGCCCCAGCACACACAAACCAAAAACACAGCTTTATCTGTTATAGGTAGGGTTTTTTATTACTTCCTCGAGCTCGTACACAAACATCTGCTGACTACTAAAATAACTACTTATTGCGACTTTACAAATATTTAATACTGAACTAAGAGTTTCTAGTGTGAAACCACGAAGTACCTAAGTAGTTATAGTAGTTGTGAAACTATACGATAGACGAACTTCTACGAACACATTTTGGTCATTCAAGAGTTGACAAGAACATTTTAGAAACCCTCTCCAAGAGCTTTTCAAAATAACCCCATTTTCGTTCAGCAATTAATTTATAGTAAGAAAGCGACGAAAATATAATCAAACATTGTTTGTTTAGTTTGGAAATACCTGCAATAAAAGAATAAGAAAACATACTAACAAACACAGAAACACGAGCATACAAAAATATAAATTTATATCACTGCAGTGTTTATTAAAACTGAACAGGAAACCAAGAAAATTAAAAAATATCAGTAAAAGCTTCAGTAACAGAGCCAGGTTATGCATCAATCAATGATATGGATTGACAGTTTTTCCGGATGTATAGCGGTAGTATTACTAGCACTGACAAAAACACACTCGGGGCGTAATGGATACCGATGTGCTTTTAATTATTCTATTTATAGGTATATCCAATGGGAAAATGGATGAGAGTTCATTCAAAAACACTATTTTTTATAGGTGGAGATGTATGTGTGTAGGGCCGTCTTTTTCAATTGGAGGTCCTGGGTGCTTGTGAATAATAGGGCCCTTCGGATGAGGATGCCAAAGCGAGCGAAGCGGACTCGCATTTTTTTACACCCCGCCTCGGATAGGTTAGGATTTCATACAAAAATAATGTTCACTTATAATAAAAAAAAAACACTCTCTCGTCTGTCTATCTGTCTGTTTGTTCCAGTTAATCGCCGAAACGGTTTGACCGATTTCGACGGAACTTTTACTCGCAGATAGCTGATGTTATAAGGAGTAACTAAGGATATATTATTTTAGAAAACAGGATTAGGGTTCCGTGCAAAATATTTGAAATTGTTAACAAAATTCGATTATTTGAATCGGATTTTGTTAACAATTTCAAATGTTTTAATTTTTTATAGGGAAGTCATTTCATTTTTCATTTTACAAGGTCTTTATTGGTACATAAGGTTAACAAAACAGTATACAAACGATCTTATTCTATTTGTACACAAATCACGATTTATGTCGTTACACAGGCAGCTATCGCCTTTACAAACATTAAAACATGTTATTACTTATTATTATTTTACTATGATTTAACTTACTTATTACTAAATGTTTAATTACAGGCATGTGAAAGTCTTAGTATGGACCCACAGGATTAACATGTTTCACTATACAAAATGTATTCTTTTATTACAATGTTATACTAATATGAGGTAAGTAGCGGGTAGTTCGCAAAAAGATCACTCATTCTCCGGCCGTACGAGCGGCGTCGGCTAGTAAGCGAGCTGTCGTCATGATGCGTCACGGAGGAAATAGTGATGGGGCAGTCGGTATCGATTGTACGTACGGGCGTACGGTAATGTGCTGAGTCTACTTTTACCAATTGATGATATTAGGAAGTTACGGTGAGCTGGGTTTTTAAACAAATAAAATTTACGCGAAGTTTTTAAAATGAAATCTTTTATGGATGGATAGTTTAAACGGTTGTGTAATGTTCTAAGGTTGGTGCGAAATGGTGTGTTATACGATAGTTTTAGGGCTTTATTTTGTATAATTTGGAGTTTGCTATATTTTGTTTCCGTTAGACTGGACCACACAGGTGCTGCGTAAGTTAGGCAGGGTCTAACAAGTGTAGAATAGATAAGCAATTTGGTTGAGGAACTAAGAACAGACTTGCGATTCAAGATTGGTTTTAATGAATTTAAGGCTTTTGCACCTTTGCTTATGATTAGTTCAGTGTTCTTGTTCCAATTGAGTGTCTTGTCTAATATAATACCTAAATATTTAACCGAGGCACGCCATTTAATCTGGAAGTTATCGATTTTTACAAGCCTGGTGGGAAGTGCGCGTTTCCTGGTAAACAGAATGCCTTCAGTTTTCGTTGAGTTCACTTTAAGTTTCCAGGTTTTAAAATATTTACTGAGTAGTTCCAGTGAATATTGTAGTCGTCCCGTTACTACATCAATATCTTTGTGTGTCGCGAATGTTGCTGTATCGTCAGCGTAGATGGCGAGTTCTGTGTGAGCCTGTTTGGGAATGTCGTTCAGGTACAGTATGAAGACGTAAGGACCTACGAGCGAGCCTTGAGGCACACCGGCTGGGATGGTCTTAGGATCAGAATGGTCTTTGCCTATATGAACGGAGAACGATCGATCTCGCAGGTAGTTCTGGATGAGTTTTACTAGACAGAGAGGAACTTCAAATTTAATTAGTTTGTGTAACAGGCCATCATGCCAAACAGAATCAAAAGCTTTTTCTATGTCTAATAAAATCATGCCTGTGGAGAGGCCGCTGTTTAACCCATGAGCTATGTGCTCAGCTACTCTGGCTAGCTGTTGTGTGGTTGAGTGTGAGCTTCGAAATCCAAACTGTTCGGGGATCAAATTATGTGCAGTTATTTTAGTGAGACGGGATAAAATAATGGCCTCTAGGAGTTTCCCTATACTTGGTAACAAACTAATTGGTCGATAGCTAGATGGGATCAGCTGATCTTTACCGGGTTTTTTAATTGCTATGATTTTAGCGTGTTTTAATGTACTTGGGAAGTGTGCAGTGCGTAAACAACCATTAAACACTTTGGTCAAGTAGACAATGGCTTTTTGAGGGAGGTTTTTCAATAAGCCATTTTCCAGGCCATCAAAACCAGGTGCTTTGTTGGATTTTAGTTTACTAAGTAGTTTTCGGATTTCATTCGGCCTGACAAGTGATGGGTAGTCACTCATCTGGTAACATTCGAGCAGGCTGATCGATTCTTTGACTGCCTCTTCAGTACTAGGATCACTGACCCAATGTTTGGTTAGGTTCATGTTCTCAAGGAAGGTATTAGCTAGTGTCTCACATTGTTCAAGTACAGAGGAAGTGGTGGTGTTATTTGACAATTTCAGTGGGGGAATTGAGATAGGTTGATGGTTCAATGATTTAACCACTCTCCATAAATCCGTAGAGGGATTGGTAACTTTCGCTAATTTGTTGTTCCAGGCATGGTCATTTAGGGATTGGATCTTAGCCTTGATGCATTTCTGCAAGTTGTTCACTTGGGAGAATAACTGACGTCGTATATATGGATCGTGCTCATCTAAGGCTTGTTTTCGAAGACGATTTTTGATTTTGATTTGTGACCTGATCCGACGTGGGAGTTTATAACCACCATCACTGGGTAATTTAGGAACAGCTTTATCTCTTGCGTTTATGACAGATTTGGTTAAGTGTTCAATAGCATGGTCAATTTCCGAAGGTGTGTTAAAGGTGGTTTGGTTCAAAGTTATAGACTCATTCAAATAAGATCTGTAACCTCTCCAGTCCGCTTTTGTATAATTAAATATGATGCGCTTTTGTCTGTTGACTTTACCAGTTGCAGTGAAGCAAACAGGTAGGTGGTTTGACGAAAGGCGCGTGATTACCTGAGGCTCTGAAAGGTGATAGACAGAGTTAGCTAGGATGATGTCGGGTGTAGATGGTGTGTGCGTACTATGGTAGTGGACTAGAGTAGGACAGGAAGGAGCAAGGATGTCATATTCGTTGCTTATCATATGATCGAAGAGTACCTCGCCATGGATGTTTGAGCGAGAGCAATGCCAGTAAGGGTGTTTGGTGTTAAAATCACCCATTATTAGGGTTTTAGAATGAACATGAATCATTTTGTCTAAGTCTGTAGGTAGCAGGGCTAGGTTAGGCGATTGATAAGCTGAGATAAAAGCAATTGTCTGATTCGATACAGCAACTTGTATTCCAACACATTCGAGGTTTTGAGTAACAGGTAAATTAAGTGGGGCATGCTCAATGTCAGACTTGACTAAGATAGCAACTCCCTGACCGAGTCCATTAGATTTTTTATCGCACCGATAACAGGTGAAGCCCGGAGTGTGTAATTTGGTATTGGGGGATATTCTAGTCTCTGACAAAGCTATGATATCAATGGAAAGCTCGCTTACCAGATCCAACAGTTCTGTAACTTTAGAGCGGATGCCATCAGCATTCCAATATAGGATTCGCACATATTGTGTTCTACACATATTTACCAAGATGAGTTAAAATTAGAATGACTTTATCCATCATATTAGTACATCCTAGAAATTGGCTTTTGATAGTTTTTATGGTCGTCAATATGGCTAGCATATCAGCTGTGGCCGGATCTTGAGCGCTATCTGAAACGGCGAACTTTTGAGTATTGGTGGCAGCAACGAAGTTCCAGGGTCGCCCGTCGACAACGTTTGTTTTCAGTGGGGGCTTCATAGTCCTAGCGGATTTCAGTTGATCTTGGCGTTCTCGCAAGATTTTTAAATAATTTTCTCTCTCTTTGCATTGACGAAAGTTGGCAGGATGATTTCCTCCACAGTTACAGCACTTGGCTGGTTGGTCCCGGGTCTTTTTGGGGCATTCCTCGGTCTGGTGAGGGTCGGTACACTTTACACAGCGAGGCGCTAAGTTACAGTTGGTGGAAGAATGGCCGAATCCTTGGCATCTGTAGCACTGAGTTCCATAGCGATTGTTGCTTCGGTATTTTCGAATTTGTACTACTGTATTACAAAGGAGCCTGATCTGTCGAAATTTGGCGAAGTCAGCACCAGGTGGCAGTTGAACCAGAAAAGGGGGGCAGTAAGAAGATTTTTCTGCGGGTACTTTCATTTTACGAACAGTTACGTTCTCGAATCCAAGCGAGGCAATTTCGGCTGATAATCCCTCCTCGACGTAGTTCGGAAGACCGAAGATAACTGCCTTGTACAACTTTTCATCCTTTCGCGAGTAAGTGTGAAAGGCTATGTCCTGAGAACGCAGACCGTCTTTGATGGCTTGATGACTTTCAGATGTGTGGCAGTTGACAGCTACTCGATTATTACGTCTGTACTGCAGGTGGAAATTTTTTGAGTAAGACGATATTGTCGTTCTTATGAACTCGTGCGTCCAAGTGGGTTCTATGTTTAAAACGATGGGAGGAATGCGAGTGGGCTTTTTTGTGACAGCATCACGAAGTCTTGCGCTTGCGTCAGCAGGCGATGATTGGTTGCCAGGCAAGTTGCTAAAGCTGTTGCTAGTCTTGATTGACTCCGGTGGGCTATGTTCGGCTTGACGCGCAGTTCTTCTGGGAATTTTCCATTCACTGGTTTTAATTGGGCCTTCGAGAGGGCGCTTGCCAACAGAGTTGGAGCGTGTCAGAAAACGATCCATATCGACAACTCTTTATCGACCGTATTCCCATCACTAGTGGCGATGCGAAATAAGTGGGTGGGGAATATAGATAGACGTGCGAACGATACAAGCGCGCGCGCCGAACTGGGGGAACTATAGGGAAGTAATATTTTTATAATAATAACTAGCTGCCCAGCGCTACTTCGTTCGCGTGGTGTCCTACCCCTTACCCTACCCTACTCCTACCCTACTCCTACACTACTCTTATCCTACTCCTACCCTACTCCTACCCTACTCCTACACTACTCCTACCCTACTCCTGCCCTACTCCTACACTACTCCTACCCTACTCCTACCCTACTCCTACCCTACTCCTACCCTACTCCAACCCTACTCCTACCCTACTCCTACCCTACTCCTACCCTACTCCTACCCTACTCCTACCCTACTCCTACCCTACTCCTACCCTACTCCTACACTACTTCTAGACTTATCCAGGCATTTTTTTTTAATTTTTCTCGCCGTAAAAACCATCCTTGAACTTCAACGAACATTTAAAAAAAGAATTGGCCAAATTGGTCCAGGCGTCGCGTTGTTGAGTTATGCGCTTACCAACACATTTTGCGATTCATTTTTATATTATATAGATATATCACGCGGACGAAGGTCGCGAGTAACAGCTAGTTATAAATACTCGTACAGGGTGGAAGAGACACGAAGCGAAAAAAAAATCGGCTGTTTCCTACAAAAGTGCAATACAGAATAATACGTTCAAAATGTATGGAACAGCAGATATTTTTTTAATAACCTATGAAAAAATTCTATGTGTTGGGGCTCAGAATGATGTACTGAATACGTGGTAACCGTTTTCAAGCCGGTCTCCCTTCCATACCTTATAATTCTATTTTATTCTTCTCCTTACGCATCTCATTATATTAATGTTTTTAAAATATGTTCCATCATCAACAAAATTACCTTTTGACCGCCATAGTCACATATACGTGACAAGCAAGCGCGTGCCCTGTACGCCAAACGACACAAATATGTGACAAAATGGTAAGTGAAATTGTGGATTGGCGTGGAGGGCACGCGCGTGCGTTTATGGCGGTCAAAAGGTAAATCATAAATAATAACACAAAGTGATTACAACTTATACCAAGGAAAATGTATTGTGAACGTGAACATACAGGAAGCGCCTGGAACAGGATGGACCAACAATAGACGTCCACAAAAGGAAATGATAGAATCCTCTCTCTCTACTATTTTCTTTTTGACGTCTATTGTTAGACCATCCCGTTTATTGCTTATATTTTAGTATTTATACCCGCACGTGGTACAGATCAGTTTCCCGGAAATGAACTACAGACTTCCGGAGTTATCCAATTACTTGTGAAGCTGTGACGTGATCAGGTGACACTAGCGCCGCCTCGTGACTGCAAATCTGACTGCGTAGATTTTAAATAACATTATGTTTATTTCGCCGACGGGTTTGGTACAGGTGTCGGTACCAATACACCCACATTTCGCCGTGTTTGAGTTCCACGTAATAGGGGGCGAACCTATTGCCATCAACCGGGCATATATCCAGATGGCATGAGTCCCCGTGGCTGCTTCTGAGAAATTCTTGACCCAAGCGCTTGCGACCTCTAGACTAACGAGATAATTACGGCAAACTTATATAAATACTAGTTTTCCGCCCGCGGCTTCGCCCGCGTCGAGTTCGGTTATATCGCGTTTCCAAGAGAACTCTTCAAAAGTCCGGGATAAAAACTATCCTATGTTCTTTCTCAAGGTCAACTCTATCTCTGTACCAAATTTCATTAAAATCAGTTCAGTGGTTTAGACGTGAAAGCGTAACAGACAGACAGACAGTCAGAGTTACTTTCGCATTTATAATATTAGTAGGGAAGTAAGGATTGGCGTAAAAACCGCCGTTTATAGTACTGTGTAAAGTATCGCACGAAAAACATTATGGGTTTGGGTAATGCAGCGGTAGAGGGGTCGTGGTGATGTTTAAGTTATAACTTTGACACATGTTGTACTACATTTAAAACAAAAGTTGAACCTTCGGCCAATAGCTCCGTAACCACAAAGTTCCCAGGTATAGTCTAGTATAACCGAAATGACGCGAAGAACATAATAATATGACATTTAGCTTCGTTTTCTGTATTTTTACTCCCATCATTATTGCTGTATCAAATTATCCATCTCATTAGCGTCATGGTGTCTTCTAATAAAATGTTATTATTGATTAGACCTTCACTTTAAGATGGCTTTGAAAGTCCTACAACACTGAGCCCAGTGTCCATATAAATTGCCCCCTCTTCTTTAAAAGAATCCTCAAGTCTCCTCAACCCTGAATTTTGCTCGACAATTCTTCTCATCGGATGCTTCCTAAATAATATTCATTTACTTGAAAACTATTTTTTTACAAAACACTTCAATTCTTTCAAGGTTCATCCAGTTTAAAACCTCTTTTCTTAACATAATACAACTTCTCTAAACGAGCTAACTTATCCTCCGGAATGTGCAGGCTAATCACCATCAGTATCCCCATCCTGAAGAATCTCAAACACAAAATATTACAAGTTAACATTCTCTCAGGAGCAGACAGTTTAACTGAAGTCGCGATACAACCATCATCTTTCACTAAATTGAAAAACTTTCCGACACTTTAGGGTGGCCATGAAGGAGCCTAGTTAGAAGATTGTTAAAAAGTGAATTAACCTTTTAGAGGGGTCGCTTCGAGGGTAGCTCGTTAGTGTAAAAGTAAATAAGAAAAAGTACTAACATAATTGGATTTTTTTGTTGTGGCTGAAAAGTGGAACTGTTTACAGGTTATGTAACTTCAATGTTAAATATTTGTGGCGTGTTTTTGACGCTTGAAAAATATAATTAAAGAGATAGGCGCAGTTTTGAAAAATTGTGAAATCATTTCGTGAAATAGAAAATTTTATTGAAAATTCAAGGTAGCGTTCGTTACACTTTAGTTACGCGTCGAAATATGCTTTTGAAGTACAACTATTAATACAATAAAGTGCATTGATAAAACTCCAAAGGTTGCACTTTGTTTTCCAAAATAGTAAAAAATTGTAGATTATACAACAAGTGAAAAAAAAGGAATTTAATTCGAGGGACTAAGTTGGATCCCGAGACCAGCTAAAGATTCTAGAGTAGAATACAAGAACCGAGATGATTTTTCTTCACGAGTATGTGTACTCTACTTTTTACCATTGACCGGGAGAAAATAAATAGAAGTATAGTATTAATATTTCTCGTGGGTTAATAATAACAGCCACCCGGGTCGATCTTCAATGTTAAGCCGGGCTTACCAAGGTCAGTTTGTGGATGTGTGACCACTAATTCATTACATACGGAGTTCCCTCCGTGCCTCGGAAAGTACGAAAAGCCGTTGGACCGGCTGTCATTTGTAGTTCTTTGACAGTCGTTACAGGAAGTCAGTGGCAGAGTCTGACAACCAGTCTTACCAAGGGGCACCGTATTACCCACCCAGTACTAACTGGGTTGAGTTCTGGGTCAGATAGGCAGTCGCTCCATGCAAAATACTGATATTTAGCTGCATCCGATTAGACTGGAAGCCGATCCCAATGAAGTTGAGATAAGTCTAGCTAGCTAGGCAGATGAATACTTTTCACATTTTATTATATAATCGGTAATATAATATGAGAACAAAGGATTAAAATAATATAAACTTTAAAATTTTTCGAAATTCAGTGTTCTTTTGTTGTCGTCACGTTTTATTTAGTTCATAATTCGTGCTTGTTCCAAATTCAAAATATTTTTATTCACTCAGTGAGTAAAAGTCTGTAAAAGAGAGTTTTATTCACTATTGTCGATGAATAAAATGCTGTTTTTCGAGTGGCAATGGTAAAAAATAATCTAAAACATCTCTGCATCTGGTATAAAATGGCCGACACGTGCCGCCTCAATTTTCCCGCCATGTGTATTTATTTTTTCTTTTTCGTTGGCACAGACATGGCCGCTGCAATATGGACAGTAATTTGTTTAAGCTCGTGTTGGTACAATCATAATCTACGCGCATGCAGTAATTTTGTACGAACGATCTTTTTAAACGAATTCATGTGAATTTTGAACACGTTTTTGAGGATGTAACGTGCAGATATCATGCTGCATTTTTCGGAAGGTTACTTATGCCAACTAACACATTTTAAATTTTGCCATATTGTTTGTGGCTGATGGTTATAAATTTGTCTAGGCCCGGTATACCTTGAGTTGTAAAGCACACAAGATAAACAGAAATACTAAACAATATCTAGGTAAACGATAAACTTGCTTGTCATAGAAATTAGGTTAGTAAAGTAGATGAGGCGTAATGTATCAACAACAAGTAAATTGTGGTGTCTACACACACACTGTGGGTCCGATAGAAACGAGGGCGCTTCGGTGACAAGTTTGACATGGCGGCGATGTCTTCAAGGCAGGGTGTGGTCCTTGTCACAAGCGGCGAGCGATGTTGATGATAATAATGATCTGGCAGTCTAAAGTGGCCGCTTTAGAAGAATCATAATTGAATAATAATATGAATCACGTTAAAATTCTTAAAATAGTCATAGACGCAGTTAATTTTATGAATTGTCATTTTGTGACCATTTTACGAAGTGTAACGTAATTATATTATTCTCCTATTGTGAATCTGCTAAAGCGGCTATTTTAGGCCCTCACATATTCGAAATTATTTAGAGAAAGAAAGTAGTATCCACTAAAGACCGGTTGTCCTTAGAACGAAATATTTCTGAGTACGGATTTGACCAATGAAATTGAACACGACTAAGAGTTGCTACGAGTAGTTGCAAATGACACTGACAGACCACAAATGAACACGGTTTAGATAGGCTGATCATGTCATGGCCGTTAATCCTCTCGCTTATCACTCTTATCACCAAATGGAAGCTCCACAGTCTCTACTCGCATCATAATATTGTTGTATCGAATACTTATTATACTTATTTCCATTACATTTGTAAAGTACGATTCCAAATCGCAGTTTCTCTTATCTTAAACCACAAAAACCTACAATTCCACATCCTAGTAAAGTCATCGTAGTTCACCACCAAATATTAACTGTCATGGCCGCCATCTACACATCCGACAAGTAAATACATTGCAATAGAAATGCTCTACCAAACTTTTCAATGCATTTTCGATGCTTTCTAAATTGTTTATTTTATTTTATTTTTAGGTTATTTCTTTTAACTCTCTCTACTAGCTTATGCCCGCCGTTTCGCCCGCGTGAAGTTCGGTAACTGTCCCACGAGATCATACTACCGAGATAAAAGGTATCCTATACGTTAATCTAGGATCTAAACTATGTATGTGCCAAATTTCACCCAAATTCGTTACGTAGTTTTCGCGTCAAAGAGTAACAAATATCCATCCATCCATCCATCCATCCTCACAAACTTTCCCATTTATAATATTAGTAAGATTTTGGGCTAGTGAGCACCAATCCTTAGAGTACGCATCAAGCTAGTGCACCTTTAGCCTGTGTGTGATTTTGCGAGGATTGTTTTATGTTAATGGGTGGCAAACAACGCCATGAGCCAGCAGTTGGTAAGTGATCACTGCCACCTAACCCCTGTATAAAACCTCAACCCTCGCAATTCCTGAAATTCAGAATCGGCCGTGGTGACTACCAGAAAAGCGCCGAGGCAACGAAGCCCGACGCGTCTCGGAGAAGCAACTTGATTTATTGGATCCCGCAACGAAATGAATCAGAAAAAAATTGTGGAGGAGTAAAAAACACAATTTCCACTTTCCTTCTTACAAAGCAGGAGACAGAACAGAGGCTAATAGGCACAAAGGGACGTTTACAACAGGGATAAACCCAGTTGCTTGGAAACCACCACCTACTGTACAGATACTCGTAGCAGTACAGATACGAAACGTGTCAAGTAACTGTAATTTATTTACATCTAAACAAGATAAAGATTTTATTTGTAAGCACTGACAGCCAATTACAAGTCTTCACTTATAATAAACAGAATAATAAAAAAAAATGTGTGAACAACACGGCACTGCTCACAAAATAGCATTACATAACATGACGCCTGTAATCTCCGAAAGGTTAGGCAGAGGTGTACCTAATAGTACACCCACATTTATGTTTTAAGTCCCATATAATAGGAGCCGAGCCGATTGCCATCAACCGGGCACAAATCGAGCCTCCTTGGCAGTTACTGAGAAATTCCTGATGGAAACACAATAACACATTGCCTGACCCGGGAATCGAACCCAGGACCGATCAACCGGAGCGACCACTCGACCGACACGAGGCAGTCCAAATTAGAACAAGTTAAAATCAGCGTATATCTAATTAAACAGCCACGAATCTGAAAGTTTTACACTAATTAAACTTCATATTGCCCACGTTCAGCACGTGTCAGTGTGACCTTACCTCTGACATTTGACTCGGCACCCGTGTGGGATTGGGCAAGGCCCTTTTATAGCATTACCTACTACTGTCTTCCACGTTTCAGCGAATTTCCACTTTGATATTGTTTATTATTTCATCGTTCCTGGTATTGTTCACGTGTAGTGTAGCGTCGCATAATACGTACAATAAATCGTAGAATTAAAACTGTAGTACTCACTACGCTCAATTAAACTATGCAAACCAAATTAATTAAATCTGAGATCTGAGAAACAAAGCGAGGACAGGTTATACTGGATATGTATAGCATGATGTGTACATTAAGCTCCTTGATCCGAATATAGTCACGTGACTGATGTGTAAGAATAAAAAAAATAGCGTTCTTAACTATTTTCTTCCAGTCTGTCTGGGACTTACCAGTAACAATCACAACTCAGCCCACCATTCAAGTAATAAAAGGCGAGGCGTGATGCTATGTTTACTCTATAAGTCACTGGCCATTAGGTCGCGCAAGTGTCCAGTTGCTAAAGTGTCGGTCGCGCATATGTGTTTTCGCGCATAAGTCTAATCGCGCAAATGTGTTTTCGCGCAAGTGTCCTGATACCCTGCATCTGTGCTATACGAATTTGGGTTAGGATATCAATCATTTTTACACATTGATCTTTATCTGATGATAGGCATTCATAATTCTATATTCGTCGGACATGATCCGGACTAAGTAATTATCGTACGTGATTCGCGCTTGATATCGGAGGGGAAATAACGATTTCCGCCAACTTCGAGTGGAGCCAGTTGTGAATTTAATAAGCTATTCGAGAATTTGTTTTCCGTGCAGTTACGATTCGTTCGGCACACAATGTTGAAATTCTTTGAAAATTAATATAAAATATTTATTTTTAAGTTTCAATACGGAAGTCTTGAATTCTTAGATAGGCATAAATCTTTTTTGAAATCATCAACAGCTACGAGGTACTATCATGATTAAAAAAGCATCATACTTTCACAGAACCACAACTAAATTCAAATTTAAATACAGCTGTCATAATCCAATTTACTTCAACTAAGATCCTGCAATCTCATAAAAGAAAATAAGACATAAAAGTTCCTTTGAAATCATTTACAAACCCACACTTGAGCGCCTGCACAAAAGATATTCTCACAGCCCGTGGTCGTTGCTCGCAATAAAATGGCAGGCGCTCTCAATAAAGCGCGTGGAGTGAATTTTCAAATACGAAGGGTATTATTTAAGACCTAATATAGCACCTGGTGGGCCCAACACAATGGCCCTCAAGTCTTTTGAATATAGATGACTTCATGCTAGGGTTGTGAGTTTGTGACTGGTGGTATATGTTGTAGCGGCAACAAGGAAGTTGCGTGGGTTTGTACCTAAGGAAAATTAAAATTGTTTCTATTATTGGAGTTATTTTCGCCACTTTTAAACCTAACATAACAATTCCAGAGTTAATGAAGTTGTTTTCAGAATGTCTTTATATAGTTATAGGTAGTTACTATTGAAAAAAGGCATACAAAAATTGAAGTAACAGCGCAAGTCAATGGAATATTTGTAGTTACATAACTTTAAATGGTTTTTTTATCAATTTAGTTACTACACTTGTAAAAAAAGCTCAGGACTTTGTTTACAAGCATAGAAACTAAATTGCAAACACATATACATGGGCTACATGTGGCAACTGGCAAGGCTCTTACATTGCAGACGTTACGATGATCATAAAATTAGTCATCAGCCACATCTTACCGAATGGTAACAGTAATGACTAATAAAAAAATAAAAAAAAACAACTTTTATGTTATGTAACTACAAATATTCCATTGACTAATGTGGTTGGTGGTTACCCAACGATGACTTGTCTGAATCTGAAATAGACTTTGAATATATATTATGTACGTACCGAAGAATTATTCTGCTTGTCCGGGGTTTAATGCCTATTTTTTCTAAAAGAAAATACGCTAAGAAAAACGGCGCTAAATAAGAAAAATATGGGTATCTATTGAACGGTGTACACATCTTCAAGGATATTTATGCAAGAGGAACTTAATCTAGGTCAAAGAAACTCAAGTTATATGCACAGGTTTTTTCCTACTGGCATATTTCGTAACCACAATTTTTGCACCCCTAAACGCAGTTGAGAAATTCACAAAAGGCAGGATGAAGCCTGTCTACGCATCCGGGATGAGAATTTATTGTTTTATATCAAGAATTTTTTATACAAAACCCGGTTGCGGCTGGAGATTGGGGAAATTGAAATGGTATTGAAATTTCAGGCTCGGAAATAGGTGGCCTAACCTCGGTCCCGATTCGAACGAAGGCCTTCAGGCCAACGGGTTCGACTAACACATCAAATAATATTTGCTTGTTTTTGTTTTCGTTTACATGCACTTTTAACATCCTATACAGACTAATTGCATACAAAACCTGGAGAACAAAATTATAGTATACACAGGCTGCACTAAAAGTATCGGGAATGGAATATTTCCACTGTTCCTGTCATATTAAAATCTTTTTAATTGAAAACTCCTTAGTTTTAAAAATCGAATACCATTTATTTATTTAAAAAAAGATTCTCGGTCTTATCACAAGGTTTTGTCAAACTTGTTTAGTCGTTGAGAAAATGGAATTGACTCGAGAAAATTCAAGAGCGATGATTTATTATGACTTTTGAAGTGGTTTAACACAAAAACAGTGTGTTGACCGGATGATTTCTGCATTTGGTGATGAAGCCCCATCCAAAACCACAATTTGTCGCTGGTTTGCTGATTTTCAACGTGGACGTGTCAAGCTCAGTGATGATCCCCGTCAAGGTCGTCCAAAAACTGCAGTCACCCAAGAAAACGTTGATGCTGTGCGTAAGCTGATTGAGGAAGATCGACATGTGACATACCGCGAAATTCAGGCAACTTTAGACATTGGCATGAGTCAAATACAAATAATCTTGCATGAACAATTAGGTGTAAAAAAGTTGTTTTCCCGATGGATACCGCATTCGCTCTGTGAAGAGCAAAAAGCGGCTCGCGTTACTTGGTGCGTCAGAATTCTCGAAAGATTCCACGCAGTATCCTCAAATGCTGTATACAACATCGTATCAGGTGACGAATCCTGGATGTACGGGTTCGAACCCGAAACAAAAAACCAGTCACGAGTTTGGGTGTTCGAAAATGAGTTAAAGCCAACAAAAATTGTTCGTTCACGGAGTGTTGCAAAAGAAATGGTGGCCACGTTTGTCTCCAAAACCGGCCATGTTGCGACTATTCCTCTTGAGGGACAAAGAACGGTTAATGCAGAATGGTATGCTAGCATTTGTTTGCCACAGGTCGTTTCTGAACTCCGTAAAGAGAATTGCAACCGCAGCATCATCCTCCATCACGACAATGCGAGTTCTCACACCGCGCACAGAACAAAAGAGTTTTTAGAGCAAGAAAACATAGAATTATTAGACCATCCGCCGTACAGCCCCGACCTAAGCCCTAATGATTTCTATACTTTCCCTAAAATAAAGAATAAATTGCGTGGTCAGAGATTTTCATCACCTGAAGAAGCTGTGGACGCCTACAAAACGGCCATTTTGGAGACCCCCACTTCCGAATGGAATGGTTGCTTCAATGATTGGTTCCATCGTATCGAAAAATGTGTCAAATTTCGCGGAGAATACTTCGAAAAGCAATAAATACATTTTTAAATAGTAATGTTGTGTCACTTCCTTGATTCCCGAAATTTTCAGTGCAGCCCTCGTACAGTACATGAAGGAAACAACGGCAATACATGTATAATAGTAGTATTTTATATATAACATAACAATTATCACAATATTAAGTAAATAGGTATAAACTCCGGGGTAATAGTATTGAACATCTCTGTGAAACATGATATTCAATCCTCTTATTTATGGTGGTAAGCAGTACCTACCTGCACGAGGGCATTTTAAAACTGGAAAATAACTTTACTTTCCTTTCCTTTTTTGGAAGTCGGTAATTTGTTTACACAAAAGTTTTTATTTTTACCCTTTTCTGGTTGTGGTCACACAAGTCCTTGTCAAGTATCAATGTAACAATTTAACTAGAAAATATTAGCACATTTTTCACATAGACAAAGAAGAAAAAATGCGTAAAGAAGATAACTCATAATAAACTACCAAAGCAAAGTTACTAAAATTATAAATATGGAAACACCGCGCGAGCTTCCTCTATCAAATGAAAAAAGAATGACTTATAATTATACTTATACATATATGACTAGCAATCATGGAGTAATCGGTGAACATAAGTGAAAAAAAAGATGCTAGTGTTATGGTGTAAATGTGTAATACAGATAGTGCCGGATTTAGGCTAGGGCAATAGAGGCACTCAGGTAAAAAATATAAACAAGGTGTATGCCCAATACACCTTGTTTTTTTTTTTTCGTCTGTCCCAAAACAAATTTCGGTGCATCCACTTCTTGGTTGTCCCAGGGCCTCCACACCCATAAATCCGGCCCTGAACATAATCCCCTTCCCCCTTTTCTAGAAGTCGGTTAAAAATGCAAACATGTGCCAGAGATGATATATAATTCAAATAACCCATTGATAAGTGTATGTGGAACAATTGTTTTCAAGTTATGAATATATTTTAATCAATCGTACTACTGATCATTTGGATCAGTCTGTACATAATCGATTATTAAAGTTTTCAAGAAAAAAAAATCTCGTTCGTGAGAAATGCATCACCCTTTTACCACCGGACTAGCTGACGTACTGTGGCGTACCATCCACACTTGGTTGATATCCCGACGAGTCGTACTCGGCGCTTGTGGAACTCTCTGCCGGCTGTGTTCCTTCCCACATCTAACCCGTCTGCCTTCAAATCAAGAGTGAACAGGCATCTTCTGGGCACGCTCGTTTCATCATAGACCTCATCCATCGCTTTCCACCAGGCGTGATCGAGGTCAAGAGCAGGCCCATTTTGTAATAAAAAAAATTAAAAAATGCAGTAAGACAATTTTTTGTAGTATTTTCATTTTCTGTTGCATATTTTGCCACTTTTGTTGTATATTAATTTCGAGCATTTATAATGCAAATTAGCATGCATATTCCAACGATTTTAAGTAGCAAATAATCTTGTCTCCACAGATGGCCGTGGGCGATGGTGGCCAGTAGCCACGTACCATCGTGCATCGCTTGTGGTAAGCTTGTTTGGTATTCAATAACATTAAAAAAGGACACGATTAGAGCCTTATATTATAAAATAATTAAGGTCAACGCACAGTTATAAGCACTGGACGGGATCTGCTTCGGATTAGTTTTATGAAACTCCATACTGCAATGTACACTTTTCAATGCTTGCATGAAAAGTCTTTTTTTTTACGAATCTGATATGATTTTTGTAAGGAACACATGTGACTAAACGAGTGATGAATATAAATGTTGATGGGTGGAGAGGGAGAGGAAAACCATAGAAAAGATATATTGTATCTGGAATGATATATATGTAGGAAAAACGAGTAGATGATAGCGTGACGATTGACAGAGGAGAATGTAAGAAAAAACGTGTTGCGCCGACCTCAAATAACATGGGACAAGGGCAAGTAGGTGATGATATGAGTTTTATAGCAGTTTTTATTTATTTAATATAGAATAGGATATAATCATCCCCTAGATGGACGCAGGTGACTAAATCGCCGCCCTGTATGAGCACCATAACGGTATCGCCTTAGATCGAGATCACCAATAAAGAGGTGAGTGAGTCGATGCAGTACTTATAAGTGTGTTATGAGCTTGATATGTGCATGTGTATCACAATATTAAATCCCACAAATAAAAAGCTTATATCCAATTAAAATCCCATAATTCTTGAACTAACAAGGAAAAACCTACACAATATTCTTTATTTGTAACCACTGTGTGCACAGCGGGTGGTAGACTTTTAGACTTTTTGGTCATCATTATGTTACCGGACCTTCTCAAGTTGCCGGTTTTGAAATACGATTTTAAGAAGCGGCTGTATTGAGTAACTTAGGTTTTTACGTTTAACTTTATGTTGCATGTTTATGAATATATTTTTCCTTTGGTTTGGCATTGAACTGTTGTTTTTTTTTAATTTTTACTCATGACCTAAAAAATGTAGGTAGTATCCCTAATTTCCAGTTTTTTTTTACCAAACGGACTATAAATACAGTTAGCGGGGAAAATAAGTTGACAAAAAGAAAAATGCTAACCGAAAACTAAGTCTGTTCTTTGTTTGTACCTTTTGTGCTCCCAAAAGGTACAAACTTACACATCGATTTTATTTATTTGAATCTTAAATTGCGTAAACATTAAATAAATACATCGATAGTCGATACTTTTGCTGTACCTACACATTTGTAATACATAAGAAGAGTGAAAGAGAGGACATAGACAAGCAATTATTTTTTTTCATGAAATTGACTTGATTCATAGCCTCATACTCGTAGCTTAATTTGCGCGTCGATGCTACAACAACACACACAAGTGTCATGTGTAATCTCTTTCTATTGTTTCTATAGTAATGTAATTCAAGGTGCAATAAATTGTACGACAGCCACTGCATGTCCACTGAAATAATAAATAAGTACCTACTTACGTTATTTTATTTTATTACTTGGCTTTCATACTCACCACTTTTTATTGACCTGCAAGTTTAGATGTAAAGTTGAGAGGCTTTTCGAGATACCGAAGGAAATACTAGTAATTAAGTACCTGTAGACAGTAGATAGTTCCTGATATTTTAGCTGCGGTACGAACAGAAGAACTGGAAAACAGGAATGCCTTTTTGATAAGTACAAAAGCAAAATACGTCTATGTCTTGTCTTTCTCATCATTATTCTGCTTAAGGCTCAAAGTTACTTGTTCTCACTTGCAGTCTTCAAAAACTCATTTTTGCTGTAACAGTGTTTTCTTTCTTTTTATCCGTGTCATCTTCCACATAAACTCTAATAATCTCTATAAATCTAAGAATAATCTTAACGTTTTGAACCAGGAACTGCACTAATGCTCTCTCGTCATTCAGCCTTTTTTGTTCCCGCAATTAATAATAATAATTATAATAATTATATCTTGGGACAACCAACACACCGCCATCTGATCCCAAACTAGGCAGAGCCTGTACTATGGCAACCAGACAACTGATAAACATACTTATATATTTCTAAATACATACATATTATAGATAAATTACACACCCAGATACAGAACAAATAATCGTACTTATCGCACAAAGATTTGTCCTGTGTGGGAATCGAACCCACGACCTCCGTCCTAGCAGTCAGGGTCAGTAACCACTAGACCAACAGGAAATTAGTGTCAAGACGCTCGTGCCGTCGTACTATTACGACTTTCCTACATCTGAGCTGAGGACAATGATCAGCGAGACAGACCTGCGAACCGATACTCCCCACTGAACGCAGAAAGTAAAAGCAAAACGCACCACCGCGGCCAATTCACTGTCCATTACGAGAGTGAGCGCGCCTCACGCGTTATGTCAAAATCTCCCGCCAAAAAAAACGTCAACGTCAAACTCAGCACTGAGTTCGTCCGAAAACCATAAAGTTTTTTGGGATAGTTTTTTTATTTGTTTTTTCGTAGTGCGTCGAACTCTGGAGTGCACCGTCCCCGGTTTCATAAGTGGTTGTAGAATGTTATTGTGTGGTCGCGCAGTGAAAGTGGCGTGACGTAATCGTTACATTAGAGCTGTTATTATGGCGGATATCGCTCGTTTCGGGAAGCGGTGTCTTACTGTTTTCGGACTTTTTGGTGAGTTCTTATTTTTTTCTTAACCGATTTAATACCTTCTTTTTAGCCACTTGGAAAAAATCGCAATTTAAAATATTATTTTTGTTTTTGTAGGCTCCTGTAATGATTTTTCACTATTGACTAATTGTTTTGCGTGACTGTTACATTTAGTTTAAAAAAACCTACAATTTATCAAACGTACCTAGGTATTAAACATAAATTAAATTAGTGACCTGGACATAGGTAACACACCAAAATATTTGGACTAGAACTGGACTACCTATATTATCTATCAATGCGGATTCTAGACTTATTATTCGGTTAATTGCCTACAAATGGCTTAATTGAAAATTTAAATGTTACACTTCTCGGTCAGGGTGTCGCCTTAGGGGCGATAAAGACTACATTCTAACTTCTCTAACTCGATTGTACCGTCTCGACTCTCGACCAGATAGGGACTATCGTTCATAACAGAAAGGATTTTAAAATCTCGCTCACTAATTGTGCTGGGATAAGCACAGACCTCGTTACCATTATCAGCATCTTATCAACAAGCTTTTCTCTTTCCGTGAGCTTGTATAGAGTGGCATACACGAGATAACTGGGACATTCAATTACTAAGCTACTGATAATATACAAAAATAACAGAACAAATTATTCTAAATTTTAAATTCGTGTAATAAAACCGGTGTAAAGTATATCTTTACAAATGTATTTTTAGTCTAATATATTATGTATAATAATGTAACCGTCTGTAACTTCGGAAATTATAACTCAATGCAACTTCATAGTTTGTTTTGTGCATGGCCGACTTATACTATAGAAAATAACTGTTTCAATCGGAAACCTTTATGTAAGAGTTTCTCATCTTCTATTTGCAAGGAACTATTAAGCATTTTAAAAGTTTTTGGTTGTAGGATAGTACAATGAATCTGCCAGTCTTAGCGAAGAAGTCACGTGGTGAAAGGGCTATTAATATATCAACGATATGTAAAATAATATCAATCGAATACATATTGTAGGTACGTACATTTATTTGGTAAGCACTATTAGTATTTACAAATGTCAACGTTGAAGGAAAACATTTTGACAAAACCGGCTTGTCCTAGAACCAAAAATTCGAAGACATGTGACTTCCCACCCCGCATTGGGCCCGCGTGGTGGCTTACCTACAGCCCACCTCCTCTCACAGGACTCCTCTAGCACTGTATCCCAACATTGGGAAGGTTAAAGGCTGATTATGCAATTGTTATTTTCTCTATAGGTACTGATTGAATTTCTGATAAACAAAACTGTTATCTACACTTTGTTCATAACATCAACAGTTACAATGCAGTTATTACAAAAGACACACGACACACGCAAATAAAATACACGCTTCTACTTAGTCTTTTTAAAAATCTCTCCATAACGACGTAGGTACTAAAATATTTCATTTAAAATTAGAAACTAAACAGAGAAAGCCGCGCTTTTCTTTTGTAGCAATTAACCGAGGAGGTTTCAATGAAAAAAGTATAAAATGGACGGAGCAAAAGAGTGGAGACGCTTTTGTTTCGTCGCAGACTGCACCAGACTACAGCAGAGTTTTTATACGTCTGTTCCAAATAGAAACGTTTATTTAACAAATTGTAAGTACATACCTACTAAATTCTCTATCTCTTTTTTTTTAAAGGAAAGGTTCCAGGCATTATAATTAAATATCAAATCATGTGCCTAGTCTTTTCCCAACTAGGTTAGGGTCGGCTTCCAGTCTAACCGGTTGCAGCTGAATACCAGTATTTTAAATGGAGCGACTGCCTATCTGACCGTAGCCGTACTGGGTTCCTCAACCCAGTTAGTACTAGGAAATACGATACCCCCTTGTTACGACTGGTTGTCAGACTTTCAAGCCACTGACACCTGTAACGACTGTCAAAGATCTACAATTGACAGCCGGGCCCAACGGTTTAACGTACTTTCCGAGGTGGTCACCCATCCACGGACCAACCTAGGCAAGCATGGTTTAACCTAAAAATCGACCCGAGCGGCTGTTATTATTTAGCCACGAGCTCTTCGAGGTAGCAATCATGCACTTTTAAATCTTATTTGGTAGGTAGGTAGTACCTACCTATCTCTATCCGATGCTAAATGGTAGCAATAAAAAGATCGCATGATAGGCACTTAGGTAGTAAATAAGTGGTGTAGTTACTGATAGAAGCAATAAGACGTTATAGTTAGATTAGAATTAAAGGGGAACCGCCAGGGTAGCCCGTAAAACTTATTAATTTACAGATAATCATTTAAATATAATTTCATGAAATAGTCTTTCAATAAGATTAAATGAACTAAGAGGGTTGTATTGATAATTTTAATGAATATAAGTACCTGTAAAACCATATTTGTTACAGCCGTGAATCATCAACATACAGTCCATATACTTATACATAGTCGTAGTCTTTGATACAATCTGTCACTGGCCAACATATTGCAAAAAAACTAATGAAAATTAAAATTTCGCGGGTTACCTTGGCAGTATATTCCCAAAAAAAAACAATTGCTGTACGTACAATACCTACACGAATTTATTTATGTCTAACCAACGTAGGTACATAATAATATGCAAAAAAACTTAGCATAAACAGCGCCCCTATGTCAGCTTATCAACACATAAGTACCCATTTATGAATTGAAAATGACGTGTACCAACGCATTACTATTTTATGTAGCACACAAAAAATCGTGATATTGTTACGTTACTAGCGTATTGCATGATCGATTATAACATTCACGTAACAATTACGATCTAATCGATTAATTTGCTACGTGCCCGTTTTTGTGTCAGTGTCTAACTATCTACGCGCGTTTAAAAAATGAAGCTGTCAAGTTATTTTGTTATTTTTTTTTTATCAGCGGTATGGCCTATGTTGTTCTTTTTTTTGGTTTTTCAGAATACATAATGATTATTTTAAAAGTAATTAAACTTTTGAACAGCCCGGGGCGGGGGTTTGAATAAGTGCCTGGTTGATGGCAAACATGCTCGCTCCCTATTACTAAGACTAGCGGAATGTGGGTGTGAGGGAATTGGTACGTAGGTCCAACTCTGCCCAAACCTTCGGAGTCTATTGGCGTTTTTTTTTTATTTATTTATTTCAACAAAAGTTACATAGGTGAGTATTTCACTAATCCTCTGCCAAACTGCAGGACAGTTTGCCGGCAGTATGTTTTATTAAAAGCTATAAAAAAGTAATAACTTGGCAAAAATTTCATACTTTCCTAACTATTGCATAGAAAAATAGGGAAGTACCAATAGTGGAGCTGACGTCAAACTAGCTCAAGTGGTTCACTTCAAAGAGCTTTTTAACGAACAAATTTTTTGTTAATTAATAAAACTCCAATCAAAATTTTACTGACGACTATAGGAAATGTTGGGCGTTACACAACTTTTAATCATGGAGCAATTTTGATTTGATTATTTCGTCTGTAAATAAATTCATTCAGCGATCCGTTTTCAATTTAAAACTCGTGCAGCACAGCAGCAGTAAATATCATTTTTAGTATGAAGCGTACTGCGTAACTGCCGTTAATATTTTTCTCATTCTCGGAATACAACGCCTGTTTTCTGTTTTGCAGTAAAATATTCCCGGTAACGTTTATACCCTTCCGCTGTAAACGGTAAACAAATTTTATTTTTCTTTATTTTCGCTACGGATATCAGATTTTCGCGACCTATTTTCTATCTCCGGATTTGCTTAGGTTAGGCACTACTATTATTTTATTTAAGACTACCTCGTTGGTCTAGTGGATGCAAGCGCGACTGCTGAGCATGAGGTCTTGGATTCGAGTCGAGCAAAGTGTTATTGGGTTTTTTTATTAGGAATTTCCCAGTACCTTTCACGAAAGATTTGTGCCCGGTTGATGGCAATAACTGGCGAAAAGTGTTTGTACTAAGTATTAGGTAGAACTCTACCTATCCATTCGGGGATTACAGGCGTGATGTTATGCTGAAGACCTATTTGCTTCATTAAGGAACTATGTATAAATTATGTAAACTAACCACTAAACGAATGCTCTGTAACGCAACTATTTGTATACTCACTGTATATGTAAGAAAAATGTAAGTGTATTGGGCTTTGACAAGTGACAATTGTTTTCAAAGTGTTTCGTATTTCTATAACAACTGTCACCATTATTGACATAAGAGTCTCGATAGCTTATGTCATTACCACACATTTAGACTCTTCCGTCATTGTTATCGCTCGCTAGAGGCCCTCGACCCCTCGATATAGTGACTCTTGACTTATGGTTATTGTCCAGCAGTGGTCGTTTAAGACTGTAATGATGCTGATGAGGTTGAAGTTAAATTTTCTTTCGACTTACCGATTCCTTGACAATTCGAAAGTACTGCTTCGTTCGTCTATCTGTTACCGTTTCACTCCTTTTCGGGTGAGCCGTGGGGTGAAGGGAATTTGGCACGCTCTCACACATGTAGACCTGGGCTTAGACATAAATATTCTTGTGGGATATCTTCCGAACTCCACGCAGATGTATAGCCGCGCGGAAAGTTAATTACTTAGTTTAAAAAATATGCTTTGAGTTTGAGTTTCAAAAGGTCAAGCTGGTCTTATGAACGAGTTTAAAATGCCTCTATTTTCAGCCAACCCTTTAGATCATAAAATATTAATCTTCTAAGTATCAAGTACAATGTGATTACGACCCTTATAGCTGACTGCATTACCCGTCCAGTCCTGTGCTAACCCAGTTTGTGTCACACGACACTAACCAAGTTACCTTCAGCCGCCATATTGGAGTCTAGATCATACGAGAATATAGCTTTATATTTAACACAGATGTTTGTGGCATGAAACTGGCTCACGTTCCACGTTTTTAAACTTCACCATAGTAGTTTTTAATCGTGGAACGACAGCAGTGTGGATCTAGAGCTGCATGCATTCTAAGCGATCTCACGCCTGTATGTCCCAGCACTAACCCCACATTTCACTAATGTTTATTTCCCATATAAAATAGCAAACCCATTGCCAACATCCGGACACTAATCCATTTTCGGGCTGCCACTGAGATTTCCTGATGGAGAAACCTAATAAAACTGAAATCAAAACCAAAATCTTATGCTCAGCCTCCAGAACAACGACACATCACGCAAAATTAGACCTAATTAAGCACGACCTAATAAAAGACTTCAACGCATGTTATTTATATTGCACTAATAGTGCCTGCACAGTGCTGCTGGCACACATCACGTTTTTTAAAGCTTTTTGAAACTATAACCAAAAAAATATATATACAGGGTTATTTGTAAAACACCAGAAACCTCTTAAGAGGTCATTGTACTCATCATTATGCACAACTTTTACTATGGGACCAAACATGAAATCGCGAAAAAAAAAATCAGCTGTTCAACATTTTCCCGAGTTAATCGATCATAAATGTAGGGAACAGCTGATTTTTTTTTCGCGATTTTAGGTTTGGTCCCATAGTAAAAGTTGTTCATAATGATGAGTACAATGACCTCTTAAGAGGTTTCTGGTGTTTTACAAATAACCCTGTATAAATGACCTCTGCCTAGTTATTAAGGGGCATTTAGAACACACGTGCAAACAGACCTGTCATCATGTCATGTCACAGTTCACCGTAACACCGCGGTAACCTTGACAGCCACCGCGACTCCGCGACTCGTGCGAGTTAGTATAAGTAATGTGCGCCGTGTCTTCGCATATTAAAGCGACAATAGTTTTCTAACTGACAAGTTACTGGGTCGTAAGCGATATTGTTATGATGTAGGGTTCTATTCCCAGGTCAGGCAAACAGTTTTTGGGGGTTTTCCATCAGGAATTTCTTAGTAACAACCACGGAGTCTGAATTTGTGTGCATTTTGCCAGGCCTTTTCCTTTTAACATGGGACTTAAACATAACTAACAGGATCATGGTGTAGATGTGCTATAAACTCCTTGCCCGCATCCCTGAACGAGTAAGTCCTTCGAGGAATACGGCAATCAATATTGTCGATATGGTCATAACGATTTTGCAAGAGGCCGGAAGCTATCGTATACGTTTTCATTGTATTATTTAACTGTATCCTTAGAACGTATTTCTGAATTAATAAATAAAATTTAATTTGAGTTTGTGTGTGATTCTAGAAAAACAATTAGGTGTAATCTGGTATACCTCATTAGGAATGAACTTCATTAACACACTAAAGTGTATTTCTAATTTTGTGTTCTGTCGCCACTAACCCAGTTTGATAAGCTTGTAGAATATAGGTAACTGGTTTTGGTCCATTTGATCCTTGTCTAGGGGTAATTATGATTAAGTAGTTGCCAATACATTTCACATCACTAAAAATCTTCCCTACGTAGACTCATCTTGTCTTCATCTTCGGTTATGCACATGTACCTAACCTACAATAAATCATCATGCATATTAAATTAGTCATGTCATATAAATATTCCTTTTACCTTGACCATTCTTACATAAATTATGTTAAACGAATCACTCAAAGCTTACTTAAATAGAGCCCCTTAAACCCATGGTGTCCCACAATCATCACACGCATTTAAAAACAATGGCATTGAAAACAAAAGAAAATCGCGTGTGTTTAACAGAACGACATAAAACACTTTCGACTTTCTACAGCCTACTTGTTGATTTATATTTGGGTGATGTTTCCGAACGCATTATTGCCCATATTGTATGCGGATCATAGATTGGTTGTTAAACTTTTCGAGGGCTTTCTATCGTTACCAAAAAAGGTGGTAACATGAGAGCCTCAACTTGACTACTTTTCTTGCTTTCGTTGGCCACATGTTACTAAAAACTTTTCACGACAGATGAAAATTCTTATTTTAAGGCGTTATATAAAGCTTTATTACATTTACATAACATCACGCCTGTAATCCCCGAAGGTTCAGGCAGAGGTGTACCTAATAGTACACACACAACCTCATTTCGCCAGTTATGTTTAAGTCCCATGTAATAGAAGGCGAGCCTATTGCCATCAACTGGGCACAGATACTCTGTGGTTGCTACTGAGAAATTCTTAATGGGGAAACTCAATTCCAATTTGCCTGACTCGGGAATCGAACCCAGAACGTCATACGCGATTTCGACCACTGGACCAACGAGGCACACACTGATTCACATTTAATACTAATCTAATGTATTAAACAAATGTTTCGAATAATTTCTCTAATTTATGTTCAAACTGCATTTAAATCCGTTGCGTAGTCTAGAATCTAAACAATACTAAAAGCGACTTAAATTATAAAAATGTACAGATAAGCTGAATTCGTGACAGTTTTGTCTACTTTTAAACCAAACACATCCAGTAAGAAAATCTATGACAACAACCCTTGCCGATAGACTATATAATCGAATCCGTTCCGATGTAACAGAATGCTTTTACATATAGTCGAGCAAGCGAAGCTATTTACAGTATTAGTTACAAAATTGAGTTATGAAATGTACTAAGCCGTTCCTAACTCTAGTTACGTAAATAATAATATGAATATTTCGCAAAAATAAAGAAATAAAGAGATCATCAATCTTGACTCCTCATTATCATCATTATCTTCCTGCCCATGTTACTTAGAGTCGCCACAACATGACAATAAAACTTGACCATCCCGTAATAAATATATATAATTCTCAACCAAGTAAAGACACAACCACACAACTTACCGTACTTAACTTACTGTACTTCAAGACATGCACATATCAAAATAAGAACTTTAAGGTACGTATAATTGCTAACACAAAATATTTTTAACATAGACAAAGTTGCAATAATCAACGCTTTCTATACGAACAATCATCATCATCATCATCCTCTTGCCCTCATCTCAATCTATTAAGAGTCGTAATAGCATGTCTTCTTCAATAGTCGTCATCTCTGTAATCTCCTTTCTAGTCATATCATCCTTCACACATTGAATCAACCGTTTCTTTGTTTGTTTCCCTTCTCACAAAACTTTCCTCAAGTCATTTTACTCATTCCTCCTCATCACATACCCATACCATAACAACTGCACAGCACGACACGTTCACGCGTGGCCTTAATCGGAACTAAATACGCATTCTTGTTTTGTCAATACATTTTCCACAGACAATTTCACATCTTTTTATCAACAGTCTTCTGTCAATGTCATTCATGCGCCAAAAGAGCCATGCCCCTCTCAGCATTGTCATCTCAGCTGCAGGCAATTTGACCTTTCACTCATCTCCACAAAGGAACCTTTTTTTTTTGCATAAAAACATCCGTGATTGAGTTATGCAAATCGGAATCATCACAAAAGATTACTCAACAGCATATGAATGATTCTTGGTCATGTTACCGACGTATTACCAGCTGTTAGTGTTACCAACTGTTTTGCAACCATCCAACGTAATATGACAGCTGCAAAGTCTAGATCCGTTTGCAAAACACTTTGCTTGCTAATCTTATGACATAACGTGTTTGTCAATATTTTTGAGAACAGGACATCCTGAAATGCATTTTTTCTTCGAAAACATCTTGCGAAGTCTGAGTCAGTCGTTTTCAAGATTTTAGTAGTACTTTACTGCCTTTAAAACACAATTGGCTTCTCCCAATTTTATGCAGTTTGGTAGATGGGTGTCCTCTTACTTAAATTACATCCATTTTCAAAATCGTAATCGTTTCTGCAAATTCTCAGTGATAGTAATATTTCTTTGTTTGTAATCATTCAAGATAATTACGAATTTGTCTGAAGTAAGTCTCCTATCACAGCAGTCATAGTATCATAGTATATGTAATGCATTACATACTTTCACGGATATCTAGCCGATCAATTACCTACATGGCGCGATACCAACACTTTCAACATTTCAGCTATGTTCGCTATGTCTCTTTAATTACGTTATTATACGCATTTGAATTATCCACTGCACTTATTTTACAAGCCAGCAAGTCTTTTTAAATTATTTTATGAAACAACACCACAATGCCAGTCAATAAAGGTTTTTATTCACCACTTTGGAAGTCCAGAACCATAGTCTAGGACGTAAGAATGTCTACACCTCTCCCTCCCGACCTCATTGTATCTACCTCTTGAACGTGATGGCTTTTAATAGAGACTTCAATTTAACCTTAGTTTTGGCGTTTCTTCTCAGAGCGGCTAGGAAACACGGACCTGATGTAGCTTAAATTCAAAATTGTAATTAACCATTTTCAAAAATAAATAGCGGTATTAGCACTTGTCAGCGACAGCTAAATGCAGTGTCTCTTTACACGTGAGAAAATATCTAATTCAACCCGCTAAACTATGCGTACAACTGGTTTCGTACCGATGCATAATATTCGCGTTAATGCCGGCAAAATAACACTATAAACTGCTGATTTAATATGTAAATGGGACACTCAAAGAAATGTAAGTTTATGGTTTAATAAACCATGTGCCACATGCCGGGAGGATTTCCGATCGGCAAAATTACAAAAAAACCTTGTAGCCCTTTAGACTCGAAAGTTTACAGGACGAATTATCGAAACTACTTCCTTCCTTCTTCGGAACGTGGATCCGCGCAATCCCGGACCGGATCTGCGGTACCGGATCCACGACAAAACGACATCACGTGTTTTTTTTATAACTTTAGTTCGCGGAGCCACGTTCCGATATACCAAAGGTTAAAGAAACCCTTTTGCAAATGCTTCTAGGCCAAGGGGCATTTATTTCCTCGTTTATTTTTAAAGACGAAAAATCCAAATTTTTTACCAGTTACTCTTTAGTTGTTCTGCTTCGTTATAAAAGCATAAAGCAACCAACCGACCAATCACCTTTAGAATGTATAATCTTCTTAAAAGCTCTCGTTTTAGGTATCTAAAAATACAATCGGGAGAATGTTCTCTCTACGGAGTATCACAGGGCTCAATCTTTGGTCTCTCCCAGATCACGCGAAATTATGTTATTAATATTATTATCTCACAAATCTACAATTTACATCCTCACCAACGAAGACAGTATTAACCCGCATTTTTGACTCATTGACCGCGATATCCGAACGAGAGTGAAAGCCGGTGATGTCAGAAGCGCGCGCGCATCTTATGTAACCCATTGTTGAACGCGAAATGCCACTTACGTTTGAATGCAAAACAAGAAGGTTAACAGACATTGGGAATAATTTAAAACCGGTTACATTTTATTATCATTTATTATTTTGTGTTTTTTCATTGTTGATATATTTCTCTCTCGTCGTTGTCTGCGTCGTTGGTCTAGTGGCCCCAAAGTCAAAGTCAAAGTCAAAGTCAAAGCATTTATTTCAATTAGACCATTACAGGCACTTTTGAAAGTCAAAAATAAAAAAGCTAAGCTACAGTCACAGACACAAGGCATAATAACTTGCGAAAGTACTGTAGTTGCACATTCCAAATCGTAGATCTCTATGGAGAAGAATGGGCAAGAAACTCCATGGACACTCTTTTAAATCAAAATATTGTTACAAAATCTTGGTTACATCATTCATGTTGAGATTATACATATATGTGAGAACGATGTACAAAGACGTGCACATTAAGAGCGTCCAGAGTAAAAGATTAAGCCAAAAATTTAAAAATAAAGTAATTAAAATAAATCGTGGCAGGTAAGAGATGACCAGTCCCAACTGACAGCGCCCGTTCACGAACATGACGCATGGATCAGCGCCATTCAACTCAACCATATTGAAGGGAACTAAATGACCCGACACACCCGCCACCATCAGCGAGACATTTGAGTGAGCATGACATTCTCTCAGCCACCAGGACACATTCCAGTCAATGAAAGATAACAAAATATAAATGGAAGCTTTACAGTACATAGTACTCACACATGTGCTATGCAATTATATAATACTAAGAGATGGAATCTATACAATGCAAAGATATTTTACAATCTTCTGCAGCTTCCACAATAACTTCACACTTCATAATCAATTAGTTTGCACTCACAATGTTGATATAAAATATACAATTCACACCCTAAGTTTCCAAAAGAGAAACGAGAAAGAAAAAAAAAAAAAGAAAAGTATAATTAGAGAATTAAAGGGGGAGCATCTCTTCCAAACAATAAAATCTTAGTTCGTGAGCCCAAGTGGCTGTGGAGCAGGACCAGCATTGAGCCATGCATTTTTATCTACGAGATAGTCTTCCAACTTATAATATGCTCGTTTACATAGTGTGCGTTTTATGCATGTTTTAAATTTCTTCTCATTAAGTTGTAGAATGTCAAGTGGTATTTTATTGTAAAATTTTACACAGTACCCCATAAAAGAAGTGCGTACTTTTGACAATCTGAAACGTGGCTGATCTAATTTGTCCTTATTTCTAGTATTGAAATTATGCCTGTCGCTTATTTTACTAAAAAGATGTCTATTTTTCCGAACATACATAATGTTTTCATAAATATATTGACAAGGTACCGTCATGATGTTAATTTTTTTAAACAATTCTCTTAGAGACTCGCGTCTGCGTAGGTTATAGATGGCTCTTACAGCCCTTTTCTGCAGAATAAATATTGAGTCAATATCTGCAGCCCGTCCCCACAGCAGAATACCGTAAGACATGATGCTATGGAAGTAACTAAAATAGACCAGTCTCGCGGTATCCACGTCTGTTAATTGCCGTATTTTAAGGACAGCGTAAGCGGCTGAACTTAGCCGCCCTGCAAGTGCTGTTAAGTGAGGACTCCATTGCAGTTTCGAGTCAAGCGTAATCCCCAAGAAAACCGTCTTATCGACGAATTCTAGTATTTCCTTGTTCAATACAACGTTACATTCGTTACTTTTTACATTCAGTAACGCGAATCTTATACATTTAGTTTTCTTCTCATTTAACACCAAATTATTTACAGTAAACCAGTTATGAATCTTAAGCATAGCGTTATTTACGTCGTCAATCTCTTGTGCACGTCTGTCTACCTTAAAAATCAGTGATGTGTCGTCAGCAAATAACACCATTTGAGGTTGACTTTTCAGCAACTGAGGTAAATCATTTATGTATACTAGAAAAAGGAAAGGACCCAAAATTGAGCCTTGCGGTACACCCATTTTTACTTTTAATCCTAATGAATTTACGCCATTTATTTGTACATGCTGCATTCGATCATTTAAATACGATTTTACTAAACTAAGTGCTTGTTTTCCCAGTCCGTAATGCTCAAGTTTTAGCAACAGTGTGTCGTGATTCACGCAATCAAATGCCTTGGATAGATCGCAAAAGATGCCTATTGCATCTTTTGCCTCTTCCCATGCATTAAAGATGTGCTTTAGTAAGGTGACACCGGCGTCAGTAGTGCAACGACCTTTGGTGAAACCATATTGTTGATCATGTAGGATGTCATTCCGATTAAAATGATAGAGCATTTGATTTAACATTACTTTTTCAAATATCTTGCTGAAAACCGGCAAAATAGATACAGGTCTATAATTATTTGTGTCTTTGCCGTCTCCAGATTTAAAAAGTGGTATAACTTTACTATACTTCATTAAATCCGGAAATACCCCTTGGTCTACACATAAATTAAATATTAAGGCTAAATAGGGAGCTACTGTCTCAACAATTGATTGACAGACTTTAGTAGACATACCCCAAAGGTCTTCAGTACTTTTTATTTTAAGTTGCTTAAAAGCCTTCATAACGACCACAGGGTTTATATGTTTAAATTTAAATTCAACATTACAGGCTGAAACATTCTCTCTTAATAAATTAATGGCAAGGGATGGCGAAGAATTTAGCGTTTCTGTGGTTTTAATTGGAATACTGGTAAAGAACGTTGCGAATTCCTGAGCAACATCGACATTTGCGCTAATGAGCCCTCGGGAAGAGTCCAGTGTGTAATCAGTGTTGTGTCTTTTGTTTCTATTTGTTTCATTATTTATAATTTTCCAAACAGTCTTAATCTTGTTTTCTGCAGATTTCAGCTTGTTGCTAATGAATAAGGCTTTAGCTGTCTTGCAGGTATTTTTGAAAATTTTAGAATAAGTAGCAACATACTTATTAAAAGTTTCCGTATTAATATAAGGCTTAAGGCCATACAACTCAAAAAGTCTTTCCCGAGTTTTCCTAATGCCTTTAGTTGCCCAGTCACTGAATAAAAACTTCGGGCAGATAGTTTTAGTTTTCTTCTTAAAAGTATTATTGAACTCAGTTTGCACTAATGAAAAGAATTCTTCATATATAGTATTAACATTCATAATATTTAGGCCCTGCACAGCTAACTTGTCAATTAAAGTGCTATTAAATTTGATCAAGGCACTAGAGGTTATTGGTCTAGTTTGTATCTGTACTTTTTGCAGTGGTGTGTTAAATTCAAAAGACACAGTTTGACCACAGTGATCAGAGGGGAGGTAATTTACAATAGCTTTCTCCAAATAGTCGCAGCCACAGAAAACGTTATCAATACAAGTAGAAGTAGTTGTAGTTATTCTGGTTGGTTCTAAAAACACATTCGACAGATTGAAAGATTTAAAAAGGCTTAATAGTCTACTGCTGTTAGAGTTATTTTCTAAAATATTAATATTAAAGTCACCGCAGATAATTACTGATTTATTACCACTTGAAAGTTTACCCAAAACATCTTCCATAACTGACTCAAAAATAGAGTAGTTTAGATAATTAGGGGGTCTGTATACGCACACTATGACATGCTTATCCAGCTCAACACATGACAATTCAATGCTATGCTCAACTGAGAGTTCAACTATGTCGTTACGTGGTTTTGATTTAAAACAATTTTTAATTAAAATTAATGAACCTCCACGCAGCATTGATTTTCGGTTAAAGCAACTGCCCACGCTATAATTCTCATAATTAATTTGCATTTCATAATCTTTCATCCAATGTTCAGTAATACAAATAATATCAAATTTGGTTTTTTCTAAAAATAATTCTATTTCTAATTGTTTGGAAGAAAAACCTTGAATATTCTGATGAAGCAATTTCAAGGAATTCTGCTCAACCCCTCTTTTAGAATTAATTGATTGAGAGCTAGAAGATACCTTAAAGTTGCTCAGTTTAACTAAGTTGTCATTCGTACCTTCTATTGTCTTATTGACTAGTTTAAATCTAAGTTAATATTTGTATATTTGCAATTAGTAAAATTACTAATTTTAGTAGACCTATTTACAAATGCCCCTTAAACGTGAGGTTCCTTATTCTATTCCCTGGACATAAAAAGAGACTGAGTGTTATTAGGGTTTCCGGTCAGGTATTTCTCAGTTCCAGCCTGGAGTCTAGATTTTTATGTACCCAGTTGTTGGTAAAAGGCTTTCCAGCTTTTACCTATTTACTATTGTGTGTTTCTGCCTAATTTTGAGTGGGATCATCATCATCATCATCAGCCTATAGCAGTCCACTGCTGGACATAGCCTCCTCAATCGCACGCCATTCAACTCGATTCTCAGCAACTCTCATCCAGTTGCTACCAGCCACCCCGCGAAGATCGTCACTCCACCGAGCCTGAGGGCGTCCCACCTGAGTGGGGATACAGGCGTCTTAATTTTTTTTTGTGTTAACAGTGGCTTCCGTAAACATGTTTTCAAGTCATCACTTGCCTGCCTTTTCCAACTATATTGGGGTCGGCTTCCAGTCTAACCAGATGCAGCTGAACTGCTGAATACCAGTATTCTACACATGGATCGACTGCCTATTTGACCTCCACAACCCAGTACTAACTGGGTAATATGATACCCCTTGATAAGCCTAGTTATCAAACATTAGGGCCCCTGACCTCCTGTAACGACTGTCAAAGATCTATAAATGCCAGCCGGGACCAACGGATTAACGTGCTTTCTTAGGATGGAGGAATAATAACGATAATGGATGGTCACCCATTAACGGACAGATCTTGAAGACCGACCCTCGCGGCTATTATTATTTAGCCACAAGCCTCTACAAACAGGTTTTCTAGTATTGTATGTAATTGAACTTCTGCACCTTATTCTACTGTAGCTAAACTTACTTTATGAATGTTAATTGGTTTATCTTGATGAAATTATAATTCTACAGCTTTTATCTCGATGAAAACTGTGTTACTGTCATTATTGTGTTCTTTATACTGCTTGTTATATGAAGAGGGAGATTAGGTCTATTGTTCTTGAGAACACCCATACTAATATTAAAAAAGTTATGCGTATACATAAAAATGTACAGGATAGAAGGGACATCGACGTATAAACGATTACCACGTGTTCAGTATATCATTCCGAACCCCCCCATAAAGTATCCGTGTAAGTGTTGCACTTTTGTAGAAAACAGCAATAAAAAAAAATAGCCCATGAAAAGTTTAAATGTGGGGCTCGGAATGATGTACGTACTGAATATGTGGTAACCGTTTGTGCGTGGGTGTCGCTTTTACCGTGTATAGCATAGCATAGCATAATCAGCCTATAATTTTCCCACTGCTGGGGCACACAGCCTCATTTCTATGAGAGGAAATGGGCTATAATCCACCACGCTGGCCCAGTGCGGGTTGGGAGATGTCACATGACTTCGAATTTTTGGTTCTAGGACATGCCGGTTTCCTCACGATGTTTTCCTTCACCGTTTTTGAGAGCAGTGGTGATGAAATAAATTACACAATGTAATGCGCCTGCCTGGGTTCGAACCAACGACTTACTGTCGTAAGTTTGGGCCGCCACCACTGGGCCACCGCTCTCTATCGTGTATAAGCGTTGATTTGAGAAGCTCCTTCTTTTTTCTCGTCGGTTAAAAAGGCAAAAATAACTTTATCTGTCTGTCTGTTACTTTTTGACATATTAACAGCTGAACGGATTCAATGTTTGTCATACAGGTAGAGCTTGATCTACGTTAAGACTTCGGGAATTACGATCATATTTCGTCATTTCCTACTGAGACACGGGTGATGTCGCGAGCCAAATCTAGTCGATTATTTGTTACATAATTGTCTGTTTGTGATTTTGATCGTGAGAATTAACTTTCGATGGTGAGTCATCAGATTATTTTAAGATGAAACTTTCGTTGCCTTTTTATGGAGCTGCCCATATTGGTTGTGGAGTATCTATGAATATATGTTTGGTGTATTGGAAGGTTCTCGTAAAACCACCGCCGTAACGAAAAGTTTGTGATATGGAGTTAGAAATTTAGAATCATACTAGTTGTGCCCGCGGCTGGGCTCTCCTGGCTGCTTACCTTAAAGGATAATATTTGAAATATCTTGCACGACATCGGTTGATTTTGTTACCTCAAAGTTGTTATTTAAAAAAAATTTAAGAGAATAAATACTGACTCCTATACTTATCCGATGTAACGAAAAGTTCACATAAAAAGATGTGTTGAAATCTCTATTTTCTCTCTCTCTCTCTCTCTCTCTTCTGATCATTGAAATGCTTATCTCTATCAGACACCATGTTTTATATAAATGTTTCGCCAGTGCGAACGCCCAGTAGCATACTATGGTGGTATTTTATTAAATGCACGTTAATGAAACTCATTTTTTTTTTTTTAACTTTGCCCCACACTAGGAATTTCTCCTGTATCGTGGGTGCATTTATCCGTCAAATTATTATGTATGTATGATGTACCTGGTATTATGAATTAAAATAGTATTTTA
Organism: Eurois occulta; assembly: GCA_950022335.1. Taxonomy (NCBI): domain Eukaryota; kingdom Metazoa; phylum Arthropoda; class Insecta; order Lepidoptera; family Noctuidae; genus Eurois; species Eurois occulta. The sequence goes on along the minus strand of OX465500.1, from coordinate 16,154,745 downwards.
CATAGTTATTGAACAACGTAACGGTACTAACAAACACGCCTACATACAGTGCATACCAACTTCGAAAAACAATGCGATATTGCAATCAGTACAAGGCTAGAAAAAAATACTTACGAAACATAAAACCGTAGTATCTATTCCGAGTGGAAATTCCAGATTGATGCAATATACATTATGTGTGAATAGTTAACCTAGGTATAAACTGGCTACATCATTTCGATTTCAGAGATTATCGTTCTGAGAAAAGTAATGACTGGTAAAATGTGCAATATGTGCAGTGCTAGGGGAAATGGTGAGTGAATGAGAGGAAGCTTCTGGTCATATAATACATGTTGCTAGAAAAGACCCATTAATATGAACGCTAATATCGCGCCCCGTAGGGACGTAAACAGAGTTGTTTACTTGTATATGTCGCAGTAAGATAGTTATAGCCATGATAATTATAGTCATATCCCCAGGGATATAGCTATAGCCCGGATGATAGTTATAAGAAAGCAGTTCATTATTATCTTATTAGATTAGTCTAGCGAAAAGATTATAAAAGCGTTATATTATCTGTGGCGGGGTGCAGAGTGCGGAGCACTCTTCGCGGCATTGACTTTGCACTAATTTTGATTACTTAAATAGGTCTTTATGGCTTGTGTTAAACTTAACACCAGATATAGTTAAATATAACCGAAACTAAAATCACATTTTAATGTGAAATTATAACCAAAAATTTTACATTTTGGAAATGAGCTATTAAACCAAATGATTCCAAACTAAGGTCTAGTCGACGTAGTCCACTATACTACTATTTCTGTCTGTAGGGTTTAAAGTGACCTAACACGAAGGGGATGGCGGGGTCTTAGTTGATGGAAAACCCGAAAATCACTTTGCCCAACCTGGTATATCAAACCCAAGACCTCATGTTCGACTGTCGTACTTGTGACCACAAGACCTGCAACAATAAATCACGCAGTAATCAAGTAAAAACAAGGTGACACACCCAAAGACATCCACAATGTGTTTCTATTCTCATGGCTAAACATGATTATGTATAACAAGTTTATTTCTTCACAAGACAGCTAGTTAGTACCGCTTCACATGCAACAATAAGTTATTGTGAACATTATTGCTAAAACTATTAGTTTAATGTGTTGTAAACTTGCAACATATACGCATATTGCACGAATGCATGCACATGATCGGCCTATAACGGTCCCACTGCTGAGACACACCGGCCTCTTCTCTGGAAGAGCGAGTTGGTAGTAATCCACCACGAGGGCCCAGTGCATGTCTTCGAATTTTCGGTTCTAGGACATGCCGGTTTCCTCACGATGTTGTCTTTATCATTCACCGTTTTGAGAGCAGTGGTGATGAAATAATTACACGAAGTAAATTGGCTGCCTGACTTCGATCCCACGACCTGCAATTCGACTCCACTTCTCAAGTCCTGCTCTGTTGGTATCACTCACGTTTCACTGATCGTCTTTTGTGTGTACCCCTAGAATAATAAACGCAACCAATATTATTACTGTCCGTCTGTACCATAGTTCTCGACAGGCCTACAGGAGTACATAGAATAAGTTCATTGGTGACGTATATCCATAAACATTTGTAAATGAACACTTATCAAAACCGACAATAATGGTAAATATTGCATAATAGCTGTAGGTCAGTGTATAGGTATATTCCAGAAACTCCTACTTGGGTCTCGTTTTATTGGTCAGCGTTAAAAGGAATGGTCAATAAACTTGCATAGCCGACGGTTCTGGAGGAGCCTGGGATCTTCAGGGATCTTTTACATAATGCTTGCTCCCCGTTCATACATTGTTATGCACTTGACCTATATCTGAGAGCCTCTTGAAAACAATAATTCCGAGAGAATTGGTTATTCTGTTAAGTACGCTTTTTTATACCATTATCATAACATAACATCACGCCTGTAAACCTTTGAGAGTTCGGCAGAGATGTATGCATGGCATACACCTACATTTCGTCAGATATGTTTGAATATCTTGTATCAGGAACCTATAGCCATAAACCGGGCACCAATCCAAACTTCTGACCGCTACTTAGAAATACCTGAAGTAAAAACACAATAACATTTTACCCGACTCGGGACTCGATTCCAAGACCTCATGTTCAGCAGTAGCTTGTGACCAGACCAAAGTGGCAAAGAGTCATAAGAAGTCCGTTAAAAATAAAGGTCCTCAATGAGTTAAATAAATTCTTCTTCTTGAACCTATGGCCATCCAATGCTGAGTCTACACTCAGTCTCTTCCAAATACACTCGAGAGCAATGAATCCGGGTCACTTAAAGAATGTTAAAAATCTCGGAAACTAAAAATGATAGGTTAATGCAATAAATTGTATTTAATAGACAATGTAATACTCCTTAAATGAAGGTATTAAAACTTCTTAGTTATTGTAAAGTTATATCATAAAAAAATCAAATTTGAAAAAGGGCCACTTTCGAAGATGGAACTACGAAATTACAGCATTTGGTTTTGCTTTTGTAGACGAAGTAGTAAGACCCGGATTCATTGCTCTCGAGTGTATTACTATTTTTGACGGTTTTGTGTCATGGCTATCAAGACATAAATAAATGATTATAAGTATCTAACAGCAAATTCAGAGCAGTCAGCTGAACCTCCACCTGCTTGCGGAATAATCTTACCAAGGCACGAAGAGGAAATATAATTTGCGACTTAAAAGCGGTGTGGTAAATCCTCAGATCCGGCTTATCCGGATAACCAATCGGGGTCAGATAATCAGGAGCACGTATACCGGAGCCAATATTATGGACGTGTGGTTGCCCAACCCCGGCCTCAATGGCGCAACCTCGGGGAAATACGTCTCGTTATCGTAATGTTACTCATGCGTTCGCGCATCGATTGGCAAGGTGTTGAGGATGGGCGGACAGTGGACCAAATAGGTTCCAATAGTTACGTAGAATTATGTAACATAAGGAGTGGTGTACACATAAGCACTGTAATTTGTTTGTCACCGTCTTTTAGATCCCGATTACGGCCTCGGACGATGCGATTGCGACGCGCTTTGCGTCAAGCGTCACACGCGTGTTTCTCTCATTGTGGCTCGTGGTATTCTTTTAATTGTTTTGTCGCTTAAGCGTGAAGCTCGTGGCCAAGCGGTAATGTGTTGAGGATGATGGAGGAGGACCAGCATTATGTGAACTTATGATGACATAAGAGTGTAGTTCGATAAAGCACTGCACAAATTGTTATTGTTAGATTTTGGCGTCTTACTGCTGGGTTAGTTACTTATTTCTCGGTTTCACTTCTATCTGCTCTAGAAAGACAAAGCGACGTGGTTCTTGCACATTTTTGTCTTCAGGCAATATAAATCTTTCTATTTTTTTCGAATGTAATCGTTCGTTTCTTTTGAATACTGTCGTGGCTATGCTAGTTATGCGAGCTGAGGCCACAACCCTGCCCTGGCCTTGTCAAAAGATGACTGGCAAATTTTATTATCCGGTAAACATAACTCCATTAGGAAAAACAACCACGACCGAGCTATCACCTTTGCACTGTGCGGTGTTACTGAGAGCTTTGCTCAACAAACCTTTACGGCAAAATATACATACACGCTGTCCCGAATCAATCTGTAGACAACGTTAGATACCGACTGTTGTAATCAAGATGAAGAATAGAATAGAATATTCTTTATTATGTACCGCATACTACCTACAAATAAAATATACAGGGTGAAATCCCTTAGTTAAAACAAAAACAGTTTGTTCCCTACAAAGGTGTATTTTCTTTTGTTTTTAATTACCTATGAAGAATTTACTAAGTACTTTTTTTTTCATATTTTTTATATATATATTTTTTTTTTAATTTAAATAGTTATTAGTTATATAGTTTGTAAGTCGGTGTCCGTTCCACCCTGTATTGTATTATTTGTTTTGCAACCCAACACAAGGAGTCTATGACCTCTATAGTACAGTATAGTGTAACGGGCTGATGTCCGCAACTCCACGTCCAAGCGCGTATTTTGCGTGCGGATGGGAACGTCTCTGACCTCTAATAATGCTAATGTTTACGTAACGTTACAACTGCAAAGGAAACTTTCGCTATCTAGTGGCTCTTGAACGCACTACAAGGACATAAATGACGAATCACGTTTACATAATTTGCGACAGTACTTATACATGCATGGACTTGCGCATCATGCATCCCATGTAGCTGAATATTTTTTTCCTTCCAATCGTGATATAATAACGCTTTTTCTAAAGCAGCCAGGATAATTGACAAATGATATATATAACTAACTGTTGCCCGCAACCTCCTTCGTTCGCGTGAAATTATTATAAAAAATACTACTTCCCTTTTTGAATCGAATGTTGTTACCAATTTCAAGGGTTTTAATTTTTTTGCGCGGAACCATAATTATTTTTCTAATATAAAAGTATAAGCCTATGTTAGACCTTATAGCATCAGCTATCTGCTAATAAAAGTCCCGTTAAAATCGGTCCAGCCTTTTCGGAGATTAGCCGGAACAAACAGACAGACAGACAAAAACTGAAAAAAAATGTGTTTTTGTTATAAGCGCCGTACCTATATATTTTCATATGCATTAAGTAAAAAGCTGTTATTTTGATATTACAAACAGACACTTCAATTTTATTTATTTGTATAGAGTATAGATGATAATCCAGTGGTCGTAAGTGCTTCTGCTGAGCATGAGGACCTAGCTTTGATTACCAGGCCGGGCAAAGTGATGTTGGGTTTTTCCATCTGAAATTTCTCAGTAACAGCCTCGGACGAGGTCACTGACAAGTGACTGAATTGTTCAATCCCAAACAATGTAAAAAATAAGACAAGCTATACAATATAATATACATTGCCGTAAACTCACTTCTTTTTATTCCCATTCCGGTAAGCAGAAAAACACTCTATAACTCGGCCAGGGTCGGTAATAAAATCCTTTTGATTTCCGACAAACTTTAGAACAAGAATTGTTTTTAGATTCCGGTCATAAAAATTATGATTTAAAGTTTTGATCCAAGTGGAAACTCGAAGAAAACATAAAGCGGGAAGCTTGCTAAGAACCATCAAGTATAATATTCTTAACAAACAACCCGACTAAAAGCCTTCACTGGCATCACCTGAGTTTTTTTCTAAAACGATTTTTTTTTAAATACTTTTACTGTGATAGACGTTTACCAATTCAGATAGTTTAGTTGTGCACCATACCTACATCCATCCACGTCATCATAAAGTTGAACCTACTTCATCACAAAAACTTCATCATTATAATAACTTCTCATCTAAGTATCTACATCATTATTAGCTGGGTTGTGGAGGTCAGATAGGTGAGATATAGGCAGTCGCTCCATGTAAAATACTGGTATTCCGCTGCATCCGGTCAGACTGGAAGCCGACCCCAACGTAGTTGGGAAAATGCTAGGCAGATTATGATGATATCTACATCATTATAAACGAAATGCCCCTTTCTTTCCAAGCACAATTACCTCTGTATTAAAATGAGTTAAAACTAAAATTCTTGATAAACCAAACTGAATCCTACTAGCCCCCACAGCTCGTTCGGAATAAAAAACAAACTTACGGTACCTCTATTGCTCTTCTGTATAACATAAGGTCAACATTATTTCCTTCAAAGTTGTCAATTAGCGTCAAACCTTGACAGCCGCTATCTAGGACGAATTTTAGGTCAGCTTATAATAGACCTGTTTCTAGAACTCGCTTATCTGATACTTTAGTTGGCGGTACAAATTGACGTGGAATATCTGATTACTGTAATGTTAATGTGAAATAGATACAGTTGAAACTTTATTGGGTCCTTTATTTGTATTTTTTATACTAAATATTATAAAAAGGTAATGCTTGTAAACTAAGTGTACAGGGTGCAAACTTTCAGCGGGGCAGTAAGTGTAACCGTTGCAGCTACACGAAAATAGTTTTACTAGACTATATTTTTGTGAAATTTTGATACCCATTCACAGATTAAAAAAAAAATGTACAGATAGCAAGAAACTTTTTTTTATGACAGAAATTGCAAAAACTTTTTTTTTACAATTCGTAGGATATTCTAGTCGTGAGACAACCAGGCTGGAGACTCAAAGTTTGGCTATTTTCAAATGCAATCAATGCAGCCATTTAACCAGGTCCGCTGGCCAGCCCGGACAGCGGACATTCACACTGTGCAGTTTATTGATCAGCGTCGCGCGCCGGTAGCGTCCGATTGGACGTTGCAATGATTGGTCAGCTAAATTTAACACAAAAACAATGATGTTAATCGATCCTGTTTCTAATACTGATCAAAAACTTCTATTGTTCCAACTATCGTTGAAGTAGAAAAAGTCAGAATCGCAATCAAAATATAACGTTAGGCTTCTATAATAAAAATAATAAAAAATAATATGATTTCTAGATATTTTTGATATCATCTTCTTCATCATTTTCCTGCCCTTGTCCCATGTTACTTGGGGTCGGCGCAACACGTTTTTTTCTTCCATTCTCCTCTGTCAACCATCACGCTATCATTTACTCCTTTATCAGTCATTCCTCACACAATCCATCCACCGTTCCATTGGTCTTCCTCTCCTTTTCTATTCATCAACATTTAAATTCATCACTCTTTTAGCGCATGCGATTCGTCACTCCTCATCATGTCCATACCAAGACAGTCGACTCCTTTTCAACTTTTCTGTAACTGCCGCAACTTTTAAACATCCATTATTGTCACACCACACATCCTCCTCAACATTCTCATCTCCGCTACATGTAATCTTGTTTCATCAATCTGCTTCACAGCCCAGCATTTCGATACATACAGTACGACAGGTCTAATCACGGACTTGTATATTTTAGGTGTTGAATTAGGGGCCACTTAGTGTTGGTGAAAACTCTAACAAATTTTTTACATTTGCTAAGAAGAAATGTTTCTATGTAATGTGTCAAAAGTAGAGAAAAAATGTTCGTCATGCTCGACGTTGTAGACTTTTGTCGACGGAAGAATAGAAACATTTATTTTCTACATTTTTAACATCGCCATGCTTACGACGCTACGGACGGTTTTCACGGTGGTGACAATGATCTCCTACGTAATGTAGGAGAAAAGTTTTTCCAAAAACTTTTTTTTGTTAATGTACTAAAGTACACGGGGCAAAGTAGATCGGTTTACAGGGCACACCACAAAGATGTTGGTGTGCGTAAAATCAACTGGTGTATTACTTCGCCTATTTGTTAGTGTTTGCTTCACTATAATATATGTATAATATGAGGTAAAGAATATGAAGCATCAATTTAACCCTATGACTAACCGGTGTCGTGGCATAGATGTGTAATCATTCGGCTGGTAAATCAGGTGTCGTAGGATCGAATCTGCGCCGCTGGCGTCAACTTTTTGCATTATTAAAAAACTTTTATTTTCATTTTGTTGAATTTTTATTGTAATTTACCTGATAATAAGAACATTATTCGAAAAAAAATATGGAAGTAAAAATTAAACAATTTGTATTAAGAAATCAACAACATTTATTGACTAGGTTTTTTTTTATATTATAATTACAAATTAAAAAGTTTTGTGCATGACAAATATTCTAAGTCGGACAAGAAATAACGTTACTTTTCTTATTCAAGTGGGTAATTTATTTATTAGTGAAATGAATAAACATGTTAATAAGATAGATATTAAGATACAGGTATCCTAAATTGTTATCTCACTAACAATAACATCACTCACATAAAACAAATCGAATTACCCCCTGATATTTTTATTAATATCCTATTGGTGCGCCTTCGCTATCTATGACTTATTCATGCACGAAGTAAATGTCTCCACTAGACCTGCATGGAAGAATATTTTTTTTTATGATAGCGCTCACCATCTTTTCGCCACAATATTTTGCGACCGTCCTTGTCTGATTTAAAACATTTTTCATCTCTAAATATAACTATATTATTGCACCAATCAAAATCCAAATATTCTCTTGCGAAGCGTACCCGGTTTTGCCTGTGAATATCTGACATTCAAATTTTCTTGGCTGGCCTACAACATTTCACACCAGCTGCTCGCAAGTGGTTTCGTACAGTTTGTAATGTCACGTCATGTTTAGTTGCCGTGGAACGAGTAGTGAGGAAGGGCTCAGCGGTATGCGTAGCAACTATATCATATGCCAATCTGTGAATGCAAATCCAGCCTTTGGTCCCGGTCGGCAAGGATCAATGCTTCCCGAATCTGCATAACGATGGACCCACAATTGCACAGTCCTTCTCTGTGAACAATAATAAAATATTGTTACAAAAAACAACAATCAATAACATGTGGATTATTTAAACATATTAAACTTCTAAACATCATAATAACATTTTGTTACTCACCGATATCTTTAAACGTCTCGCAATTTCACTAATTGAAACATTTTGCTCATGCAAAAGAATTATTTCAGCTCATAAAAGTGTGGTTCAATGATTCATATTGATTCACAAATAGAAGCACTTCTCAAAAAACGCAGGGTATAATGTCTAAAAACGTAACGAAAGCCCCATAGTCAATAGCATTATGACGATGAACTTAAACTACTAACTCTAACATGATTTGTCATTTTTAGAGGGTAGACAACTAATACATTCTAACCCAAATATAAAGAGACTTGCTAATAGTTAAGCAATGAATTGAACAAACAAATGTAAAATATTTTATTAAAACATACAAAAACATTAAGCTGTTGGCAGTCGGATTCGATCCTACGGCGCCGGCGCAGTAAGTAATTATTTATCGCACGCTCGACTAATGCGCCACGGAGACGATTGTATGATAAGCTAAATTTATGCGTCATATTCCCTGCAACATTAGTGACAAGAAATTTTATTGTGTGTGCGTGGACAACGGGTTATTGTGAAGCAAACACTAATAAATAGGCGAAGTCAGACGGCCGTTGATTTTACGCACACCAACATCTTTGTGGTGTGCCCTGCAAACCGATCTACTTTGCCCCGTGTACAACCAGGTTGGTCTCATAGAGGTTTTTGATCAGTATTAGAAACAGGATCGACTGGCATCTATAAAAAAAAACCGAAAAGTGGAAATTTTCTTGCTTATTGTATTTTTTTTTTAAATCTTCGAATGGGGATCAAAACTTCACAATAAACTATTCATAGTCTCCTAAGACCATTTTCGTGTAGCTGCAACGGTTATGATAGTTCCCCTTACTGCCCGCTGAAAGTTTCCACTCCGTATTTGTAACTCAATTTAAGTTGAGGGTATTTCACTCTGCGCATATACACTACTAATTTTTAATTAGTACAAATACTTAAATGACGTATTGGAGAAGGTCTTTTTATTATATATGTAAAGTCTCAATAAATAATATTCATAAACAGCAAAGTTATCAGCGTTTATGTATATCCCAAAATGTCACTCAATTTATGGAGTTTTTGTACAGGCCATTCATAATAGTATTCATTATTCATATTGTCTCGCTCTCGCGTTCGCGTGTCTCGCTCAAACGTGCCCCGCCTTCAACAGCTGTTATTGTAATTGTAGGTAACTTAAACGCGTCATATGCTTTACGATTGAAAACTAAGAAAATGTAAAAAAAAGGTTCACGATAAATAATAGGCACATAATCAATTCAAACTTTTCCTTCACACTTTAATTGGGCTTAGGACCAACAAAACTACCAACTTTTTTACAATTAAAACAATCAGGTAGGTAACGAAAGTAAAAAGAAATTAAATTAAAGCTTTAGAACTTATTGCGTATTTAAAATGGTTGAATCAGCTGATATTTACAATAATTATCGTATTTACAAAACTAAAAAAAAAACTTAGAGGTATTTTAATTGTCCTTCAAAACTTCAAAATGTCCACCACCATTTTCGATGCAAAGACGGGCACGTTTAATTAAATTGATTTAAGGATAAAAGTAAGTATGTTTCGCTGACTTTTCACTTGGTTAAATGCGTCCAATATGCGCTGTTTTAATTGTTCGGCAGTTGTTGGCTCACTAACGTACACTCGTCGTTTAATTTCACTCGGTAGGTTTTGAGTATACTCTTCCACGACCTTGGCTATGGGCAGGTGCCTGGAAAGATCCATGGTCGATTAAACGCTGGTAAGCGTTTACCACCGTCCGAACGTTTGGCTGGCGAACATTTGGATATTGTTCCCTGTACATACGTACAGCGGCACTCGCGTTCTCACCAGACAAAAAGTACACACGCAACATAGCCGCATACTCCCGAAATGAAAACTGTTAAGCCATCGCGTCGCGAGTTCGCGACAGTAAAAACGTAGGTAACAATTTGGGTAAAAGAAGCACGCGCACACTTCCGCTAACAAATTTGCACTGATGATGCACTCGCTTGCTCGAAAATGGATCGCTGGCCGGCAGGCGCTTGGCGGTAGCGCCGGCGCAGAAGGGGGCGTGGCTTGAGCTTAGACGGGAGTTTGCCGGGACTTATGAATTGCGAACTTGCGACCGAAATGGAAAAATACTATGCGTAGTATTTTCTAGTAGCAATTGTTATGAATGATTGATTCAAATATGAGTATACCAATTATGTTGAATTTTCGTAGACAATTTTGGGATTTCGTTTTTTTGACTTTTGAATACACAAATATGATCAGTAAAGGGTACGGATAGAGCCCCATTTTTTTTTGTACTAATTAAAAATTAGTAGTGTATAGCACTTTGTCACAACACCAATTTATCTCGTCTGCTCGACGTCCGTATGTCACCACAGGGATTCAGCAGAATAACAGCGTCAGGTGCATGCCTGACACATGCTGAGCTTGACTCCCACTTGGTGCAACCTTGAGACGCACGCACCGCACCCTCGTATACCTACTAGTTTTTTTTATTTGAATTATGTCATGGTGCTACTATACTCCTTTCGTAAATATGTTTTTATTTTTGTATATTGGCACCTTGTTGTTATTTCAGTTATGTTCATATAATTTGATTGTGCTTCTGTGTGTTGTGCCGTGTCTTTTGTGTGCACCGAATAGATGGTTTATCTATCTATCTCTTTCTATATATTTTGGATGTAGGGGTGAGGAACAACTGATACGATCCCGAAATTCTTTCACTAATGGGACACTACATTATCTTATCACCGAGTGTCATATATTTAAAACGTTCCTGTGTGATAAATTGATAATATCCGACCGTAAAGCGAGCGAAACCGCGGAATATGTTAGTCATTTATACAGGGTGGAGACCACAAGTTGTGCAAAGTTATTATCACGACAGAGCCAAATCGGCAGAGATCGCAATTAAACAAAACAATTGGACGAAGGTACTTTTGAACAGCTTCGTTGGTCGTTGCAAGTGATACTGGACCCTAAACACCAAAGCCGACATCATCTCGGCATCTCTTGTGCGCGTTCAATTGGCATGTGGCTTTGATGTGTTGGCTCCATACTACCTAAGTACTGAGTATGAGCTCCTGCATCGAGCGAGCAAAGTGTCATTAGTGGCCTATTCCCTCTATAAGAGAGGAGGCAGTAGGAACATTACAAATTTATAGGCTCATTATACTTTATTAAACCATTATTTGTTTTGGCCAATCCATAATCCTCTATAGCAGACTGATAATTATGTAATATTACGCGTTCCAATTTCACAAGACATCGATGCACTGTACAAATAGAAAAACAATTGCTGCTAATAGAAGGCAATAATGACCAGTAAGCGGTACACCAATATGGTATATTAACTGGTATTTAAAGATGCAGTTAAGGCAGACAATTGAGTTCCGAATCAGTGGCTCTCAAACTTAGAGCCGTGGGAAAAAGCTCTTCGTTTGTTTGCAGCCCGACTTAGGACACGTTCATCCTTAAAAATGAGATTTCAAGGTATACTGGCTTTCATTCTCCACTTCTTACTATCTGAGGTCTTCTTTTCTGAAGTTTTCTGTCCAGTCATTAAGCCCAAACTTTTTCGTATCCTGCAGTGATTAGATTTTTTTACCAAAACGTAATAGACACAATTTTCCGGTACCTACTGGCTGGCTCAATATAAACTAATATTATAACGAGGAAAAGATTGTAAGTTTGGATGTAGGAGGTAATCTCAGAAACTAATCATCTAAATTAAAAAATTCATTCACTGATTGAAAGTTGCACTGTTAGCGCGTTATATAGGATATAACTTATTTTTCGACGCGGACGAAGTTGCGGGGTAAAGCTAGTTTAAGTATCATAAATTATGAACCTTTAAAAAAAACTGGAATTGTCATGACTCGTTATATCATCAAATCCGTTAACCAGTCCATTGCATCATTTCACTCCTTTCAGAAACGCTGGTCTCCTGCTTTATTTACGCTAAGAACATGCATAAGAGGGTACTTAACCCAGTTGCCGTCACACCGTGAAGACTAGTATTATATCGTTTGTTTACCCGTCTCTCTCCTTCATGAGGCAATGAATGGCTGTTAATGATATCGGCTACCCTGCTACCGACTGGAGTCTGACTGGAGAGACGAGGTTCAAGATTTATTTTGTTTAAACATCGGTAATGAGGTCGCGTTTCATTAATAAATCCAATCCTTTGGGCTGGAGTGGTTTCGTGTTGAAGTTATTCGGGACAGCGATTTTAAGATCAAAATTATCTCTTTATTCATTTTTTCACACATTAATTACATTTTTAAATATTTGAATATAAAATAATATAAAAAAAAACATTTAAAAATATAAATAAATATATAGATCAAATTATTCTTAACATCCCTCGACCTTCGCATTTTCTAGAACGAGGAGCAGTTCTAATTACCTATCCATTGATATGACATAATATATTTTTTTCTCCTAAAAATGTAACATGTACAAGAAACACAGTGTATAAAAGATGAGCAACTGCACCTGAGCTAGCCTGAGCCTGTATTTCAGGTCACAGTTCTCTTCCCAAAACTAGTACCTGTGCTAGTACTATCTTATTATCAATTGGTACTATCTTATTGTTAAAGTCTGTACTGTTCTAGAGACCAGAATCCACAGATCTATACTTGTCCAGTTTAGGCTCTTTTACAATATTTTTCAATCTATGGGTACAATAGCAGTGATAATCATGTCATAGTACGATTTGGTAAACTGAAAGCCCGCATGTGAAACAAAATGTAAACAAGCAATCTTTTTCCCGTCCCTGACGGCTCGCTTGCAGAGCCATGAGTCCCTGACCCTGATAATTATGTGTGAATAAATCTCTCTACTTCACTGGCTGATAGCCTGACGCTGGTTCTAGAATAGGTAAACAACTAAGCACTAAGGACAGGATTATTGAAAACCCCCGAAGGGGCTAAATAGGGGATGAAAGTTTGTTTTTAAGGTCGTCATTACTGTCGATGTGGAACTCCACCGAGCACACAGTTGGTTCTTCAATACGAACCATTACTTTTTCTCTTTGTGTCTCTGATAAAAAAGTAGGTCATCATTGTTTGAAAATTAAACTAGGTCATCGCCTATTTTCCGGCTCCACCTATAACGCCTAAATTCGTCAATTTCATCACCATGTGAAAACAAAAGCCGTCCCCAAGGCACGTTACATAACTGCCTCAGTTTGCATAAACTTTCTACTGAGTCACAATGACCATAATGCGAGGTAATCGCACATCACTGTCGCCGCCATCTTGGATGCTAATTCCGCTGGATTTACGCGCCAAATTATGATAATCTGACTGAACCTAAAAAGATTAATGTTTGGAGTCTGAGGAGGAGTGAGTATCGTTTTTAGATGATATTAAGTAGGAAGGAAAATAAGTGGGATAACCACTTTTGGAACAAAAAATAATAATACCTCTCTGAGAAAATATACTCATCATCTTCCTGGCCTTGTCCCACGTTACTTGGGGTCGGCGCAATATACTATTGGCATACAAATCTCCGCACAACAGCATTGTTTGAGGGTACCTGTGGGTGCCGGTGAAATTAATAAGTCATATTAGTCATGCTTGCCAGCATAGAGGAAAGTAAGTTTCAATGATAAGGGGAAATGCTGCTCATGAATTAAATCAAGTTTGGAAAATAAGAGCATTCAGCTGCCAGACCATGCCGCGTAAAGTCTTACCAAACATGGAAATATCTTACTTTAACCACTCTGCTCGACAAGATTTTGACACATGACACATCAGCTGAATCGGGGGGGGTGATGCGAATTGTCATGAAATTCAAGAATTTTCGTGAAAATTCAGCATTCGATTTTATGAAGATAAATATGTCACGGCAGCTGTTTCACACGATAAGTTTGTGTTAAATATCTTCAATACCGTGTTGAGGTTCGTAAAACGGCGTCAGTCTATTGCCAAATATGTGTAAAATACATATTACGGCACGCTTCCAAAAAATAGGTAACTTAGATGCGCTGGAAATAATGTACAGAGACAAGTTTCTCGTTTGCTAAAAAACTCGAAAAGGAAAAATAAATACAGTAACATTCTATCTGCGTTCTTATTTTTGCTATTATTCATACATAATTTCATAAAAAAACACGATCAAAGTCTTGACAAATATTACTAAAAAACTATGTTGCAAGTGTTGCAAAATGACACTTCTTAGTGCTGACCGTAAACCCAAGTCATCATTACGATTAAAAAGTGGTATTCAGCCTAATCGATACTCGCAATGAAATCGAGTTTAGAAAAAAAAAGAGTTGAGACTGAATTCTTGGTATAATTTCGAATAATAATTAATCATTTAATTTTATCTTTTTTAATAATTTAATTTAGTAATTATTTGATGCTTTTGGTTGACTTCAAGAGAAGGAGATTTATAAATAATAAAATAAAATAAAAACTTGCTTCTATGTAATCATTTTGACAAGAAATAAGTCTCACAGTTCTAACAAAGAAAAATCTGAAAATGGATCGATTTTCAATTTAACTGTAAGCACGGACAGAACCTATGGCTAAATACGCGTCGATTTTTTTGTTTCCAAATTTAAATTAAGAATACGCTCGCAATTCACAATTTTAAAGTATTTTAATTTACTACATATTTAAGTATTGTGAATTTGGTTTTCTAATATCTGGCGGTTGGACTGGAAGCCGACCCCAACATAGTTGGGTAAAGGCTAGGCAGATGATGATGAATATCTGGCGGTTGGATATAGAATGCCCAGGATCTCGGCAGGCATAATAAAAAATTAGTTTGATCCGTCAAAGACACATTATATTACTTATTCTACAAAGTTGTGTATATTGTGTTAGGTTGGGACAAACTTTTGTTTTGTTTAGATTATTCTTTCCCACTGCTGGGCAAAGGCCTCCCCATACCTTTTCAACTCTCTCGGTGTTTTGCCTTCTCTGACCAATCAGTCAAGAACAAGTGAGTCCACATCGTTACGCCAGTGTTTCTTGGGCCTGCCTCGGTGACGACGACCGACAAACTTATTGTCCTATATTTCGCAATCAGCAGTGCATAGGCCGTATCCTAAATAAACATTAGTTTATTTTTTCAAAGCGGTTCACTGTCCACTCTAAAACCTCTTTTTACAGCTGCAAAGTTCAGGTTATCCATCATAGGCCGTGGGCCGTGGGCCGTGTCACTTGAGTGAGGCCGTGAACAGCTATAAGACAGAACCCTCAGGGCAAGAGTCCTACTCGCATTTCTAGAAGTTTTTTTAAAAATACAATTTTATAGTTTTTGGGGTTGCTACTAAACCAAGCTTATCTGCGCATGAAAAATAATGACGATTAAAAGTATTGGTCGGAGAAGGCAAAAGATAAAGAAAATTGGAAAGCCATGTGGAGGTTTGCCCAGCAGTGGGAGAGAACTGTCTGATAAAAAAAAAGTATTTGTAAATAGTGAATACCTAATAACCAATCCATCTAACCATAACCCAATTTTGTAGACTAAATATAATTTATCTTGGTGGGAACCAAACAAACATATATGGCCTACCAAGATCCTTGGCGTTCTATATTCAACCAACCAATTGAAAAAAAATCACAATAAATTATCTACTAACTATAAATACAATATAAATTCTAACAGCGAGTGCATTCCTAATTTAAATTTTGTCATGGAAACAAAATCGGCGCGAATTTAGCCATAGATTAATCTGTTCTGTTTATTGTTGGGTCGGTTTTAATACCTACAATGCACGAAAATCTATTAAGATTACCAATATAAAAGCTTTAAAAAATATTATAACATTTTTTATTGTATTTAACGCTTAAAACAAAATTATTTTAATTTCTATCTATCGATTTCTTAAATACCTTACATTTAATTACTCGATTTAATAAAATTTACAAAAAAAGAATCGATTGAAATAATCGCTTTCACACATCCCAAAAATAAAAAAAAAACAAATGGTCGTCAATTTCGAATACAAATTGAGTAGTGGTAATGAATATTACGTGTTATTGGTCCTGAATTAGTAAATTACGCTAAGATCTGGGCATTTTCATGTTGTTTATAATAATTGAAATTATATTTGTCACATTTTTTATCGAATCTTTATGCGTTTGTGTGATATAATGTGAAAAATAAAAATGTAAACACGCACTATTGGCGCGAAACTTCGACTTTAGATACCAACATTCATCATTACCACTGCTTATTTAAATTGAACTATGGATGAATTCGTCACCTAATTAAATGACGAGTTAATTGTTATCAATAAAGTGGAGTTTGGATGTCCGAAAACCACAATTTTTATGATTTTTAGCCTCGGCCAGCACTGCTGTCAAAATGGCGATGACCGTATTACGCACTTGGATTTTGTAAGGTGAAATTAAGAAACTTGCGCGCTAAATACAGAAGTTTTAATGGCGTTGACATATGAGCTTTTTATCCAACTCTCTTAATTAACGCACACTCATAGTATTTGATTATCAGAATATTAAATATTTACATAAATAATGAGGATGACGTATGACTTAAATGCTAGCCCCTTTCGGGGCCGATACCGAGCCAGCGGAGGTTTGTATGTCAAGCCCCCGAAGGGGCCCGTACCGAACTATATGGTTAAGTTGCCAACCATGCTCAACACTTGCCCATAAGACTGCCCTAGTCTAATTACGAAGCCATTTTGATATTGAATAGAGATATTGTAAGTTCTCACGAGAAACTAGGTCGCAAATACTGGACTACTATCGGGATAAGTTATAGCCTTTCAATACAACTAATACCTATATTTCTGCAGCCGTACCTCACGTCTTGGGAGAAAGTATAGTTTGAGACATAAATCTAATACAATTAATTAGACCAGTAAAGTACTAAAAGTTCCATCAGTGAAAAGAAGTATCTCCAAACTGCCACCTCGTATAGTGGGGCTACCTGGACAATACGGCAACAGGGTGTGGGTGTGGAGCTGTGTCGCAAACATATCAAATTCAACGTTTGCAAAAAGCAATTGGAGTTTTCCTCCTCTTCCGCACTCAGATACGTTTTTTTTACGCTAGGACCTGCATCTCAATGACTATCTCTTCTTCTGCAGAGATGGTATCTATCTACGCCAATGATTACGATTACATACGAGTATATAGGTATCTATTACTTTATGTTCAGAAGTTCCGATGTCTAATCAATGGCACCAACCATGATGTACGTTATGTTAAAACTTATAAAAAACGTCAAGGTTTATCCACCATTAATCTCAACAGACAAGTTTTATTAAAACAACACCTTGTTCATCATCATGATCTTCCTGCCCTTGTTCCGTGTTACTTGGGATCGGCGCGACACATTTTTTTGTTCCATTCCAGGAGAGAATGGAAGAAAAAAACGTGTCAACCGTCACGCAATCATTTACTCCTTTTTTATATCATTCCTCACACAATCCATCCATCGTCTCCTTGGTCTTCCTCTCCCTCTCCATACATCAAAACCTTGCTACATCATTCCAAAAAAACAAAAACATGGCGATGTAACATTCATAAGATTAAGCCAACCAACAACCAATCTTTTAAAATAAAACGTTGCGTGACTTCCGCCAAAAACAATAATCACGAGTGCAATCTCGCGCCGGTTTCGTTAAAAACATTCTTTCACGAGACTCTCATCACGACACCTCAACTTGGCAAATAAAAACAAAAATTTAGTTTACTGAGAAAGCATTCGTTTTACTCTTGTTTTTCGTAAGCCGTTAAATCATCAAGGAAACGTTAAAAGTTTCTCCTAATCTATCTATGGATTACGATTGCAAACCAGTTTTTCGGAATCATCCAAAATGGTAGGACGATTTTTGAAATTTCGGGTCATTGTCGCTCTCACGATTTCTCCTACTATTTCGTGTTTTCGATTTAGGTTTAAAAATATTAATGTCTAAAATTAAGGATGACAACTATTATTGCTAACCTGATATTTAATGGATGGTTTTTATCCAATGATATCGTTGGAACGGTAGCCCGCACGTCACTCTAAATAATAACAGAACCAGTACAAATTAAAACCCCGGAGTACACCGAGGCTAGCTCAGAGTCAAACTGTTCATGATCGGTTTTACTAACTTATTTTTGGAATTACAAAACAGGAACTCACACAATAACTTTAGCACTAAATCCTATTTTCTTGTTGCAGGTACCTTAATATTATTCACACCAGCAGAAAGCCAGTTCGCAGACCACCACACGGGTAGGTACGCATCAATGCACCTAATCACCCACTCCCTTCCAACTCCCTAACAAAATTTTAAACAAATCTTCATTTTACAGTGAGCTACATGCGGACACCAGGTGATTGGAACCCACACGCGCAGCAAAGAAACCCGCCATGGCATCAGTTCTCTTCACCAAGGAAAAGATCCTCAGAAGTCATACAAAGTCCTTACTACGGAAACAACCAGTATGAACAATCCCAATTTGGCCATACCAATCAGTATAAGCAACCACAATTTGGACACAACAACCAGTATGATCAACCTCAATTTGGACACAACAATCAGTATGAGCAACCTCAATTTGCCTCTAGCAACCAGTTTAGTCAACATCAATACAATCCAGCGCAAAATTTCCAAGGACCGCAGTATTTCGACAGCAGATCTTCTGTTGGTTTTATCCAAGCAGATCCGAGAAATCCTAATGACCCGAGACTGCTATCAGACTCAGCTTTTAACAGAATATCTGAAACTCTAGGTGCCATAAACACTGTAGGTCACTACTTAGTAGATATGGTCAATGACTCACATGAAAGGAACGAGACAGACCCAACCATACAACAACTACCTCATGCTCTTTACACTATTAGTAAAAACGTTTTGGGCAGAAACGTAACTGATAAAATAGCACCTATAGTGAAAAAGGCTTTACCGAACGTTTTACCAGATGCTCCTATAACTAAAATAGCGACTGCAGATCGTGTAGATGATGATGATGACTCCAAGTATTGTACGACTCCTGAAGGGGACGAAGGCATTTGTGAGGACCTAAGCAACTGTCCTCAACTATTATTGAACTTGGTGAATCTCAGGGAGTCTTTGTGTTTCAAAGATCTCTTTGTGCCTGGAGTGTGTTGTCCTAAAGATGCGATTGTGCCGCAATCAGAGAGGCCGATTGTTGCATCGACCAGTAAGCCGACGTACTTGTTACCAGTGACGACACAAAAGCCTAAACCCAAGCCAGGAACGACGAAAAAGCCTTCAGCTGTACTTGTGTTGACGACCAAGAAGCCCAAACCTGTGACGACCACAAAACGACCGCCAACCACGACCAGGCGAGCGGCGACCACGAGTAGGAGGCCTGCGACCACCACCACGGTGACTACACCGAGAACTCTGCCCACCACTTCATACTACACAGTCACTCCACCTGTTATCAATAATTTCTCCAATATTGTTGATATCGAGGGTAAGAATATTATTATATAACTTATGTAAAGCTGTAATAAAAGGACGAGTTGTTGCCAAAGCTCACTTAAAACTTGAAAGGTAAGTGCAAAATTTTCCATTTTGCAGGAAAATATTGCAATCCATCCATATTATTGACCTACATTAATCACGGCATGCATCTCTGGAGAAAACTAAACTAAACATCACGAGAATCATACCCGAAGTGGTGTCATCCCCATTTGACTGGTTATGTATAATGTTCAATGTAAAGGAGCCTATTACCAACATCATCTTCCTGCCCTTGTTTTTTCGGGTCGATGCAAAACGTTTTTTTCTTCCATTCTCCGCTGTCAATCGTCACGCTATCATTTACTTCTTTTTCCTTCATATCATTCCTCACACAATCCATCCATCTTTTCTTTGGTCTTCCTCTCCCCCTCGATCCATCAACATTTATATTGATGAGCCTATCGCCAACAACCGGGGAATAATCCAGACTCCGAGCTACTACTAAGGAATTCTTCATGAAAAAACCTAATATACCTTTGCCCGACCTACGGATTCTGACAGAAAATGTACTGTCGGCTGGCTGTCCGAAATCTATCCGTACTGGTTTGACCCGAACCTTTATAAAGGACCATGAATAACATATCATTATACCCTGATTCCAGATTGTGGCCAGCGAGAAGACGAAGGTGGTCGTATCGTGGGTGGAACAGAAGCCAAGCCAGGTGCGTGGCCGTGGATGGCAGCAATCTACCTTCACGGTAGCAAGCGCAGGGAGTTCTGGTGTGGTGGTACTCTGGTGGGGAAGAAGCATGTTCTCACTGCTGCTCATTGCACCAGGGATTCTAAGCAGAGACCGTAAGTAACTAAGTTAGGCATGCTGATGATTGATGAAATGCACCTCTTGACTGAATCTTGGTTCTTGCAGTCTTGGCGTTCTCTTACAATTGTTTGCTTAGGTTGCTGTTGACATCCATACTTCCTAATTCATACCTATTATAAATGCGAAAGTATCTCTGTCTGTCTGTTACCTTCTCACACCTTAACAGCTTCACAGCGGTTTTCGATGAACTAGAGCACACACACAGGTAAACCCTGACCAGGGTTAGGACATCGGATACTTTTTTTCGTTCCCGTTTCAGCAGAAAACCACGACTGTGATTAATTGACTAATCTTTTGCTAACTCCTCAGGTTCCCAGCCCGCCAGTTCAGCGTGCGTCTAGGAGACGTAGACTTGGCGCGTGATGATGAGCCGTCCCGACCTGTCACGTTGCGCGTCACAGAAGTCCGCGCACATGACCAGTTCTCCAGAGTCGGCTTCTATAACGATATAGCGGTCCTTGTGCTGTCAGGTAAAGATGAGACTCAACATTGTACTTTTTGAAATAGCCATCAGGATCGTCTTTCGAAGTGCAAAAACATGTAACATCGCTTGACCCTGCGCCTTTAAGGTCATGCTATGTATGTGTGTATGTATGTATGTGGTTATGTATTGCTCCCTGTTATCAAAGTACGTGAAGGAGTGGGCCGTATCGACATGTTTACTAACAAACCCTTTATACTGTTACAGAAAACGTCCAGAAATCGAAATACGTGATCCCAATCTGTCTGCCCCACGGCGAGCTAACGAGGCAGTCGTTCGACGGCTCCGTGGCCACCGTAGTGGGGTGGGGTACCACGCGGTATGGAGGGGGGGAGAGCTCCAAGCAGCTGGAGGCCAAGCTGCCGGTGTGGAGGAACGAGGACTGCGACCGCGCGTACTTCCAGCCTATCACTGACACGTTCTTGTGTGCTGGATACGCCAGGGGCGGTGTGGATGCTTGTCAGGTAAAGAAGAAAAATAAAAACTTCTCTAAATTTTAAATGAATGCGGTTTGGACCCTGGAACTCGGACGTCCTGTATGAGCTGCTAATTGTAACTGGGTTCGTTGCACAGCTTAAACAATTTTGTAGCCATCCTATACATGGGTCAAGACTTAAATGCCAGCATGAGCCCGTTCTCTAGTGAAATAAACAAAAATAAATTGGCCCCAACACATTTGGTACAGCCATGAGCCATACATAGAATTCCTAAGATCCCTAAAAACTTCAAATATCGAACTTTTCCTAACATTTTAATTTTACGTTTCAGGGTGACTCCGGAGGACCTCTCATGCTGCAAGTAGGCGGTCGCTGGACCCAGATCGGCGTAGTTTCGTTCGGAAACAAATGTGGCGAGCCAGGTTACCCTGGCGTGTACACCAGGGTTACGCATTATTCTAACTGGCTCCTGCAAAATACTGTGTAAAGGATTCATTGTTACGTT
The DNA here is from genome assembly GCA_950022335.1 of Eurois occulta. Taxonomy (NCBI): domain Eukaryota; kingdom Metazoa; phylum Arthropoda; class Insecta; order Lepidoptera; family Noctuidae; genus Eurois; species Eurois occulta. The sequence continues at coordinate 16,132,693 of OX465500.1, read as the reverse complement.
TAAGTGCCTACAGTCAAAGTGTTTGTAAGTTTATCTAAATTATGTTCTAGTAAAAAGAGATTATATTAGATTGATTTATTGATTGATTTATTATATGTAAACTTTAAAGTTCGAAAAAATATTTTGTGCTGAACTATCGATAGAATGTACAGACGCCAGCACATCAAGCTACCCGAAGCTGTCAATTTTTCCCAATCAACCGTGTACCTAATACTTTAGCCATACAGTTAAAAATGTATTAAAGTAATTTGACAGATTGTACTACAATCTGTCAAACTCGACGTGCTGGCGTCTGTACGTCACTGAATGCCTTTTCAAATATAATTTTTTAAATGAAAATGCAGTCCCTATAATTAATACTGTAAGGTAAGTACTTCTTTTTTTAACCAAATTCAAAAAGGAGGAGGTTCTTAAAACGTCTCGTTTTTTTTTCTAGTATTAGAATAGTACTTACTAATGCCAACATAATGAAAATATTTCAGGTGTTTCTTTACCATCTCCCATAATGTTACCAAATGAACTCTCATAAGTGTAAGTTGATGTAAGATAAAATAATATTTAAATTCAAACAATAATTTATTTACTTTACTTTTTTGACTCATCGACTGCCTCGTTGGTCTAGTGCTCCCAAGTGACCATAAGATCCCGGGTTCGATTCCTAGGTCGGGCAAAGTGTTATAGGGATTATTGCCATCAGGAATTTGTCAGTAGCAGCCACGGAGTCTGTAGTCTGGCAATAGGGTCGCTCCCTATAACATGGTACTTAAAAGCATGAATAGCGAATCGTGGGTTTACAGGCAAGATGTTATGATAATTAATAATTTATTTAAATTCACTTGAAATGTACTGCACATTACCTAATTTATGTAAAACTTGTTCTCTAATTAAAATTACGAAGTAAATGTCGTAATTAATATAATGTATTGTGATAATGTTATAACTGACTGTTAGTTTTAAGATAAATAAAATTAAAAATAATTATTTCGTAGTTTTTTTATTTTTTATTTATTCCTTTCAAACATGATTTTGCTACATCGTTTATTATGAGCACACGCACAGCCAAGGAGTGGAATTCCCTGCCTGCGTCGGTGTTCCCAAGTTCATATGACCCCAATCTATTTAAGATAGGCTTCTTTTGGGTTAGCTCGTTCCATCGCCGACCTCATCTTTGTCCTCCAGACTAGATTGAGGTCGAGAGTAGGCACATTTAATATTAAAAAAAAATGTTTATAGGTACACATCCCTCAACATTAATAATTTCCATAATATCTGTGTCACTGTTTATGTGGAACGTATATTATTTCTGTGTGACCACAAACAAATGTTTTTCTCCTTCAATGGAGAGATCGGGGGCGTTGGATACGCCTGGCAGTTGAAGTCGAATAATGAGGTAGGGCCCTGCACTTCACTATAATTTTGGGTAGCTTCCGCACTCTCCACAGTCACAGTATTAGCTGGTGCTCAATTTTGTCGTCGGAAACTGGCCATTCTTCATCTTACCAACCAACTAGACTAGACACAAGGACATAAATCGAAATGATTAGTGTGATTGTGCGAATCTCGCCCTTGGCCAGAGCTTGGTCAGTGGGTCATCTCCTAAAACTCCACCCGAGTTTTATCTTTTATTTAGACTTTAATTTTATTTACAGAATAGAAACAGTCCCTTCACGAAGCCGTCAACCAAGCATTATATATGTACATACATCAAAGTCTAAATAAAAGATAAAACTCGGGTGGAGTTTTAGGAGATGACCCACTGACCAAGCTCTGGCCAAGGGCGAGATTCGCACAATCACACTAATCATTTCGATTTATGTCCTTGTGTCTAGTCTAAAAAAATGTCCTCAACTCTATCATCAAAATAATCTCGGGACGAGAAAATAGACAGGAAAACCTTGACATTTAAAAAGCCAGATATTTTCAGTTTTGTAGGTACTAATCTAGATTCTCGTTGAAGTCATTTCCGAACGTGAAAATAAATAAGTAAAAGTCCGAACATAAAACGTCATTCTAGAAAAATAATTACAGTTTGAGCATGTAAACTATACCTGTCTTCTTTTCGCAGTATGCGTCTGAAAGAGACCAACTCGAATATGACGTTAACATTAGTGACGTTTTGACGTTTCCATTTCGGCTAAATAAATTGACGTTACGCCGTGACTAATCTACGTTTTTATTTGATTAAAATAAATAAACATGTTTTAATTTCTATTAAACTGCCTTGATAACATTTAAGGATAAATACTAAACTTTCTTTAAAGTCTTAATGACGTGATTTTGTTTGTTTTGGTATCAAAATCGGTTCAAAATGAAGTATCCTACATCGCCTATTCCGGGGACGAGTAACTATCCAAGAAGTACGTCTCCTTTGCCAGCGCCTGCTAATTATCAGCCAACGACAGCTAGTGCGGCTGTGAAGCGCTACAAGTACATCAAAAGACTGTTTCAATTTAATCAGATGGACTTTGAATTCGCTGCATGGCAAATGGTATATCTATTTGTGGCGCCACAGAGAGTGTTTAGGAATTTCAATTATAGAAAGCGTAAGTACTAATGGGCCTTTTACAGGAGGCCAATAGCTAAGACAATCCAGTAAGCCAATAAAAAAGTATCATCTAAATAAAGACAATCCACTGCATTGGATTGTCCTCAAGATAATGATCAAGCCAGGCCAGTGAAATAGAAGGATTTCAATTTTTTCAGAGCCAATAGCTTCCCCACCACGCGGGCGGTGTATTGTCTTGTCTTGTCCGTTAGCTTCGTGTGATTGCGTGTTCCTAGCCAGTAAGCCAGTCAGCCAATGTTGTGGGCTTCGACCGACGGTGTACACTACAAACTGACTCATTAGTAGGGACTCATAGGCCTATGTGTAAATGACATGGCATTTTCCATTGTCCTGGCTTACTGGATTGTCTCAGCAATTGGCCTTGTGTAAAAGGCCCCTAAGAGATTGTCTTCTGTATCTTAGTAAGTTACGTCCCTTGTTTGGAAGCAAGTTCCTTTAACAATACCTAAGTATTTGTTTTTTGCGGCCTTTTGTGCGCATTGATGATAAGAGCGTTCAAAGTACCTACCAACTTTTGGCACAACTGAAGTCTAAACATTCCTAGAGTAAGTAGGTAGGGAGTAAAGAATTTAAAAGCTCCTTCATGGCTATGAACTAGGCATGTGTGCGACTCAAAAATATGTTAAAAGGTCATGCTCAAAAAAACACGAGGTTTGGCAAAACATGTGGGTTTGAAATACTTAATGTTCGGAATTTTTAGCTGTGTATTCATATTTTAGTGCAAGAAAAATAATTTCCTTTCTTTTTCATCTTAAACTTATTTCCAATTTCAGATACAAAATCACAGTTTGCCAGAGATGACCCAGCATTCTTAGTTCTTCTTAGTGTATGGTTATTCTGTAAGTATCTTATTTTACTGCTTATTTACAATTCATTATTCTTCTTTACAGCTTAACCTTTGGTATATCAGAACAGGGACCCGCACAATCTTGTTATAGTGCCGGAATGCCAATCCACGACAAAATGACATCACACATTTTATTTTTATTAACTTTAGCTACCATAGGTTAAATTGTTGTTGAAGTCAGATAGTCAGTCACTATGCAATATACTGTTATTCAGCTGCATCTGGTTGGACTAGAAGTCAACTACGACATAGGTGTGAAAACCTAGGCTTATGATGATCATCAGCTTAAAGAACAAAATATTATCTTAAAAGTTTATTAGCTATGCACATAGAAAATATTGAACAATAAACATTTCTTATACATTGACCAATGTAAGATTATTATAGATTTCACTGTAAAATACCTGAGTTTATCTTATCAACCATCTATAGAACTTTATCAGCTTCTTTATGTTGTTAAACTGTTAAATAGGTCAAACTAATTGAAGTGTAAACAGTTTATTTACACAGCTTCTTATTGTAACATTTATAGTTAAAAAAGGCACTTGTTCTCCCTGTCATTGCAATATTTTTTTTGTTGTGGACCATACCTGGGAACCTTCTAGTTACGAGATGTCATTAACATTTCTCAAGTTTAAAAAAAAAATACAAGTTAAAAACTTGTTTTTTTTTTTTAAATATAATAATTTTACTTTTTTAATATTTAATATTATAACTTTACTTTTAATATCTCCAAAACCCCTGTACTTTCAATGTATCCGTCAGCACAATGTTTTGATTGCGTTATATTGAGTCCTACTGTTAAGCGTGATTATTCACCCCAAAAAAGAAATGGTTTTCCTGCAATAATTTTTGCGTAGAGTTACTTAGTTTGATGTACAGAATGCTTGGTTGACAAGTTCACGAAGAGTCCGTTTACATCTTGTTTGTATACAATCAATGTATGACTGAATGGCTATAAAAGTAGAGGACTGAGGAAGATGAAAAAAACAAAATGATAGTGGGCAAATTAATTATAAGCCAATACCAATGTGAAGTAAAAATGGGATAAGCAGGATAGTCTATTCATTAACATAGAATATACTACTTTATGGTAAACCATAGACCTACATATAACCAATACAAGTATTATTGATCACATCACATCCGTTTTGTTCATAATAAATAGATGGAGGCCATGCCTTCTTATGCGTTTACCAAAATGATAAAACCCTGTCTGTTCCGGACAGACCATATAGAAAATTGTGTAAATTATAAACTGCTCATATTTCCAGTATCGTCAATATGTCTGGGTTTGGCGCTGAGCCTGTCCGCCGCGAAGGTGGCGTTGTTTGTGCTGTTCGTCGTGTTTGTAGACTTCATCGGTATGGGTGTACTCGTGTCCACAATACTATGGTGAGTATTGGTGAGTCTCTCTAGATAATAACATAGAGGCAAAGGAGCTCGCATGCAGGAGGCTACATAATGACAGCACGCACGGGTCGATCTTCAAGGTAAAGCAGCGCTTTTGGCAAGGTCGATCCGTGAATGGGTGATCATCCATTACATACAGAGGACGTAAGCCGTTGGTCCCAGCTATCATTTGTAGATCTTTGATGCTGATAGTCAGTGACCCGGAAGTCTGACAACCAATCTAACCAAGGGATATCGTATTAGTTAGATTGTGGAGGTCATATAGGCAGTCACTCCATGTCAAATACTCTGTCGAATCTCTTGCTAATTAAATCTATACTATAATTTCCAGGTACTCCTGCAACAAGTACTTGCGCCGTGACCAGGACGGGCCGGACGTAGAGTGGGGCTACGCGTTCGACGTGCACATCAACGCGTTCTTCCCGCCATTGTCCTTGCTGCACTTCTTCCAGATCGTGTTCTTTGAGAGTGAGTAAACTACACAAGTAGTTTAGTACCTAGATTGTAGAACTTCTTTGAGGCACCGTACTGCCTAGCAAACCGCTATATACTGTGAAGATATCCACTTAGCCGCATTGCGCCACTCCTCTCACAGAGAAGAGGGACACGTAGGCTGATTATGCTCTGAAAGTGTGAGAAAAATTATTGAGAAGTGAAATGTTTTTTGGTCAATAGACTCAGAACGGTGTTGTGCCTGATGGGCTACTGCCCGACAGTTGTCGACGGGTTTTTCTATCTAGTCTTAGTTAGTCGCGAATTTGATGTTAGTTCTTCATTTGTGTCATAGATGGCGCTGTAGTACTTTATGTCGTGCCGCTAGTGTGATGTGCCAGTTACTTTGCTCTGGTGCGCGTAGTAGGGAGGTTGTCTTTACAGGCACACACAACACACGTACATATATTATGCTACGCCATTTTGCCTGTGCGACGTGCGTCATGCATAACTACTGGCAACTTCGTTACAGATTGGTCATACACTGGTCGGAGGATACTCACTTTTCTATGGGGGAAGAAGTACTTTACACCCTGTTCTTCATACCCCTATTCTTTCAAGGCAATTTATTCTAAGGAAATTTTACTTCTTTCAGACATACTATTCCGTGACGGTTTCTTCTCGTGCGTGATCGCCAACTCGTTCTGGCTCGCCTCTATCATCTACTACTTATACATCACATTCTTGGGATACAGCAGTAAGTGTCACTTCTACTGAACAGTCAGGGCCAAAAATATGTATACACTTGCGATTTTTTCCATACGAATATATATGAAATGTTATTTATTCTGTTCGAAATAGAATTTGTTGGCAGATACAATTCCTCAAAATATGACACAATACCAATAGATGGTTTCACAGAATTTCGCTAAATGTATATTTATATAATATTTTTTGCCTTTGACAGAACAATGATTATGTATGCACTCTATCATGAGCAAAAATATGTAAGCATAGCGAAATTCAAGTGAATTTCTTTTACAATACCGAATATTTTTTCACGAGTGGTATTTTACAATGTTAGGAGCTATTTGGAAAACACTCCAATTTCGTGATGTGTATACATATTTTTGTCCGTGACTGTACAAAAACTAAATTGCAAATTAACTTTCAGATTATGGAAAAGTTGTTGATTCAGGTTAGTGTCTACCGTATACATTAATGGGGAACTATTCTTGTACTCATATCGGCAAGATATACATATATGGAATATGCTCATGGCGTGGTAGAATATTAGCTAGCAAGATAGCAACGGGGCGGACTGCCCAGCGTAAAGTTGATCTCGTAATTCCGTTATCACCCGGGTTTGTAGAAATTACACTTGCTAATATGACCTCTACGACCTAGTGGCACTGTACTCTATGGCACTGGTGGCCTCTATCGTGGCAAATAATACCAAGAAGATTTAAGAAACAAGTTTGATGTTCGAGTACGGAATTCTCACGCGAGTACGACTTTATGTTGGTCGGTTTTCATTTATTTATTAAACTTTATGAACATAAAACTTTTTTTGCAAAGTAAGCGGCTTCCTTTACTTCCGGAAATCGGTGATTTTTGTTTTTTTCATTGAATTTTTTGCCACCGACTCGGAAGTAAAGTTATTTTCCACATTTTAGTGATTTTTTTTTAAGGCTGTTTTTTTTGCTAGAAAGTTTTTCTTTCAGTCTTTTGAGTTGTGGTAAAAAAGTAAAAAGCAATATGATGGTATCTCACACAAATTCTTCTGGAGCATTTTCCATTGTTACTAACAGTTATTAGCAGATCATCCACATTGACATGGAAGACAAAAAAAATTACAGAAGTTAACTACCCAAGCCATGTAAATAAAATGTATATGGATGGCACCACCGCGCTAGCTTCCTCTACCAAATGAAAAGAATGACGTAAATCGGACTAGGAATCAGAGTTAACAAAATAAAATCAAGCCGGATTGAGAACCTCCTCTTTTTTATTAGAATTCGGTTAAAAAAGGAACAAAAGCGGACATACCTTGACATTATCTCTATTTCTATGACCGTTTTCTCATGTCCCGCAGATCTCCCGATGCTCCACAACGCGCGCGCGTTCCTCCTACCGCTACCCATCCTCGTGCTGACCTACTTCATCACCATCATCATGGGATGGAACCTCAGCGAAATGCTCGTGCACTTCTACAAGATGAGGGTACTGCACTGATCTTGGAAATACTTGCGTCACTTATCAATGAGGGTACAGGGGAGAAGAACATTTGTTGTGAGACTGAAGTGTTTTTGGTCTTTCAACTCGTTCATGACGTCGAGAATTAATAATTGTTCTAATGCGAAAGAGAGATAGAACTGAAGGATGGTGCCCTCTTTTTTCGCAACAGTACAGTACTATGGCTTAAACACTTCCAGACGAGTTGAGAAAAAAATCTTCCTTTATTCTACATGAGCCATATTTTATTATCAAGTGATGCAGTTATTTTACTATGTAAAACATAGAAAGTACTATAATATCATAATTTGAAGGTGAATGAGAAGAAATATAGTGTCAAATATGAATGACAATGCAATACTGGATACAGATGCGCCATTTTTTGTGAGTCTTAATAATCCCAATTAATCAATGAAAAATATAACATTGAACAGTCCTTATCTGTGACACTGTCCATACGGGATTATGGTATTTAAATTAATGTAAATGCTAAATTCGGTACACTCCGACATTGTTCGTCATTATCATCTGCCTAGCTGTTTTCCAAACTAAGTTGGGTCGGCTTCCAGTCTAACCGGCTTCAGCCGGATACCAGTACTTTGAAGCGATTGATATTGGTGATCACAATAAAGGACAGAAATGCATAAGGTGTCCACTCTTCAATATTGAACTTCGAAAACGTCTTGTATTCGGCGATTGCTTCTCAAAGAGGAATCAATTCGATTTTTTTATGGACTGGTCAATAATAAATTATAGCTTTTTTACTGATTTTGCTAAAAGTCACCAATACCAGCCCTCAAATGGTTCCTTAAGATCACTGATATTACTTAATAAAGCATGTTATGTGAGCAATGTAACATAATGTAACGATTATTACAATTATTTTGGTATACTTACATTATTTTGTAAATAGTAAAATAATGAATATTTTATAAGAAATAAATTAAAATACGTTTATCTGATTGTATTTCATTTATTGAATCTAAAGTTATACATAAGTCATGACATATATTTAAGATTTTTCTGTCTACATTAATAGATAAATATTATAATCATAATCTAATCGTCATCTAGTACTATAACTTCATCAGAAGTGATAGGTTTGGGCCTTTCTGTGAACGGCAACTGTTTCTTAGCGTCTGGCTTCTTCATCCCTTGCTTGGATACCGAGGTCTTGGTGATGGTCAGCGAGGATGGCAGCTTGCTAATAGACGCGTTGATCTCGTGGCTTTTGGATATCGGGAGGTGCTTCTGTCGCTCCGCCAACTTCTCCTGCAGCGTCTTCCCCGGACTGACCTGCTGGTGCGGCATGGGAGGCTTCGTGTGGATGGCGGCGCTCACAGTCGACGCCGTGGACATGTGCGCCTGCGCCGGCATCGTGTGCGAGCTGTGCGACGAGTGCACCGCGCCGTACGACGACAGGTTGGCAGACATCGATGCAGGCAAGTTTTGGAGCACCGAACCCATACTCGACGTCAACGGAGTCGAATTAGACTTCTGAAGCGCGCTCACTGTAGATGTGGGCGCAGCCTTGCTCACTGCAGGCATTGGCGCAGTGAATGACTTAGACGCCTTCATCTGAGGGTTCGCCGGAGGCCGCACGGACCCAGGCTTCGGACCGCGCTTCTGCTTCTTTGCAGGCGGCATGAACGACGACGCAAAGTTCTGTCCTAAGAACTGACGGTAGAACTCGGCCTGGAACGAATTCTGCAGAGAATTCTGGAGAGTACTCTGCAACGCGTTCTGTAATGACGGACCATACGCTAGAGCGTTAATGTTAGACAGGTAGGATAAGGACAGAGCCGCGGCAGCTTGCTGCATGGGGTCGTTCATTAACGGCATGAAGCTCTGGAACGCGGCGGCCATGTCATTAGCCGACATCTTCGGCAAACTTGACGTCGTCGCCGTCGATGTCGAGGGCTGCGGAGCCTTCTGCTCCGGCTTCGGCAGACTCTGCACAGTGGGCGTGGTAGCCTTCACAGTTTCAGCGACAGCAGCTTTAGCAGCTTGTTTCTTTTGAGCGTTCTGATTCTTATCCATACTAGCTATCGTCGCTTCATACTTCAGTTTTTGAATCAACCTCTGACAGTACTTCATGCTGATGTCGACTAGATTACTATTTTCTGCGATAGTTTCACTTGTAGCTAGCTTATAACCCTCGATTAATAAGTTCGTGAATTGTTTCGAGTTTGGTTGTTTCTGAACTTTCTGGTACGCTCTATAAATATCCAGCATTAAACTGTTAAGCGCCTGGCGTTCCACCTCGTTGCTCTTGAGATCTGCTTGCTGGCTGAACTTGGTCAGTTGTCCTTTAAGAGATTGAACGCAAAGCGAGAATGCTTGCTGAGCCAGCTCCTCTCTGTCAGAGTCCCGGACGTACTTCTTGTCGAGGTCAGGTGTTCTCTGCAAGTGCAAGCTCAGTTCCAAAAGAGTCTTGTGATCGTCTATCTCTTTCAATATCTCCATAGTGAGAAGGACAGAGCGATTCATGTGGAAAATGAAGCTGCCCGGCCTGTCTACTTCTGTTAAAGGGATTTTCCATATATTATTAAAAAAGTTGGAGGGTTTCCTTTCACTGAATAGTCCTCCCAATTTTTGGCCCGATCTTGAAGTGAAGTTGGATAACATGAGATCTCTACATCTCTCGATATCTTTACCCTTTTTGTAGTAAAAGTGATAGTGAGCGATTCTGTATATAGCCTTGTAGTTTGGAGGGAAACGACTCGCGCAGTCTTCCAGTGCGTCGAGGCAGGCGGATACTATTTTCATAATCTCGTCTTCTGTGAGAGGTTTGGAGTCGTTCGACGACTTGGAGGTGTCGCTGCCGCTGCTGGAGTCGCTGGTGCTGTCCGACGACGACTCACTGGAACTGGAGTCAGATGACGACGAGGAAGACGCACTACTTGAACTGTCGTCTTTTTTCTCACCATCCGTCTCCGCCTTTTTATCTTCCACAGGTTTTTCTATTTCAGGTGTTTTTTCTTTGACAGGTAGTGGCGGTTCTAGTTGTGGCGGGGGTGAGGTCAGTGTCGGTTGCGGTGACTTTTCGTCTATAACAACAATTTCTTGTTTATTTTCATCTGCCGCCGCAACAGGTTTAGCGTCGGTCACTTCTGTACTCTGTAAGATCGGTTCTTTAGGCGTTCTTTCCGTGTCGTAGGAGGCGGACCTCCTGACCTTAGCCGCCGCAGCTTCCATCTTCAATCGCTTGGCCTCATGAGACTCCTCTTCACCGGCGTCGCTGATAGATCGCTTGAGAATGTTGGCCGGGTGAACTGGCTCAGCGGGTTTTGGTTCTGTGTTCGTTTCTATTTCTGCTACACCGTCTTTTTTAGGCTTTCTAGTAAAAGGACCATTCTTCCACTCTTCAATACAAGTTGAGAAAACCTTGCCCACTGATGCAGGTATAGGCTTGTTTTCATGTTGTTCTATGTATTTTAAAATAGATGCATGAATTCGATAGTGTACCTCTAACACTTGTATGCACAAATGGGTTGGTGTACTGTAATTAATCTTCAGAGGATACGTCGCATCATTATCCTTTAAACTCTTCACGGCCTTCATGTAATAGTCTAAGTAAACAGATGGTGACTTGTTGCGTTTCTCACCAACTTTGCCCAACATATAGAAAAACTGCCACGAATCATCATCCGTACCGCTATTTAGATCGACAAGTACAGTAATGAAACATTTTTGAGTGGTATCTAACATATCTTCTTTCTGTTTCTCCAGAGACTCGAAATCTTCCATACTCAACGACTCGCTCGCCTGTTTCAGCACTCGCGAGCAAAACGACTGGACCGTATACGCGAACATTCCATATTCCGTCCACATAGTACCAAGCGTGGGATCCAAGTCCACAGATCTTTTAAAACATCTTAGCACAGATTTTGCAGGATTCAAATATTCTCTTTCGTGGTTGATGAGATTCTTACAAGAACTTAGCATTGCATCTAAATTTACAGCTTTTGCTAAAGATATCCTCGCCCACGATTCTACTCTGTCATTGTTCACAGCAACGTCTAACATGTTGAACTTTACACCAAGTTTCACTTCTTCTTTTTTATAATAGTAATCGCCGAGCAAAAAATAGATGTCCTTCATTTTGTACGGTAATAGTGATGGAGTATAGGGTAATTTGTCTTCCAAACCTTTAATGAATTTGTCAATTTCTGGAAGGTATTTCTGAGGGTCACATTCGGGAGGTAGAAGCGCAAGTATTTTATGGAACAACTGCTCGGTGTCAGCCGTGATGCCCGGCAGCTTGCCTTCCAGAGCCGGCAGCATCGAAGGTCTAAAGATTTCGTATAATTGCTGTGCTCGTTTCCAGTCTAAAGTTGATGGTGTTACGTTATGATCCACAAGGTATTTTAATTTAGTCTTTCTTCCAGGATGCCCAAATAAGCAGAAAACACACTGTTCCATGGACTGGACTACTTGGTCTAAAGATTTGGCCAATGACGGCGATCGTAACCGCGGCACCACCGTGTCTAAAGTAAAATAGAGTAGTTTTGCTTCAGACTTACAACACCAGCCCCGCTTGCCCAGCTGTTCATGTGCAAGGAATAAAACCATTAAAGGATTAGGCACTTCATCGCACGCGACTTTTTCTTTGTCCATTCTGACCCTCCCTTGATCCTCCTCTCTCTGCAATATGTAATGCACTATGATCCATGGGATGACTGTCCCAAAAGGCATTTCAGATGCATTCGTTTCTACTTGGTGGCCAATTACTCTGATGAGATCTTCTAGACCCTGACTAAGTTCCTTTTGAGAGACAGTATCCAAACATGTCAGGCCTTCTGTCGTGAGAATATGTTCCATACAACAAAGTATCTTAACAACTGTAAGGGTCCACTTATCATATTCCTGAGATCCTGTTGTAAATCTAAAGTAATGCTTTAGAGCTTCATGTAAGCAGGTCAGAGACCATTTGAAACATTCCTCAGGCTTGTCTAAAGCCCAGTAAGTGTCTAATATCACAGATAAGTGTACTGCAAAGTCTAGGGACACCTCTTCTTCATTCCTAGCCATAGTCTTGCAGTGTTCAAAAGTATCAATTACTATTGATAACACATCTTCATAGTTTCCTCTCTCGTATGACTCCATAACAGTAGAAAGCCTCTTATTTCTCTCAAGAAACTTTATACCAGCTAAAACTTCATTCTCATTGACTGTTGGTTTGAATGAGAAGTTGACAACATTTAGATTGTATGTGTCATGGTGGTCTCCCATGGCTTCGAATTCATACTGAAGCTGGTACAAGCAGTCTAGAGCAAACTCATTGCATTTGTTTAGCAATTGAATGTGGAGTTTCACCCAGAGATAGCGTAGAGTCAGTTCTAAGCATGCTGTGCTTTCGAAAATGTGAGGTTTTAAACTGAGTGTGATGCCTATAGTTTCAATCACACTTAAATCATGTTTTTGTTTGTCATCTGGAGGAGTTGTATTGAACTTCTCGTTTACTGAAAACTCTTCTACTAAAAGGTTGACAGTGGTATAGTGCAGAAGATCCTCATCATTGTCACTGGTGCATGTTGGAACATCAATATGATTGAGATAGCATTTGTTAGCTTCAACGAATACCTCCGGCAAGCCCTGTGGCCATTTCTCTCTCCACTTAACAGCTATAATACTCAAGTAATCTTTCAAAATATCAATTATATCTCTTTTGTTTTCTATATACTGATTAATGAAGTTCTTGACATCTGTTTGTTCATCCTCAGATCCAAAATACTCTTTTACTTCTTCAGGTTTATCCTTCTCTTCAAAGAGTTTATCAAGGTCTGATGTGTCGGGAGATGTCTCTCTTGCTTGATTTTCTTTCTTTTCAACCATTTCTGGTACTAAAGAAATAGGCACCATTTTGCGCAGGGTGTCATAGATATTGTCATCTTGTTCTTGTTTGCTAATAGGTTTCTTACGTCCAGATCTTCGCTTAGTACACCACTCCCACATTTCTAGAAAGCTGAGGGCACTACCTCTCCTTCTAACTGGGCCTTTCTTGGCTGCTTTACCATCTGGGGGTGTTTCAGCAGTTTCTGCAACCATTTCAGCATCACTGTCAATCTTTTCTGTGTCAGTTGCCGCTTTTTCCTTGTCTGATAAGTCATTGTTTTCATTCTCTGACACATTTTCTGAATTCTTTTCAGTTTCTGGTATAGTGTCTTCAATTTTACTGTCTTCTTGTTCTATTTCTTTGGGCTCCTCACTCACCTCCATAGTTTCTTCTTTATCTTCTTTCTCAAAAATAATATCAAGTTTACAGGCATGACTGAAGTAGTGCTCTGACATATGGTGATGCATATGAACTAGTGAGTCTCCAACTGCTTTCCAACTTAAATTGCTTATAGGTTTAACTAATTTTAATTCAGGCAAAACATATTTAAATTGCTCAGCCCTCTGTTGCTCAAGATATATTTCATTGATATCCTCTGCTTCTTTTATAAGTTTCTCAGCTTTTTCCTCATCAATTGGCTCATCTTCTTTTTCATTCCATTTGTAAATGGGGTTAAGATATTCCATAAAGTCTCTTATGTAAGAATAGACTGTGAATATATGTTTTCTGTATGCAAGGCCCCGCAGGTATCCAGGGTCTAATTGCAATGCATCATGTATGGTTGAGATACATTCCTCTTTATAGTCTAGACCGAGGAGCAGTGTGACGATCTTGTCTAGGCAAGGCCAGTGGCGAGGATTACGGTCGGCGCCGCGTTGGAAGGCATGGAGCGCCATTTCGTAGCGCTTGGCTCGCATACAGAGTTGTCCTAGGCGGTGCCACAGCGTGACGTCAGTGTCATCGAGCTCTGCAGCCGCGCAGTACGCCTCTATAGCTGCATCTATTTCTTCCGATGCAGTTAACATCGTCGCTAGATTTTTATACGATAAATACTTTAAATTAAACAAAGGACCGGGTACTTTCTCCCCTTGCGCCGGTTTCTGAACATCGTATAGCAGTTCCGTGTCGAGGAGATCCTTAAGTAATTGAGTAGCATCTTTTAGATTACCTTTTCTTTGAAGCTCAAGTGCATTCGCGTATTGTTGCAATGCTATCTGTTCGGACGCCTCTCTCGTCACTTCCTCTTCGGATCCGCTGTCTTCCTCCGATTCTTCATTTAAAGCAGATATTTTGATCATCTTGATACTCACTTCAAATTATAGTGATCATTGATTTTTTTTGTAAATAAACAGCGAAACCCGGTTCACAGCCCGCTTCGACATCACCATTGACATTATTTTGACATTCGTGAAATGAATGAAAAAGTTCAGAAACAAGGTTTAAATGTTACAAATAGTAAAATAAAGATCTATGAAAAGAATAATTTAAATCCCTGTAGTCCGACTGATTTTATAGATATATAGAAATACTCTTTATTATCTACATCATACAAATTATATTTATTTCTGCGATGTACTGTACACGTGTATCAATAACGATTAGACTAGGTACAAGTCTAAAATACAATGGTGGGATTGGTGGGTTGCGTTCAAAACCGATTCAAATAGATTCAAACAGAGTTTCCGTCAATTTCCGTGCTTCGAACATTGACAATAAATTGACAACTTGACATTTCATTCATATGTCAATAAAAAATTTTGAAGATTGAGGTTAAGACAGTTTAGTGTTTCTCAAAAAGATTTAATTTGTAAACAAATTAGCACAAAAACAGCAAAGTGAATAAAAAAATATGCTAGCTCACAATTCGATACTAAAGCGCACCTGGCCTATGCTAGTACAATGCGCGGAAGCACACAGAAAACCTCGATGGCTAGCAGTAGCGAAAAGTAAAATCTATCGCATACCCAAACGTCCCGTAGTTTCTGAAGAAGAGCGTTTAGAGCTTATGCGTCTTCACAATAACTATAAGACTCAGATGCGATCTATAAGGAGGTTCTACCATGAGGAGATGATCAAAGAGAAGTCAACGACAGAGAGTGCAAGTTCGGAGATGTCTCAACGCCTGGAGGCGGAGGAATGGGCTCGATGCGTGGAGATGAACGAGAAGTGGAACGCACAGATCGCGGGGGAGCGTGAGGAGAGGAGGAAGGTGGAGCAGGTCGCGCTTGAGGAGTACACCCTGAAGCGGATGGAGAAACTGGATCAGAAGCTCAAAGAGAGGATCGCGACAGCTGCCGAGGAAATCAAACGACAACAGGTACCTAAAAAAAAAATCCAATTTTGCACTGACCAATTTGAATGATATTTTAAAACATGAAATTTTTTTAACTTTGGCCAGAGGGTCATCATAAGGGTTACTCTTTATGCTGTGAGCATAGTTTAAAAATAGTAAATTCCCTAATTAAATTTTCTCAATTTGTTGTACCTGTTTTATAAATTAAAACAAAGGACTTTGTTGAAAATTATTAAAATATCTTATTTTTCCAGGAACTGAGTTCAACATTCATAACACCAGAGACTCTGGAGGCTGCCATAGAGCATGCTCTAGCAAACCCCATAGACTACAACTTTGCCATAGACCTCAGAGGCAACAAGTACGAGGGCAGGGACGTACAGATCAAGAGAGAAGCTAAGGAAGATAAGGCTGCAAGCGCTACTGCTTAGAAATAACAATTTAGTTTGTTGTGTGTAAATAATTTAGGTACAATAAATAATTATGTAAGAATTTGTTTTTACACTATTTCACAATATCATTCTGCTTTCCAAAATAATATTATCCTTTTGAAAGGCCTTTAACAACAGAGTGCTCTGCATAAAGGACCCTGCAGATTACACAGTGGTGTATTTACCCTGTGGCCATGTTGTCTAAATCCATGTAACCAACTAGCCAGTATCACTTGCGAAGTCAAGACTTATCTATTAATACCTGCTGTCACAATCCATTGTTTATTTTCTACAATAATAATAATATACAAACACCAAATTAGATACCTTTAGACTATGCAGCTGTCTTCTAACCTAACAGATAGATGAGTCCTGGATGGCTATGGACGCACTTTGTTTTGGTATTGTCATATGTAATTTTGTGACTTCCAAATAGTGATGTAAGACAGGTACAAAAAAGACCAACTTTACAATTTTCCAACATTTATTCTCGGTACACTACACAGACATGTCCTGGAACATGGTCTCCCAGTTGGGCACGAGGTTGAGCTTGTGCTGCAGGGCTCCGAGCGCCACCAGACTGGCGGAGCGCGACGCGTCGTCCGTGCCTACCGACATCACCTCCTGGTGGAACGCAGCCTTTGTGCCCATGCAGACCTGGAAATGAGAACAGTGATCATTTCAAAACTGTTTACATCAAGTCTTCTCATCAACAAGAACAGAAGTGTTTTAAGTTTTTTCATTACTGAGGCAACAGGATCGCTCCTTATTCCATAGAACTTACACTAAAAAAAGACTAGAGTGGTTCTATGCTATGCACATCTGTCTAACAAGCGCAGTGTTTCAATCTTCTTTTATTATGTTTCATTATTTGTAACCTATCAATATAAAATTAAGGAATCATCTTTTCTAAACTGGGGAAAAAGGGATGTAACAGATTCCCTGATACAAATAAGGGAGTACTAAGGACACTTACTTCAAACATAGTATCCCCGAGAGATAAGCTGACACGTCCAGACCGATGCACCAACAGTTTCCCGATGCGGCCTTCTTCTAAATCTGACAAACGACATCTGTTGTCTGCCTGCAAATCAACATAAATATACAAGCTTTAATAAAAGTGCAGTTTAAATATACATATATCTACAGACCACAGTCAGGGAACTTGATTATTTCTCTTCCCTATATAGGAAAGATTGAAGAATTAATAACATAACATGACGCCTGCAATCTCCGAAGGGTTAGGCATTAGAGCAGTTTCTGATTAGTGTATTTTCGGCGTGAATAAGCTCAGAACGCGTGTAGACGCTTATACGCGCGCTTTTTGCCACATGACAACTCATACGAGCATTGACGCGCGTATAAGCGCGAGCCATACACTAAAATCAGAGCGCGAGCGGCGTAAGACACCTCGCCGCGCCCCTCTCTTAGTGTAACCACATTCAACGTCACCAAATCATACAATTCAATGGTCTAACCGCCCCTAAGGCGACACTCTGACCCCGAAATGTCCAATATCTTAGCCCGGGAATTGACCTCAAGCTCTGACATTAGGGGTCCACTCTTGCCTCTAACTAAAAGGAGCGTTATAGGATTAAATATACAAAAAGGTACCACTCAAACAAATATACAATAGGTTCATTAACCCCCAGTTCCGGGTCTGGATGTGTGTACTGTTTCACTGTACAAGAATAGTTGAGTTTTTAACCCATACATATTTAAAATTATGTTGTTTAGCGGCGTCTTTACATTTTCGAAATAACTGCTTTGTTTTCAGTATCAGATGTTCATTTATGTATATCTTAGTCGGTGATCCTAAAATTCCAGTTTGATCCGTTTTCAGGCCCTTAGCTAAGCGAAAGGCGCTCAGCAGGTTATCGCGCATAATCCTTGTAGTAAATTTAACAATGATATTCTTTGATGTATTATTAGTTTGCTGAGCGTGCTGAACTGTATGGATAGATTATATCATTCTGTGATGTTGAGAAATTGATGGCATTGCCAATCGTATCCAATAACTGTAGCAAGTTTTCACCACGCTTTTCAGGGACGTTACAGATTTCGACGTTGCAGTTCCTAGCCTGCTGTTCCATTGAGTCTAATTTTAGTTCAAGGTTGTTGGGATTACACTTCGAGCTCATTTTCGAAGAATGGATAAAAAATAATGCAGAAGTGTATGTTTTTTATGGTACTACCAACGCCACCTAGTGCCAAGTGTGAACCTGAACGTGAGTTGCAAATTACCATGCGCGAGGATCGATTTCGCAATGATCTACGTTGTGGAGTGATGCTCGTAGTAGTTCCAATCTATTAGGATAGATGTCGCTGTTCTCAGAAACACTATGGCAAGAATGATAATGCAGACTGAATAAAATCGCCCAACACTTTGATTACAATATAAAGGATCTTGTACTTTGATCTGCGCAGAAACATCACAAAAACTGTTATTTCACTGAGATGATTGCACTTTTGTTCATTATTTTTGTTGTTTTATTGAAATACAATACACACCGTTTTCAAAGTGTCAATACACTATAAATTATATTGTTATTAAAACTATAAACACAGTCAGGATAATTGTCTCTTCAAACTTTTAATACGTACTTAGAATTACGTACTTTGGATTGCACACTTTTATTATTTTAAAATAAATATTTACTGGGAGTAAGCTATGACATAGTATTCTATTATCTTAAATTAAATTTTGATTTAGCTATACAAGTTAAAATGCATGTATTATCACTATTACTAATTTATAAGATGTCTGAATAAAGGCTATTTGAATTGAAGTTATGACAGGTAAACAGCGGTACAGCGCAACCTGGCGAGTCGATTTTAAGATAGTTGTTATTTTTCACAGTGCGTCATGCATAAACGATTAGTTTCACAATTTCATGTGGTATGACTCAATACAGATATAGTAACGTTATTTCGACATCAATTAATATGTCAGGTTGGCCGAGTGGTCTAAGGCGCCAGATTTAAGCTCTGGTTCCCGAGAGGGAGCGTGGGTTCGAACCCCACACCTGACAAACGTGGTTACCTTTTTTATTTTCTTTTAGGAAGTTTTGAATGATTTTATCACCATTTTTGTACATTCTTGAGGCTATTTAATTTGAATCGTATTTCACGGTCGTTGACTTGATATTACTGTACAAGCAATTGGGCATACAACTACGTCACTTGAAAAAATACGCTATAACAGTGTTTAGGTCGATAGGGTATAACAATATGCTGCTTTGACCGCCGTACTCATTAGATGACGATGTTTTAAAAGCCAGATCTCGTGCAACACGGAACCATTACTTTTACAATTACTACACACGGAGGCGTTGGCCTTCATGCATGATCAGCTGTTTATTTTTTTATTTGTTTTTTTATTTGTTTTTTTACTTTGCCCTACACAAGAAATTTCTCCTGTCTCGTGGGCGAGTTTACAAGCACTTAAACACATTCTTTTACAATTACTACACACGGAGGCGTTGGCCTTCATGATCAGCTGTTTAAATTTTTTATTTGTTATTTTACTTTGCCCAACACAAGAAATTTCTCCTGTGAGTTTAACAAGCATTTAAATATACAAACAGCCAGACCTGGAGCAACTACCTATGAGCCATGCAAATATTTGTTCCGTGCGGGGTTCGATCTCGCGACACGCGGCGTAACAGCCAATCGCTTAGGCACTGCACCAACAGTAACCATTTCTAATAAAAAACTTTACTTTAAATGGTTACTGAATGAATAATCACGGGCCGAATGCTAGTCTTAACGGCGGACAATGAAGTAAACATGCATACATAAATATGTGCGTTACTACGATAAGATTAGGTAGGTATTGTATTGACCTCGTGAGTAGTCGTGAGCAGCTGCTTACATAAGAATTTTAGGAAATATTTTTTTACGTCTTTGTAATTGTATACGTATGCAAGGTAACAAACGTCCCTACAGTCCTTTTGGTTATTTTATCTTTGAGTTTTCATCATCAATATCTGCCTAGCGTTTTCCCAACTATGTTGGGGTCGGCTTCCAGTCTAACCGGATGCAGCTGAGTACCAGAATTTTACGTGGAGCGACTGCCTATCTGACCTCCGCAACCCAGTTAGTACTGACCATCTTTGACTTTTCATCACGGGCAAAAGAACATTGCCATTTATTCTCATTTCAATGAGATTGTAATCGGGTTGTAGCCAATATCAAGTCTGTCTGTAGGTATCACAGTGACTTATTGTTTTGACATTATGGGTTGCGCGTCATCTATCAGCACGGAATCGCACTTTTTCATGCTGCTATCCTTTTCCGTCGCTCAAAACCGTCATTTGCTAGAGCGGGAGTACTGTCGCACGCGGCAACAGCAGCAGAAAAGGAGTTAGACAAGATTAGACAGAGGTACCTACACCCACATTTCGATGTTTCAGTCCCATGTAATAAGGGGCGAGCCTATTGCCATCAACCGGGCATAAATCCAGGCTCCGTGGCTGTTACTGAGAAATTCCTGATGGAAAAACCCTATTTCACTTTTGTTCAGCAGTCGCGCTTGCGACCAAACTAACGAGGCAGTCGCAATGCTACTACAATCACTACTATAATTTTGCTACCTTCTGACAATTATGTCAAAATCAGTGAACTTTATTCTCCTTACAATAAGGGTGGTATTGTATTGCTGCTATCACTGGTATATAATACCTGATAGGACTATATGGACACCTATACTTACTGGTTTCTCCACCTTCTCTTCGCTGTTGGAGGTGGAAGGCTCGTCGTTGATCTTGCGTCGAGGCACATCATCTTCCATCTTGCCGCCGCGGCCTGGCAGCGAATCTGGTAACTGTGATTACTTTTGTTAATAATTGTGTTGTGTTTTGAACAATTGTGCACTTTATGAAAGCAACAATCAAGTGTATTTTTCAATGTCATCAGATAATCGTGGGCCGCTACTTTTGTCACTGCCAAACGAGCATCGACCTTGCATCACTTGAAATAAAGTTGCGAATATTTATTCTCTCTATCTTCCTTTAGCCCGAAAGCTCCAAAGCGGCCAGAGGCGCTACTCACTCAGTTTAGATTCAGGTTATTTTATTTTCGACTTTATTTCAAGGGACACAATTTTGATAAACGTTTGAAAGGCCCTTGCATACATCGATAAACTCACAACTTTTTCCCATGGGGGGTGGACAGAAACACCAGAACGACACCTGCTACGTGCACTTTACATACTTCTTTTGCTTTGTCCACGTCCATACATCTGGTCATACACGCTTTTAACAATATGAAGCCTGGAGCTAAATTGCCTGTACCTAACCATCTCACCTGTAACAATATGAGGGTCGGCTGATCACTCCGCAGTAGATTGACGACGTCGGTGTTTTCGAACACTTCTTTGATATCAGGACGCACCTTTTCTTCGGCTTCAGTCAATACTGCAAGGAAACTCTAGTTTATATTACAGTAAACTACGGGGTGGAAGAGACAATGATGGTAAACGGTTACCACGTATTCAGTACATCATTCTGATACCACATAGAAACTTTTGGTAGGCTATTTTAAAAGAAAACAGCTGTTCCCTACAAAAGTGCAACACTACACGGTCAAAATGTATGGAAAACAATTTTTTTATTTATTTCAAATTGATGTAGGTACTGAATACATGGTAACCGTTTAACCGTCGGAGTCCCTGCCACCTTGTATAGTGGATATACAAAAATAAGGTAGTGACCGCACTTATCGACGTGGAATTGCTTGAGCCGATCAGAGGTTTATGTCCATGTAATAACAGCGAATAGTCCGACGCGGTATCGCATCGCGTCGTCGTCCGAACCGTAACAAGATGAATGAAGTCTTTTTCGCTTTTGCTGCAAGGAAATAAGACCCATAATGAAGCCGAAAGGTACTCGTTGTCTCACTCATTGTCACGATCAAATTTTTTTGTTCTTGACCATACTTGGGAACCTTCTAGTTATGGAGCTCAATGTTCCAACGTTTTTTTACAAGATTTTAATGTTGTGACTTTACTTTAAATACTTCCTCCAATGAAACCTGTAATGTTCAATGCATCCATCAGCACAATCTTTTTTCATCCCAAAAAATCCAGCAATAATATAGTTTTTGCGATGAGTTGCTTAGTTTGATGTACAGAATGCTTGGGTGACGGCTTCGTGAAATTGATCGGTTCAAGGTGATTCCACGTCGGTAAGTGGAGGTCTCCCTAAGCCACCACCTGTGATAATTATACCATACAGGGGTCGTGTAAGCAAGTTATAAAACCATGATAGTGCCGTTGTGAAAAAGGGATAGCGCTATACATTTTATATAGCTCTGTCTCTCTCGCACTGGAATAATGACCGTAAGAGTATGCAATTTATATGCGGAATTAATGACCCCAGGGGTTCAGCAAGCGAATTATTAGTGACTGATATATTTACATATGTATGTATCAAATAAAGCCCCAAGCAATTACATTCATAGACATTTTACATACATATTGATAGACATATTTGTTGTAATCTGTGGTAAATATTATAATCCTGTGTCTACCTGTAGCGTCATCTTTAGTTTTTTTATTGTAACTAGTCTGTCATGGCCACCGTCCCGTTTTTAGCGCATCGTCACTGTTTTAAGAATATTTAGTTTTTATTAATAAAAGTTTACAATAATAATTCTGGCCTACTTATTAACTTCACCAAACGCTCCAATAATTACAACAATATTTTTGTCATAAATATGTTTTTCATTACACATCCGTTCAGTTCATACGGAAGAAGAATTGGGATAAGGGCAGGACAATGATGTTGATCATCCGTTCAGATTTTAGCAGGTGAATGGAAGCAAACACATGTCCATACAAAACTAATGTTTTCTATGTACCTACAAAAGCTGAATTGAGCCAAATAAGTGTAGTTAGTGCCTTAAATTACAAATACAATTCCGAATACACAAGGAGTGCATCGAAAGTGCATTATTATGAACTAGTTCGCTAACTCCGCTCCCTCCGCCGGTGGAAACTGTTCGCACGGCGGTGTAGAGCTGCGAATGCAAGGTCGGTAGGGCTCAGAGTTAAACGGTATATTACTTACGTGGTGTACACTGGAATTAGTGAAAAAATGTGACCTTTTTAAGAGGAGTCCTCAAACCGCGGTAAATGCAATCTTTAGTTTATCATTTACACTGGAAACGGGATATTTACCATGTTTACCATGAGTTGTGAGTGACAGTGGTAGCAGTACCGAGTACCGAGTGCAAAAAACGAACAAGAAAGAGGGTAAACCGATTTGTCTGCTCATAAAAACCCATCCGCCATAACTTCAGTTTATCCGTGACCATGGTGCTTGCAACAGCGCCGGAATATCGGGAACTCAAAACCAGTAGTAAACATGGTAAATATCCCGTTTTCCAATGTTAATGATAATGTAAGTGACCATGTCTCATGTTTATACTTATAAGAAACAATACGGACTGGCTTGAATCTCAGACTATAAAGCTGCAAAAATTTAAACTTTAGCTAAGCACACTTTCCAACGTGTAATGAAGTGAGTCCAAAATAAAAAATATTATTAAAAACAGTTACCAACAACTATTTGTAATTAGAATTAGTGTAACTTCTTGAATTAAACTTACGTTACGAAGGTTTAGTTATAAACTTAGAAAGCTTAAAACAGTCTTCTCGAGTTAATTTGTTAGTCAAAAGTCATACAAAAAGGAAACGAAGGAATGAAACTAAGAACCGCGTATCTCCAAAACCGCTTATCTCAAGACAATACAAAAAACAAAAGAATACCACACTCGTTGTCCTCCGGCTCACGCTTCACGACCACCTCCTGTTTTACCTTCACGGTCGGTTTTACTTTGGATTTGGACCAGCCTATAAAAAAATATTAAATGTTAGACTTCTACGATGACTAATATGGTACGAATGCACTGTCAGAACCGCTTAAACCCACGGCTTTTAGCTTTGCTCATACTTCTTCAACACAGACACGCGAACGTGCAACCACACTCGAGCGGGCGTTAGCAGACGCGCTTTACAATAAAAATTGCACATTATTTAAAAATTCAGATACAGACTTAAAAAGAAAACTTCATTCTTGATGCAATTTCAATCCTCAAATGAAATTATACTCAAATGAAAATTTTTGAAGGCCATGCATTTTCGTTGTCATCGTACCTATTCATCATACAATGACCTATTGCAGAAGTATAATCTGCAAAGTCTAAAGTCTAGGCGAATTATGTTGGAAACAATGTTCTTATTTGATCTGTGTAACACTTATGACTGTATTGATATTCGCAACAAAATCAGTTACGTTGTACCCAGAACAACGATATGCCGTGGGGTGCGCGCAAGACCTTTATTTGCAGTAAGTTCCTGTCGCACAAACGCGGGCTTGCGAGCACCCCTACGCCGCCTTACCAGCCAGTACAATAAGACATTTGAAGACATCGACTTCTTCTTCGTCTCTGCTCAAAAATTTAGAACTCTCACCAATAAAATAATTTTAGAACATAACAGTTAGTTTAGTTAGTTACTTTAATATTTGTTCATTCTCTCTCTCTTTCTCTGTTGTTTGCATGCCTGTCTATGTTTAAGTTTTAACTACTTTTCTGATTTAAATATAATATAGCGCACTGTTAGATATAACTTTTAATATGTTGTGGAAAATGTCATAGGTTATACATTTATAAACCTTAATTGTTTTTTATAACTTAGTGTAAGATTTTAATGTGTAACTGTTTATTTTCCCAAATAAATAAAATAAAATAAAATATACGCCACACACAGCTTAAAAAAAAAACTATATTTCGCTTTCACACACGCGCATATTGAACGCATAACTCATAGATACGCAGAGTATTATAGGCCCTGCACAAACACGCTTACGACGCGTAATTGCAGATCTTTTAATCATTACAAATCCAAAGACTAAAACACTTTAAAGGGGAACCTCCAGGGTAGCCCACGAAATTCAAATGTTCTTATGTTTTTTTTGCAATTTGCCCGTCAGTGTCAACCTGAATGTTGAACAAAATATGATTCGCGGCCGAAACTAATATGGGTTTACTGAGTTATAATCATTAAAATCATCAATAACCTAGGTACTAAATTCATTTAATCCCATTGAATGATTATTTCATCAAAAAGTCATTCAATAAGATTAACTATAACTTTCACAAATAAACCTAACAATTGCAATACAGACTTACTTAATATAAAATCAACTCCTCTAGAATCAGTTAATTATATTAATGAATATTTCGCGAACATTGGCAAGAGCCTTGCTCAAAAAATCCAGCCAATTCTAGACTATGATCAAAATGACCCGCACTGTTTACAACGATCTCAACCCAACTCCTTCGTAATGTTAGACACTGACGATGTTGAAGTGAATCATATCCTAATGAGTCTTAAGTCTGACAGTGCGTCTGGTTGGGATAATGTTTCCACTGCATTCCTAAAATATATAAGAAGGGAGGTTGTTCCCATAATTACACACCTTGCTAATCTTTGCTTTGGTGAGGGCATCTTCCCAGCTTATTTGAAGCTAGCCATTATTACACCAGTGCACAAGGGTGGGGACAGCGACGATGTCTCAAACTTCAGGCCCATCTCTGTATTACCCTCTATATCAAAAATATTAGAAAAACTCATGAATGTAAGGCTCTTAACATACCTGAAAAATTTCAACGTACTATCTGAGTCCCAATTTGGCTTTCGTAGAGGGATTTCCACTGAGGATGCCGTTACTGCATTAAGTAATCATTTAACTGAACAGCTTGATAAAGGTAAAAAATGTATAACTGCATTCTTAGATCTAAAAAAAGCCTTTGATACCGTCTCTGTCCCTATCCTTGTGAGAAAGCTGGAATGTATCGGAATTCGTGGAACGCCTCTTAGCCTCTTCAGGGATTACCTCAGAAACAGGAAACAGAGAGTTAGAGTGGGTCATTACACTAGTGAAGACGCATACACGTCATATGGTGTCCCTCAGGGAAGCGTATTGGGACCTACATTGTTCCTTATCTATGTTAATGAACTCTGTAACATTAATATTGCAAACGCACAAGTATTCTGTTACGCGGATGATACTGCTGTGGTCTTCACCGGGGATACTTGGCAGGATGTTAGGCTTAGTGCTGAGGCTGGCTTGGCCAAAATCGCCAAGTGGTTGGCAATTAATTTACTTACATTGAACATAACGAAAACAAATTACATTTGCTTTAGTGTCGGCCAACGTACACAACCAGGGAAAGATTTTAATGTAAGAATTCATAATTGTAATAGCGGCACTCGCAAAAGTTGTGACTGCTCAATAATCAACAAAGTACCTCATATTAAGTACCTAGGTGTTATTATGGACCAGAGACTATCATGGTACCAACACATTGAGCAGGTTGCCAATAGAATCAGGAAGTTAAGCTGGATGTTCAGGACCCTTAGATACGTCGTTCCGAGGACTGCCAGTAATCAATCAGGCCATCAAAAAGATTTCCTTAAAATGATTTATGTTGCGTTGGTCCAGTCGGTACTTTCATATTGCATCCCTGTCTGGGGTGGTGCAGCCAAAACAAAATTTCTAACGCTAGAAAGAGCACAACGCGCTCTTATCAAGTGCATGTATTTAAAAAAAAAGAGATATCCTACTGAAGACCTATTTCGACTTTGTAACTTGCTCTCAGTCAGGAAACTTTACATAACACAAATTATATTAAAAAAACATAAGTCTCTTTCCTACGATGCAGGTATACTGTCAAAAAGAAGGAAAGACATGATATTAAATGTCCCTGGGACAAGGACTTTATTTGCCAGTATGCAATTTAGCAAACAATCTGCAGCGCTTTATAATAAAATCAATAAATACATCTACATTTATCCAAAAAACTACTATGACAGTAAAAAAATAATAATGGAATGGATACAAACTCTCACCTACAATGATGCCGAAACACTTCTGAAACCTTGACACATACACACACTCACACTCTTTCTCTCTCACTCACATACACTCACCCACAAACTTACACCAACTCTTAAACACATTTAATTTAATGTAAATTAACCTTAATCTATGTAGTTTTAGTATAATAAATAATATTACGTTTTGCTTTTGTATAACACGACTTGCTATGGAAGAGCGGACTCTCCTAACACAGGCACTATCTGCCTAAAAGGAGGATCCAATCACAAAAAAATGTTAAAACCTAAACTTGTTTTACCAATAAACTATTTTTAATTTTTAATTTTTTTTAATTAAATTAAATTGCATAAAACGAAAAAATTTGTCTTTCCCGGCCTTAATATGTGCGAATTTCATCTCAAAGATTGTGAACGCGTTCAAGAGCTGCCATAAAATATTGACACTGACAGCACTTGAACGCCGTTTAGATGTGCTGTTCACTTTCAGTTTCAAAAGCGAAATTCCCCCCTTAGTCTAACTACGATTCACACAACCATACTAAATAATCATTCAATAAAATTATATCTAACAACATGATAGATAAAATATGTACTAAAAAGTTTCATTAAAAACTTACTTTTAACTATTATATTTTAACTTTCACATATTGACATACAACCTCCTTTTTTAAATCTAGTAAAATCATATGGCTTCTCCTTCATTCAGTCTGCAAGTCTCTTTACATATACATACCACCATCATCCATAGGCAGTTTGATGGGCGCATCCCTCTCCTCCACACGTTTGCAGTCGTCACTCGTCTCTTCGTCCGCCATATTGCTGCCATCGTTCAGCACCGACTTTATCTTTTGCTCTTCTAGTTCTCTGTCAATCTGGAATTGAATAGTCATAGTCATTTTTTAATAAACAAACAAGTAATTTGTATCTGAATGTAGACACAAAAATTACACAGTTACAGTATATACACTAAAATAAATTACATTTGAATTTCAAAAATTCACACTTTGTCAATAGTATTTCGACATGTGAATTAAATATGGCCAACTCCTCAAAATTTAAAATAATAAAAATAAAATAATTAAGTAAAGATAAATTTGCATAGATTGATAGAATTAATTAAAAATATAACACTAAATTTATAGTTACATCAATAAATCAGAATGAACCAAATCCAATAAAATTTAACAACCCATTATTTTCTCAATAAAATTACAATTCGATAAATTTACAGTTTTCTTTCACATAAAGACACTTAATCAATAGGATTTTTTTTAGTTTTATTTTTGAAAGCGCTACTGTAGACGTCACTTTTATGTCCACAACCTGTTGAATTATGTTTAACAATTCCTAGGTTATGATTAGTAAAATAAGTCCAGTCCACGGATGCCGTACGGGTTTTGTGTATTTGGCCATATTACTTAAAAACTACCCGTAAATGACTGATTAGCATGTCAATATAACTTCACGCTTGTTTGCCCGAAGGCGTGAACAGAGCTTCAGCTTGCAAATTAAGTATGAAGTCCCATTTAAAATGCTCGAGAGTCTATACCCGGTCACTAATCCAGACCCAACAAGAGCCTACTGGTGAATACAATCTCGATTCTCGAGATTCTAGATTTCGCGAGATCTCAATATATTTGTTGGGAATCAATTTCATTGGAAGTAGTCAAATTAATATAAAAAAACAAGTTCGCGCGATTAACTCGAATTGATCAGTGAATCGGTATGCAGCCATGATCAGTGAGCCGGAGGCCGGCAGACTGTCGATTCGATGTCGGGGGGTCTCACATACCGTACGACGTTACATTACTACTACTCCAGATACTCCGTCTTACCTTAATAACATCCTTAACTCTAATAGTGGGCTTCTGCATAGCCTGTACCGACGAGGTATCAGACTCTCTGCTGCCGTATGACGCCCGCGATGAGTGTCGCTCTGCACTGCCCAGACCTGGAATATGTGGTTGGCTAATTAAACTCTAAGAAATCATTTCAGTTAAACCATTTACAGGCACTTTTACATTGTCAAGGAGTCGGTCAGTTAGAGACAAGAAAGATGGAGATGATTTCCAGATAAAGAAGAACCCTGCCCTGCCATTGGGTGGATCTAAGCTAAACTACAAAAACCGCCTTCAAGTTTTTTTATTGTGTGGTTAGTGCCTAACCCGGTGTCAGAGTTATTATACAGCCCATAGGTCTCTGACTTGGCTTTACATTAGAGATGAAACGGATAGTCATTTGGTCGAATACCGGATATTCGGCCCTTTGTCGCGTTACTTGTTGTGACGCGTTTGATTTGAGTTAACACTGCCGCACAAGTGCGGTGTTTACGGAGCCAAGCGGAGTCGCTTTTTGCCATCAAATATTGAAAATTTTGTATTATATAAAATTATTATATATACAGTGAAACTTGGTTAAGTGGGACCTGGATAAGTGACAAACTTCCATAGCTGGAACTCATGCTGAGGTCCGATACTTTAGCACTGAATTACCTCTGTTAGTGGGACAAAGCAAACCTCTATATTTTCTATTTTGTCGTCATAGTTACCTCTATAATTGAGACAGTGAGTGTATTTTACCTCTTTTTCATTAACTTCTTTAACTGAAATAACATCAATTTATCACCTGTCTAACTCGCAATGTATTGCATATTTTCCGTTTTGTTTACTAATTCTTAGTCTACCCGCAATTTCCGCACTTGGCTAATTTTGTGCCTCAATGACTTCCAGTTTTAGTTTTGTTTTGCTATCTTATGCATGTTTATTTGAAAAACTTATAACATTGAAAATTGCATTGCATTTTTGAACTGTTTATAAAAAACGTGCTTGATTATTTTTGTTTCTGACCTTTTTTTGATTACTAATAAAGATTACAACTTGTGTATAATGTTTACATAATACATTATTTTATTTAATAATCACACCTCTCTAACTGAAATAACCTCTATTCTCACCTCTATTAGTGGAACCCTCTGTATATGAGACAGATATATATTTGTACCTGGATATCTGAGACACTGGGTACGTAGAATACCTCTTTAAGTGAGACAAATTTGCAGGTCCCTTAATGTCCCGGTTTTCCAGGACAAGTAACTATAGTCAGTCCTCAATTTTTTAATATGAATACATGTTTATAAGCTACTGTGGCATGATTTATCTTGTGTTAATGAGAATTATAAGAGACTTGAATTTTACATGTTTGCATGCTAGATTATTTTCTGAATTAGCTCATTATGCCTTGAGGAAGTGTGGTGATCAATGTGCATCAGTTCTCTGTGAGAAGACTGCATTGCCCTGTAGTAGGACAATAATAGGGTGGTACATACATACATACATACATAAGCTAAAGCCTTTTCCTTCATACGGGTTGGCAGAATCAAATGAATGACAACTGGTAATATAGAAACTGTGGAATACCAGCTCCTCCATCCATTCATACCCCGTTTGCTTTGTCTACATTCATACATCTGGTCATACATGCATGCCACCAGTCACAATCTGCCTAGCCTTTTCCCAACTATGTTGGAGTCGGCTTCCAGTCTAACTGGATGCAGCTCAGTAGCTCAGAAGTATTTTACATGGAGCGACTGCCTATCTGACCTCCACAACCCAGTTAGCACTGGGTAATATGTTACCTCTTGATAAGACTGGTTAACAGACTTTCAAGCCACTGACTACCTGTAACAACTGTTAAACATCTACAAATGACAGCTGGGACCAACGGCTTAACACGCTTTCCGAGGCATGGAGGAAACTCGGTATGTAATGGGTGGCACCCATCCACAGATCAACCTAGGAAAGTAAGGTTGAACCTAAAGATCAACCCGAGTGACTGTGGTTGTTATTATTTAGCCACGAGCTCCTCATCCCGGTAGTATGCATTTATAATAACATCATAATTACCTTCTGAGAACACTCCGCTAGATTTAATAATGTTGGGTCCATTTCTGAAGTTCTTGTTTCTGTCATTTCTTCTTTCCTTTCTGTCTCTGTCATCTTTTCGCTGATTATGTAGATTAGGTTTTGATGGGCTGAAAATATTTTATGAAAAACTATAGATTACTATTACTATTAGATTAGTTTATGGGTTTCAAAACAACACAACAGTTTCGTGTTTTAGGCAGCTTCGTCAAAGCGCATAACTGTAAACAATATAAAAACAGTCATGATTACTAACATTATCATTATAACTAGAAACAGGCAACAACGGGAATTTCGGGAACTCAAAACAAACGGTAAACATGATAAATATCCCGTTTCTTCTAGTGTTAATGATAATATAAAAACATTAAGTGTTTCTCAACTGAAGAAAATGGCAGTTCTATGCAGACATTACAAACCTGTAAATTTGTTATCTATTTCCGAAAGTTAACTAGATATATGTTAGAAAAAGTTATGGAAATGTGTTGTCAAATGACATCTTCTGATGCCTGTACATCAATCAAATAGAGAGAGAGTCAAATTTTTCCGCAATTGATAGAAACATACTGTAAATCTGAATGTTTTGACATCAGAGCAGCAAACAAATTACTTCTTATGCAATATAAAAATTTAATGACCATGTACACGAGGCAAACTTAATCGGTTTGCAGGGCACACCACAAAGATGTTGGTGTGCGTAAAATCAACTGGTGTATTATTTCGCCTATTTGTTAGTGTTTGCTTCACTATAGTATATGTATAATATGAGGTAAAGAATATGAAGCATCAATTTAACCCTATGACTAACCGGTGTCGTGGCATAGATGTGTAATCATTCGGCTGGTAAATCAAGTGTCGTAGGATCGAATCTGCGCCGCTGGCGTCAACTTTTTGCATTATTAAAAAACTTTTATTTTCATTTTGTTGAATTTTTATTGTAATTTACCTGATAATAAGAACATTATTCGAAAAAAAATATGGAAGTAAAAATTAAACAATTTGTATTAAGAAATCAACAACATTTATTGACTAGGTTTTTTTTTATATTATAATCACAAATTAAAAAGTTTTGTGCATGACAAATATTCTAAGTCGGACAAGAAATAACGTTACTTTTCTTATTCAAGTGGGTAATTTATTTATTAGTGAAATGAATAAACATGTTAATAAGATAGATATTAAGATACAGGTATCCTAAATTGTTATCTCACTAACAATAACATCACTCACATAAAATAAATCGAATTACCCCCTGATATTTTTATTAATATCCTATTGGTGCGCCTTCGCTATCTATGACTTATTCATGCACGAAGTAAATGTCTCCACTAGACCTGCATGGAAGAATATTTTTTTTTATGATAGCGCTCACCATCTTTTCGCCACAATATTTTGCGACCGTCCTTGTCTGATTTAAAACATTTTTCATCTCTAAATATAACTATATTATTGCACCAATCAAAATCTAAATATTCTCTTGCGAAGCGTACCCGGTTTTGCCTGTGAATATCTGACATTCAAATTTTCTTGGCTGGCCTACAACATTTCACACCAGCTGCTCGCAAGTGGTTTCGTACAGTTTGTAATGTCACGTCATGTTTAGTTGCCGTGGAACGAGTAGTGAGGAAGGGCTCAGCGGTATGCGTAGCAACTATATCAGATGCCAATCTGTGAATGCAAATCCAGCCTTTGGTCCCGGTCGGCAAGGATCAATGCTTCCCGAATCTGCATAACGATGGACCCACAATTGCACAGTCCTTCTCTGTGAACAATAATAAAATATTGTTACAAAAAACAACAATCAATAACATGTGGATTATTTAAACATATTAAACTTCTAAACATCATAATAACATTTTGTTACTCACCGATATCTTTAAACGTCTCGCAATTTCACTAATTGAAACATTTTGCTCATGCAAAAGAATTATTTCAGCTCATAAAAGTGTGGTTCAATGATTCATATTGATTCACAAATAAAAGCACTTCTCAAAAAACGCAGGGTATAATGTCTAAAAACGTAACGAAACCCCAATAGTCAATAGCATTATGACAATAAATAAATAAATAAATAAATAAATATCCCTGGACATTTCACACAGCACCATCTAGTCCCAAGCTAAGCAACCTAATGCTTGTGTTATGGTAACTAGATGGCTGATAAACTACATATATACATTTTTTTTTGTAAATACATACATATTATAGATAGAAAAACACCCAGACCCGGAACAACTACTTGTAGGTCATACAAATACACACAAACAACACAACAATGAACTTAAACTACTAACTTAAACATGATTTGTCATTTTTAGAGGGTAGACAACTAATACATTCTAACCCAAATATAAAGAGACTTGCTAATAGTTAAGCAATAAATTGAACAAACAAATGTAAAATATTTTATTAAAACATACAAAAACATTAAGCTGTTGGCAGTCGGATTCGATCCTACGGCGCCGGCGCAGTAAGTAATTATTTATCGCACGCTCGACTAATGCGCCACGGAGACGATTGTATGATAAGCTAAATTTATGCGTCATATTCCCTGCAACATTAGTGACAAGAAATTTTATTGTGTGTGCGTGGACAACGGGTAGCAAACACTAATAAATAGGCGAAGTAATACACCAGTTGATTTTACGCACACCAACATCTTTGTGGTGTGCCCTGCAAACCGATTAAGTTTGCCTCGTGTACAACTTACAACACTACAAACTAGTAAGTACAACATATTATACGTCTAATGCAAGAGTCCCAAGACCAAAATGGTTGTTGACTCCTAGATAACTAGGTATTGTTTACAATGAAGAAAGTCTGAGTTTAATAAATCCAAATCTATTAGAATCTTAATCGTTTTATAATCAATAAATGGAATGCATAATTACCCTTTATTTTTATTCCTGGATACGTTCAAATTCGGTGTGAATACTTTTTTATTAGTTTTTATTCCACCCAAGGTGAGGTCACGCGGTGGTTTGAATGAAGCCAGACGTTGCATGGGGTCAGGCCCGAGCCCATTACTCTTGGAAGACTTATCTTCCGACATTTTACAGGTTTGTAACTTGACTACGATATCTGATCCACTGAAAACAATTAAATATATTACACGCGTGAGTTTGTTTTGAAATGAATAATGATCTGTCAAATGTGTCAAATAGTGTCAAAACAGATTGGTTATTATTTTGACAACGGTGAACGGGTTGCCACTAGGAGACTCTGTCTACGGTTGCCACACTCGGTACTGTTCAGAAATGAGGAGAAAAACTCAAAGGTCGACTTAGATGTCGCTTGCATCGACCCTACCTTGTCAGATAAATGTTGACGATTTAGTGAATTTGTTATTGCTGTATTCGAATAATTTTATATTTAAAATGTATTATTTTTGGACTGTTTCACAATTAAAAGTGGAGTTACGTAAAAGAAATGCATCAACAGCAGGGAAAAAAGCAGTTTTGATTGAAAGGTAATCAATAAATAATTTTAAGGTTATATTGATAAATAATCGATTTTCTCATCGAATCTATTATGATGTATGTTTTTGACTTTCAGATTAGAAGCATACGACCGAAATTTTAATTTTAATGTCAACCTAGAGCCTGGCACATCTCTCAGTGACCCACAATATCGGTGCCCACCAACTTCTTCTTACAAAGACATCAATGCCGATTCCTGCTCTAAATAGGCAAGAAATACAGTCGTACTTCGAAAGGTGAGTTCATTTATAAAATCTCTTGTAGCATCTCTTTAATGATACCTTTATATTTAGACCTTAGGACTAAAATTATAGGAGGTACTTTCTATGTTACATGATTTACCAAAGTGCCTAAAGTGCTATTCTAATTCTTTCAGATTCAATGCTCTGAATGCTCAGTCGAAAGGACAGGCTATGTATGAAGCCAGGTGTTTGTTCACTGCACGGTATAGCATTGAAGGTGCATACACATACATACAGGGCCAATGCAAGGCCCAAATGAAAAAAGTTGTCTATATTGTAAATATTCTGTTGAGCAATGAAGGCAACATTGAACAATGTAATTGTGAATGCGCGGCTGGCAGCGGTATTGAAGCACACTGCAAACATATTTATACACTGAAATAAATAACATATTATCATTACTTTCTATGCAAAATGATCTACAATTATCCACGAGTTATTATGAATCAATCACACGTACCGGTATATTTACTTTGGCCAAAATAATCATCAGCTTTAAGATGAGCAGGGCACAACACAGAGTGCTCGGTTGCTTTAAAGTTTTTGATACTCAACGCTTTTTCCCAGGCTTATCGGCGTTTTGGATCCTTTGGAAATATATGTCTTCCTTGATTTTTTCAGTCTGGAGCACAACACTGCGTCATATTTATAGTATTTAATTATTTTCGATATTTGTTTATATAAAAATCGTAAATTAGTATGGATTTTGACAGGTGACAGAACACAATTAGGCAAAGTTGATTATGCGACATCTGGTGGGATAAAAAGGCAGTTTTTAACCCCATTGTGCAAACGATAACACAATGGCTTCGTTTTTTTTTTGTCGTCTTTGGGACCGATGCACGTTCTGTGCCAAAAGACTACGTTACACGTTTGACAGATAAAGTGTCGGTAAAAAAACAAAACGAATTATTCAAAAAACCGTTTGGCGTTCAACGATTGTATTTGTTTGTGCGATTCCAAATATTGAAAAGAAACTATCTTCGATTAAAATCGAGTTTGGTTATTAACTTAGATTTGTATTTCCCTGACGACATGGCCGAGTCACTGTTCGAAATTTTTAGCGACCACATTACCAGGCAGGCTGTGAAAAATGTTTCGCGCCAACCTTTGTCGAATATCGGTAAGAACTTTTATTTCCATCACTTTTTAGAACATTATATCCATGATATCTTTAGATCATAGTTGGTTGCTGGCCCGTACCCTGATCAAACGAACATTTTTTGTTTTTTTCTCTCATCTTTCATCAGCATGAGCTACCCCCATTGTAATAAATATAAAAATCTTTCTCTTTTCAGAAAACATGGGCAAAATCGTGTCATCTGGCCCAGTCAAGCCTAACGAGCCCATAAAGAAGTCCGAAGGGCCCAAGAAATCTTTTCTCTCTAACACGGGGAAGGCATTAAGAAATACTCCGGTGAGGAATGTGTTCACTCCTAGAGCTGTCAATGTAGGGTCCATGATTTACACTGACGAGAACAATGATAAGGAACTCTGTGGTGAGGATGTGGAGTTCCACAAACCCTCATACAAGTATGGTAAGTGAAAATTATATTGTTTCTTCTTATGTGTTAAAATGTTGATTAGTTTATTTATTTCTACTTGAACATTTAATATGTAATTGCTGTAGTCCTTACTCTTAGCAAACATGCAGAAGTAAATTGTTCTGTCTGATACCTTTTCACTCCTCTATGGAGAAGAATGGGCAAGAAACTCCATGGAATAAAAAAAAAATCAACATCAGACTTCTCATTGTTAACCAGATTGAGTCGCCATTCATAGAGGTTTCATCACACATCGTTTTCTTGCCACAGACAATCACCAGAGAGACTTATTTGATTACCTGCCAGTACCAGAGCCGGCGATCCTGAAGCAGTTCTCCCCACCCAACACCCCTCCACCGACTACTAAGAGATACAGCATGGACTTCAACTGTTCATATCAGGATGAGTTCTTTAAAGGTAAATTTACATAGCCAAACTCTTTCAAGGCTAGTTATTTTTTGGCTGAGTAAAATATTATGGCATCATAAAGGTATCAAACTCAAAGCATTTATTTCAATTAGACCATTACGGCACTTTTGAACCACAAGCGCAACTGCTGATCATGAGGTCCTGGATTCGTTTCTCAGGTCGGGTAGTGATATTGGGTTTTCCATCAGGAATTTCTCAGTAGCAGCCACGGATGCTGGATCTACGCCAGTTTGATGGCAATAGGCTCGCCCCTATTACATGGGAATTAAACATAACTGGCGAAATGTGTGTACCATTAGGCACACCTCTGCCTAAACCTTCAGGGATTACAGGCGTAATGTTATGTTATATATGTGCTATAAAAATAACAATTGTTCACTGACTAAAAATTACTTTGCCAGCCAAAATGGGACTGACCTTGGCCTTTATGAACTGGACATGATGACTCCTAGAATAAAGAGGTTTTGGGACGGACATTGGGAGGACATTGTCAGCTGCACTTGGGGCTCTGACAATAAACAGATCATCATCATCTTCCTGCCCTTGTCCCATGTAGCTTGGGGTTAGCACAATGCTGATAATAACTAGATATAAAAAAAGACCTCTATTGAAAGTGGGATAGTTCATACTTGGTGTAGGTTAACAATTACCTCAATGTCACTCTTGGGCTGAAATACCTACCGTTTTTATCTCCAAGCAACAAAGCGATTTCTTGTATGTCTTCACTGTTTGTCTCTGTTTCAGATGATTTCTCAACTGGAAGTGTACCAGATGATGACTTGGACCTCCCAGATTTGTATTGAAGTCTAAGATAACACTTTAATTTAAGGCTATGAGTTATAACTAACAATATATTATGACCTAGTGATTTTCCACCAACTACTATCTGTTGATATATTGAAGTAAAGGGTGCAGCCAGATTTCACCTACAGATAAGCCACAGTTTGAATCACATGTTTAATTTCTGCATAAACAGTGTATAGAAGACTCTCAAGACTTGTTTTGAGATACTGTCTTGAGTTGACCCTGTGTTTAGACTTCCTTCATTCACTGAAGGTTGAAGGATGGTCTATCATGGTTTCTGCTTGATATTGTAGTAGTATCTCATTCATAAAAGCCAAGAATTTGAAGTACTTTCACTAGCTATACAAATTTTGCTCTCAAGAATATTATTGAGCATGTTTGACTAAAGATGGCCTAGTTCTTTCACAGCGAGTCCAGTCAGAAAAACCGAATGAGGCCCTAGTTATGGTTGCTCTATAGTCCTTCTAGCTATTCCATCTGTTAATTTAATCTATGAAATTATCCAGTTATTTGTATTTGTAAGTCTAAACTGGCTACAGCCTCCATAACATAGAAATAAGTATTATGTATAAGGCCCTCGTTATGTCATTTTTGTTGACTTGCAATACTGTCAGATAATTGAATTATGAGGCAGCTTGCTCATCATGCATATTCTTGTGAATTATATTCTTAATTGAGACATGTATTTTATTGAATAGTCTGCTAATGATAAAATATTATTATGGTAAAATTGGAAAAGTAAAAAGTATGGCCAATGGATTCCACTCTGCCCCATCAAGTTGAAATTGTCCAATTGTCACTAGTTGATTTATGACATGGGGTTTGAAACACTACTTAATAATTCAGTGATATAAAAAATTGTAATATTGTCAGTTTTTGACTAAAACCTACTTACTGACGCCTTTCTCCCATAGGAGTAGGCAGAAACCATAGAAAGCCACCTGCTACAATCCCCATAAAATGCTTTGCATTGTTCACAAATTCTCTTATCCAGCACTACCTGGCTTAGTACACATTTTTTCCATCAATATCTTCTAGTCGGATCGGACAAACAAAGTGGTCATCACAGTGGGGCAGAGTGAAATAATCATGGCAAACATTTTTCTAAATTGAAAGGCATGTATTTTATCGCCAAAGTTAAAATCCCAGTGACATTGTGATTTAGATACTAAATTAATATTTCAGTATTATAATTAAAGTAATTGAGACATTTTCAAACTAATTGGAAATAAAATGTGATTGATATTTTTTGGTATAAAAGTAATTTATTATAAGAAATATTTACATCTTTTATTTTATTTTACAATGATACTCTCATTCATAAGCACATTTAACAACATAACATAATATAACCATCCTTCTTTGCTATAAATACAAATCAAGTCCTAACATCACAGGAGCTTTTCAACTGTTTGTGTGTTCATAAGTGCAGTCCGATGGGACACTTAATATTGTGTCCAACCTGTCCTGTTGTTTGTAAATTACAAGAGCTGATGGATGCAACTGAAAAGTGCCAAACTCGTCGCCAAATTTTGTGCTCAATCAATTTAGATTGCCATTGACAAGCTAAGAAGTGCACTCCTAGATCATTAGACCTAATTATGATTTTCAGCTCTCACACAAGCTTGGACATACACAAATCATAATGTCCTATGGGATTTGCTATTGGAAAAAATGTCTATTCACCCCAATAAATACAGAGGTACCTAATGTATCAAAAATCCTACCTCAGTGGTTATAACAGGAACAAGTGCAAAATTTCATGCTTCTAGAACCAGCTGATAAGGAAGTGCATGCCTATCAGTTGATGATATTTTTTAAGTAGATAATAATTATCTAGCACATAATACAGTTGGACTGCACTTATGACCACAAGCAGACTGCTAATATCTCCACCACATGGAAGCTTATGTATTGATACAACTGTTTTTTATGTGTAACATCTTTAGCTTATCCTATCTCAAATAAATACATCCTATTCCCTACAACTAATGTTAACCTATGTTAAATACTTCTTGCCTAGAAACTGTACTTTTTTCTCAAAGGCTGGCAATGTGATGAGTGTGTCTTCTTTGTAAAATGGATTCAGCATCAACTTGATGTATGCCTCATACACATCTGTGAAGAAGTTCTTGATGCCATCCTCATTGCGGGAATCATGCACCATTATGAATCTCATCTGAAAAATGTAAAAGGTTTTTATTAAATAATTAGTATCAAGGGAAACTTAGGTTTGTTATAACAGAACAATATTGAGATGATCTGAGTATGATAGATTTTGTAGACAATTGGTGCACTGAAGAGACCTAATGGCTACTCAATTGATAAATACCAGTTGTAACATCAAATTATGCTTGTGACCATCAAGCTGTGTAGTAGTGTAGGAGAACATCTAATGAGGTCTTCAGTGTTATACCACAACATAAGATCCAAAATCTTTTGTACTGAGAAAGAAGGGCATCAGCTGTAACAAGCTCATTATGCCTACCTGGCTAGCAGTCACAAATGCAGAGACAAACCACTGGTTGAACTTGTCAACAGATTTCAAGTATGTGTTTGTAACCTTCCACATATGCTCATCTACCAGATCCAGAGCTGCATGGGCTATGAACTGATTCAAATGCCTGTTGTCTTCTTTCTGCAATAATAATGTTGAGATAGATAAATAAATTGGGTACAGCGAAGTATGCACTAATAAGACGGCGATTCTTCTACTCTTCAATACAGAAACCTGGCAAATTATGGAAGGAATGAGAAATATGAGTGGTTTGAGGAATACCTTTGGTTCTTTAGTGACTGGAATAAAATCCAATTCAAATATTGGATTATCGGAGTGCCCGACGATGACGAAATAATATGTTCCTGCTGACATCCTGAACTTTTATATTCATAAAACTGTAGAGAAATCAGTAAAATTCATGAAATCTGTGTTTTTCTAGGTGTCACAAACTTCCATCCTACAAATAATGTCATTCACTAACAAATATCAACATTAAACATTGGCAGCATTTGTTTGAGAAAAGACAAAGACAGACTTAGCTTGAAATTCTGTTTAACAAAAGAGATGGAAGATAAATCATGCTCGCCATTGTCAAAAGGGCATATTCGGAAAGTAACGTGGCTTGTCAAACTTATTGATGCGTTCCAGATTAGCGATTATACTTTCAACTTAGTCCATAGACCACAAGAAATCTGGGGAAGCTAGTGCCTCTTTAAAAAAGTACAAGATAGATTGGCGGGAACTCGTTTTGAGTTGAGAAACATTCGGCTTTGTGCAAACAAATTAGCTTAAAATAAATAACTCAAAATGAATAGTTACACAAGTAATAATACAACTTTTGCCATTACACGTAAGTTACTTTAAATAGTTATTCACTAAAAGCTTTTATTTTTAGATTCATGGGCGACCCCGATTGATAAGCTGATGTTATGGCGAGGAAATTGGACTAAATACGATTCCAAGATATCGAACTCATTCTTACGTATTCATTACGATCAACTTACACTTACAGCAGACACAAAAATTTTGGAATCGTTTAACATCCATCATAAAATAAAAGGAATTTATAAAGACGATGTTCTTATCCTTATCGTGAACAACTCTTGCCAAGAAGTAAGTTTATTGAAACAAATACCTAATTTCTACTTGCACTGTGCGCATTAAGGTCACAGCACACATATCAACTCGGAAAAGGATCGGCACCATATCGCCTTTCACCTCGCCGTCTAATAGACGTCAGCCTAACGTAAGCAAGCGGATCAGCAGCTTCGTTACGTCGACTCGGCTACGGCTAGGCGACGCCGGGCTTACGGCTCGCCGACCGCTGGATGACCTGGCTGGTACCAGATCAGTTTGAATCCTAATAACTAGAAAATGTATGGCGCTTGTTAGTATATTGATATTATATTTCTACAATCTAACCTACAAATTCAATAAAACACGCGGGCAACACGACTGGAAGTTGCCCAGAGAATAACAGCACGTGTGGCAACAGAAGTGTGCGTAAGGGTGGACGAAGAGACGTAAGCTCGGGTACGGGGATACGTAAGCGCGGAGACGACCAGCCGTAAGCGAGTTGACCACGCACCGCACCGCGGTTCGTGAGCTTGTCCCGGAGTTTGGCGATCACGTTACAATTCCAATTAGTGTGCGTTGCAGTAGGGAGTTTCATACAAAGAATACTGAACGGCTCGAGTCGATACGGTATCGATCCCTTTCCGAGTATATATGTGTGCTGTGACCTTTAGCCAGCTCATAGTGGACTATAAATTCAAATAAAAGAAGACATTTATAATAAAATCCTTAGTATTTAAATAGGTGGTTAAAAGTACCTTCTCACAAAAATGATTGTTTTAGATCAGGAAAATAAAGTTTCAAATAAAATCCAATGTACCCCAATGCTTACAAATGCTTGGTCAACATTTCCCTGTTGTAAACCATATTAATATGCAAGCCAGTCATGTCATCAACGCTAAATATAGAAATGTAGATGATGTCCTAAGACATGCATTAGAAAATAAGGGTATGTAAAATTTATTGATTGACACTGTAAACTGCAGAAATCATGAATAATAATAGACCAATATTCATTGATTAAAGTTCAATGAAAAGGAGAATGGGCAAAATCGTACGGCACTTGGTCTATCAGCGGCCAGGAACATTTTATTTTTTTTTGGTTTAATATCACCCTACAATAACGGGTTCAAGAAGTTTTATATCTGTAGTGTCATTATTAATGGAACTAAATACATTTTTATTTTAGATATGTAAGCCTGTGATTTAGCGTATTAATTACTAAGATTTAGTCTTAAAAATAAGGAAATAAAATAAAATGACTTGTTTACTTCAATACATTTATTTTACATACATTTACATACATAAACTCACGCCCTTTTCCCATGGGGGTAGGCAGAAACCACAGAACGCCACTTGCTACGATCCTTACATACTCCTTTTGCCTCGTCCACATTCATACATTTAATGTACAATAATAGCACTGAGTTCTGATGCCGGTAATAAAATATCCTCGTCTTGATGTCTAGCCCATGCCAGATACCACACTACACACATAACGTGTGCGC
The DNA here is from genome assembly GCA_950022335.1 of Eurois occulta. Lineage (NCBI taxonomy): Eukaryota > Metazoa > Arthropoda > Insecta > Lepidoptera > Noctuidae > Eurois > Eurois occulta. The sequence continues at coordinate 16,090,231 of OX465500.1, read as the reverse complement.
AACAACCGATTGTGCGCCTTCCACTCAAACAACTGCAATAATAATGAGCAATTGCTTCTCTATTTTGTCTTTGTCGGTTAATTACAATATAAGAATAATATATTCTGGACCTTACATGTCTAGATTGTATTCGCACACGTAATAACCAAATATCTTCTTCTTCAATAAAATCTCTGAGCTGACTTATTTGTCGCTCCCGGTATACTTCGATATTGTATAAGCCTTCAATTAAGTGTTCAGCGTAGTAGCTGCGAGCCAACTTGATTTGGTATGTGCCAAGTGCAAACAGAATTAGGTCTTCTTCAGAAAAAACCGGAAAGTCTTCAAAAATAGGTTGGTCGCTGCTGAGTCTTTCAAATGATGCCCTCTGTCTATTTATGTTATGACGGATAACATAGTCCGCTAAGAGGTTCGGTATTTCAAAACGTTCATTAATTATATTTACGAACGATGATGCATGAATACTATCTTGTATTGGTGTTTGGAACGCATTGATGAGTGCCGCTGCGTTTTGAAAGTCCTCAAACATGTGACTTAAGGCGCGATTAAAATATTCTTGCCTAAACAATTTGAAATCTCGCTTGAACCTGCCATTTATAACTTCCACTACCCAGCGGCATAGAGTTACCAGCCTAGTTCTATTGGCCTGTTCAGTAGTAAGCTGGTCTGCACCGCGGTCTTTGGTTTCTGGCATATAGGCACTGTAGTTGCATCGCTCCAAATCGCCACAGACGTCTCTAAACCCACGATCTAAAATGAATATGTCGCCAGCCCGGTAAAACCAGTGAAATGTGCCTTCTTCGTCATTTATAATTCTTTCCAAAATACTGGCATCTGAGTCGGTAGCAGCATAGGGCCCGCAAACATCAATTATATGCCCATCGGAACACACCATTAAGAACGGTTTTAATAGATTTTCGTATTTGTGTAGACTGTAGGTCTGTCGCTGGAACGAAAAGTTGGAGCTCTTCTGTATATAAATATATGTTCCATCCATGATTGTTACTGCCTTCCTTTCTTCTGGAGAAGACTCGGGATTTCCAAATAACGCGTTTGGTACAATAAGATTACGGTCAGCGACCATTCTTCTATTTAAATGGTCGAGTCCCAGGTGTCGTGGCTTAAAATCCAGAGATATAGCATCACGCGCGGTTTTTAAATGCCTTTCTAGAGTCCTTCTACTTATGTTAAAGAGCGTGGCTAATCTCTCGTTGCTATCACCAGTTCGCAACTTCATTAAATAAATGGCTAGTTTTGTTTTGGCGTTTGACTCAGACAAAGAAGGCGTTTGTTCCAAGATTGTATTGAATTGATCTCTGCTAACGCCCAATCGAATATGAATCTCATTAGGATCCATATTTGCAATATCTTCAAAGTCCAGAATATTTTTATTTAAAACAGCTTTTTTAAAAAGCTCTAGTATTTGCACAAAATGAGAGCTGTTAAAATCATGTCTGAGATTTGGACTATCAATGAGCTCTTCCCAATCATTTGATGTTAAATGTGCATCACATATTCTGGCACTGTCTGGTATGAATAAGTTAGAATGTAACATAAGAGTAATCCTTACATTCTCAGGCATTCGACGACGTGAAACACTACGGCATCTGTCAAACATACAGTTTGCCGAGGTGCTAGGCACTCGTGAATATTCTTCCACTTGAAGAACACATTCGTGCGGGGCAGGGTTATTGTTTGGCTGCACAGCCCGTTGAGCTCGTTGCCAACAGGGTCGACAAACGTATTCTCGGCCGTTGTATTCAACCTGAAAAGGAAAATAGTTTATAACATAGTATTTAAAACTCACAGCAGTTTCAGTTAAATCATGTGTTGTATAGTAGAACATGCCGAGCTCTTTTTCAACGTGACGAATGAGTCATGCTCATACGCATTGTTAATGAGTGGTTGGCCTCTATTATATTTCGAAGCTAGATAACGTTGGCTCTGTTTCCATATGCACCATGTGTGTAAAAGAGAGAGAAGATCTGTTTTGACTATAACTTAAGTATTGTTAGAAAAGAACCATACGCTTAAGGAAATAACATAATTCACTAAAAGGACGTACATAAAAATACAATCAAAACTGTAACGTGGACTTTCAATAAAGAGCCCACACTTCACCCAACGATGTGTCGCATATGCACATCGTGACACAATATTATGAGGCCATCACCGCTATAGGGTGCGTACATACGGGTAAAAACAACCAAAAAATAGTCTAAAAATACTTACTTGCTGTGGAGCTATAGCTTCAATAATATATTGAGCATTGGCAGCATTTTCCTCAAAAAGAGCATGGGTTATTTCTAACCTTCTTCTATTAACCAGTGATCGATTGCACAAAACACATATAGGTCGATTTTCTGCCATTTTTCAATAATGTTCCGTTGGCGTACACAAGTCCAGAGTCCAAGTACACAAGCACAAACGTACAGAAGTTCAGAGTTAATAGCCAGGTTATCAGGTTAGGAAGAAACACAGTCCAGAGGGTAGCCAGGGTCAAAACGGTTGAAAAAGAATCCGTAGATGAGCGCACAGTACACAACGTCACAAGGGTAAGCGAAGGACTGCGCCGAGTGACGCACACGCACCCCACACCTCGGCTCTTTTGTTTGCACTCGAAGCTGATTGGGCCGTTCGAACTCAGGTAGTCCATGTAGTAAACCCATTGTTGAGCTGAGTCTTGTAAACGGTATGCTGACAACGTTTTGAAATACTTTTGAAGACATAAACTAATGTTAATAAGTATTTTATAAAATGGGTTTGCACATTTTCTTGCACTTATTATCTAAGTATTTTACCTATATGTATTTTTTTTTCTAAATGAGCTGCAATGTTACGTTCATAGTAAAAGTTAGTCCTTAGTAATAGTACTTTCATTTAATACCTATTTCGTTGTTGGCCGCTCATAGACCATTTTGCTCTTTCTCCTTTTTGGTTTCTCTTTTTCTAGACGTAACGAGTACTTCAAACATACCAAATGGTTTCAGCAACTTCATGAAATTGTGTTTACTAGACCCAACATTCCCTCAGTTGGTTTTTGAAGCCGAAAAAATTGTAAATATGGAAATTATTAAGAAGTCTTAGGAACTTGGAAAAAAAAAATCTTTTGTGTGTAACATGCCTAATGTTTTTGTGACCGCATCGTTCTGGACATTCTGTTTCTGTGGTCACAGTTTGTTTTGATTTTTGACAGTTATTTGAATTTCAAACTCAAACGAAAACTTGTCGAGTTTGTGTTGTGAATGTAAAGTGTAATAAATTGCAATTCTTTCGTATTTTTTGTTTCTTTTGTGATATACTTTTCAAGAATGAATCCAAATAGATATATTCCTGGTCAATCCAGCGTGTTGCGGAAATCAAGGTACGAGTTTAGGAATATTCACAAAATGATTTACAAACAAACAGTATTTCGACTGTTGAATTGTGACTATCTTGTTTATCTATGGATTTACTAACAATTATTGATAATGTTTACTTAAAACCACTCATTCCAACAATATTTATCATATAATAACTCCAGACTAGAAGGCAAAGCATCCTTACTGCCGAAGCCCCGTCGCCCGGGCTCCACAGACCGCCTGTCCACTGAGGCGCGGCGGCCGAGCGCTGCAGGACATCGCTCGAGCAGTGCGGAGCCCGTCAGAGCAACGTTTGGTGGCGGCAGGCTGAGCAGGGAAGCTTCCGCTACCAAGATACCTCTGAATGGAGTAAGATTGCGCTACATTTTGGAAATTTGTTAAAAAAAAAATGTGATTTATTAATATATGTAGGTATTGATATAATACAACGAATACTCACTTGTTTGTAATACTAAGTGGACCCTCTGACTGAAATTTGCAGCTTAGATGATAACTACACTCCAGTGTTCCCCACAGGTCAGACAGAGCTGTACACCTTGTCCAGTTATGTTTTGATCCAAAGTAATACTAGGATTTGGTACAGCATTGCAAATAAATTAGGATGATGTATGCAGAATAATAATGGTAAGAAACTTTTTCAGAGATCCCGCTCCCAGCAAGGAGAGAGGTTCGGGCAGTCCTCCATGACACCACTGCGATCCAGTCACTATGCTGCTCGACCAACTACAACACCTGTTGTAAGTATATTTCTTATTGTGAACTATTATACCACTTAAACCTAAATTTCTTATGTTACAGTTACTTTGTTTACCAAAAAATTGTGTTCTTTTACCCAAATGATTAAATAGAGTACTGATAAACCCATAATTATGATATTGCAGAGAACTCCATCAGAAGATCGTGCAAGTCGTAGCTGGCAGACGTCTCTTGACAGAGCTTTGGCTTTTGTTACTATAAAAGATCAGAGGTGAGGTAACTATTGTTTGTGAACATAAGTAGGAACTGGGATTGGTTTAGTTTGAAAACACAAAAATGTGTTTTAATGGATGCTGCTTCTTTCGTATTAATTAACCAGTTGTCATCTTTATTTCAAAAATCTACATTGAATGTAGAAATCCTTGTATGTATCCTTGCCACTTGCCTTGCCTTGATTTTTACTAAGAAATTATTCTTGATATTATAGCCAGATATAGACTGGAAACTGACTCCAACATAGTTGCCAAAAAATATTGTGTCCCTCAGGCCCATCTCAACTGTACAATGGCAGCGCGCCGAGTGCGGGCGCGTGGGCGAAGCCCTGACAGCGCGGAGCGGTGGCGCCGGGCCCGGCATGGCGCTCATCAGGCCTCTCACCATCGCTCGCTTCGTGGACATCGCGGCTGCGCTATTGTCAGCTATAACTAGAGATGCTAAGCTTAACACTGATAATTATGTCACTAAGGTTAGTTGCTGTACAAGTGTACATGCTTTACCAGACACTCAGGCCTGGTATTTCAATGAATGTGACTGTAATTCTCGCACGTCGCCTCTCTAGCCCGGTCGTCTCCGTTTTGGTAAAAACAGAGCCTCAAACTAAGCTGACCACGGTTTGCTGCAATGGTCTCTGCAAATAGCATTTATGAAAATAAAAATAACTTAAATTTATCAGTGCAACATGCACTATTTTTCATCAATATTTTTTTGGTACAATTGCTTTCTATATCAACCTATCATTAGTAGTAACTTGCTACATTTTACTTTAGAAAAAGGTTTAGGGTTCTGTGCACAAAATTAAAACCCTTGAAATTGTTAACAAAATCTGATTCAAAAAGGGAAGTAATATTTTTATAATAATTTCTCGTGAACGAAGGTCGTGGGCAACAGCTAGTGGTTAATAAAACCCTTCTGAATGACTTAAATTCTTCAACAGCTTCCACATTTATCAAAGCGTCTCCTGTACCCCGGCACAGTCTCCAAGTCCTGGCTGAAGACAGTCAACACTCTGCACGCATTCCCGCACGCGTTGGCGCTGATTGCATACTTGTTGGACCTCGTCAACCATATTGTAAGTTAAAAATGTTATTCATTAGCTTCACCTCGGCTCATTGGCTTTGGTCAGGTTTTTTGGTTGGGTTGAGATAGTGGTTACGGCTTAAACCCTTCACAAAACGGTGTTGCTATAAACTATGAATCAGGACCATCAGAGGCCCATACAAAATAGCATTATTGATAGAATGTCACTGGCAAAAACCAAAAAAAGAAGAGTAAGTAAAAAAATAAAAATCCATAAAAAGAAAAAAAAAACATAAAAAATGATATAATAAAAAAGACAGAAATCCGGTTGAAAGTCGTAGAAATGTGATTAGCTAGGCCTCTGGGTCTTCATTGGGAGTGGAGAGGTCATTTTAGTTGTAATCTCAGGCGATTTTGGTTTTATTTTCGTGATATTTTGTATTTATTGTAGGAAATGCCAGTGTCAGACGAATGGCTGTACGTCGGCAAGGACGAGTTGTCCTGTCTCCGCAGGGACTACCTGTACAAGTGCTGGATCAGGTATGTTACTTCTTATAGAATAAAACTAGTCAAATGATTGTCGCAATAAATGACAACTCAACCACTGGTACTCGACAAGTGGTAGCTAAATTTACTGACGGCGTTGTAGGTGGTATAATTGTTTATCTGTTATTTTTCGTCCCGCTGTAGTCGGTAGGACCCATAAGATTTATTCTTTTATACTTTCTCTACTTTATGCTGATCTTGTTCTAGTTTAATTTTGACATCATGTGTTCATCCAGCCACAAAAAGATCAGAGAGTTTATCTTTTTTTTTTAATATTTTCCTCTAACCATGCAGATTTCAAGATCCTGGTCATCAGTTTGAGGACTTAAATGAAGAGTACCTTCAGAATCTGAAGGTATTACTCGGCAATGATGAGGAAAAGATCGCAGAGTTAAAACAGACCATCAAAAGTAAGTCGACTTATTCTAGTTGTTACCTGCGACTTTGTGTGTGTACTCGAATGTCGAAATGTCTATACTGTGATGTGATACCCACAGATATGTATCTAAAATACTATTTGACTGCAGTAGACACTACTTAGAGTGCCTTGTTCCCGAAGACCCGAAGCCGAAGGGAAGCCGGCAGGAATCGGTTTCTTAGGTGCCTTAGGGCCTGCACCATATTTACATCGAATTCATCTATGAATCTCCACCTGTATGTTTCCTTACTTCGGTCAACCACTTCTTACGTTCTTGACACAAATAACCTAAAATGCATATCTATCCAGAATATGAGCACTGCCTAGAAGACGAAGTAGAAGCGGCCGCACGCGCCGACGAAGCGCGCCGCGTGGAGCGACGGGACGCCCTGCTCGCCGCCCTGCGCTCGGCCCGGGCGCAGCGCCGGGACCTGCGCGCCGCGCGCGACCTGCAGCACACGCTGCGCACAGACCTGGCTGACCACATCAAGCATGTCGACTTGGAGATAGACAGAGCCACGTAAGTCTCATGCTGGGCGGGCGCAGCGCCGGGACCTGCGCGCCGCGCGCGACCTGCAGCACACGCTGCGCACAGACCTGGCTGACCACATCAAGCATGTCGACTTGGAGATAGACAGAGCCACGTAAGTCTCATGCTGGGCGGGCGCAGCGCCGGGACCTGCGCGCCGCGCGCGACCTGCAGCACACGCTGCGCACAGACCTGGCTGACCACATCAAGCATGTCGACTTGGAGATAGACAGAGCCACGTAAGTCTCATGCTGGGCGGGCGCAGCGCCGGGACCTGCGCGCCGCGCGCGACCTGCAGCACACGCTGCGCACAGACCTGGCTGACCACATCAAGCATGTCGACTTGGAGATAGACAGAGCCACGTAAGTCTCATGCTGGGCGGGCGCAGCGCCGGGACCTGCGCGCCGCGCGCGACCTGCAGCACACGCTGCGCACAGACCTGGCTGACCACATCAAGCATGTCGACTTGGAGATAGACAGAGCCACGTAAGTCTCATGCTGGGCGGGCGCAGCGCCGGGACCTGCGCGCCGCGCGCGACCTGCAGCACACGCTGCGCACAGACCTGGCTGACCACATCAAGCATGTCGACTTGGAGATAGACAGAGCCACGTAAGTCTCATGCTGGGCGGGCGCAGCGCCGGGACCTGCGCGCCGCGCGCGACCTGCAGCACACGCTGCGCACAGACCTGGCTGACCACATCAAGCATGTCGACTTGGAGATAGACAGAGCCACGTAAGTCTCATGCTGGGCGGGCGCAGCGCCGGGACCTGCGCGCCGCGCGCGACCTGCAGCACACGCTGCGCACAGACCTGGCTGACCACATCAAGCATGTCGACTTGGAGATAGACAGAGCCACGTAAGTCTCATGCTGGGCGGGCGCAGCGCCGGGACCTGCGCGCCGCGCGCGACCTGCAGCACACGCTGCGCACAGACCTGGCTGACCACATCAAGCATGTCGACTTGGAGATAGACAGAGCCACGTAAGTCTCATGCTGGGCGGGCGCAGCGCCGGGACCTGCGCGCCGCGCGCGACCTGCAGCACACGCTGCGCACAGACCTGGCTGACCACATCAAGCATGTCGACTTGGAGATAGACAGAGCCACGTAAGTCTCATGCTGGGCGGGCGCAGCGCCGGGACCTGCGCGCCGCGCGCGACCTGCAGCACACGCTGCGCACAGACCTGGCTGACCACATCAAGCATGTCGACTTGGAGATAGACAGAGCCACGTAAGTCTCATGCTGGGCGGGCGCAGCGCCGGGACCTGCGCGCCGCGCGCGACCTGCAGCACACGCTGCGCACAGACCTGGCTGACCACATCAAGCATGTCGACTTGGAGATAGACAGAGCCACGTAAGTCTCATGCTCGTCTCAGAGTTCGGATTCGGAATGATGCGCTGAACACATGCTAATCGTTTGTGTGTCGATGTCTCTTCCACGGTTCCACCCTCTATAGAATGAACAGAATCGTATTAGTTAGTTGGCCGTTCATACCGCACCGTCCATTACTCTCTCAAATAATCAACTCGCTTTAGTTAGCTACGTCTATGCGTGTGGTGGAACCAGCTGCCTGAAGCCGAAAAACTTCCACTGTTGGACAACTCCCCCCAAGCGAATGCAACAACATTTCAAAAATTAATCGATTCATCTTGTGGCGGGACACTACTCTGCAATCCATCGGGCCTATCGGTTTTGCGAGCCTTGCCCACTGTTATTACTGGTTTACATTTTTATCTACCTACTCTTCCTAACTGTGTTGTGCTAGCCTTCAAAATAATATCTAGAGGTTAGATGCCAGAATGTATAGGTAACTTAATATGTTATTCTTATCATAGAGCGGAGAGTATGCAACTCAAACAAGAGCTAGAGACGCAGCCTCTCAGTGTGGAACAGCGCACCAAGCTGTTGGATGAAGTGGACTACGCGCTGCGAGTGCAGGACTCCAAGCGGTCGCTCGCGGAACAGATTGGGAAGGTAAGTAACTATTCATAGAAACTATCTTAGTTACTGTCAACTTTTTAAAATGATGTTGAAACACTAGTCTGATAAGCCACCAAATCCAGTTAGTCCGACATTAAATAATTTAAATAGATTTGACGGGATATCAAAATCGGATCAAAGTTGAAATAAAAAAAACTGCTGAAACTTAAAAAGAAAATATTCCTTCCGGGCAAGGAACCCGCTATACGTAGCGCAACAGCTAAACCAAAATAAATAGATAAAAAAAAGAAAATAGATCTAATAGTCGCAAGCACGACTGCTGAGCGTGAGGTCGTAGAGTTGGATCCCAGCTTGGGCAGCGTAATTGGCTTTTCACATCAGGTATTACTCTTAAATTAGTAGCAGCCTTGTTGTTAGTAACTAAAACTATGCATAAGGCCTCACTATTGCATGGGACTTAAACATAATTCACGTGAATAAAATAAGCCTAACATTTCCAGGATTACGGGCCTGATGGATGTGTAATATTATAACTTCGATTTAACTATACATACGACAAATGTTTTCACAGATGGTGCTTAGTAAGGAGACGGAGCTGGCTCTCTGGCAGAAGAAGACGCTCGACAGCTGCGTGGAGTACAAACAGGGACTCATTCACCTGTCGGCGCAGTTCCCCGACCTCGCCTCGCTGGCTATTGACGAGAAGTAAGTCTTAGTATTTTAAATACAGGGCGTAATACGAAGCCGTCAACCATGCATTATGTCCATGAAACTAAGTAACTTTACGCAAAAATTATTGCTAGGTAACGACTTTTTTTGCGGTTAAAAATCACGTTTTACGGTAGGAATCAACGTAACGCACTCTAAACATTGTGCTGGTGGATGGATGCAATAGTACGGGTCGTGGAGATGTTTAAAGTAAAAATCTTATATTATAAAATGTATTTAAAAATAAAACTTCTGAAAAACTAGGAACTTCCCTAATTTCTCCGTAACTTGAAGGTCCCAGGTATGGTCAAGAACAAAAATTGATCGCATTGACGGGGAGAACAAGTGCCTTTCTGATTCGTTAAGTGTCACACCGTAAGTGTTGTTACACCCTTTTTAGACTAGTTGCTTGCTACCGACTATTGAACTATTGTAACCAAACAGAGAAACAAACAGCCAAACAGTGTATTGTAGCCAAAGTCAAATAAAGACTGAAAAAAGCTTTTCTCAATACCTATGATACAAATACATTCAGCAATAGATAGACGATGGTTACTGATCTTGAACGCTGCGGAGCTACTGCCGCATCCCGTCCATACTAGAGCTAATTTTTGCCGGTTTTATTGAAGTGAAAACTTCTTTAGCGGCGTTGAGCACTTTTTCTGTAATGGGTATAAAATCTTAAACTCGCGTCAGGACACGTGACCCTGATCGAAAAAGCGTAAGACAAATTTTCTCATTCGATTTTGAACTTAACCTTCAACATTTTATGGTTTAAAATCATTTAAAGTAATTTTTAAATGTTTCCAATCAACTTTGAACCTAATGCTTTAGGGATAAAGCTGACAAATCTATTAAATAAATTGCCACCCGCCGCGCGCCGGCGCAACGCCGCGAAACCTAGTCCTCTGGCTATCTTCATCGTCCTTAAGATTGTGATAGAACCGTGGTCTTTGGGGGATTCGCACCGTGCTAACTACGAAGGCAATTTACGTGCTATTTACAAACGTTACGTACCTGTAGGTATGTTAGTGTAGCTAAAATTCCGTATTTCCTTGCAATTTTATTGATTGACGCATAATGACAAGAGATTCTAAAATCAATAAGACAGTGTTGTCTTTGAGTTTGCAGCTTTCTTAGTATCTAGTAGCTATTAAAAGTACTTGTGAAGGCTTTTAAGATGCAAGCACAATCATGATAATAAAATAAAAAAGGAAATCGTTCAATCGCAATAAGTACCTTCCGAGTATTAAATTGCTAAACATTTTCACTAAGGCGTTTGTTGTTTGGTAAAATAAAGTTCAGTTTATTTAAAAACCTGCTTTAAAAATGATTTGATTACAAGTATTTACAAGTAAGTTTAAAAGCACGAGTGTTATTGGTATAGGAAACCGATAAATTCTCAGCTAATTCTGTAGTAAGATCGAATGTGACGTTCCTGCTTACGTGCTTACTAAGCGCCTGTGAAAAGATGTATCGCACACATTTTTATGTGCGACAGATTACTTCCACACTTTTAATTACAAATTCTTTAGGCAGGATTCAATGATAACATAACATCCTGTAATCCCCGAAGGCTCAGGCAGGGGTGCACCGAATAGTGCACCCTGTTCTTTATACTGATAAAGCAATTGGTGCAAAATTATTCCCTAACCATTCCAAAATATCAAACATGCTCAACGTTAATAATCAAGTTTTCACTTCTGCCGGCACTCCCGGAGTGCAACCCGTCTTTTTTTTAATGTAGTATAGGACTTGGGGTGGCCTTCTCTTCAGCCTTGTATTGTAACTGGGTTTGACATAAATTCCATTGCGAGTTGATTCGGGAAAGAATGGTACCTTGTAACAGTACTTGTAAATGTTTTCTTAATTGAAAAATACTTTGAACACCAAAGTGTTTAAAGCTGACACATGTATACTGTGTGGCAGGGAACTGATGAGCGCAGAATGTGCGACGAGCGTGTCGCGCGGGCTGGACGCGCTGCGCTCGCGGGCGGCGCTGCTGGCTCAGAAGCGCGCGGAACAGACGCGGGAGAAGACGGTGCTGGCTAGGAAACGTGCTGCGTTACTCGTAAGTTAATAGCTTCTGAAAATCTATAGTTGCTATTGTATGTTATTTTATTACTAATATAGTACATTACGATATTAGTGCGTTAAGATGGTTATAACATGCGAGGCGGAATTTCAGCCCGAGCCGAAGGCGAGGGCGTAATTGAGCCGAGCATGTTATAACCAATACGCACGTATATCGTACGACGTTTTTTTAACACATTTGCAAGGAAACAGAAAAAAAAACATTTCACAGTACAAGTACAAAGAAAAGAAAATTTGAGAAAAATGGCGCGAGGATTATTTTCTGCCGTGGCTGCGTGAAAATGTTGGCAAAGACGCTAGATCATGCAGCCAAGTTATTAAATTACCGAATAAACTGTTTTTTTATTTTATTTTAAATAAACTCAATCTGTGAATGCACACTGTTGCTTTCCCGCCATTTTAACAGCGCGCTAGCGCTGCCCACTGACTGGCGCCGCGCGGCGATTAGTTCGAAATTTGAATAGCAACAGCGCGCTGCTCACTAGCTGGAGTCGTGCGGCGGCGATCAGTTCCATATTTGAAATGGCAAATAATACTGTTATGGAATTTGTATGGACTATAACTTAACTATTTGCTTTGGTAACACACGCGTTTTTTATGACCCGCTTTACATATTTAAAACCGGTGGTATTACATCAGCTTTACGAGCAAGGGTGTTAAAAATATTTTTACTGTGATTCTGATCATTCGCTTACTATGATGCCAATTACTTTTCAACTATGTTTTACTAGTTCTATATTTGCTCTCTCACCCCGTAACTTATCAAATACCCTTATGAGTTCGTCATGAAGGGGCATTAGTATGCCTTGGAAATACTGGACTCTCTGCCTATTAACAGATGCTGAGATGTCTAGAAGCGTGTGATTGCTTCTAGGCATCTTTGAGAGTTTCTTAATTGATGTTGTATTCACTTTTTTCTCCATAAACAGGATGAAACCCGCGCAAAAATCTGCGAGATGAAAACCACAGTGCAGCGCGAGCAAGACATGTTAGACAACGAAACTAACCAGGAAGCGAACGAGGTCGCCGCGTCCGCCGCGGAACTGAGAGAACTCAACGCGAGGATGCAAGAGCTGAAGCAGCAGCAAGCTCAGTACCAGAGAGTGGATGCGGAGCTACAGTTTTGGGAACAGCAGAATAACAGGCGAGTTACCAGTTAGGCGTGACATTATACGAGAAAACGACGGTATTTACAAAAAAACTATGTTGAATGAGCATTTCCTGCAGTTTTCTTATATGTTAGTCTAGTCTCTTATTGCTGTTCCTACATAATATGATAGCTTGGCCTCGTTGGTCCAGTGTTCATAGACTGGATGTTGAGCTAGTTAGCCCAGCCCAAAATCGGAGACCCCGGGTTTCCGATTCTTGGGCGAAATTTGAATTATACAACTCTGCCTATATCTACAGGAAATCTAGGTGTGATATTGTTTTGGTCTATTTGAAGACTCTTATTCAAGATCCTAGTTCCAGTTAAATGACTGAACTTATCTTGTATTCCAGTTGGCGCTCAAAACTGACAGCCCTACATGAGTACATCACGACTCAACGCGCGGAATCTAAGCGCCTGCTAGAGGCGGCGCGAGCGAAGAGAGTGAAACTTGTTGTCAACAACATACGGGAGTGGAATGAGAAGCTAGCACAGTGATGTCTAGTAACTAAATACCCGGCAGTGCTAATAATATTATGGTATAAATGTTAGTCTTAATTTTAATGCTGTGTTTAATTGTGTAGGCAATATAAGGTGACCAAGTAAATCGATCTTTCTTAAACTATCTTACAAGCTATGTGTATCCTACTTGACCTATCTTATAGTGCGGCAGACCCACAAAATAATTATTTATTTACACTTCATTCGAAAGATAATAATATTTAAAGGATGGGTCGTGTTTCAGTGCAAAATGATGATCGTGTTCTACCACCTACCATTTAGTATTTGGTTTCTCATTATGAAATATGTCAATTAATAAATACTTACAATATTCCAAAGGCAAAAGATGTATTAATTTTCCCTTATAATAAGTTGTTGTTTATTCTAATTTAATATCGTTTAGCTTGCGTGGAAATTTAACCACACGGGAGCGTACAAACTATCGTGATGATAAGATCCGTTGTGTGACTGACTCCAGCAGAGCCACCATCATGGATTTTAATTTCGATAACACAAAAAAATTGTCGCTAATTAGTCGAAAATTGTCGCCAAATATCAGAAATTGTCGGTAACTGGTTCAAAAGATATAAGGGTTTATAGGCCAAAGTTATATCTCAAAAACTAGGGCACCTAGCGAAGATCTGTTTTCTCCCATAAATTGTCGTCAATTAGTCGCAATTTGTCGCCAAGGTACAGAATTAGTCGGTGTGTAATTAAAAAGATATTAAAGAATTAAATTTTGCCATACAGTGGTACAATCGAGTACAAAATACTTTAGGTAGTTTCTAGACAGTACCCAAGTAACACATGAAAGCAGTATATCGGCCGACTTACAGCATTTCTGTATCGTTTTCGCATTTTGAGTTAGTTCTATGATAGCATTACAAACGTTTATACGGCTACTGTAATGCTAATTTGGGCACAAATTATACGGCTTTAGATCATAAATAAGTTCACAAGTAGTGGTTTAATTGCATTACAGGCGCATTATATTAGCATTATTGAGACCAAATAAGTTGCGAATCGTATTATAGAAGCATTATTACGGTCAATGAAGTTGCTAATCGCATTACAGAAACATTATACTAGCAATATTATTGATAATGAAGATGTTAATTTCATTACAAAGGCATTAGACTAGCATAAGATTGTTCTAAAAGTATGATTGAGGCTATTTGAGTGTTCACAGTTAGAACTTAAATCATCATTGCAAAAGAATTTTCAAGATCGGATCAGTAGCACCGGAGATTACACCTAACATCCAAACTCACAAACTGTATCTCTTCATAATATTGATTAAGTAGGTACGAGTATTTGTAACATTTTCTGTAAGTACAATAATTTTAAGGTAATAAATCATTTTATATTTCGACAACAGAAGTTTTATTATGGTAACCTAAATTAAGATAAAATAAAAACTCATCCCGTCCATACCCACAACACAACACTCACAATCACCTCAAAATACATACACAAGCACAATACACATCAAACGAACTTTTTGGAGATTATTTAAAAAAAAAATTTGATTATTGACAATTATACGTTTTAACGTTTAAGTATTTTAAACATTTTACTACAGGTACGATATTTTTGACGTGATAACGTCTTATAAATTGATAATACCAGCAACACTCATGAAAAATAGTAACGTTCCATAGTAACGTTCCACCTGAGCCTGTGCGTCAACGCATGTAAATAAATGTTAATTTATCTAAAAAATTGTAATTTTCAATTAACTCCTTTTTTGTATTACATAAAATAATGATTATGACGTTATCACGTAAATCTATCGTCCGTAAACCGACTTTACAGACAACCAATTTTTAAATATTCTAATGTTAATTAGAGCGTAACATAAGTAAACTGGTAAAACAGTTGCATGCGACTGTACGTCTTGACACCAAATAGACCAAGAGCAAGGTTTAATGTTTTCAAAGAAGTTTAAGCCACTCTAGCCTGTAATTTAAAGCATAAAAACATGAATTTAATTGAGAATTTATCTCTCTCGGACATTTATAAGGACTTTAGACCGATAAAACTAGAAGTATATTACACATATTATTAGTAATATTTATTTCTTGGCAATTTTTCGTGACTTCTGTGATCTAGCTCTTGGACTATAGCTTACTAATTGAACTCATTATATCTCCTAAACTAAGACCCGACTAAATCTGTGACTCGGCGACAAATTGCGACTAATTAGCGTCAATTTATGGGAGAAAACAGATCTTCGCTAGGTGCCCTAGTTTTTGAGATATAACTTTGGCCACAGATTAGTCCAGATACTTCACTCAGTAGAAAATTTCCAATACCTATTACGATAATTGCCTACTCCCTCGCGTCAACAACCACTGTATGCTAAAATGCGCCTAAATGCTCAAGCGTACAGCAGTGATTGCTTCGCACCGCGCGATTCCACAGTAATCGTAGGGCTGCCTCTTCGATAAAATTAAATTAACATAACTTTTTATCTATGTTATTGAGAACTGTGAATATGTTCTGACTTTTATGTGGCAGTTAAAAATTTTATCATTTATAAAATATTTAACCAACTTAAAAAAATTGACAGGTAAATGGAAATCATTGACAGGTAAATGGAAAAATGTTAGGTGTTTATCTCTTTTGCTTGATTTACACCCATCTACAGCACATAAGGCACCACACGGCATCGTAATACGCGTACGAACGAACAGCACTATTAAAATTGAACGGCGTGCGCGCGCTTCGCTTGCGAAAACCGCACTGAATTTGATCCGCCGGCGGACCGAGACCGCTCGGCTGGGCGGTAGGCACTTATAGCGCGCAAGTACATGGAGTGACGGAGGCCTGCTTTGGCCCTATAAACCCTTATATCTTTGGCCACCTATAAACCCTTATATCTTTGGCAACCTATAAACCCTTATATCTTTTGAACCAGTGAGCGACAAGTTCTGATATTTGGTGACTGATGCCGACTAATCAGCGACAATTTATGGGAGAAAACAGATCTTCGCTAGATGCCCTAGTTTTTGAGATATAACTTTGGCCCTGCTGGGGAGACTCTCCAGATCGGCCACCTATAAACCCTTATATCTTTTGAACCAGTGACCGACAATTTCTGATATTTGGCGACAATTTTCGACTAATTAGCGACAATTTTTTTGTGTTATCAAAATTAAAATCCGTGATGGTGGCTCTGCTGGAGTCAGTCACACAGATCCGTTCGCCCGTTCGGGCTTGACAAACGAACTCACTTTTTTTATAACATTAGTTCATTATCATCTGCCTGCTTTTTCCAAACTATATTAGGGTCGGCTTCCAGTCTGACCGGATGCATTATGTGAATACCAGTACGTGGAGCGTCTGCCTATCTGACCTCCACAACCCAGTTTGTACTGGGTAAAACGAAACCTCTTGGAAGACTGGTTGCCAGAAACAGAAAGTGACGTTCTACGTCAAGACCACCAGACTTTCGGCTCACTGACTACATAACGACTGTCAATGATCTACAATTAACATCATGGGTCATCATGTCACCCATCCATGGACCAACCGAAGCAACCGCGGCTTAACCCGAAGATCGACCCGAGCGGCTTTTATTATTTAGCGACGAGTTATAACATTAGTTAGGGTTACAAAATTAAATAAAACGTCAGATTTTGCTAAAAAAATCATTTTATTCCCTCATCTCTCACTGATGACCATGTCCACACTCCTCTCGACTTCCTCGCATATCTGCTTGAGGTCATTCTGCGCCCACAAGTGGTTGTGTGCGAGCTTCTTGTTCGTAGTGTCGGCTTTCTTCGGAGGAGGGACGGCGGGCTTGAACGCCATCTCTGAGCCGTCGTAGACTTTAAATATGTGGGATGGTGTCCTGCGAAAGAAAAAACTGTCTCATAAACAGGTACGTCATGGCGTGTTCATACCGTTTTTCCTCCAGGAAAAAGGTGCGATATTTATGGAAACCTATACATATTATACTCATGAGTATAATGCTAAGAGCATGTAGTGACACATATTATACCTTTTGTAACCAGAGACGACACCTACGATATAAAGCGTGTTCCCCCGCTACAGTAGTCGTCTCCAAGCCTTTGTGTAGGACAGTTGTGTTTAACCAATGTAATTTGTGAAGTAACTAGCTACCAATATAGACATCAAGTTTTACCTAACCTTCTGGACTTTCATTTATATTACTCCCGGCTGGACTAGTAATTTGTAAACTATATATACTTACAAAAAGCATAAGAGTATTTCTTGCATAATATTTCAGTTAAAAATAAGGAGGTCGGCTCTAAACAACCTTTCAGACGCGGTGGGGTAAAGTTATTATGTGTAACAGATAGTCGCCAGCTATACAGTCGCAGCCCAGAAATCAATCTACTCACTCACCTCATCGTCAAGAATACGAACGAACGGCTAACGCTATCTACCGGCATTGAACGCAACTAGTATAACAGTAGCCATTAAGATTTACTGATGCAATCTACTTAACCTTTTGACCGCCACGTCAAAAACACAAAGACGTGCCCTCAGCGCCAAGCTAAGAATTCATACTTAAATGCCTACAAAATAGTAGTGAGTTCAGAATTATATCGATAAAAACTGACTATTCATTTTTTTACTATTTTTATTTCTTTAATAAACGGTAAAATACCACCAATATAATATACAGGAGTTTTATTTTATACCGCTGTGTCCTTCTATAATGATCTGTGTCAAAATTTCAGCGTCCTTTATCATTTATATCCACAATTAAAAACAACAATCGATAAAATCAAGTCAATACCATCACAGCACTATGTTCAATCATGAAGTACTTTTTTGTCGTCATAAGATGACTGTGGCGTGGCTGGCACGGATTTTTAAAATTTGCTCGCTTCTGCACTAGAGGTGCACAACCGTTATTTATTAATAATATCGAAATAATAATAGAGATTTTATTTTATGGTTTCGTATATACCCACGACGGAACGGAGTAGTAATATACAGTGAAACTTGGTTAAGTAGGACCTGGATAAGTGAGAAACCTCCATAACTGGAACTCATGCTGAGGTCCGAACACTTTGGCACTGAATTACCTCTGTTAGTGGGACGAAGCAAACCTCTATATCTATATTTTTACGTTCTGTCAGGCCTGTCTCACTCCGCGTGTAGGTATCGAAAAAGCACCTACATGCGGCGGCCGTGTCGGTGCGGCTAGTCCATAAAACTAAGTAAGTACGTAGAAACGTGGGTGTACTAGGTTAGTGTATTATTTTTTCACGAATTGTATTATATTAATACTGATATTTCAAGGAATTTGTTTGCTGTTTCGTTATAATTATCGAAACAGAGCGTCTTGAAGGTCAAACGATTTTTTGTTGCAAACAAGTGTTTACAAACACTGTTGCAAACCGCCGGTGGAGACCGAAGTGGAGGGCTTGTTTACAACAGTCTGGCCGGCGTTTTAGCTAGTTACCTACAACACGTGCGACATATCTAGGCCCTTCGCTTGTCGTACCTACTAAGATCAAGAGCCGACCGCAAAAAGATTTTTACTATTACTCTACACTCACACTAACGTACGCCGTGTGGATAAAAACAAAATAGTTTTCTATTCTACCTATATACTACCACAGAATAGGTAGGTACCTACATAAATAGTATACGATTAATATCTAGCCTAGGTTTATTCGAAGTACAATAAAAGTACAATAAATTAGGCATTTAAGAAAATCAATATTTTATAGTAGGTACCTAGTTTGTGTTTGTATTTACGTAAGAATAATAATAATAATGATTCCGCACTTTCTTCCATTATGTCAGTGTCATTGTCGACTCCTTGTAATATATTCATTAACTCCTCAGTACCTACTCAAATTATTTTCACACATTGTTATTATTAAAATTTAATAAAAAAAAAAAGGTGCACCTCTATTTAAAAACTTTCCGCGTATGACGTCAAAGGATTGTCACGAATAGATGTCTGTGGCGTTCCAGGCACAGACGATTTAACAGTGTGATAGGGATGGGCATTATGGTCATTATGATTTATCGATAATCAACTGACACCGACATTTGATGAGCAGGTAAATAGTTCGGTATTATAAAACTTTCATGATTGCTCAATTATAAAACTTCAATATCAACGTTTGTATTTAAATTTTGTAGAATAACTTAAAGAAATTATCTATAACGTAGGTTACCGTTCAGGTCGATATTCTTGTTATATTGCCTGTTAGCTACAGCACTAGTGTCGTCCTATGGAGACTGTGGCGTGGAGGGCACTATGTTTTGCGAACTTTAGAATTGGTATAAGTTTTTGTCATCTTTTGTAAATATAGATGAAATATAAAGAAAGAAGGTCAATTAATATAAATAAGAATGAGTCAAGGAACATAATTAGTTAAAGAAATAAAAAAATAAATGTTGTTTAATAAGCTTTATTTACGTTTAAAAGTCTGTCGTGTAGTCGCGACTGTGGCGTGCTGGGCACTTTTTGGCTTGTCGTCTATACACGACTGTGGCGGTCAAAAGGTTAAAGACTTAATAGCGCCATCTATCAATTTGTAAAGACACTATAATGTTGTGATCATTTTAAATATCAATAACTTGTCCTTTTCTCTGAGCATTTATTTATGGGTGCTAATTAAACAAGCTTCTTTTTAATATCATTATTCGCCTCCAAAAATGTATGTTGCCTTCTAAATTACTAAGTCAGCCACAATTAACGAGCATCTAAATAATACTATCTTAGCCACTAGTTATCTTCTATGTAAACCACTCTAAATACAACTCAGCATGATGGTTATTTTTTAGCATCTATATTTGTAACATACATTCTAACAGTAAACTTCTAAAATACTATTAAATGACATCAAAAAATATATTTATTTAGCTTCAAATTTTTTAACTCAGTACGTTTAAAATGTAACTCATCCCATATTAATTGATCGTCAAAATTTTGCTAAAAATGTCATCAAATAGTATATTGACCACTAATATTACCCCAAAAGCTATTGAGGAGAGACAAAATAAAAGACTTATTTTTTCAAAATCAATTTGTTCATTGAATTACCATCATTTTACTTATAGTAAATAATAGAAACACATAAAAAGAATGTAGGTAGGTACCTAATCAAAAAGAAAATTAAACCATTATTGGATTATTAACGCAGCTCGCGCTTTAGTTGGCCTTCCACGCTTTCTTTTTAATCCAAGTGGTTGTGACTTTGCCTCTAATGGTGGCATCACATATTTCAGTCTTATTGCAAGGCCTATCAAATGCTTGCAGCTGTACTTGCGATAAAAGTCTGGACAATCACAGCAACCAGTAATCCACTCGGTCTGATTGTTCGGGTACGTATCAAAATCCCGAATTTTAAAATACCGATAGACGAAATCCCGATAATTGAAACGCCGAATGGTTGTTTGGTCGAAAGTTTTAAATCCCGAAAGTTCATTTGCCCGAAAGTTTAAAATCCCGAAGTTTAAAATCCCGAAGTACAAAATCCCGAAATTGCCACCGTTTCCGAGAAAAACGATTTTTTGTAAACCAGGTTAGGTCAAAACACTTAAAAGTTGCCAAAAAAGCGTAGTCGGAGCCTACTGAAGTACTAGGGCTCTATCTCTTTATCTCCTATTTCTGTCTGCAAGGTTTACAGGAACCTAACTAACCGAACCTCGGGGTGCCCCTGACGTCGACCGTCTAGGGTTAGCGTTTCCGTCAGCAGGTCGACGGATCCCCGCTGCGCGGGGCTCCTATTTCTGTCTGCAAGGTTTACAGGAACCTAACTAACCGAACCTCGGGGTGCCCCTGACGTCGACCGTCTAGGGTTAGGGTTTCTGTCAGCATCAGTTAAATTTTGATTTTGATACGTACCCGATTGTTCGGTAGTATTACGTTCCAAGATGAAAAATACACTTTTTTGTATTCGTCAAAACACCTGAATTTAATTACAGCGAAAACAATTGCAATACGAACGCACGAAAGACAATAAACAATTACACGTGATCAACTCAACTCGTCGTTACATGAATGGCGCTCTCTGATTGGTGCAAATAGCCGGTCGCTGTCGTCTCGCGTACTCGCGCCAAATCATACAGTGGCTATTTTCACGATAAAAGAATATGATCTATCATTTTACATGCTAAGTTATAATAAATGATGCTTTCTGTAGAAGCTTGAATTATATTTTTTTGAGGATATTGCGTTAAAGCTATAAAACGTAAAATGGTGACGAGATGTAAAATCCGTGGCCGAGTTAGTAAATTAGGTGGCAATGTATAAATAAGAAGGACAAGTCACAATAATTGATGATCTTTACTTGACGCTTTCTATAGAATATTTAGTTGGCTTTGTAAAAAAGACGAATTAGTTTATTAGAGGCTATGTCACTTTCCCGTTGCTTAGTTATAAAATTAGAAGTTTAATCACGTGTCCAATCAATAATTTTGTGGCTAGACTTATAATTTCCCTTTATTTATTATTTTGTAAATCTTACTGTAAATCATATTCAATTGTAAAAGTCGACATTATAAAACTTATAGCTTATATTCTTATGATTATTGTAATGAGTATGTCAATTTATGAAAGTGTCACGAATATTTTACAATAATAAATAGGGGACGTTAGTTTGACTTCCTGTTGACGGCTGAACTTTTTGCTAGCGAGACTCAGGTGGATAGACCTTTTGTGTTGGCGGTCTGATAATCTTTGTGAAAATACAGAATTGAATAGAGTGTGTGCTTCTCATTTCCCCTTTTGGACCCATTACATTTGTTGGCACTTTTTGGACGTACAAACTTATAAAAGATAGGGTCTTTATCGACCGACTTCTTTGCCACTTCCTAATCCAGTGCCTCATAAGTTTGAGTAATTCGTCTGGTCGACAGTATAAATCACGCAATAAATATTGAATTGCCAAAATAAATAACATTGGGAATGCGAGTGGGGTATGCACTTACCCCGTTGGGAATGCTAGTGGGGTATGCACTTACCCCGTTGGTATTCCGAGATGATACTTCAAATTGAAAGGACTTGCTCCCGTCCATCGCCATACAACAACAATAAACAACGATACTCACATCTTGTTCAACTCCTGCGGCAAGTTTCCTCTCATAACTGCGCTAGCGGTAGTCCTGACAGTGGGGTGGTAATGTCGCACGAGCGTGCACAGTTCGTGTAGACCCGCGGCGTGCGCGTTGCAATGTTCCGGCGAGGGCAGCGTGGGGTCGAAGCGACCTGACCCGCTAGCCTCGCTGTCTGCTTCGAGGAGGGTCGAGACGGCTTTGCTTTGCTATGGGGAAAAATGGAAAATGTTTTATTGCCCAGGTAATAAAGCACAGGTACATAGGTAATATTTAGCTAATCAACTTTAAAGACAGTTGTTAATATTGACCTACGTTCACGTGTTTTCCATCAGGAATTTCTCAGTCAGCCACGGAGTCCGGATTTGTGCCCGGTTGACGGCAATAGGTTCGCCCCTATTACATAACACTTTAATATAACTGGCGAAATGTGGGTGCACCTCTGCCTAACCCATCGGGTCTTAAAGGTATGATGTTATGCTATGTGTGACATACCTGAGCGAGCTGATGCAGCAGAGCCAGGCTGGCCAGGGCTCCGTTGTGGCTGAGTTGCGGGGCGAGAGTCGCCACGCGCTTAGCGAAGGCCTGCAGAATCGCGGGCGATACGCGACGTGCGCGCGCGCAGATCTGCGTCACTGCCTCCAAGATTATCTTAGAGTCGGCGTGGGTCTTGCCTGAAACATTTTATTGAAAATAATTCACTGGTTACGTTAAAAAATAACTGGAATGAGGTTTTTGGCATGTCAACCACACACTTATGGTAACAATTCGATTTTAAGCAATAAGTGCTGTTTTCGCAAGTGTTGTAAGAATAAATTGCAAGATGCATTTTTCCTAAAATGAATACCCTTCAAATCTGCTCATCAGGTATTCTGGGTAGAATTCTGTTAGTGTATTCCGCAAAGATGGGGCAACAAACTTGTGATGTCGCTGGATGTTACTTTTACTGTCCCCTGCACCAAATGCGATTATTAAACACCGCTTATATCTGCTTCGTGAACAATGAAAGTGTTAAATAGAACTCACCAGCATGCGCCCCCAACATGCAGGAGTACAGATAGGCGTGGAACTTGGCGGGGTCCACGCTCAGCGCGTCTCCCGCGCCCGCCAGCATGGCCAGCACGGTGCGCACGCACAGCAGGCGCTCGCGGGACCCCACCAGCGAGTCCGAGATCAGGCGCGCCAGGATAGCCACCAGGTCCGAGTAGTATTCCAGGTTTATCACGTGGGTGAACCTGGGGGAAAGGATTTTAGGTTTAATATCATTATATTGATTAATTTTGCAATTCTCTTTGGGCTTAAATACAGAAACAGAACAGAAAATAAAAACTATTTTGAATTGTAACTTGCGTCACAGACGACGGACAATTTGGCGTAAATTTTGTCCAGTGAAATGGAAAATATGGCAATACATAATTGTAACTATACAGTTATACAATTTACACAAAGAATATACATAACACGAGCAAAGCCGCGGCCAAAAGCTGATCAAGATATAAGGAAGGGACAGTAAAGCAGATCGTTGACTACATAAAATAAATAGAATCTTACTTAGCCAATCCGTTTAGTGCAGCAGACAACAGCTTAGACCTGGGCGCCGTCTTGAGCAGCCGGAAGTAGATGTGGAACACAGTCTTGGTGACCTCGGTCAGCTGCTTGCGTCGCGCCATCTCGCTCTCTTGTGCTTGGGTCTCTAGGAGCTCGCGTTCTACTTCTTTTAACTTTTTTGCTCGCTGAAAATATGAATAATCGATAAGGGTTAGTTCAGTGTCTAAATATTTCAATTTTTTTTGTCTAGAATATCGATTTCAAAGACTAATTTTGGTCATTTCCACAAAACACTAACAGCACACTGTTGGATTTTTAGCTCTCGGAGTCGCGCCTCTAAATCCCACAATGCGAATTTATTTAGGCAATTATGTCGGTGATTGAAAAAGATTAAAAAATAAATTTGTCAAAAATATTCAGACAATCTTCTAGTTCAGGCATTTTATAACAAATTGTGTACCCGATCGAATTTTGTGTCAGCAAAAATGGACGAAGTTATATACAAGGCCTCCTAACTTAATCCCTTTAGGGGAAGAATTTTCTACAAAACATTATTTGCGCTCTCCTCTTTAAATTCATGCATCGTCTGCCACTGCCGTCTGTGACTGAATTAAAGAGTAAAAGATTATAGTGCTGAATGATTTTTTGGCCCATGAATGACTTTGTTAGGACGGCGCTCTTGCTAATTATTTTTTAAATTGTCTGTGGAATTGAATAGAAAAAACAAGATGGCGGCAGGCAGTGTTAAGTTCTTCATCCCCATAGAAAAGGGAGGATCCTCCGACCAGACGGGTGTTGTTTCGTGGGCTACTACCCGATAGTTGTTGTTGAACTTTCCTATAATTCTTAAGTCGCAGAAAACTTTAATAGCGATTCAGAATGTTGCTGTTACTTCATCCTTGTGTCATAGATGGCGCTGTAGTACTTTTTGTACTATGTTGCTACAGCAACATAGTACTGCTACAGGACTAACTATGACCACGTGCTAAAAGAACTATGCAGCACTATTCTATGCTATTCTTACCTTCTTCTCCTTCTTAGACAAGTTAACGATCCTCTTCTTGTGCTTCTCGTCCTGTTTCTTTTTGTTCTTGATCTCGGCCTCGGCGTCCATGTCGATGTCCCGTATCTTGAGGGTCAGCAGGCAGTCTAGTGCGGCCGGGTCGAGGCGCTCGTTGCGACGTTTTACTAACTGGTTTATTAGACGGACCACCTAGGGAAATAAGGGATTTTTTAGAACGTTATTTTTATACTCTGATGAAGCATAGATAGAGTATAAGCTCTATTAGCTAAGACTGACAATCGTGCTCTTAAAAGTCACGTGGAATCGAAGTTGTTGAAAATGCAGCTTTACTTTTCAATTTTGATAAATTATAGACAGATGAGGAATTTCAACTTTTTTTTTCGAAATCTTCCGGGGCATCCAGGGCTCTAAAATTATAAATTACTCTCAAGATGTGGTACCACGGGCTGTACTATGTACGCCGCATGGTTTAAATGTGGTCACACCACTACATACCTACCTTGTGTCATCTGCATAGCCTTTTCCCAACCATTTTGGGATTGGCTTCCAGTCTTAACCGCATGCAGCTAAATACCAGTATTTTACATGGCGCCTACCTGACCTCTACAGCCCAGTTTGTACTGGGTAGTACGATACCCCTTGGTACCCCCTTGGTCTTGGTTGCCACTTTCGGGCACTACTTAATGACTGTCATGACTGGGTCTAGCGTCCACGGACAGAACCTAGGCAAGCGAGGCTTAACCTTGAAGCTAGACCTGTGCGGCTGTTATTATTTAGCCAAATCTAAAATAAATATCTCCTCAGTACATTCCTCGTGTCATGATCAAATAAAACATCAAAATAAACTTACAGTGAGCGTGATATCCCCCCTATTATCGTCCGCGAACACACTAGTGCAGCATTCAGTGACGGTGTTGCGAGCCTTCTCGTCCTTACTGTCAAGATGTGGTACCACAGACTGCGCTATGTTGGTTGCGTAGTTGAAGTGTGGTCGAGCTACTAGCAGACCACACATGCAGCGCAGAGAGACTAGGGCGAGGGACATTGTGTGCTCGTCCAGTTTTCTATGGAGTAGAAATGATGAACCGTTTTAAAACCAGGTTAATAAATTGAGCAACTTAAAATTATTTGTGTTATAAATGGAAGGTTTTGGTTAGCAATGGGGCTCCTTACATTGAGTCATAAGGAAATACTTCAAACTGCTTAACAAAAAAGCTTGAGATTGTGATCTTGTTTGTTGTGTTGTTGTTAGGCTGTCATCAAAAAAGTTTATTGAATATCGTTTTAGGGAAATAGTAATATTTTTAATGGTGTAAATTAAGATAATTATATAGGTAAGTACCTAAGTTTATATTAAAGTACTACCTGTTGCCCGCGATCTTCGTTTGCGTGAAATTATTATAAAAAAAAGTACTTCCCTTTTTGACTCGAATTTTGTTAACAATTTCAAGGGTTTTTAATTTTTTTGCACGGAGCCCTAATTATTTTCTAAGCAAGCCTATGTTAGACCTTATGACATCAGTTATATGCCAGTAAAAGTCCCGTCAAAATCGGTTCAGCAGTTTCGGAGATTAGCCAGAACAAACAGATAGACAGACAGGCAAAAATTTAAAATAATGTGTTTTTGTTATAAGTATCGTATATACTTTCATAATGCATTCAGTAAAAAGCTGTTATTTTGATATTACAAACACTCTTTTTTTATTTATTTGTATATACATGTCAAAAGTACCTTGTATCTCCCTTTTTTCGTCGTAACACTCCAGCCGCTTTTTCTAACCTCTGCAAATATCTCTTGTAGAACTCTAACAATTCCTTTTCGTACTTGTACAGGGATAATGTGTCCTTCTTTACTGTGGATTTATAGAAAATTAATTAGCAAAATAAAATTTTGTCATTTTTAAGATGCCGAAACAACCGAAACCTGTATTACTCGTATTTTCAAATTGATCAAGTAATCAATACTGCGATTGTTTTTGATAATTAACACAAGAATTTTTAAAATTATGAAACATGCAGCTCCGGCTAAATTGCCTTTCTAAAAGGTGGTTTTCTAAATTTATATTCATTCCACCTTTAATATTGAGACCTAGAAAAGACTGCAGTAAGACTACTCACATTTAATATTAGAGTAATCCTGGTGCCGTAACATGTACTCTGGCAGTATATCCTTGAATACTTCGTAAGCAGACACTGTGGCGAGCTTGCGAATTGAGTGCAGGTTCAATGACCCGTCCTTCAAACGGTCCTCCATTAAGTATAGGATTGGAAACAGGTTTTTTAGCTGAAAATAATGAATTAAAAACCTGTTTACATATTGTGACAAATTGCGCGGTACCTAATTATTATTATTTTATTTTTTTGATAATTTACATTGAAAAAATAATTTTATTCAATCGATATTTAAATTCTCTGTAATATAATGTTAGTTTCATGCATGTACCATTAAATTGCACTGCATTGCATTTACAGGGATTTTCGTCATCAACTGTGCGGTGTAAAATGTTCTGATGTTAACCAAAATACAACTCAAACACACAACACAACACAACAATACAACAACATACAGTCAAAAATAAACTTCACAACTCACCTTCTTCTCCGGACTCTCCAACAATGAAGAGCACAGGGCTCCTATCCTTAATTTGTCATGCTGCAGCTTGTCCCTCCTAGCTGCTAACAGCTCCACAGCCGTCACCACCTTCTCCTCACCGTCCGCAAGAGGGGCATCACCCTCCTCCGTGCCTTCCATGCCAGAGTCGGAGGCTGAATCTTCTGAATCTGATTGTTTGTCTGTCTGTTTCCTTTTCTTAGGTGGATGAGGTTCTTCTTCTTCTTCGGATTCTGAATCTATGGAATAGGGATATGTTTGGATTTTAGTTGAAGTTTTAGCAGGCATTCTGTAATTGTGTAGTTTCTGCCTACTCCCATAAGAAAAAGGGGTGAGTTTATCTATGTATGGTCCATAATGGAAAAAGGCATGCTGCGCCACAGATATACGTATAACTAGTCTTGCACACCTCGCATGGTTATAATACAGTACACCTTATAAACTTTTTGTAACATCCTCGGAACCTGTGATAAGCAAATAAATTATTTGTATTTGTAGACGAGACCTAATAAGTATAGTATAAATATAATAATTATAATAAGTAGCATGAAAACCAATCATAAGCACTATTTAGTTACTATAAAAATTACAAACAAACAATGTTACTATGCAAAATACAATGTTTTAGTTCTTTAAATTTCAGGTTCAGTAGTTTAGGAGCCTAGGAGCCTATAGGGTATAACAGACAAATGATACATTGATTTTTATATCAATTCATTTCAGAATACTCTTGCTGCACAACATTACAGAACAAACATCTATAGCTTACCAAACAGAAGTAACTAACCTTCACATTCCTCAGACCTTTCCATCAATCCTTCCTTTGTCTTAATAGGTAACAATGCCCTCATCTTCTTGACTGGCCTTTCTTCTTGTTCCTTCTCATATTTTTCCTCTAAGTCACTATCAGATAGGCCGTCACTCTCGGCTCCACTGTCACTGCCCGCGGTAGGCTTCGGCATCTTTTCTTTCTTCTCTCGCTTGCGTTTTTTTAACCTGGTGATTGTAAAAGGCATGTTAATAGCTGGAACTGTGTCTTGTGTTACTGGTAATAAGCTTTCAATTGGTCATAATATCAAAATTTTCTGTACCTAACATAGAAGGAATTCTAATAAAATAACACGCTTTCAGTTTAATACACAATTGCTTAAGTAAAAACAAGCAATTTAATAGATAAATCACGTTTTTATAAAATTATAGGTCTTTGAGAAAGCACTAACGGCCATTACAAAAAAAAAAAACTTAAATAAAACTTGTAGGTATTATTTCAAAATCTAAAGCGGTAACTCTATGTTTTTAGGGTTCCGTACCCAAAGGGTAAAACGGGACCCCATTACTAAGACTTCGCTGTCTGTCTGTCTCCAGGCTGTATCTCATAAACCGTGATAGCTAGAAAGCTGAAATTTTCACAAATGATGTATTACTATTGCCGCTATAACAACAAATACTAAAAATTAAAAAACTTCAATATTAAGGGGGGCTCCCATACAACAGATATGATTTTTTTGCCATTTTTATAGAATGGTACGGAACCCTTCGTGCGCGAGTCCGACTCGCACTTGGCCGGTTTTTTTAACCTAAGTTATAGCCTAACTCAGTATGCATCAAATGACATCATAATAGTTACTATGCTTCAAACAAATTTTTTAATTAAAAATAATAGTAACTTCGCGCGGATAAACGTTTAGTCAATACACGTGCTTAGCGGCCATGACGTAACGTAAACAAAAGATAACACACCTCGGAAAGTTTAACTAAACGGTATGTTATTGGTACCAAATTGGTCGTAAATAATCACGCTATATAGTTAATCCACAATGCTTTATGTACAAACTAGCAATTTAGGAGCTTCATCACGTTTTCATAAATTTATACATTTTTCGGACAGCATTCCGACCTTACAACATATAACTATTGATTTCATCATCTAATTTTTGATCGATTCGGAATTCACATATATCATTCGAAAGGTCATTAAATCACGAACAAAATGGTATATAATATTACTTACCAAACAAATAACAAACTCCAACAACATTAGCGGCCCATCCACTAACGTTCATTCCTGCCGGAATGTACAATCCTTACGGAAGGAATGCCAGTGGATGAGAGGATTTGCAAGAGAGCGATAAAGAATGACGGTATTAAAACCCCGCCACCCCTCCCGTCGCGAAGGACGCGACGCGCTCTGTGATCAAGTTAGTGCCTGTTTATTTGTCCGGCGTGATTGAGCGCTCGTTTGTAATCATTTTGTGTTCGTCTTCGTCCCGGAAGGATAAAATGGATTCCCAAGAAATAGACGATAAAAGTGACATTAGAAATGTGCCCAAGCACATAATAAAAGAATTAATATGTACCTACAAATCTCACCCTGCCTTATGGAAAATAAAAAATAAAGATTTGTACGGCAACAGGACCCATTCCCACATTCTATGTCTTCTTTTTAGAATTCACTCGCAATAAAACTCAAACCAATAGCAATCTCTTGCTTACGGGTACACATGTTGTTGCAAGTACATCCAAGTACATTCTTTCTATTATTTTGCAAAATGAAAATAATCCAAATAAATCCATAAAGATAATTCAAAATGACGAGCATTCCTTTTAAATGACAACAATCTTCATAAAATGATAGGATTATAACCATCCACAGACACGCAATCCCTCGGTATGACTGACAAGATGCAAACTGACAGGAATGTACCAAAACGGGTGTATGGTCACTGAAGGATTGTTTTTCTTGTTGAACTGGCGTGTTGTGATAAAGTCAGGGGAAAGAACGTAGGATTGTGGTTTAATTAGTGGCTTTATTTTATCCCGTCGCTTTTCTGTACAGTTTGCACAACGGGACAAGTCGGAAGAAATGAACGTTAGTGGATGGGCCGCTATTCACATAAATTAGTCTCATTAATTGTAGAATAAACTGACTCATACAACTGGTACTAACTTTTTGTTTTGCTTCTCATTTTCTGGTACATTAGACAATAGAGACGGCTGTTTGGCCAGCCGGCTCATAAGGTACTGCTGCTCTTCATCATCTAACATGTCTCCAAACTCATCTCCTGACGCTGGTTCACTCTCGCTGCTGTATTCAACCTGTTCCTGTTGAATTGGTTGCTTATGCTTCTGTGAGTGCCTCTTGTGCCTCTGCAGCTTCAGCTGACCCTTCTTCCTCATTTTATTTGTAGTCTGGTTGTTCCTCTTCACCTTACTGATCTTAAGTTTGCCTTTTTTCTGTAAAATTGAGTGAACATTGCGATTATATGCGGTTTGAAAAGTATGTTTTGGTTAGGTGTATTTTTATGAAGACTTAGGTCTTTAAAGTATGTAATAGTTTGTATAAGTACTTACAGCCATTTTCGTTGTTTGTTATACGTACTATTCAACGTATAGAATTAGTAATAATTAAAGTTTTATCACAAAATAACAAACCAACGTGGTATATATAGTTTGTCAGGAAACCGTGGTTATTTTGACAATGGATTCAACGGGTTTCCAGTTTAGAAATTATTAATTCCTGGTTCTGTGTTACCAGGCTTGGAATCACAAAAGTCTGTCGAGTTGGTTTTTCACATTTTTTAGCAATCTTTAGTATTATTTGTAGCTTTGTTAATTAATCAAATTAAAAAAATAATACATAATGATTTCATTTAACATTATTTAGATATTTACGAAAGCTTTTAAAAGTTTTCATAACTTTTACGAAAACTTTTGAACGCGTTCAAACTTTCTAAATGTCAGTTACAGAAGGCCTCGAAACTTTCTTATTTCTCGTTTTTCTAGTTTTCTAAAATAAAACTGTGCTTGTAACTAACGGAATTATTCATTTTCTTCTACACTAGTCTTGTATTTATCAATAGAAAACCAAAAATGGGATCGTTTTAGTGCAGAACAATAGTTTTGTGAAGTTATTGTGATGGTGCCTCAGCAGCAACGGCGAAGACGTCGCCGTGCGGCGCTGGCGCGGACAGCTGAGCGGCGTGTTGTCGTTGCGCGAGGAGCTGGAGGGTTCGGGTTCACGATAGCGGGGCAGCGGCCGTGCGTGGTATCTGCGGTGGCCGCGGGCGGGCCGGCGGATCGCGCTGGTCTCCGTGCGGGGGATGCTCTGCTGGCTGTGGACGGCGCAAGCGTGGCTCGGGCGCCGCATGCCTCTGTGGCTCGCATGGTGGCGGCTGCGCCGGGGGCTATAGCGCTGTCGGTGTCGCCTCGGGAGGCTCCGCCGACAGATACCGAGGATACAGAGCCAGATGAGAGAGCGAGGACGAGGAGACGTCATCCGCCGCCGAGACGTCGGCCGCAAGCTATGCTGCACCATCCAGGTATGTTTATAGAATGCTGGAAAGTTTGTTTTATTATTGGTATTGTGGGTTGGGTGCATACTATGAAATAGGTCTCCCTGACGGTGATCAGTTAACATTATAATACATTTAATTTTATAATATCATAAAATGCTTTGTAAAGAGGTGATAGATTGAGTTAGTACTTTTAATGCTTATTTACTTCCAAAATTCCTTTTCAGTTAGAAGTATGTCCAAATAATCTTGTGTACTCTACTTGGACTGGTGTGTTTTTATTAGTTGTAGACACTTGTAGAGACATAACCATTGATGATCAATGGATGCAGCAGCCTACTAAAAACTTGGCCAAACCAGGCGAATTACGAGTCATCCAGGGGATTCTTCCATTATAAAACATATTTGTTTTATAATTTAAAAAGTTATTTATTTATTCTTTTTTGCAGATGGACTGTCAACAGTTTCCAACTATGTGAGTGCATTACAGCATCACACTATCAATGTTTTGTGTTGTAGCCTGCACTGTGCACTAAAATAATATGTTGCCAAAGTTTTATTTCCTTAATTTAAAATATCTGATAATACAAGTGCCTATTAAATTCATATGAGCAAGAATTGGGCACACAAATAAGGCTATAATGCCTAATTCTTCCTCATCACTCAAAAGTTTTATACTTCTATAATGAATTAATATTTATTTACTTAAAGCTCATCTTTTGATGATCTATTAGAAATAAAAGCTTTAGTTTTTTTTTTAAACCAATAAGGTCATTATTATATAGACACATACTGTATCAATTGTGGTATTATATTCCTTTTATGAAAAAAAAACATTTGATTGATACCAGAAATAACTTATTGAACTCTTTGCATTCACATAATTATATTGCTATAATAATTTTAATTGCCTTTTTAAAAAATTTACTAATAACACCAATATTTTGATGTTTGAATGGCTTCCCTGTTTATATACTGACACTGCATGTTACGCACCCTACTAATTTTTGTATATAATACTTTAGATTATTTTGCTTCATTTTGAAAGAACATCCAATATTTAAAATTATGTAAAATATAGATAAAAGTATGAAAAGTACATAATTATAGAAAACTACAATACTACTAATAAAATTATATAATACAAGTTATAATACTATGTTTATAAGTATACTATGTATATGTGTGCAAGTGTACTTTATTTAATATTAAATAGTAAATGATAAAAGTCAGTCGCTCCATGTAAAATACTGGTATTCAGCTGCATCCGGTTAGACTGGAAGCCGACCCCAACAAAGTTGGGAAAAGGCAGGCAGATGATGATGATGATGAGTAAATGATAAAAGTTTGACTGCCGCGTTGATCGAGTGGTCGTAGTGGCGCGACCACTGAGGTCCTGGGTTCGATTCCCGTGTCGGGAAAAGTGTATTATTCCATCAGGAGTAACTGGTGAAAAGTTTGTGAACTCACTGTAATTTTAACTCACATTGTGTTGTAAACAATCTCTTACAAGAACTAATCCCCTCATTCTGCCACTTCCAGCCTGCCACGCGGCGCCCAGCACATCAGGCGTCAACGAGATCCTCCAGAACCTGAGCAGAGCCCAGCTGACGCCCAACCACGCAGCCAGACTCGAGTGCCGGGCCGTAGTCGGTTACCTAGGCACCATAGAAACACCACAAGCTGCGTCAAACGCTGCCCCAGGAGACGTTAGAACTGCAGTCAGGAGGCTAAGACAGGAACGACGTCCAGCCGCTCCTGTGCTTCTCTCAGTTCTCCCAAACTCGCTGCTTCTCCGCCGCCCAAACGGCCAAGTCTTAGCTCAATACCAACGTGAAAGAATCGTGTACGCTGGTTCTGGCTCCGACGCTGATAGAAGGTACTTCGGACTTGTGACGTCAGCCGAAACTTCAGAAGCCGAAGCGTCCCACAGCTGCCACGTTTTCGCCGTAGATCCAAGAATGGCGGAACATGAAGCTCATATAACGAGAGCTAGAGAGTTCCAAATCGCGTGTACTAGGGATCCAGTCGCTGAACGATGTTTAGAGTTCCCACCTTCGGCGGAATACGTCATTGGTGTTATTAGAGGAATGTATTCTTTACCTGCAGAAGATTGCTCTAGCCCAAATTTGCAACAAATCTCCAAGCTAACGATAAAAGGAGATAGTCCTGCGCTGGGCAACTTTTCGAGATGTAACAGACCGGTTTTCCGCGTGCCACGAGACCGACGTCCGTGTAGACATGAAGAAAGGATAGAAGCTCAGGATTTCGTCGCGAATTCCCCTCAACCAAGCAACCACAGCGAGATAACAACTACCTCCAGTAACAGCGATTCAGGCATCGGTTTTCATAACGACTGCCGAAATATAGCTGACAGAATTCTGGTAGTAGACTTTGCTGGGCAGCAACCAGCTCCAAACAGATTCCGTCAAGACATGCCTCGACGACCAATCGGGTTAGTTGGATGCAGTAGCTTCGACGCTGACGGGTCCTTCCTATCGAACACCACCCCTGTTGTAGACGGCTTTGGGGGGCAAGGAAGACCTCTGAATTTAGACGATGTTATCCTAAACGCGAATGACCTTCAAACAGTACGTCACGTGAGCCCTAGAAACGAAGACGATAATTATAACTACAATAATCTTTACGGGAACATTCCTTCAAGTTCCAGAGGGTACGTTAACGGTGCGGTCTACGATCAAGTGTATACAGAATCTGAAGGTCATCACTACGAATTTATTCCACCACAGTTAGACATGGATCTTGAGATCGACGCCGTAGCTGAGACTTTCAACTCGGTGGAAATATACGAGGAGAGGCCAAGACATCCTCCTGATTGGCAATCAAATGAATCTGTGGAGAATGTGACTGTGATTTCTGGAGGAACCAGTAAAGCTAGTATGGATTCCGTATCCATGTATTCCTCAAGGTCTCACGAGGAGGCCAGGCCTTCGAGGAGACGGCATATGCAGGCCTCCTTGGATGATATGCTGGTGTTAGGGCTGAGAGATCCGCCCCCAGTGAGAGATAAGGATGATGATAATTTTGTACATCCTGCAAGCGTTAAATGCAAGGTGAGTGATTTTTAATTCTTACTTCAAGCAGGGAAAAATAAAGTTGTGTTAAGGATATAACGATATTCACACAAATTGCAATATATTATAGGTTATGTACAACGGCGAGCATAACCCAGAATTGGGTTTTCTTACAGCAAAACTTACTTCGATTGCGAGATTTGCAAAAGAGGATATACCTATGTGTATAGACAAAACATTTAAAAATTAAGTAACAATTTTTATGAAGTAAACTAATCTGTGATGCCATGGTCTGGTCAGGAGCAGCGCATTCACACTGAGTGTTGGAAGGTTCGGCCGAGGTACTTTCGTCTATCTAATAAACCTATTATATTAAACATAATTGTTATTTTGCAGGTACGCAAATCAGTAAAACCACTAAACATCCTTTCGAAGACCAAGCACATGCTGTCGTCGGGCAAGGACCGCGAGCGCCAGAAGGAGGAGCGGCGACGGGCGATTAGCGCTAGTGCTGGTGACGTCACCGGCGCGAGCGCAGACATGCAGGGCGAGGTGCTGCCGGCCGCGGCCAGTGAGCCTGATCTGCGGGATACACAGGTTAGTGTTATTTTGTTTGATTGGAGTTTACGATGCGTGAGTGATATCCAGTCAATTTGGTTGGTTCGTTGTCAGCAATTTCTAAATCGGACAGTAGACCAGTTTGTTTTAGTCTACTATATCATTTTATATCGAATTTATATTAATTTTAAAGAATATTCTTAATTTTTAAGAATATCCTTGGGTAAATTACGTACAAGCCAAATTCATTTGGCCCTGGGACTATTGAGTGAGAGTTAACATTTAATATTGTAGGTCTTTAGCTGACTACGTAGTGTTTATGTAGCTGTATAGGTGTCGCTACTTACTCAAGAAGAAAGTAGTACATAGTGAAAGACAGTTCAATTACAAAACAAAAGTACACCTAATAGCAATAAACTAAGTCGAAAATCGTTTAAAGTGTGACAGATAGACACTCAAAAAATAACAGTTTCTGCATTTGACGGACGCGCGACGATCATTGCAATTTCAACCTTACAACATGACGTAGAATTCAAATACGTCTAGAGTATATTTCCATACAGAGGAGTGATAATGAAATATTATTTAGTGCATCCTTGCACCCGCCAGATGTCAGTGCTTACGTCAAAAGTCTGGCGTTAATTCAATGCTACGGATGAGATAATTCCCATAAAGTAAGGTCTTTCATACTGCTTCCATGATTCTTGGATTCTGGTGGGTTTTTCCACCTTGTAAAATTTTATTTAATTTTTATATACTACTTCATCTTTATTGTTTAACTGCGTTTGGCCCCTTTCTGGCACTAGACTTATCTGAAAGTGAGTGAATCCGTCAACAGCGTGGCCTTACATGGTTGAATGGGAAGTTTTAGTTAATTATGTAAAAGCTTGTATAAACATTCAATATAATGTAACTGCGTGAATAATTCTTCCCTGAATGAAGAGACCTCCTCTTCATCCATACTCTTGTCAGCCTCTAGAAGGTTACAAAAAAGTTTTCGTTTTATCTTGTCACCTCTTTCGTGATATCCTGTGCTATTTAAAACTATTAAAAAGAAGTTATTAAAATTCAACTTGGTGTTATAAGAACGAAAGTGTATGACTTGGTAACATGCTAGAATAACAATTCGGTGATTTTACGACCGCGACGTCCTGTCAGTCTGTCACGTTGGCGCCATCAATATATTTAGTGGCGCCGTCTTCACGCATTCAAATAGACGAAAATACATACATAACTTCACGCCTGTAATCCCCGAAGAGTCAGGCAGAGGTGTACTTAATAGTACACCCACATTTCGCCAGTTATGTTTAAGTCCCATGTTATAGGGGGCGAGTCTATTGCCATTTGCCATCAACCGGGATAGACGAAAATGTAAAAAAAATTTTTTTTTTCTTTTTGTGTCATGGGTATCGAATCTTTGGTGTAACTTCATAGTGAAATTGATAGCAGGGTGTTACTTAACAAGAACCACATGTAGTAAGTCTTCTGTCTATTCAGCGTAAGTAAGTTAGTCCTGAGCCAGGAAGCAAATCTAGATACCTAATGGTCTAATTGATTATTTCGTCAGGTTGATTCCCAAATTCAAGTTAAACGAGCTTAGACAGTGGCGTCGGACAGGTCCCTCAAAGTGCAGCTGGAGTTGCACAAAGGGCAAGAATAACAGTGCACAATTCGACACTTTAGTCGTTAGACTATAGGCTACCTTATCCCTCAAGGAATACGCGAATGATGTTGTTAACACAAACATTAAAATAGCAATAGGAATTATAAACACTTCAGTCAGCGTTTAAAAAAGATCCAATCACTAGTTTGTATTTAATAAAGTCTAAATTCCTTCTCCAATTCTGAACTCTAATACAAATAAACTCGATGTAACACTATCGATACTATCGAACTCACGATTCCGAGTAGTTCGAATCAAAGCATTCTTTAGTAATGTCGTCTGTCGATTCTATGAATGGGCGCCCATTCATACTCGGCCAACATTCTTGGCTTATCGCCGTTTGTGTGGGCGCGTAGTTGCGTCTGCGACTTATTTGTCGCAGGTTGGTAGTCGTACACGTTGTTATATTGCCTGAGCTTTGTCTAAAAAGAGAACTACTTATTAAAACACACTAGTATATTATGCCTTGGTCCGACAAAACTGAAAAGGAGAGACTTATTGATGGCCTAAAGACATGAAGGGGAACTTTCCGATAAATTCTTTAAGTTAGTTTGTTTTATTTCTATCTTTCTATCAATCATCATATTTTAAATCATTATTTTGTCCTATCTCACAGAGAGGGAAGAAAAAGTGGTGTTATTCTAACGCTTTTGCATGCGTCAAAATCAAAAATCTTAAAGTGTGCGCCTTCACCAATAAGCTTACGTTGATGATTGCTCACATACATACTTATCTAGCTAACTACACGCGGCGCTACGCTCTGTACTCTGTCGAGTACACACACCACACATCACGCAACATACACACGCGTTTTACACCGCAGAACAAATAGTTACAGAAGGTCTGATATGCTTGGTGGATGATAATTATGGTATTTTGTTTGATGATAGAAATATCGTTGATGCGTGTTCAATCTGCTTAATGTTTGTAGGTATTGAATTCCATGGTTCAAGGCTCTACTATTTCCTTTCATCATTCGTGTCGGCTTAAGCTATTCTTCTTTATCGTGTGGTGCCCAACCTGGTGTCAGAGTTTTTATCCCGCCCATGGGCCTCTGACTTGGCTTTACATGCCTTCAAGTAATATCTGTCAGGCATGCTGGTTTCCTGTCGATGGTTTCCTTTTTGGCTTAAGCTGTTATAAAATAATACTTCATCATCATCATATCAGCCCGGAATCACCCATTATTAGGCATAGGCCTCCCCTTTCTTCTGCCATTCTTCTCTGTTCTGTCGTCCCTCATCCATATGTGTCCAATACATATACAATACTTAGTTATAATAGCCCATTTTTGTGGTAGCCTTAGAATCCTTGGATGTCCCACTGTTGGGCAATGGGCGCTCCATATCTTTTCTTTTCGTATCGCTTAGGTTACGCTGAACGTGCTTAGGATCTTAGACTGCCTAGGAGCCTAATATTTTAGTGCTATTTTATTATAATTTGTTTATTACCTTCCTTATGATATGATCATAATTATGACACACACCTCCTTTTGTAGTGGGCCTTCGTATTTCTGTTCTATGCGTAGTATGTCTGCGCCGGCGCCGGTGTTGCTCGGTCAGCGAGCCCGCGCGGCTAATTTAGACGTAATTGACCGATGTCAGTGTACTGAGTGCAGCGAATTGGCCACACGAGGGCTAGTGGCTTTTAACTCTTAATAATTTCCTTGCGAGGGTTTCAGCATTATTCACGTTGCTTGTCGTCTGTCAATAGTTTTTTTTTTCAATTTAAAGTTAAGGAGATGGAGAGTCGTTGAGGTGGCTTACGAATAACTTAAGTACATTTTTTTCTTACGATTTTGTAATTGGCGGGTCAGTATCAGTCTGTGTGTTGAATGATCAAAATATGATTGCCGTTCGAAACAAATATTTATTTACTTAATTATATAAAAATCATTAAAATCATAAACACAAACTAAGTTTACCTTACCCTATTTCATAAACTCATAACATTTGAGAATAAAAAAATGTTTGACACAAACGAAACTAGTCTTCTAATCCTATCTTTAATTCCGACTAAAGCTATAGGATCTAGGTCTTTAAGATATAAATTCCTGACTGCACACCACCCAAGTGACGTCTCAATAAAATAAACAGTTGAAAATCATTTCTCGTTCGCTTACAATACAGTTTCAGTGACGTATGTTCTGTTGAACTCGGTGATAAACATTACAAACGTTTATTTGCTTTACAGTTATTTGAAATAAAGTCTCGTAATATTGTACATACACACTACTACTTATGCTTGGCTGGTTATAAGCTGGAAGAAAAAACGATGTATGAAATGTGTGGAAATAATACCTTTAGCCTGTTTCTAGAGATATATTAAAGACAAGCTGTTGCACGCGACCTGCGTTAGCGTGATTTTATTATAAAACTCGGTTTCAGAGATTAGCCGAAACAGACAGACAAAAATAAAATTAAAAAAATCAAGTACCGTTTATACTTTCATATGCATCCACTACAAAGCTGTTATTTTGAATTTATAAACAGACACTTCAATTTTATTTATTTGTAAATACAAATATTGTAGTTAAAAAAAACGCTTTACAGTGACGTAATTTTTTTCTCGTATTCTTCTCAGCAACCCCTTTTCTTTTAATACCCATTATCATGGGAATGCATAATAATAATAACTAGTCCGCCATCTTTGGGAGTCCGCCATATTGGATTTAGAATGACGTGTTAGAAAAGTCGGACTGCACCGACCTCTATTAAAGTAGGGTAGAAGCAAAAGTATGATGAAGGAATGTCTACTACTCAACTGGTGATCCCAATAGTTCAAGGTAAGCCTCTTGGGTGATGCCATGCCAAAAACCATCACCACGCTTCACAAACAGATTTGTTTCCTTTATCAAATACCATTTTGCGAACAAAACGGATGCACGGATGCTGTCAATCTTATTGTGAACACTTTTGTAAGATAAAGTAATTCTATTACGACACGACAGTTCACATGATTCAAAGGCGAAAAAATACCTATTTGTGAATGAAGGGATTAAATTGATTTTAGTTGCGGCTTACGGGCTTGGAGATAAAATATGTGAGGCTGTGACGTGTTGGAAATGCTGTTATGCTCTGTTATTAATGCAAGAATTGTTACTTACTTGTCCTTCGGTATTACTTTAGCTTTGGGGGTTGGGGATTCCCTATTGAACCCTTAGGCAGTAGATTGTGCAGTAGGTTGCTTTGAGCTGAGCGAGGCTCGTCTTCTTCGTGTCGCTGGCACGATAGTACGTTTGCTGCCGACGCTGTGGCGTCATCGGTGGCAGAGCAGGGGTCAGTTTCACTGTATGCCTTGCAGTGATTACAGTTTGAGTAGCCTTTTGGTACGGGAAGGCTTCTAAGTAAGCCTTTAAAATCTGGTTAAATGCGTCACATGGTACCAACCGATGCGTTTTCTGGATTTTTGAATGTGCAGTGTGTAACATAATAAACGCAAGACATCTCGTGTGCTGTCTCAGACCATGAAACAAAACATATTCTATGACTTTAGGAAATTCGTAATTTTTTTTTAGTTTTACCATACTGTACATAGCTGATCGCGACAGTTCCTATACAAAGTCGATGTTTTTGTTTGCGATTTCAAGATTTCTTAGAACAAAAGTTGTTCAGTTTGATGGTCCGAGAGAACACACGGGAGGTGTTGCGTTTATTATGTTACACCTTGTATGTTAGGGGCTAAACGGTATGGCAAATAAAGCTTTTTCCTCAAACGTGGCTACCTAAATATCGTAGATTCTACGTCACACACGTGGGTTGAAGTTTGGTAAGAACTGGAGGACCCCTTGGATTAAGATAAGATAATTGATTTAATACGAACATAACACGTCATATAACGCCGCGTATCACATGAATGGGAGGTGTAAATAAATGGCCGATTGAAGGGATTAACTGGTTATTTTTGGTGACAGTTTAAGCTAAACGATAGTGTTATCTGTGACGTAAGTATTTACTTTTGTTGCGTATTTAGGTGGAATTTTTAGTTAGGAATTTATGATGGCTTATGAGACGTAGTACCTGAGCGGTCGAGCTCTGAGCTCTGCGCGGGTGTTAATAGACAAAAAGAATTTTCCCAGTTAAGAGATCTAGCTTGAACGTTTTTTCGCCCCAGTAAACACTTATACGAGTATTGCAACTTTCATTGAAATCGTTAGCGGCATTTTCGAAAACGTGATTACAGATACATACGCGGTGGAAGGTACACCGACGCGAAAACGGTTACCACGTATTCAGTTAATCATTCTGAACCCCCCACATAGAAATTTTTCATCGATAATTAAAAAAAAAACTGCTTATTTTTACAATCTTTGAAACCATATTAAGCCGTTGATCCCAGCTGTCATTTAGACATCTTTTAAGACATTTTCGGGGTTCAAAAGTCTGACAACCAGTCTTACCAAGAAGTATCGTGTTACCCTGTTTTGGGTCTGGATACTGGTATTCAGCTACATCCGGTTATACTGGAAGCCGTCCTCAACTAAGTTGAGAAAAAGACTAGGCAGATGATGATTAGTTTAAGCCTCTTTAGTTTTAAGTCAAATCTTCAAGCATTCATAAATTTATTTTACAGCAATGGCCAATACTGTACCTTCCTAGAACACATACTATGAACTCCGTTCAATTGCTATATTGGTGCAGTTGCGAACCCCAGTCTCGTGCGATCTGACAAAGCTGTTACAGCATTTAGTTCAGTGTGTGCAACAAATGTGAAAATTTACGCTATACAGATATTGAAAATGTGATGGTTACTTAGTGCATTTGTGATCGATCGAGTTTTCGACTGGTTCTACGCTTCTTTTCTTAGGCTTAAACAGATGTGTACCTGTTACACACCCACATTATGCCAATAATGTCTAAGATCCATCCAGCCAGTGACTCTATTTGATCACGGAATTGTTGCTCCCGAATCTAACATTGTGTGTGAAGAACTTTTGTGAAACCGTATGAGGGTATTAGGAAAGTTCTTCGTCCTCCATTATTCTTCGTATCGCTGACACGACATTTTTTATATTTTGTTAGCCTAAAACATCGCCATTTCCACCGCGGCGTCGGTGGCAGCGCAAACGTCACTTCGGCTGCATGTTTTTAGGCTAAGAGGGCAGCCTTTAGCCCATCCTCCATTGAAAAGTGACGATCTTCCGACCAGACAGGTGTAGAGCCTGGTGGACTACTGGCCGGCAGTTATTTGTCTCGTGCGTGTATTACCAGATGTATAAATGCGGACGAGGGAGTATGTAAAGATTGTAGTAAGTGACGGTCTGCAGTTTCTGCCTTCGTGGTGTGGCGTGAGTTTTTGTATGTATGTGCGCAGTATAAATTAATAATCCGACTCTCATGTCCAAGTCACCTCAAGTCCTGATGACAAATAGCGATCCTATTAGTGTAGCATTAGTTTGAAGAGCTGTTAGCGTTGGTTATTAGCTCCTACTCGATGGGCACGAAGTGTTGTCACGTTGTTACTTATTTATTATATTAGTTTCCACACTTTTCATCGAGTCACGTTGCCGCGTTGGGTGTCACGGTATGTCTGTGGTTGTGTTGTGGTTGAGCCCAATTGTTGCTCTGTTTGTGCGGAGAACTTAGTGTTGTTTCAAACATACTCGTATAAAAACTAACGCCTTTTTCTCATGAGGGTAGACAGAAACTATAGAACGGCGAATTCGCTGCTACGATCCTTACTTTCTTCTTTTGTTTTGTTCATGTTCAGTTCATACATCTGGACACACACGCACGCTTATTGCGAGTAGTGCGGCCTTCTTTAAAATGATTTTCAGGGAACATTCTCAATGCTAGGGAATAATTTAATCACATATAATTTACTATTTTATATTAATACTGGTATTCAGCTGCATCCGGTTAGACTGGAAGCCGAACCCAACATTAGGAAAAGGCTAGGCAGATGATGGTATTATTTACTGACAATAGAATAAAAACTGTTGATTCCACTAAGACCTCTCCCTAGTTTTTTGGTCACAAATCGATTTTGGATCAGAATTGAAGCTCAATTTAGGACCTTAAATTGGAAAAAAAAAATGTTTTCTCACATGCAAACAAAAGAAATAATAAGCGAATAGCATAGTTATCCTCAATTCAGGTTTTTAGGAATTCACTAGGTATCCTCAATTCAGGCTATCGTAGTCTACAGTCCAGTCGCTACCTGAGAATAGGTCTTTCACTACAAACCTACCAGTATTTTCCTTGAGGTAAATTCGTAAAAAAATAAATAAGAGATTGTTTTATCCGTGGAAACTTTTAGTTCCAAGTTTATTTTTAGCTCTCGATTACTAAGAAAAATCGTTTTTTTTTCTCGAGATAATCAATTCGATCTAGATAAACAAATAGGATAAGATGTCATCAGAAATGCGTACCTATCAAATAAATCATCAATCATCATTCTCCTGCATTTGTCCCAATTTATTTTACATAACGCATATCAAATTATATAGGTATAATATACATAATTATAAAATAAGAGTAGTTCACGTCCTTGGGATAATTTCGAAAGATCGTCGGCACAATCAAACGTTACTATTTATATTATGATAAGGAATTCGGATCTTTTATCAACTGTGTCTCTCTGGTAGGGTAACTAAGATGACGGTGTTATGGTTATCACACTGCTTTCCTTAAAATTTTCAGTTTTAAAGCACTTTTTCTTGAAATTTTGAGCACTGACAAACTAACAGCAGAATCGGTAATAAGAAATGTCAAGACGAAATATGCCTCGAAGATGTTTAAATAAATAAATAAAACGTAATACTTTTCTGTAAGTAGGTAGTGGGTACTATGAGTATGCTACAGAGTGACTGGGTTGTCGAGGTCGTCTGACCTGGATACTACGATGTTACGGAACCCTTCATGCGCGAGTCCGACTCGTACTTGGTCGGTTTTTTCCTCAAGTTTTTACAGCACATGGTTTTCAAGTGCGACTCTTCTCAAGTGTAGTTGGGTATTTTTTTATTTAGCAGAATACTTTCTGTTATCAATGAGTGAATGACACAAAACACATGTCCGAAATCATCCCCAAAACATGTGCATCCTACACTTCGTAGTAAAATGTTCTATTTCAGTAGCAATCTGCGGTTATCAGATATTTGTTCAGCTCGCCAAGGGCCGTCTATATTTAGAAACTGTGAATCACGTAAGGACGACTGTAATCAGTTGTGTTCCAGTTGCATTGTTTACAGTCTGCCTGGTGGCGTGAATAAATAATCTTAGTGTATAAATAATAGTGGTTAGGAATAGCTTGTTTGTTAAGTTATTTTTGCTTAGGTAGAGGAAAATATTATT
Source organism: Eurois occulta (assembly GCA_950022335.1). Classification (NCBI taxonomy): domain Eukaryota; kingdom Metazoa; phylum Arthropoda; class Insecta; order Lepidoptera; family Noctuidae; genus Eurois; species Eurois occulta. The sequence goes on along the minus strand of OX465500.1, from coordinate 16,045,914 downwards.
GTTTTTTTTACTTTAGTCAGCCTCAAGCTCAAGACCTAATATTAGCTAGTTAGCTATTAACCTTTCGTATGCCGGGAACGTAGATCTACACGAGACACAATCACTTTTTAATTGTGTCTATATACTCGGCATACGAGTGGTTAAGGCGACATTTACAATGCCACATACGAACTATGCCTGCAGAGGTATGCGTAAGTTGAGGCACTTAGTGTTACTTAGTTTGATTTACAAAATGCTTGGTTGACAGCTTCGTGAAGGGCCTGTTTACAACAACAGTCTTAAAACCACATTCTTGCATAAGCCTAGCAGGCACAATTCATCTGGTCGGAGGATCCTACCCTTTCAGGTTCACGAACTTAAAATTACCCGGGGTGAACAATGCTACTCGCTCTAATAGCCCCAAACATTTTGAGATTCTACAACTAAAATGACATAGTCATGCAGTCGTTGCTAAAAATCGATTATACTTTTGGACCACCTGAATCACCTAGTTATCTTCTAATCCTAGAATCTAGTCTAAATATATACCATAGCGGAAACACCTTTCAAAGATATAGATCATTTAGCTCAGCAAGCAATAAAACGTTGATGTTTGATGTGAACCAATTCGCACAGCAGCGGATGTGCTGGGCCCCGCAACACAATAGCGTGAAATAGCTGCACACATATTGCGATTGTGTTATTTAAACAGCAATCTAAATAGGCATGGGAAAAGCATAAGGTAGAAACGTATCGATAGGTTTTTGGCCGAATCTTCGTTAAAGTGCTTTCCCACTGGCGAAACATTTACATAAAAACATGGTGGGCTGATGAGATAAAATATGTTTTCAGATTTTTTTTTCTACATAAAATGAAATAGAGATTTCAACCATGTTTTATGAGAATGTCCCACCAATGGAAACGCATAGTTAGAGATGTAATTTCTGCTAATAATTTGGTAGGTGCTGCGAAGATCAGATATCTTATTTGCGGGGCGAGCATAGCCAGTTATCGCACAAGATAGAGAAAGGGGAGCCTTTGCCCAGCAGTTGAAACATTTGAGAGGCTAACAAAAAAAAACTGGCCAAGTGCGAGTCGGACTCGCGCACGAAGGGTTCCGTACCATTATCTATAAAAACGGCAAAAAATCATGTCTGTTGTATGGGAGCCCCCCTTAATATATTTTTTTTAATTTTTAGTATTTGTTGTTAAAGCGGCAATAGTAATACATCATTTGTGATAATTTCAGCTTTCTAGCTATCACGGTTTATGAGGTACAGCCTGGAGACAGACAGACAGACAGCGAAGTCTTAGTAATAGGGTCCCGTTTTACCCTTTGGGTACGGAACCCTACAAAATTGTTTACAGATCGGTAAAGACCTTACCTACGTATTTGTTTATCATGCGTGCCTCAGAAAGCACGTAAAGCCGTTGGTCACGGCTGTCATTTGTAGGTCTTTGACAGTCGTTACAAATAGTCAGTGACCCGAAAGTCTGACAACCAGTCTTACCAAGACGTATCGTATTACCCAGTACTACCAGATATCAAATATGCAGTCGCCCCATGTCAAATCCTACTGTTATTCAGCGGCATCCGGTTAGACTGGAAGCCGACCCCAAAATAGTTGGGAAAAGGCTAGGCTGGTGATGATTTGTTTATCATTCAGCTTTACTTATAAATCGATCGAGAAAGGGTAAACGTTCCCATAATAGGTGATTATTTGCGATACATTGCATTAATATCCCAATGAACGATACAAACTAGCAAATAATACTTATTAAAACAGCGCGTATTGACATTAACTGGACATCTGCGACAAATACACGTTCATAAAAAGGCACTCAACAACCTTATATCAGAGAAGTTTATGAACCATTTGGAATGAGAAGGCACATCCAATTACAGATATGTACTGTTTATAACTGTTGACTATGTATTCGTGTAATTGATTCCGTTAATGGAGGTTATTAAGTAAAACGAGTAACTTTTAATGGTAATAAATGGTGAATGCTGTAGTTGTGTAATGCAATGCACTATGATTATGAAAGGTTTAAACTAATACTGTTACTTACGAGATATCTTCCGTGATTGTTCGTTATTTTGAGCTCCCGTAAGTGACACTTAAGTTTAGTTTTAAACCGTGAAAGCCTAAAACTGTATGAAAGGTTGGTCCATCCGAACCGAAATGATGGGAATGACGACTTTTTCGATTTTATTGCATGGACATATCCATAGACATACTCTTTCTGGCAGGTAAGCCCGCGTCGCCGCGTCGATAAGTTTGGTCGTTCTTTTATACTTTAGCTTTGGATACCTAGCCCCCAATTTAGCTATTGCTAACTTGCTATCAAACTACATCATGCATGCCTCCGTTTCAGTTTCTGCACGATTTCATCCACAGTTTAGTGCAGAATGGATCGTCCTTTTATAATTTCTGTTCAACCTGGATGATCTATTTAGCGGAAGCTTCTTCGTTTGCTTATTTCTAATGCATCTAAAGCAAATTTATCATCAGAGAACAAAGACACTTTAGCAAATCGCCCTCCAACAAGAATCAATAGATGTACCGTGAGATAGCCGAGTCAAGCCCGCATGTCGTGCCACTGCATCTATTGTCAACTCATGATCCTGCTCCCTTGGGAATGGGGAGTCAATTGGGTAGCCATTATTAAAACGGAAATTAGGATTACTTGACCCCCCGCACTGTGAGAGATAGACACTGCAAGCAAGAGTATGATTTGGAAAGAGTAAGATTTTGATTGGGAATATTATGGATGATAGATATTAATTTATTGATCCACAAGTCGTACCTGTAAAATTCTCCCTTCAGGGAATGAATTATCAAAAATTTAGTGCAGGAGTTCCATTTAACGAAACTGAACATTTTTTTTTTGCGTTTTCTGTCCGAATGAGGAAAATGAATTTAAGGTTTTTAAAAGTAAGTTGTTACAACTAATGTCTTAATAATACTTATTCAACGTCCTCTCAAACAGACAGACAGACAAACAGACCTAAATATTTAGGAATTAATGTCCGGAAATCATATTTCTTAGTAAACGGTGTATTAATGTCAACAGTAGAATCTTATCAGATCGCCTTTAGCCCAGTCCTACGCTTATTAACAAACTCGTTACCAGTTTCTCGTTTTAGCAATGTAACAGTTAGCATATCTTAAATCAAAACAGATATTTCATCGATATCGATGTTTCAAAATCCCATCACTACCTACTGAATACAATAGCAAACAGGAAAGATTACTGAGTTAACAACTAAATACAACACATAATAATTATAAACGAATTACATAGCTACTGTCCGCGGGAGTATTATGACTAGAACACAGTGAGCTTAGAATGAGACCTTCACAGCGGAAAGAGTGAAGGACAGAGCCTAACTTTTCCTAAAACAAGATATGCCAAAGTACTGTAATGGTAATTCCCCGCGACTGAGGGATTATTTTTACAATTCATAGAGGTTTTACACTACGGTTAACTTGTAATTATACCCAATCTCTTTGTCAAAGTAGCCATATTCTTTTCACCACTTTATTTTGAGCAATGAAAATTTTACAAATAATTATACTTCAGGAGTGATATTCAGTCTTGTCTATGATAAATACTCGCCATTACCCACACCGCAAATGCAGTAAAACCAAAATGATTTGATTTTAATTACTAACATAATTACATAAAGTTCTAGCTTTATATTCGTGAGTAGGAGTCGAACTATTATTTCTATACCAGTTTTAGTATTTCAGTTTTTGTACTAAAATCGTGTCTATGCCGCAATTCGCCGCCTTTCAATATGGTCATAAGTGTGATTGGTAATTTTGTTTATGGTCAAAATTGTTTAGTCTTTAGTCAAAGGTAAAGTATCGATTTGGTATGATTTGGGCTGTTAAAAATTGGTGATTTGTGACTGGGTTTGGGAAATTTTGAAAAGGTTAGGCAATTCATCTGTGACCTTTCTGTTGGAAGAGTCGTTTATGGTTTTTTTCCATGTTTTATTCAGCCTGCATCTTTTTTTTTAAGAAAACTGTTTTATAGTAATCATCATCATAAGCAATTAACTTATCCTTTTGTTTAAAATCAAATCCTTAAAATAACTGGCCCAAAAGACGAATACGTAGGCACAGTCAAATCCCTTCTATGAGGCGGTCAGTGTCACATTTTTAATTCCGTCTGCCATGTAAAGGAGATGACTGAATGTCATTTTGCAGTATTGATTGACATTGGATCGCAAAATGTGGAATCAGACAAAAATAGCCTTTAAAGACGCGAGTGTATTTTGTACTCAAAAACTATACTTAGCCGAACAGACCTATTTGCCCATATAGCTCAAGACTCAATAAAACTGTCAATACTACACAACTAGCACACTGATTGATAGATTGATACAGTCTGAGACGCGATCGAGGACATGGGCTGACCTGATTCTAGGCGGCCACTGAAATAGATACGTTCAGATAAACAAGCAGGTTTTATTGCTTACCATTCATATTTATGGATTGTCGCGTTTCAATGAATTTTGATGAGAAGATCCAGGAAATTGGTGATGTAGGTGAAGATAACATTGCAATGATGTAATGCAGGTAAGGTTCAGTGTTCCTAAAGAATCGAAAAAGTATGAGGTTTAATGTTCCAAAATTAATAAGATATGGAATAATGGACTGATTGGTGATAGATGAATGGGAACTGGGCTGAATTTCACCATCCTTCCTACCTTGTCCCATTTTTTTTGTCTGTTTCTGGAACTAGGCTTAATAAATAGCTGTAATTTTGGTCAGTCGGCGAACTATGAATATATGGGTCAGTTTGATTTGAATATAATAAAATATAGTTCTAAGTTCGTTGTTGCCCATGTCAATCCCAAAAATTCAGTCCAAAATTCCGTCATACAAAATCATACGCTTCAAATTGCCGCAAATTGATTTTAAAGACCTAAAGTCTGTTTTCCATTTACAAAGGTATCAAAAAATAGACTGCATCGAAAGTAAGTTCCTCTATTCTTTACTAAAGAAACTTGGAACACAATAGGAAACGTCTGAATGCTTTCCCCGAGTTTCATAACAGCTGGCGCCATGACTAAACGCTAACGAAGCTGCGAAGGTGCGAATATGTTTACATTCCCGCGGAAGACATAAAACTATAATAGATTGTAATTTGTAACATAATTTTATAGATCGTTATAAAAGTATATATTTTTGTTGGGATTATTCCACTCTGCCCCACAAAATTGAAATACTGTGGGCAAAGTGGTATATTTCAAAGTCAAAGTCAAAGTCAAAATCATTTATTTGTAATATTTGTAATATTGAGGTCCACTGTGTTTTACTAATAGATTTTTAGGATAAACAGGGGCTGATAGTGTTCGATTTAAGAGATAGAATAATAGTTGAGGTATTATGACCAAATAATAATTGAAATTCAAACAAAAACTGACAATTCTTTTAGTAATTAGTCATACAAAATAGCAAGACAAAATTTTGAACATTCGATTTTGTCCCACGGCTCACAGGTGGGACAGAGTGGAAAAAATCTCTTTTTTTTTCATTTACTGACATAGCTAGTGTAACTTCAAAGCATTACTCGTGTTACAGTTTTGGCTACAGTACACAGTGTACACACATTAAAACAGACGAAAATAGTTCGGGTCAACGTTAATTTAAATTGAACGCGCTTATCACTGGTCTGTGGCCCCTTCCTTAATTTTCTCTCCATCGACTACGCTAATGTCTGGTATTTTCAACATGCACATAAACAAGCCCAAAACATTAAGTAACATGATCAGCCTACCTCTCCGCCTCTATGAGTACGTCATAATCTACAGTCCAGTATGATTGGTGAACAAAATAATTGTGTCATTACCAAACTTAATCTATCTACCACTCCGTCTCGAACCATTCTGCAACGAAATCAACAAGTATAACCCTCCACAACAACAAGCAAAGATAATTGAATATAGTTCGTTTAATTAAGACGACTTCCGTATTTGGCAAGGTTAGGATCTCGGCATCTCGGCCTCTTTTCGGCAATATCTGGGGTCAGGATGTCAGGACTTATCTGGTGCTCAAATCAATGCTCTCGTTGTTTTATATTATGAAGGCAGGATGTTTATTTTTAGTTTTGCGATGTTCTTTAGGATGTTGTATGTAGTGGAATGTAATTTTTACGACTTGTGTTAGATTAGTGTATCTGTATAGGCAACATTTGCTTCGATTAAATCATGAAAGGTGCAAGTGATATTTTAGTGTTGGAAATATTTATGACCGATTTTGCTAAATATGTATGCAAGTTTCTGGCTTAGGAGCGTGGGAATAATGCTCATCTGTGGGTAAAGTCTGATAGAGGATGATGATGGCTGGTAGTAAAAGAGGCCAAAGATTTAAGATCTTTGGCGTGTACGCCTATGTCCAGCTGTGGGACTGCTGGTAGATAAAGGTGTAAACGAAGCCGTCAACCAAGCATTCTGTACATCAAATTAAGTAAATCTACGCAAAAATTATTGCTGGGATTTTTTTCTTTGGGGTACAATTCGCGTTGCACGGTAGCACTCAGTGTTACGCACTCAAAACATTGTGCTGATGGATTCATTGAATAGTACCAGGTGTGTGGGGGTATTGGAAGTAAAGTTATAAGTTTATAACATTAAAAACTTGTAAGGAAGTTGGAACTTTGATCTCCAACATCTCCGTAACAACCAGACAATAAAATTATCGCAATGACGGAGAGATCAAGTGCCTTTCGGCTTCGTTAAGGGTATTTTTACACCCATTATTCTGTTAATGATTCTAAAAAAAACATGTATGTTCTTGAACAACTCTTAGTACATTAGCAGTAGCAGATATTACTTCAGATATATTTAGATAAGAAAGTTCATAGTGATCTCACAGGTCACTACAAATCGTTGTGACGATGGGTACAGTAACCTTTTATATTGCGTCAGTTGAAACTAAAGTCTCTGTGGCTTTCTTCTTCTGGTGCGTCTCCAATTATTGAAGGTTTTCCACCAGATATATTTCCTTGTCATTGGCGAGATGGACCAGCTCAGCAGCACTCGTGATTTCCGTCCATTCGCGAATGTTTCTCCGTATAAGTATCAGTTGCTGTTCTAAACTTCTTTGATGGCACTTCAGTGTAGTTAATTCTACAAACTACAGGCAGATTGCCAATGACTTTAATTACAGCTTTAATTGAACACGTTTTCTTTGATGTTTCACTCTGTATAGCGTTAAACATTTAATTGGTTGCTGTGAATGTACTCAAAAGTTTTGAAGGCAAATGTTTTACCTTAATATTTTGACAACGTGTTTTTATCTTCATGAAATGCTTTCATTATTGACTCGTGTTCATTGATGATGGACCTGCTTACCATTAAATCACCTAGACCTTCTAAATTTTACTCGGATCTTCGTACCAAATTAATTTACATCTTGTGTTAAATTTATGAATTAAAAAAGTTTTTTTTACCAATATGCTGTCTGAAAATACTTCTAACTTCTTAAAATCTGTCCGATTGAATTGAACTATTCATTCATTCTTATAAACTTTTTGGCACACGACTCGCTCTTATAAAATCTTCATTTTTTCAGTGAACAAGACAGATTGTGTCCAGATGATCCAGTCTGCGCACGCCACGATCATTGTTCGGTTTATTTACAAGCCATGTTCCCGCATGGCTCCCGCAGCACCCGCGGTAAAACAATCAGTCAGTCACTCGCGGTCCGCTCATCATGACACACGCTCACGTTTTAATGAAAAAATACCAATTGTTACTCTACATGACAAAATACAAATTAACACTTTAAAAGTTTCGTAACTCTGTACTAGTGCGCCCGTTATCAACCTTACGTGAACACAATAAGGATCAAAATTGTTTGTTTGCGCAACAATTGACATAATTGATTGCTAATTGGATGTATAGTGCTTTCTCTTTTCCGCTTTGTATGTAAGTGAATAAGAGAATCTTAAGTTCAAAACACGTGTTTCCTTGGTGATGTTCTGGTGATTAGTGAATGGTGATTATAATAAAACAAAATGGCGAATAGAGTGATGGGGTACGTGATTTGCGGATACAATTCCGTGGATAATCTGATGGTGAGTGGTTTTGTGTTACAATTGTCTGCCGGCACGCGATTTAATAACTAAATCACTTGACTTTCAGACTTATTTCCTGTTGTTTATATGTAACTTCGCAAGTTACTGTAAGATGCTGTTATTATTTTTATGAATCAATCAATTAACAAAGACTAGAGCAGTCATTATGTATGTCACTCTACATAGTACTTGGTAAAGTAATTAATTGGTCCTTGTTACATGACTGTGGAGTATGTACTAAATTAGCACACACCACTGTTAGGATAATAGCGCATGGCATGAATAGGGCTGCTTATGTAATTTACAAATCAATCAATCAAATCAAAAAATAGTTCGAATAGTGTTATAATTATGATAGTTACACATTACTCGGATCATCATAAATGAATAAATACATATATACACAAATCAGTACTTTATTATGATATGGTGAGAAAGCCGGTAACTGCTTATATGACCAGTAATAGAGAAGTATGGAAGAAGAAGACATGCTGCGCCGTCACCAAATAAATTGGGATAAGGGCAGAAGAATTATGATGATGAATGATCCAATCGCCACTAAGCTGTAGTCGGATTATGGCCAAGTCTATCATATGCCCAATGAGCTGTTAGCCAAAATAGGCACTATGTGGAGTCACAGCCAGAAGGCGTCGCGGCAGATCTCGCAGAATATAGCGGGTCGCGCTGGACAAAACATACGAAGGTCCTAATTAGCCCTGGGGCATAAGAGCTGTAAGTCATGGGGAGAAGCTTTAGCCCAGCATTGGGATAATACAGGCTAACTGTAATTTAATTTAATAACTACTGAATATGAATAATTCCAATCTCGTAATCTTCCTAATATATTTGCACCCTCGCCTGGTTATAATGCAGTGCACCATATGAACCTTTTGTAACAACCTGTGTTATGCAAATAAATTATGTGTATTTGTAAATAATCTATCCTGTCAGTTGGGTCTTTCATTCACGTCTATATTTACTTTCCTACAACATTTTTCAATTAACTAATTGAAACGTACGAAGAACGTTAATTGGCTGAACATTCCAAGATTCAATTCCCGGCCATCGTAATTCATGTAACATAGTCTGGCCGAGAATAGATAGCATCTACATTTATTTATGATAATCTAGTCATCTCTCTACTGACAGGCGAAGATTGAACTGATAGTGTAAGCGAGTTAGTTTTTAAACTTAGACGGTAGATTTGTTAAGCTCTTAGAGGGCTATAGTCTTTTCTGAGTAAAACATACTACATTGTTTATATTTTTGGACAAATATAAATGTTTCCTTTATGCTGTTAGAGGGTTATGGTAGCCTGGTACTGAAATCATCGATTAGTCACTGGCAGCCTTGCTCCATCCACTACTGAGTATCACAAAAAAAACCGGCCAAGTGCGAGTCGGACTCGCGCACGAAGGGTTCCGTACCATTATCTATAAAAACGGCACAAAAAATCATATCTTTTGTATGGGAGCCCCCCTTAATATTTTTTTTTTCAATTTTTCGTATTTGTTGTTATAGCGGCAATAGTAATACATCATTTGTGAAAATTTCAGCTTTTTAGCTATCACGGTTTATGAGATACAGCCTGGAGACAGACAGACAGACAGACAGCGGAGTCTTAGTAATAGGGTCCCGTTTTACCCTTTGGGTACGGAACCCTAAAAACAACATAGATCATTTAGTTAGTAAACACACAACTTAGAAAACTTACATCTGCCAAAAAAACCAAACCACTATTTGTTACATGCCGCAGTGACACGTAGGCGTAATCAATAGCCCAGTATGGGACTATCTTACCTGTCCGCTATAGTTTTCAGGATGCCGTTGGGGGGCTAACGCGAACCCTACGCATAATGGTGGCCCATCGCTTGTGCATGATTGTGTGCAAGCTATATCCTTCTCATTTTTAGGGTTCCGTACCTCAAAAGGTAAAAACGGAACCCTTATAGGATCACTTTGTTGTCCGTCTGTCTGTCTGTCTGTCTGTCTATCTGTCAAGACCTTTTTTCTCAGGAACGCGTGGAGGTATCAAGCTGAAATTCATATCAAATACTCAAGTCTATGGTCTCTTGGAGCTGTGAAAAAATCAAACTTCTAAGTCAACGCGATCAAAAGATACTCCCGTTTATGCCGCAAATTTTCGACACTCGCAAGGGAATCAAAACCTACAGGGTACTTCCCGTGAACTCAGAATCTTGAAATTTGGTATGAAGCAACGTCTTATAGCAGAGATATAGGAAAAATTGCGAAAAGTATACATTTTTAGTTATATCATATAATAAAAATATTTTTAATAATTTTAAACTTACTACCCCTTTCCTCATGAACGCGTAGTGGTATTATATTGAAATTCATATCAAATACTCAAATCTATAATACCTTTAAGCTGTAACAAAATCAAACTTCTATGTCAACGCAATCAAAAGAAACAGGAATTAAAACCGCATATTTTGAAACTCGCCACTACTCGCAAGGGAATCAAAACCTACAGGGTACTTCCCGTGAACTCAGAATCTTGAAATTTGGTACGAAGCAACGTCTTATAACACAGATAAAGGAAAAATTGCGAAAAGCATAAATTTTTAGTTACATCATATAATAAAAATATTTTTAATAATTTTAAACTTATTACCCCTTTACTCATGAACGCGTAGTGGTATTATATTGAAATTCTTAACAAATACTCAAGTCTATAATATCTTTAAGCTGTAACAAAATCAAACTTCTACGTCAACGCAATCAAAAGATACAGCAATTAAAGCCGCATATTTTGAAACTCGCAACTACTCGCAAGGGAATCAAAACCTAAAGGATACTTCCAGACGACCTGGAATCTTGAAATTTGGCATGAAGCAACGTTATAAAGTACACATATAGGAAAAATTCCGAAAATCTTAAATTTTTAGTTACATCACATAGTATATTTTTTTTAATAATCATAAACTTACTAGCTGACCCAGCAAACGTTGTTCAGCGATTAAAAAAAAAAACAGATGTTGGCCGATTCTCAGACCTACCCGATATGCACACAAAATTTCATGCAAATCGGTTCAGCCGTTTCGGAGGAGTTTGGAAACAAACACCGCAACACGAGAATTTTATATATTAGACTTGCTGACCCAGCAAACGTTGTTATGCGATTAACAAAAAAAAATAAAACTACAGGTTTGTACGGAACCCTCGGTGCGCGAGTCTGACTCGCACTTGGCCGGTTTTTTTGTCCCAATCTTCCCTGGTACAGGACTAATGCTTCTTATGAGTAACTGTAGATGTGTGATACTTATGTAATTTAAAATGTTTATTTATGCATTATTTTAGTGTCGCCTAGTAATGAAGAACAAGTCAATTTGATAAGGCAAAGTGATAAAGGATTTATAGTTTATCATAAGTTCATTTGTATATCGCAAGGCATGTCGTTTCTTACTTAAAATATAATTGACTAAATTATTTTTTAATTTATTTTGAACGCAGTCGAGATAAAAATGACCGTTAGATTTTAATGAACACTGCGAATGCTTACTATGTTTCCTTATATTATTAGTATAAATAGCATGTTTATACCAATTCGAACATATTAAGTAGGTTATACAACGGATTTTGTGGTTATACCTTTTCCGCCCCCAGAATTTGTTATTCCACACCGTATCTTCATCCCTTGCTAAACCATGCATTACTTTAAGATGATGGGAGAATGGAATTAAAGAAGGTAAATTATTAAAACACTACTGTATGGTCTCATCATCTTCCTGCCCTTGTACCATGTTATTTGGGGTCGGCACAACACGTTTTTTTCTTCCATTCTCCTCTGTCAACCGTCACGCTATCATTTACTTCTTTATCTTTCATATCATTCCTTATACAATCCATCCATCGTTTCTTTGGTCTTCCTCTCCCTCTCCATCTATCAACGTTTACTATTCATCTCTCTTCTAGTCACATGCGATTCGTCCCTCCCCTCCTCATCACATGTCCATACCAAGACATGTACATGTCAATACTACTGTATTGCCCCAAAGTAAAATGAGCTTAATGGACTGATGGTGTGGAAATGAAGTGAGTGACGCGGCCCCTGTTGGCTGTAACGAGAACGCCTGGCTGACTTGATAGCTACTTTTTATTTAGATAACCTCTATCTAAATAAAAAGTACCGGAACGAAGAAGAGTCAATCTTGAAAAATGCTGATATTTCACATTGTAAATGTAACTAGATTCAAAAGCTACAGCCTACTGTGTGAAGAATTCAGGCACCCCCAAGAACACAAAAAATATTATGTTTATTGTGTCTCAAAAGTTACATGCTATACATGAGTTGAGACTGCCCCAGTAAGTAATTAAAATAATTGTGTTTGGGTTGACTCGCTACTTTCTTATTTAATACAGAGACTAAATTATTGGAAAAGAATACAAAACAAAATATAATATAAAAAAGAGGAACCTCCGACCAGACAAGTGTTGTATCTGGAGGGCTACTGCCCGACAGTTACTGTTGCTATCGAGTTTTTTCTTAAATAGTCTTAAGTCGCGAATAAATTTGAATAGCGTGATCCAGAATTTTGATGACAGTTCCTCGTTTGTGGCGACAATGTTATTGTAGTATTTATTGTACCGTCCACAGCAAATAAATAAATGAAATAAATAAATAAATATTTTGTTTATTTATGGCAAAAAAACTGTTGTTCGTAAACAAACACAGAAACAAAAAACAAAATGAAAATTGTAAGGTTAGGTGTGGGGTTTGGGCAAATGTATTGGATTGACATATAAGCTAACGAAAAGCTGATATAAAATCTTGTTGTGGAAGTACGAAAATCTTTGAAAGTGATTTCCGTTTCTCCGGACCCTCTAGACTTCAATCATTATGATATGTATCACCAACCACCAGTAGTAGTAACTTTAGCCAGTTGTGATGCAAATGACACCGTTATTATTTGTCACTCGCTACATCCTTGACACTAATCGTCGGACCACGCAACCTTGGAGCCCTGAAACTGACACAGGATTGGATGATGTCATTAGCACCCGATTGTCAGTTATTAGGAAATGCTTAATAATACCAATGCAGTTTTATAAATGGTGTAAATAGACCCTTAACGAAGCCGAAAGTTGCGAATTTTTTTTTGTTCTGTATCATACCTGGTTATCGTCTAGTTACGGAGACATCGGAGGTCAAAGCACCAACTTTTACACAAGTTTTCTATTAAATATTACTTTTTAAGGTTATAACTTTACTTTAAATACCTCCATGACATGTTTACTATTCAATGCATCCATCAGCGCAATGTTTTGGGTGCGTTACTTTGAGATTTACCGTAAAACGTGATATTTAACCACAAAAAAGTCGTTTCCCAGCAATCATTTTTGCGTAGAGTTACTTAGTTTGATACACAGAATGCTTGGTTGAAGGCTTCGTATTTAAGTCCCGACAATACAAAGCTAAAGATAAGCACGTCTGTCCTCAAAACAGGACAAACATCATTATCTAAACAGAATTCCTGAAACCTAACATAACGTACCTTTATTTACCTCAACCAACTTTGCGATTATGCAAGTAATTAGTTCATAGTTACTCGCCATCTTTCCTGTTTGCACGTTACGAGTAAGCGAACCAAACTTAGCTCATATTTTATAATAGTTAGGTAAGTGATAGATTTATGTGCTTGTAAGGTGTTGGTGCAATATGGATGAGGTGTTGTAAGGGATTGTGTGTTAAAGTTGTTAATTGATAGTTATATGGACTGAAAACTCGGGCACAAATCAATTGTATATATATGTATTTATTTTTTAACTAGCTGTGCCCTGGGATCTTATCCGCGTGAAATAATTATAAAAATATTATTTGAATCGGATTTTGTTAACAATTTCAAAGGTTTTAATTTTTTTGGCACAGATTCCTAATCCTTTTTAAAATAAAAGTCCCGTCAAAATCGGTCCAGCCGTTGCGGAGATTAGCCGGAACAAACAGACAGACCAACAGACAAATATATGTTTTTTTTTGTTATAAGAACAATTAAAAATGAAAGTCGAAGAACTATGTTAAGTGGGGTATTCAATTTATTTATTTGTCTAGAATGTATATTGATATTTAGAAATCGAATGTACCAGAATAGCAGTTATAATGTTGGAGCATAAGTATTAAGAATTCATCAAACGGAATTCCGGGCATTTTTTAAACCTTTACACCTGAAATCCTCGATCAAAGACCACATCATAAAATAGATTCAGTTCTAAGCCGATGCAATAAACTAGTGTGGCGCGCGGCCTCGCCCGTTTTATTTCCGACGTAGTAGCCGACAAACAAACGTTTAAAGTAATATATCGCCCTGCTTTTATTGCCGGTTTAATTTGTTTTCTTGTTGTGGCCTTTCTGTGTGGTAACCTTTGGGATGCAAAGTCCAGGAGCTGAAAATTTTGTTTGTTTGGCTAACTCTTGCTTGTCTTTCTCTGTGCGACTGGCCGCGTTTCAGCGTAAAAAGTATTTATTCAAAAATATTTAGTATAGTATGACCACTTTAAGACTGCAGTTGAAGGTGGCGTTGCTTGTCAAGAAACTTTGCATCGAAATGTCAAAGTTGGTACATTTATTTTAGTTCTATGTTATCCCGCCTGCACAGATAAGTTGGTTGAAGTGTATTGGACTGCTTATCTCAATGCTATCGTTGTAGAAATATGAAACGCTTTGAAAGGTCTATTTGTATATCTAGTCCGTTGATTCTACCTACCTTACAAGACTTGCAATAGTATTGTGGAAGCACTACGGAAAATCACGATTGTTTTCTCCAATATCTATGGTATTCATGAATTCATGACGAGTTTCCTTTCACTAAGAAAACGTCAATAGATTCCTTTCATCGATTACAATTCTTCGATTCATTAGTAAATGTGATTTTCAAGATAAATTGATCACGCGGCTTCCAAGACAGCATTCCATTGATGAGACGTGAATTAATTACAAACACTAATTAATGCATTACAATGAATTTCTTTCACCAGATTAGTATGGAAATTATAAACGATGGCCGCTGATTATAGTCATTGAATGAATAAATCGAGCTAAGGATTCCGAAGTCGGTTTAATTACAATAATTTGCACATGTTTGATAATTGGCGGCTGCCGCTCGATTGAGAACTGTTTCGTCAATAATCGATTCGATAACGAGTTATTATGATTGTAATACCTGACCTTGTTTTGACACTTTGCAAAAAGACACTAGTTTAATTCAGGCTCAATCTGAGCTTTAAGGGTTGCGTCACATCCTGCCGTGTGTGAGTGTGCTGCTGATCGCATCGCCGATGCTGCCGCGTGCGGCAAATGACGGTTCTGAGCGAAAGAAACGGATAGGAGCATGGAAAAATACGATTCCGTGCTGGCAAATGAGGCCCTAATTGGAGCTCGTGCCGTGAGCTGGATATTTTGATAACTTTGCTCTATTTAGAGTTTCAGTTCTCGGCCTGGGATCTCATCTTAAATTCTGGTTTGTCTATCATTGATTTTGTTTATAGATAGATTTTATCTACGTACTTACGCGGATTGCGGAGTCCTAAGTTAATCGAACACCAAAAATCTATCCTATCGCAGCATCATAAAAACGTTGTAGAACCCTAATACCTGAAAACAGTAAAAAAACAGGTGACCATGTTTATCAAGTACGTAACTATCACGCGCTTTCGATCAGTATATTATAACTGTTTGTTTTGATAATTAACCGGTTTTATGCAAACTGTCCGTGTCGGCTTATCGTAGGTAATGAATGAAGGACCGGTGAATGAGTTGCTTGTCATTCAATGAGTTGGAAGTCTGCGGTAATCACTTGTTGATTGCATCGTAATAAAATCGAATGAAAATTCTGGGTAATAATTACACAGACTGTAAGATAAAGATAATTATATTTATTGCATAACTGTGTACATTAAGTTCTTATTAATAAACATAACATTTTTAGTTTCAACAGTCTAGCTAAGTCGGATATGCAATATTACTCGTATTTTAAGAAATTAGGTGCTTACATATATTTTTTTTTAATCAAAAAACGCATGCAGATTATAAAATACATTTACAATTTATTTTTAAACATGTAAAATTTCCATTTAAATGCTTAATTGCTGTCGGTAACTGATTGTACACACGAATAGCAGTAACATACTTTTATAATACATCATTTTTTGAATAACCGGTAAATTGATGTCATATTTATATTGTTTCGATTGTTTCTTAAACAAAAGACAAGCAAGCTATTATAATCTTGCACAATCATGCATTCTCCGGTGCTCTCCGGGCTGAGGCAGGAGAGCACCGTGCCAGTCCCAAGTGAACTTAAATTGGAGATACCGTTTCGTGACCATAAACCTACCTACCCCCTTTTCTCTTTGTACATTTTTCATGTTGACGAGTTTCATGGTCTTTTCACTCGACCTCCACCACGAAAACCCTTTCCGTCACAGGATGTTAGTTACTCTTTCACGTAAAACCTATGGAACGGATTTTGATGAAATTTGGCACACGGACAGTTTATAATCTGGGTTACCACATGGGATACCTTATATCAGTTATATCGCGATAGTACGACTGTGTGGAACAATATTATAGAACCTTTAATAATGGGTGTTACCGAAGCGTTTTTCTGCTAGAACTAAGTTGCTGTCTATCATAATTATATTATGATCTGCAATACTTAAATTAAACCAACTACAACGTCCACAATCTTGTTCTTTATGTTTTTGGTATTAATCAGTCATGTAGATTGTTGATCAACGGCCTAATAAAATATAAAAGACATATATTTATTTATTTGCTGTCATGCACATCACACATTTTACACTATTGCTGTCGGCTTATGTACATGAACCCTGTCAGGGAACTGCAAAGCACAATGTTGGTTTGCTGTTGAGTTTATGAACATTTAATTAACATAATAAATTGAGTCAAAACTTAACAAGACACTGAAAATGTTATCTGATAACTTTTTAGACCTATGTATCCTGCTTATGCGTATGCAGTTTCATTAAAATCGGTTCAGTCATTTCGAAAAAAAGGAGTTGAAAGTTTCTATGAAATCATCAAACTGATCATCCTGAAATTTTGCATATACGTGATCAGGTGTATAAAAACGGACATAGGGTACATTTCATCCCGAAAAAAAGTACTGTTCCCGACGAAAACAACAATAACGTTCTTACGATAATAGATGGCGCCACATGTCTCTCGAATCAGCATTGAATTATATTATTTCAAGCAGAGTGCAACACGAATTGATTTTCAAATTCTAGATTAATACGAGCGAAGCCGCGGGCTAAAGCTAGTTCTAAATAAATCCATTTAATCCCATGATTATGTCAGAACATATCAAGATCTATGCGTTGTCAAGATTACGTAAAAGCATGCCAGAAATATAATATTGTAAACAACGTTTGATTTCTGTGGTAAATATAGTTATCCCTTTGTGTTCAGGCAGATTCCTTTGTTAATCATTGTAGACGTGATTTGTGTTTATTGGAGCAAGGTTTCTTTATTTTTGATGTAACAAGGATCTTTTTATTGACTGTCGGACTGAAGTTTATAAGTAGGTACAAGCGCCAGCGTATCAAGTTGCTACAAACTGTAAAATTTTCTCATTCGATTTAGAACTTAACCATCAACATTTTGTGGTTTAAAATCATTTTGAGAAATTTGACGGTTTGTGGTAACTTGATGTGCTGGCGACTGTTCGTGGTCTGGCTAAGAAACACCCAGCATCCGAATTGGGTATCACACTTATATATCATCCCAATCCAATTTTGAAAGAAATTCATAATCTTTAGCCGAATTTGTGTAACAGGACAATGACCAAAGTTGGTACCAAAAAGTCTCGCGCCTCAAAACCAAAATATTATAGTAATTAGTTTCATATTTTTTACGGCATTACGCGTCGGGGATTTGATTTTTGAACTGGAAATATACTTTTCGAGTTTAAAAGTACGAATATTGTTTTACTCCCTTTATATGACGTTCCGTTTCAACTGAATATAAATGACGTTCCGTTTCAATTGAACAAACCCTTGTCTGTCGAGCGGACTCTAAAATTAATTACAATTAAGTAAGATCAGTACACCAAATCGATTTAGTTTGGTTTATTGCTATTTGCAACAAAATAGATTTTCTCAGCCTAAAGATTTTGATTTATCGATTACATCCCTAAATCCCGACTAGTTTATAGCACTTACTATACTCTATGGTTTATAGTTATCTTATCTGTGGCATCTGACATTTGTACTGTACTGACTGACTATTGGCAATGTAAAGGTCTAAAATAAAATCGAGTTTCAGTCAAGCATACTGTGGATGTTACTTTAACTCGTAATTCTTACTAATATTAGTGTATTACGCTGTTTTTAGAGCAATAATGTAATGTATGTGTGTTAAAATACGTCGTTGGTAGCGTCGAAAAAATAGACCTACTTTTGAGGTTAGTTTCGATTTCATAAAATAACTCTGAAACGCGGGTTTTTTTTTCAAAAATAATTTTTGTAGGAGTTAATACGATCAGTGTAGTCTATAAAAAACAAGGTTTGATTTTGATGCAGCATGGTACGGGATTCCATACTTCCATGAGCATTCTCTTTTGTCAGCAGACAACGTAAATAAGGCAAAATGTTGTCGGTTGGTCAAAATGCAAAGCATTACCGTTGTGACTGTGTTACGCAATTACGCTGATGGTGGCGTAACATTCTACAGCAAATTATCTTCATCCTCTATTTCATCAAATACTGTGTACTTCTTGCATCCTTCTGCATCAAAACTTTTCCTCCATCATGCTACCTGATGATATCTAAAATATACAAATTGATTTGATTACATTTCAATAAAATTTTAACACATTTCGACCCAACTCGACAGATCAAAACATTCTATCGACCCAGATGTTGTTTGACAGCCCAATAAGTTGCCAACATCAAACACGAAAAGAACTAATAACAGTAATGACTGCAGTTAACCTATTTTATTTTGTGTCGAATTTTCACGAAAATATTGTTCTAATCTAGTTTTTAAATCAGGGCTGCTCCATAATACTCTAAATAGGCAATCGACGCTGGTGTCCCATTCCTGATAGGGAGTGCCAGTGCCACTTACTGAAGAAATTTGGGAAACTGTCCTTTATTCGGGACGTTCACTTAAAGAAAAAATCAGGGACACTATCCCATACTTACACCCGTATCGATAAACAAGTCAAAGTGATTATTGAGTAAAAGTATTTTTTTAAGATACGATTTTTATTCTGTAGTTTATCAATTGCTTGAAGTTAGAACTCTAAAAAGTTCGAATTCTTAGCTTTGCTTTCTTTAAAGGTCCTTGTCTCGTTTAAATTCTTGTCTATTGCAAAAAAAAAATGTTTTCATAAGTAATTCTAATTACTTAAACTCAAGTAATTACTTTAACTTGACTATGGATACGGATGATAGGTCGTTCACTTGCTAAGTGACATATCTTGCTAAGTTACGGGTAGTTATGTAGTCGTACTAGATACTGGCTGTTGGCCGTGGCTTCGCTTGCGTTAATTTAGAATTTAACAATCAATTCGGGTTGTAAAAGATTATACAATCATGATTCGAAAGACGCGTGGCGCCATCTATTTTCATAAGAACGTTTTTGTTGTTTTTCTCGGGAACATAACTTTGTTTTCGGGATGAGGGGTACCCTATGTCCGTTTCTGTACACCTGACAACGTATAATGCAAAATTTCAGGGTAATTGGTTCAGTGTTTTAAGTTTGAAAAGGTTTCATCAAATAAGTCCGCACTGGTAAACCTTATTTATAATACTATTTGTTCCGTGCTCACACACAAACCGTGAAAACGGTTTTGTGAGGCTTAGTTCTTAAGTTAAGATTCTTGTAAACTTTCTTTTAATAAAACAAAATAAATAAATAAGAGTCATGTTATACGGGACTTGTATGACCGCTTGACATGTTTCCAAATTTATATTAATAGGATTTGATCCCGATTGTCTTTTGGCTTAAATGGAGTTGGAAAGGAAAATAAGTTCAACAATTTCTTTTCTCCGAACTGAGGTTGAGGTCGAAAGTTCAGTTCCCTCGTCTAATATGGGACATGGATTGATCACTTGCGTTTATATTGCTGGTTCAACTGGCCAATCGCAAAGCTTATTTCGTTTCAAGTCTGGTTCATCATCTACCTTTTCCCACATTGCTGTCGACTTCCAGTCTAAACCATATTTATTTATTTATTGCATTCGGGATAACAAACAGTCGTGCACATAAACAAAATAAAAAATTAGTCTTAACAAATAACCTACAACATTTTCCACAGATTACTATGATAAATAAATAATAAAAACAAACTGTTAACAACGTGTACTGTAACTAACTTAATGAAAAAGAATTTAAAAGTAAAAAAAAAAAAATGAAATTAAAAGAAAATTCAAAAAAATAAAATAATGCGTGATGTATCATACAGCGATGCAAGTGGTGTGAGTGGTGTATGTGATGCAGTGGAGCTGCATGTGTGATGTATGCAGCTGAATACCAGTATTTTACGTGGAGTGACAGCCTATGTGATCTCTTCAACCCAGCTACATTCAAGTCTGGTTATTTAAGCGAAAATACCCTTGAACTAATTAAGAATGAATTTATGATTTAATCAAATAATAAAATCAATCATTCAGGAAAATAGGTCAATGATATTGAACCGTTCAAAGATGCATTCACAGATTGCATTCAAAGCGGCCATCACTATAACTCACGATATAAGTGGGCTCATACATCTGAGCAACGACATTAAGTAACCCTTCATTCTATCCGAGTGGCAATTGACACAATTATCTAATCCCTGTCAGGAACCGTCTAGAAGCAAGTTAATTAACATTTTCACCTATATCTACTTAACTATGCATAATTAATTGAAGTTACATTTCGTGTCTGTCTGTGAGTGAGTTGTTATTCTTAAACTGCGCAACGGATTTTGATACGGTCTTCAACATCATTTAGAATGTATTCAGGAAGTTTTTTTGTGTCATACGACTATTTAATGTTTAACTTAGATATAATAAATATATAGGGTGGAATGACTTCGACGCACAAACGATTACCACGTATTCAGTACATCATTTCGAACACCACATTTGAAATTTGTTAGAGGAAAAAAAAACAGCTGTTCCATACATTTATATTATAAACTTTTTTTTTCATGTTTCTTCGTGTTTTGTCAAGTTATAAAAATTGTGTGTAGCTCGCGGCGGTGTGGAACGCTAGTTTGACTCTAAACCTTGCGTGATGATGCCAATACAGATGAATCTAATTTTAAAAGAATGGAGGACTGTTTTCCATTGTCTGTGGTGTAAAAACTTGTAATTGGTTGACAATGCATGTTAGATGCACTTAATTGTTATATAAACAACTGAAATTATGTTAGGAAAGTGTAGTTAAAGATGCAAAAAGGCTTGTAGATTGTGTTGGTGATGAAAAACTTGCAAATACTTTAAGTGCGGAGCTTTCTCTTGTTAAAGAATGAGAAAAATCGCAGAAATTTATCCATGCTTGTTTAAAATACAAAAAATCGTTCAGAATAAATAAAATACTGCCTCGTTGGTCTAGTGGTCGCAAGCGCTAATGCTGAGCATGAGGATATTGAGATTTTAATCAGGAATTTCTCAGTATCAGCCACGGAGTCTCGATTTGTGCCCGGTTGATGGCAATAGGCTCACGCCTATTACATAGGACTTGAAAACATAACTGGCGAAATCTGGGTGTAGTGTTAAATTCACCTCTGCCTAACCCGTCGGGGATTACAGGCGTGATGTTATGTTATGTAAATTATAAACCACCTTTACAATAAGCAAGCCTACAATATTCGCACTGCTGAGACTGGCCTCTCTGTGAGATGAAGTGGGCCATAATCCACCACTCGGTCCCAGTGCAGGTTGGTGAATGTTACATGTCTTCGAACTATTGTTTCTAGGACATGCTGGTGTCCTCTCGATCCTATACTGAAGAATATTTGAAAACCGTCTGACATCGTTTTTATTCTTCACTTTTGGACGTCCACCGCTGCATTTCCGTATTGTTACAACCAATAATTATTAACCCACACACCCCCATACAAAATCCTCAACAATGTCGTGTTTCTATATCATGCGCATACGCAACAACAATGGCGTCGCATTGTCATTCAGCGGTCTATAGACTTGACTGGTCGTTTCCGCGCCGGTTTTCCTCTAGACATAGCCT
This sequence comes from Eurois occulta, assembly GCA_950022335.1. NCBI lineage: Eukaryota > Metazoa > Arthropoda > Insecta > Lepidoptera > Noctuidae > Eurois > Eurois occulta. The sequence continues at coordinate 16,023,620 of OX465500.1, read as the reverse complement.
TGTGGCTAATAATAGCACAGCCTATATTTATACCTGCTTTCTGTCTTTGGAAAATGGCTTGTGGAAAATAAGTGTTCTGGCAAGTGGTCGAGGATAGGAAATGCATTGCCCTTTGTATTCCTTGCTTAGTTTAAAAGCCTTTAAAGTTAAATTAAAAAAAAAAACTACTACGGTACCTAAGTACGTAAAAAATATCCTAAACCTACTGTAATTTGACAAGACATAGATCTTATGTTTAATCATTCCGTTCATCTGCCCTTATCCCAATTTATTTGGGGTCGGCGCAGCATGTCTGCTTCTTCCATATGTCTCTATTACTCGTCATCTCACAAGTCCATGCTTGTTTCTTTGGTCTTGCTCTTCTAATTCTTATGTTTGTTGTGTGAAATGTACCTGCATATTATGGATAGATGCATAGACCTGAATGAGACGCACATACCTGAATGAGACGCACATACCAAGGAGGCTTGGCACAAAAGGCTATCATTGTTGATGATAATAGAAGCATTGTCCTTTCTTTAATGCTTACCGTATATACCGGTAACGATAGAAAAAAAATCTGTTCAAGTATAAAAGCAGATCCATCCAGATCTACACAGTACACGTGACAAAACAATAACTTCGACGCAACCTTGAATAAGTGATATAACATGGCGTAAAAACAAAAAAAAAAACAATAAACATCATCAACAGGGAACACTGCTTGCAATCAATACCAAGACAAAGGTCTACGTAATGGAATCTCATACAAGATATTCTATTTTGATTAAGTTTATCATCTACGGCCATTCTAAAACAAACTTGCACTTTTGGAGTATTGGCTTCATACAAATATTTCAATGTAAATGTCATCACTCCCAAAGAGAATATTGATAGCTTAATACACGAACGATATTAGCTGATCGTTCTATAACCGCTAGGCACGGAACTGTATCGCACGTGCCGAGGGCAAAGCCCCTGCAGCAACGGTGCATATGCAAGAAAGAGAAGACGATATGACCAGAAACGAAAGTGAGAAAGAGAGGGCTGGTGTTGTTGAGACGTTATCTGGAGTACACCTGTTCTGCAAACAGTTTCTTGAGATTGATGATGGTGTAAGATTCTTTGATGTTAGAGATTAGAAATGTGGTGTTAGGTCAATACCTAACAGCGTGTTTTGAAGGCCACTACAAAGTCAATACTTTGTAGTGTCGCTTAAAACTGAAGAGTTTGAATATGAAAGATGTGATAAACTAGAGTATAGAGACATAAATACTAATAACTTTATTTATGGAATACTTAAGTCGCCATCTTTAATAAATGCGCCGACCGGTTAGCAATCAAGAGCTTCCGCTAGCATAATTCCGACTCACGTGGTCGGAAACCATTATAATATTGCAATACCATTACCTTTAATATTGCAATGAAATACTCACTATCGACAAACCTTACCGCGCAGGATTCCTGACTCTAAAAGGGAAAACATCTGACACACACACATGATCAATGCCTCACAGTATTAATAAATAACCAATAGTAAGCTGCCAATCGTAACTTTGGTTTACATGCGTACGCGCAATACAAACAGCGATTCGTAGTGATGCTGCCATCGGTGTCACCCTGAGTCATAGTAAACACCACTGTCCTTAATGCTTACTTCATTTCGATTCGAGGCATTAAAACGTTAGTATGTCTGTGATTTGTAGTAAAATCCGCGAATTAACGAAACAGTTTTGATGGTGTTCTGGTGAAAGTGCCAAATGTGCATGAATTTTAGTGAGTTCTGTGTTCATTGACCATCTTTATCCAGTGTCTAATATAGTTTCGTATATTAAAGATCAATATGTTTGTGTATTCAGTGTCAATGAAAACATCGACAGTTCGATTTCATTCCTGTTTTGACGAAAGTGCAAAGTGCATTTGAATTTGTGTTCTGTTACTTCAAGTGTGAGTTCCTACAAAGTTATCCGAATTGTTTCTTCTGAAAACAATCATCGGTTTTAGCACACGGATGCAGGCGTGAGTCAATTTGATGTTTTAGTTGGTGTTACTAAAATAAATATTGGAACAGTTAGTCATACGGTACTAATACGCTTATCGCCGGTAGTTCTAATGTGTGTAGTTTTGCTATAATTGTGTTAAGTATTTAATTAGAAAACATGTGCATGATAGGATTTACGCTTGCTTGTTTGCAAAATATATTCGCAATGTTCTGGGGAAACTTGCAGCTATATTGTTTATTGTATGTTGACTTTGAATTGTTACCTTGATCACAGTCATTCATCATTGCTTTTACTAAAATCTCTCCTGCTTTGTGCATCATACAGTTCGTCAATAGTGCAAAGCTTGAAAGACCATCAATTTCCCTGTAATGCACTTTACACTGTTCAAATTCAACTGATTGCTTTTCTACACCTGGTCATATTACATACTCTCAACATCTCTACAATGTAGCATTCCACGACTGATTACATTGTTACCTTGAGCATTTCCAATATCATTGGAAAACCTATTTTTTGCTCGAAATAGTCCAAGATTACTTTGTAAATTCCTCACTACATTGAAGAACGCAATACGTTTCATCATTATTTATATGTAACACCTTTCCTCAATCGCTTGGCGCGTGGCACCGTTGTGTTTAGTGAATTCCTATGGCATTACTGTAGTGTTGGGTTTTCCTAATAGGTAACTGTGATTGTTTTTGTTTAAAACTCTTAAATAAACTCATGCGTTTTCTCATAACATTAGGCAGAAACCACAGAAGACCATCTGCTACATTCCTTACACACTTCTTTTACACTTGACCTTTTTTCTCTAAAATATCTGGCAATTTCTGTTTTTGTTATTTGTTGTAATCAGATTTTAAAGGTGATATTCTCCCTGATATTCTATCCTGTCCTCAGTGTTTCAACATAGGTATTTGCGGCTGACATTACCCAATATGGAAAATGTCGCAAGAAATTATAATTGAAGGCTAGTAGCCACCTCTTCTTTTCCTATATGTGACGGCTCTGGTTTTCCTTTGTACCTTTTAATGGCATTCTTGGATTTAACTACTGCCTTCTAAAATCATATTAGAAACATTTTAAAGAATTGTACCACATATCAAAATATCATCAGCTGCCTACTTTTTTCTACCCTTGTTGGAATTTACATCTTGTCTAACCAGATGCAGCTGAATATCAGGACTTTACATGGTGCGACTGCCTGTCTAACCTCTACAATCCAGCTACATCCTACCACAGGTAATACTGGAAGTCGAACTTTGGAGCTTGTAACGACTGGATCTTTATCCACAAACGACGGCCACATACTCAAAACAATCTTTCTCAATAGTTGATACATAATCCTTAGTACATTGAAGATCATGTATCTTCTTATGTGAATTAGACGCGTCCAGTCTAAACATATGAGCTAACCAGTGTTTATGTCTGACCGTACCGTACGCACTCTCGCGCTCGCGCTTGGGAAAATTATAGCATCTGTACGCGTGTGTGTGTGTATTCTTTATTGTGTGGATACTTGAATGTAGGTCTATAGGTAAACGTGAATCAATTGGATTGCCATTTGTCACTAGTATTGTTATTCTTATGTGTGGATCATGTGATTAATCGGGTATTGGTCATACTTAATACTTTGTATTGTTAAAGTCATGTGATTGTTGAACAGTGTTACTTTTAGCATGTAATACAACAATGATGGCGTCGATCTTGCTCTCTTTGTTTTCAAATTGCACGGATTTATATTAATGTTCATTTAGAAGTGTAAGAAACAGGATGAAATCTTCCTCATTCTGCCTAGATCGCGAAGGTAGGATCTTTTGACCAGACGGGTGTTGTGTCTGGTGGGATACTGCCCGAGAGTAAAGTTGCTGTCAGCTTTCTGTAAATATGTTAATCGCGCGGATAGCTCTGGTTTTACGTTGAAGGATACGCTATTGTATTTAATAAGGGGGCGTAGATGTCTCCACGACCATAGGGACAGAGAAGCTTGTCTTCTTCTTCCATTCATCTCTGTCAGCTCATCTCAGTAGTCACGCCCTTTCAACCTACAACATCTTTTTAAAATTCTAGCCAGTTTTTCACTTAATATATTCCAAAGAAACCGTATTAAATATAAAACAACTAAATGTAATACAGTAAAGTAAACATTCTCCAGCAAATCCCAACTAATGCGTTGTTCAACAGACAAACAACCGCTAAGAACTATAATTATTACGCCACCATTTTAAATCTAGTTCATCCTCACATACATACGAGTATGTATCTATGTTGTAAATCTACAATGTGCTGCTAATAGTATCGAATGGCTGGAGGGTTAAACGGTGACTGCCAGATAGACTCGTGGGAACTGTTACTGGAGGCTCAATTCTGTGTTAGTGTGTGTGTTGTGTGTTAGATAGTTATTATGGGAAATTAATAGAATAGTTAGGTACGTTACTAAGTATCTATAGTGTGTGATGTGTGTTGAATATTTTATGATACAGTAAGCATAGATTTCTGCTGGATTGTACCTAGTACCTAGCCAGGTGTAATCCAGTAGCATTACAGATCTTACAGTATCTTATGGTCATTGACACCTCACCACACGAGTTAGTGAGCTGGATGTTATTGAGTGTTCTACACTAATGACAACCAGCTCACAGGCAGGGATTGTGATCGTGCAAAACGGGATCCCTCTCCATTTATTGCTTAATACTTACTACAACTTAAGCTGTGAGGTCATTTATTCACGTACCAGCAGCTGCTGTTACGGGTTTTAATTTTTTTTTTCACGGAACTCTAATTTTGTGAGCAGCCTAAGTTACTCCGTATAACATCAGCTACCTACCAAAAGTGGTCCTGCCGTTTCGGAGATTAGCCGGGCCGCGTATACTTTCATAGGTATTCTGTAAAAAGCTATTATTTCGAAATTACAATATATACACTTCAATTTTATAGAATAGAATAGTCATTTATTTGCTCAGAATGGTGTAGGTGTGGTGGTGGTATTATTTATTTGTATAGTTTTACATGTCTACTACACTGAAACATACATTACTCGTCTCATAAAGCCGTTAGAAAATATAAACGATGGTCCTTATCTAAACCATTCAAAAAATGGTGTACCTACATAAGTCAGTTACTGCACCAGCACCACTTTAACAGCAGGTTTTGATTTCACAGTAACTTGACGCTTGAGAGCCAGTTAACGCCTGACCGTTGGGTCACTGTCGCTCCAATAAAGTGTTAATTAAACTCATTAGTAGCCGGAAACGTCCACTATTATCTTCCTTTTATCTAACGAACTGTAATTTTTACGTGTACCGGCTTATTTTGTACGAGTACATACCTCGATACTTTTTGATTGGTGACATATGCTACCACCTCTGTTTCTGCCGCTATGTTGAATTGCGGTGTTCGAAAGATGTCGATTCTTGTAAAATGTTTACGCATATTAGGCTGTTCGGTGACACACACCCCCTTTTCGTGCAGGAGCGTGTGCAGTTTGCAGGTGTTCTTAGGGTGGAAGTTGCGGCTACCAATTTTTGTTAAGCATTGCTTGAAGTCTTTGGTAAAACTCGCAATTTCTCCTGATTTTGTCCTATTTCTTTAATAGTTTTTTCAGTAGGTACCTCCATTATACCTATTATCCTTCACATAGTCCATCCAGCGTTTCTTTGGTTGAGTCATATAGACTCAAACTACGGCACCGAAGTTGTCGAACCTAGAGAAATGAAAGATGAGATGGAAGCTTTTGACGGACACCTAAGTGCAAAGGCCTTATAGTGCAATCAATTAGCCAAGCGAGACGGCTGAAACTACGCAACCGTATGACGCAATGATCTGAAAAACGGCTGATACATTTATTACTTGCACTGAAAACATTATACTTGATGATGGTCGATGAGCGTAATCCTTTGTTACGATTGGCGCTGTAAGTGTAACGAACCATGCAGAATTTATTAATTGATTGATTTACGAATATCAGCTACTAATAAAAACTCATTAATACAAACAGCCAAACCCGGAACAACTACCTGTAGATCATACAAAATATTATATTTGTTAAAATAAAAACTTGTACTTTTTTTTAAACTTGTAGCTAAAATGTTGTAGCTTTGACCCCCAATATCTCCGTAACTAGATAGTCCCAGGTATAAACTAGAAGAACAAAATCATCGTAATGACTGGGAGAACAAGTGGCTTTCGGCTTCGTTAAGGCGAGGTGGGCGCACATTTGAGTTTTTTAAAAATTTAAAAAAAATATATGTCATAGTTAAGGATCTTATCTAGTCACAGTCGCATTCAATTGCAAGATCTGATGAACTTCACTCGATAGAAAAAAATCGCAAAGTTACCTCTTTTTGTAACTTTTTTTCAATATTATGACTAAATTACGGATGTTTTACATTTAATTTTTATACTAAATTAAAGAAACTAATTAGTTCTAGACAAAGTGGCAGAGTTTGACTTGATAACATTATTTTCTTAATTACTATGTTTTAAAATGAATTAAAAGCGTTCGCGGCGGCTCGGACTGGCCCGATTAGTCGCGCGCTGGCGCTTACCGACGACGGACCTGTGTCAGTTTTTTCCGCGACAATTTCTCGTACCATACCGTCTGTTTTTGACCAAGTTTATTATAATTGTTGCAAGTTATAATGGGCAATAAACAACGCAAGCGAAAAAAGTCGTGTAAAGCAATAAAAGTAACAAATAAAAAGAAGGCACTCCAAACACAGACAGTACAAATATATACAGTATTGTGACTCGGCCCTGTCTTTGAAATAATTACCTACAGCCGGGTGGTACGTACGCGATAGGGCTGCGCCGGGCCTATAGTAAATATTTTAATTTCATCTACTTAGTTGAGTTTCTTTCTAGTTTTGTGATTGTTAATATAATATTTTTATTAAAAAAAAATGAAATTTGCTTGAATGAAATAGGAAGGTTCAATAAAAATACACTTATTGCAATTTACACAAAAACACATAAACAAATCAAAATTTTATCTTTACAGTTCTCGAACCTACTAATAGCGAACTGGCATTATGATTATTTTATATTCTTATATTTTATAGACAATTATTTCATTTATTAACAAAGCTCTAATTTATCGCTACTAGATAGTAACACATTTTGATCATAGAAAAAATATTTCATAAAAGTCAAGTAATATTACTTATCCAACTGCATATTTCTATGCTGTGTCGCTAGGCAAGGTCACGCGAGTTCACGAACGCGCTGTGTCCACGAGAAGTATTTTGCGCGCAGCCTACAGCGCTAAATGCCTACTTTTGCAGGAATACCTCGCCTTAAGGGTATTTTTTGCATCCATTATAGTACCTTCTTGTAGCTCAAGCATATATTGTTATCCCGACACCTGCTTAGATTAGAAGGCGATGCTACCAAAGAGAAGATCACTATTCTTATACAGGGTTATTTGTAAAACACCAGAAACCTCTTAAGAGGTCATTGTACTCATCACTATGAACAACTTTTACTATGGGACCAAACATTGCAATAAATGTAGTATAATAATTATAATTTTTATGTGACACAATTTTATTACTGATTTCGTGACATCAAATGTTTTTTTTTATTATTTTGGTTTTTATCTTATTTTTTTAAATAATTTAATATTTTTAATCTGTGTTAACACCTAGTTTTATGTGCATGCTGTGGTCTCCTGTAATTGAAGGAACACACTTAAAAGAACCTTTTTACAACTGTGACTTATATTGTATCTGTGTATCTTTTGTTGGAGATCCAAATAGATAAATAAATAAACATGAAATCGCGAAAAAAAAATCTGCTGTTCCCTACATTTATGATTGATTAACTCGTCAAAATGTAGGTTTCTGGTGTTTTACAAATAACCCTTTATATTCATAACATGACATAGTGACATAATAAGTTACGATTTTTGTACGCTCGGATAGATGTGCGGTTAGACGATGATATCTTTGATACGTCAAACACATTACATACGAAATAAGATACAGTAATGACGTGAGTTCGGTTGTATTACGTGTCTGAACATCGTCATAAACTCTTCATAGACTATCTAGGCGAAGAAGACACCAAACAAAAACAAGCACGATAATAGAGCATATAATAAAACGAAGGGCAGTAGGTAATAGTTAAGTTAGAGCATTAATAAGGGGTCAATAGTAAAGCATGTGGTTTTTTTATGTTTTGGCAAATTTACTCGAGATCATTCATACAGGTCGCCTTGAAGGATCAGCCCGTTTCAATTTCAAAACGAGAATAGGCATCTAAGGGTCAACTCACACCGAAAGAGCGGCGAAGGGCAGCGAAGCGGAGCGCAGTTTCAGTTTCATATGAATTTTAACTTTATTATCATTACCATAATACTTATTATCGCATGAGAAACTCGAACGAGTCGCGCGGATGCCCGCGGCGCCGCAGGAATTCCGGGGAATTCCATAAACGGAGCCGTGCGACTGACTGACAGTATTATGGTAATGATAATAAAGTTAAAATTCATATGAAACTGAAACTGCGCTCCGCTTCGCTGCCCTTCGCCGCTCTTTCGGTGTGAGTTGACCCTAATAGCATTGCGTTGATACAGAAGCCATAAACATTAATGATTGAATATCAAAAAGTAATTATTTAAGATCGTCTTCAACCTAGCCTCACTGTTTTGATTACAAGTTCATCTACACAATAGTCGTATTTAATACACAAACCATGTTATTCTTCTACCACTTAAGTGCTCATCATCTTCAAGATAAACATACTCTGCGAACTACATTTAGCCACATGTCCATCGCTCATCTTTAAGATTGACTTTAGACCGTTGCAATAAAGGAGGTTTTCGTAGCTTAGGGTTTACCCTACCTGTCGTCAATTTGTCATTGACAGTGGCTTTATTCCGTAGTAATAACGGAGGTTTTTGTACTTCAAGTGTCTGGTTGACCTTACCTGTTGGCTCCATGCTATGTTAATTTGAGCTGACATTTGCAGTCCCTCGAGCCTGTCTCGTATATGGCGATGGAATCCGGTACTGGTTGCGAGCCCAAAAGTTTTGTACCGGTGTTTATTGAACTTTGGTTTATCGGTGTGAGGTGTAGCTAAGTTGGCAGTAGTGTTTGTACGTTTAGGGATATCTTGAGGGTTCCGTTGGAGTCACGACTTCAAAAATAATGGGGCTGAGAGCTGACATAGCGAGAAATTGCAATGCTGAATATTTGGCACATACATAGCAATTGCGAGATCTGCTTCGTGCTTCTTTTCACTAAAACTAAGAGACACCTTATTCAGAACACGCTTGTTCAATTTTCAACGCTTGCTTCAGCACCGAAAGTTGTCATTCGTTTCCAGTTTTTCTTTTAAACTGTTGCGGTAAAAGTCTTGATCTAGCAGTTTCTTGATAATTAATTACCTCTTATTTGAGTTTTCATTATATAATATTAATTGACAAGTTTTCGTTCGATCTACAGTTTACCTACTTATCAAAAAGAGTCTCTTCATCGTTACTAATGTTAGTTGAAAACAAAACAAAACAACAACGATCAAACATAAATCACCGCTGAATAATGTCCGTGTGAAACGGACCGTAAAATAATCTCAATTTGAATGCATAATATTCGCGTAAACATCAAAATCATTAGTGCGAAGTTTAACTTATCTGTCGACGAAGTTTACGACACGAATTTCATGTATATTTCGCATTTGTAATGGGTTGTTCTCACCACATGGAAAGATTTTCTCAAATAAATTATCATACCGAACAGTACTTAAATTTCTTCACCGCCAAACAATTGCTCGGTCCGCTCTAGTTATTGGTGAAAACGGACTTTAGGGTTGCGCCACATCTATCGCATTTACCATGCTACTATGCTTTTATGTCGCTCAGAACCGTCAGAACCGAACACCCATCACCGAACCGTCATTTGCTAGAACGAGAAAAAGAGCGTGCTGCCGAGCGCATCGTCGGTGCTGTCTCGTGCGATAGCACTCCCGCTCTGCTTCTCGCTGTGGCGCAACCCTTAGTCTAACCATACTTATTGATGCGGAATCGAATAGTCAGACGCATCGTCGCAGTCCGGACCTAAACGAGACGAATTAAGGCGTAATGCGGTCGTATCGGTTTTGGCTTTTACGGCGTAGACACAAAACTCTTTGGACCGGCCGAGATCCATGAATAATTCACAACTTTGTTTGGTCTTTCAAGTGTTAAAAGTCTACAATACAAACATACTTTGTACTTGACACCTCACAAACTAAGAAGCCTTGTTTGAAGCTTCCATATATATTCAAGTCTTTGTTAGGTGCGAGGATATTCCCAACGAATATGGATACTTGTGGTTTGTGTTTAATTTTAAATTTTGCCTCTGCGTGTTTGGCATCACTTGAGAGTTAAAACGACCATTAAAATCGGTGTTCTAGAATCCCTATTACAGATTTCAAGGTCTGGTAATATTTGCCATTACAGTGGTCATTGTTTGCCTTACTCAAATCTAGATTTAAATCATGTCTGAATATCGCTCTAGAGTTCAACCTTAGTCTGTTAACTGTTTCTATCTTAAGTGCAGGTCGTTGAAGATCGTGCCATGTTCCATTAGTAAAATCTTGATAGACGTACACAAATTGCTATCATCCGGTGTCTCGTTCAAACGCAGAAACCCACTAGCTTTAATCATATCTTGTCAAAACATCCTCTGGTGCTTCGTTTACACTTTGATTAATGCAAGTCGTTAGTAAGTACATTGCGTGTAAACAGGGCAAGTGTATTTTGGTGCTTTTATGACGATCAATGGACTTCTGCTTTGTATTCTTAGCTTTTCCTGTGAGACCGACTTTCAGTTAATTCTGAAATAGTTAAAACAGCTTTCACTCGAACCATTGTTTATCACTAACCTCAGTAACTCGGTTATTATCAGCAAGTTATTGAGCCTTTTCTGGGAGGATATCGGTATCCAGTTGGGATAGTGTAGTTATGATCTTTGAATTTGTCGGCCTGGATGTTGAGGACTGGACATGGAGCCTTTGCTAACATTATTCTTATGTATAGTTCAGCATGGTTCTGTAAGGAAGCCACCGTGGGTGTACATTAGTGAAATTGTCTATGTAAAAACAAGATGGCGTCGTTAGTCCCGACAGCACTATAAAATTGTTATGAGTGTTTCTGTCTACCAAAATAATTGAGATCTCGTTCTCTACCGTTTCATTGAGGCGATCCTCTTGACGCCGGGGTCGACAACCGACGTGGGAACGCCCTGACGCCGTACATTATTAGGTTTCACACAGACACGGGAGGTTACTACCTCGTCTAGACGCGGTGCGGTGGCAGTCGTGTCATCCTAGATTAGTTTTTATATGTCTGGCGCACCCTGTTTTTATAACCCCGCCAGTAAAATTATGGACTGGCCTGTATTTGGACGTGACGTAAAGATATTTTTACTGCTACGTATTTAAACTCAAGCTATTTCCCATGGAGGTAAGCAGAAACTGCAGAACGCATGGTTAGTTTAACCGTAACGACTGTCAAACATCAATAAAAGATATCCGAGACTAACTCTTAAACGTGGTTCAAAAGCACGGAAGGGTCTTGGTATGTTATCAATGGTCACCTATTCACGGACTGACCCGTAGCATAGTCTTAACCTGCATCGACCCGTGTGGCTATTATGACTTACATGCTAAGCCACTGTCTCTTCTTTATGAGTATTAGCACTCCTTGGAATAAGACTTTATGCGAGTTTCCCGTGGAAGTGTATCTCGGAATGCAGTGCGTTCATCCACACTGTTACGAGGGTTAATGAATGTAGTGTCGAAACAATTGCTGTCATTGACGCGATCCCCTTTAATCCCGGGTCGTTAACCCCTGTGGGAAAGATCAGACGCTACATATTAGGCTTCACGCAGATATGAGCTCGCGTGGGTGTATGATGGTAAATGGCTTTGGCTTGTCACAGCACGTTAGCCCTTTTTATCGCCCACTGGATTTTCAACTCTCTGAGAATCCAACAGTCTCAACACGTCAAAAAGCGCACTGTTGAGTTTAAAACCTTCGTTGCTAAACAAATCTTCACGTTAAAAACCAAGTGCGAGTCGTTCTCACACCCACACAGGGTTCCGTAGCATGGCACCAAGTAATATAATAAAAACAGTTTGAAGGCTTATACAATACAACGTATAAATGAGCCATTCAACAGCAAAACTAAATTTGTTTTTCATAGTATGCTAATGAAAAACAAAGTTAGTGCTGCAGTTTGATGAAAAAGTCCCAGCTCAGACGGCTCAGATCTCAAGTGCGTTTGCGGTGTCTCCATCCATCATGCCATCTTGCGCCGAATGTCTTGACACCAGCGACCTGTGTGTGCTTGATGACCTTATGACTGCATCAGTGAGCGGAGCTCACGTGCTGCCGAGTTCACTGACGGTCGACCAATTTTCAACCTTATTAATAATAATAATAATCATTTAATTCAGAGTAATTAGTCCATTATATCCATATTTGTTAGTAGAAATTGCGAGCTGACAAACTAGTGTTAGTAATAATAAATTAATTAATTGACATCACATTGACATAAACATCGACAAAGTGGCAGGTCCGGGTGGACTTCCCGCTGGTGGTGGCAACTCACTATACGCCTGCATGCAGCCGTATCCAGCGCGCCAGCATCGGAGAGTCCCACCAGTCCGCCAGCGCGCGCAGGATGGTGTTGGGACTGTCGCGCGTGCGGCGCATGATAGATGCGCACCGTTTGCGCAAGATGGCTGCAAAGCCGTCTGTGGCAGCCGTCGCGAACATCGCGGAGGCGCTGCAGTGGCGCGGCAGCCCCATCAGCACCCGGAACGCGTTATTGTATTGAACAAAGGACAATGGGCAAATTTGTATGGAAGGTGGTCCATATGACCAATACGCGTAGTGGGTGTCTTTTTAGGTTGGTTTCGTCATAAAATCCATGAAAAGATTTGATTTTTTATTTTAATGAACCGGGTACTAGTACAGTCAAGTTCATAAGACTTAAGTATTATCAAGGGAATTAATTAAATTCTTTTTATGGTATGCCTATATATTCTACGTATTTATGTACCTATGTATGTGAGGAGCTCGTGGCTAAATAATAACAGCTGCACGGGTCGATCTTTAAGGTTAAGCAACGCTTGCCAAGGTGGTCTGTGGATGGGTGACCATCTAAACATACCGAGTTTCCTCCGTGCCTCGGACAGCACGTTAAGTCGTTGGTCCTGGCTGTCATTTGTAGTACTTTGGCAGTCGTTACCGGATTGTCAGAAGCCAGTAAATCTGGCTCCAGTCTTGCCAAGAAGTACTGTGTTACCCAGTTAGTGGATTGTGGAGGTCTGGTAGACAGCCGCTCCACGGTATTCAGCTGAATCCGGTTTGACTGGAAGCCGACCCCAATATAGTTGGGAAAAGGCTAGGCAGATGATGTATGTGAGCATGTTTACATACGTGCGTTTTAATCAAGACTAGACATATTGATACAGTCAAAGACATTAATATGTAACGACATACAAATGTATTTTATTGTTTATGGAATGTTCCATCTAACTAGGTGTTTACATGTTAACACTTCTGACTGTAGGTACACGCCGGCAATGGAATTCGAACGTATACACTATGGATGCGTGGCCAAACACATAACTGCTCGGCAACAACCAACTCCAACCCCAAATAATAATAAAAACAGTAAAAAGTGTTACAAAGGCATATATTTAGAAAACACAGTTTGCAATTATTTGTTAGGTGTAGAACCAAATGTTTTTATTTTATTCATAATCAATAATTATTTACGTCTTTTCTTTTTATAACTTCGTATTTCTATATTTTCGTAGAAAAACACAAAAATCTATCGAAAAATAATGAAAACTTTTCGACGTGAGTGTACATGTTACCCGGTTACTTGGATTTTCTTAAATATTTTATTACTTACATATGGGCTCTTTCATCTTTCATCTTTCTCATCTTTTTATAACTTCGTATTTCTATATTTTCGTAGAAAAACACAAAAATCTATCGAAAAATAATGAAAACTTTTCGACCTGAGTGTACATGTTACCCGGTTACTTGGATTTTTTTAAATATTTTTTTACTTACATATGGGCTATGACCTATCATAAAAAAAATATTTCTTGAGTATTGGTTACTTGGACCAATTTGTCCCATTGTCCTTTTAAATTAAATTTTATTACTTAAGGCATGGGGCATAAGGGGAAAAAGTGGCAGACCGTCAGTGACCTCTATAATATCTGAATTTTGGGCCACTAAGGGGCTGTCTCCAGAAGAGAGAGAATCGCGACGATATTATCGTCCGTGCCACGTATTTCTATACACTCTCTTAGAGGCCGTCTCACGAGCGAGAGAATCGCGGCGATATTATCCCACACAAATACGTAATATCGCCGCGATTCTCTCGCTCGTGGAGACAGCCCCTAAGATTATGGCTCAGTCCAATATCAAGGCAGGAGACAAAAAAATACCCTTTCCTCCAATACAACATTCTATCTCCTCTCTTTGTTTCAAGGAACAATCAGGGCCGATTGTTTCTCCACAAATTATCCGGAATTCGACACCAGTAGTCCACCGTTTAGCTCACGGTCATTACCAATTGTCCCAATCAATTCAGTAATTTAAGGATTTAGTCACAGACCACTCAATCGTTGGCATCCGGTCTACGAGACTGTTTGAGAGTTTTTTTTTAATGTACTGTCTACACTGATTTGATTGATTTTTTTTTTTAAGTTTTCTTTGACTGTGATTGCTTCCTGTTGACGTGTCATTGTTGTTTTTTTGTAGTGTTTGGTGAGGTTCGATAGAGATTTTGTTTTAGTTGTGGTGCTTTGACACGCTATGGTGTTTTAAATTCTGCATGGTTAAAGAAAGAATGCGTTCCTGAACTTCTGTAGTTGTTCGGAGAAACTCTACGTACAATTTTTTTTTTTGCAAAAAAAATAAGACTTACCTTTTTGCCACCAACTTCCAAAAGCAAAGTTATAATAACCACATGATGAAGAGTTACAATGATGACAGCATCATCTATAAATAAGACATGGGGAATTATGGCTATTATTATATCAATTCCTTTCATTGTTTCGGCCTGTTAATTTATTTCATTGGAAGATTACAAGCTATCGTTATATGATCATTCTTCAAGTATTACCATACCCGTCCTCCCCGGTTTTTCAATAAAGAGTGGTGAAATGATTCAACGTACTGACTGTAAATGAAGTGATATTTAGTACCTCCTCCAATACGACCTATCGAGCCAATTTTCACTTTCTGGAAGTTATAAACACATTTTTACCATCATCATCTGCCTAGCCTTTTCCACACTATGTTGGGGCCAGTTTCCAGTCAAACCGGTTGCAGCTGAATGCCAGTATTTAACATGGAGCGACGGCCTATCTGACCACCACAACTATAACTTACGAAATACTAAATTATCATTACGAAATTCTCCAAACATTTCATCTCATTCATGAAACAATTTTCTCGGTAATCGAACGGATCAACAAATCTTTCTTTCTAAGAAATGTCGTTATAAAGACGTCTCTATTAACGTAGTAGCAGATAAACAAAAACGTTTAATGACTGCTATCGATATGGTTATTTGGTCTTCAAAGACGGGAGCCGTCCGGGATAGCATGGATGTTAACATGGGTGCTGGTACCGGTTTTGGCTCCTACTACGATTTTGGTTCTCGATGTGAGATGCAAGTGAGAACTGCTAAACAAACTACATAAAATCATATTCAGCCAATAACGTTCCCACTACTGGAACACAGGCTCCCTCGGTGAGATGGAGTGCGCCGTAACCGTAAGCCCGTAATGCACAACGCGCGCCCTGTGCGGTTTGGTTAACTACAATCCTAAATGCAGTACCTGGTCAGCAACTGTTTAGTAGCCCCTAGTGCTATCTAGTATCAATTAAGACTTATAAGTAGAAGTTAGGGATCAGTAGACCTAATGGCTCTTAATAATTGACTCTCTCTTTTCCATTCTTCAACCTTTGGCCACCCAATGATCTCTTCCCAATGTCTCCACTTTTGGCGGATCATTGATTGCAAATGATTCAATGAGTTACACAATTCTTCTCATAGAAAAACAATGGAAAAAGTAATAAAAACTGCTATTTTAAAGTTCAGTTTATTTAAACTAAGCCGCAATTTAGACCAAAGGAGTTGTTCTACAAAAATAGTTTTCTGGACACAATACGCGAATAACGAACGAGAACCGGTAGTACCACCAACAATTTAGAGAGCGTTCATTAATTGTGAGCGATTAAAGTTTATTAACGTGCCCTAATTGGCTCGTTGTCGCAACTGAGGTAATTGTTGGCCCCACAAATGTGTACCTACAATATTACAGAGGAATTGTAGGGAAACTCTTCGGATGTAGCTGATACAGATCGGCTTTCTGCTTCCTTTGTACATTAAAGTTTTATTGCATCCTGTAGGACTGGTAGAACAGCATAACGACCAGTAATAGGAAGCCCTTTTACACTATTAAAAAAAACTTAATATACAATGCGATCAAAATAGAAGTAGAGATGGTCTTCACCTCCTTAGTCTTAGTTCGTCCTTATGATATAAGCTAGACCTTGCCGGTCTTATTACAAAAAGCGGTTTAACTAATAAACCTGGTTTAAACTTCTTTAAACCACGGTCTAAACAAAAGTGGTATTACAAATCGTGGTTTAGCGATAAACCATAGACTAAACCATGGTCTAACGCTAAACCTCGGCGACCCCTAGTTTAACGATGGTCTAAATCACTAAATCGGATCTTTCAACCTTTTCAAAGTTTATTTTTTAGGTTCTACTATCAATTTTTTTCATTGTTTTAACTTGAAAATGGAAAATAGCTTGAAATCAATAAATTAAAGACGGATTTCAAGTTCATCTAAGTAACTTATGTTTACTTACTTTTTCCTTGACATTCCAATTCTCAGATCGCTTTTTTTTGGTCCATCACATTAAATTATTAAAATTAACAAAGAAGGCAAACAAAGAGGCAATTGTTCTAATATAGACTTAAAATTTCATAGCTAAATTAACTCTGTTCAACTTGTGATGGTTTTGTTTAATGTTATGGTTTCATATAACGCGCGAGAATGTTACGTTTCGTTATACGTATTTAGATGTATTTTAGAAATTAATACGGCATTAAGTAATGTGCCTAAACAAAACTGCAATCGACGAAATAACTAAATAATGTTTATATCCATGCAAAATAACCAGGTCTCAATATTTTTGACACTCATAAACATCATCTAATCATTAGCGTATTATCAAAACGTTTTCTTTTCTGGGCATACGGAACGTTGTAATAGAATGATGTCATGGTGAACGAATGATATTTGTATTAATCTGTGGTTGATATTTAAACAGTGGTTTAAATGACGGTACTAAGAAGTCCACGGTTTATTTAGGTTTTGTAATACGAACAAATTTAGACCATGGTTTTGCAGATAAGCCTGGACTTGATAGTCCAGGTTTAAACCAAGGTTTATTTAGTTTTTTGTAATAAGACTGTGCGAGTCTTACAACGTATGGTTCCCGGTGGAGGAGCGAATTCAAAATTTCTCGCAACTGGTCTAGCAGAATGAATGAACGTTCAAATCTTATGTTACGATTTAAATGGTAGTTGGACTTCTCAATGATAGGTACAGGGGCGTAGCTAACGCCGTATCTGCCGTATCATTTATACGGGGCCCCCGAGCCACGGGGGCCCCCAACGTGCGTAAGCAAAAATTAATAAAAACGTCTCAAATTTTTTTTTATTTCAGAAATGACAAAAATCAAAAAAAGCAATTTCTTTATTATGCGGATTCTTGTCATGTTTGTCACATGACAAGAATCCGCATAATAAACACTGCAGCATAATTATTATTATTGATCAGTCGTTTAATGGAGATGGCATAATAAAATCCATTCCCTGCATCTTACGTAACTCAAGGAAATACTTATTAGCCTTACGTTATCTTATCCGTGGACCACACAGCGAGGGGAGATGAGAATGCGAAAATAGAGATCTATAGGACAGCTTTGGAATACGACGACGAATCGGCTTGACTCGGTCCCAAAAAACTTTTGACCATGCAAAAAAACTAAAATAATCAAATTCGCCTCGTTTTCGGATGACACGGTTGGGCTCCGCGTCAGACTATTCGCTCTTTCTGGCCGGCTCAAGCCGAGTACACGTCGCTAAGCGTGGTCATGGTCAATCCCTAAGTTGACACTTTTTAAGATCAAAATGCAATTTACAGGAATGGGATTTTTTCAGAAGAATATTTTCTGAAATTGAGTGTTTGAAATGTTTATTTCACAAACGGGTTTTTACGATTTGGATAAGGACGATGATGGCGAATGATGAATGGTTTTCTGAAGTGTAAAATCATATTAATGTAAGCCAAACGACGTTGGAGAAATCCAGTAGTACTACAGAAACTTAGGGTTTCCCCAAAAATAATTTGATAAACAAAATACCAAGAATGTTTTTTTTGCACTTAGAATGTTTCTATCCCCTAAAATACGTAAGTAGGGAGGGACATACGCTAGCTCTTCAATCTACCCGAAATTGTCATTTTTTTCCAATAAACCTTGAACCTAATGATCTAGCGATAAAGTGGAGAATCTATTAACCTTCTGAACGCCATTGTCACATATACGTGACAAGCAAGCGCGTGCCCTGTTCGCCAAACGACACAAATGTGACAAAATTGTAGGTGAAATTGTAGCTTGGCGTGGAGGGCACTCGCGTGCGTTTATGCTGTGGCGTTCAAAAGCTTAAAGAAATTTGACAGATTGCAGTAGCTTGATGTGCTGGCCTCTGTACATGACCATTTGACCATTGTTATTTTAGTTAGCGTTAACACCATCTAATAATATGCGAATAGTAATAAGGACAATTCCCACTATTGACCTCTCCAATTGATGAGCATTCCACAGTTCCACTTCGTAACTATGAACCGATCGGTCATCAATGAACAACCCAGTGACCCGTGTCATTGACTCGTCACGAGTCACGACTTGCGCAAGAGTTTAGACAGCTGTGGCATTCCAATTCTTTCACACTTATTTATGCGATACGGACGGGCAATGGTCCACATTGTTTAATGAGTAGCGTTAATGTTGATGCGAATTCAGTTAACTTTTGGCTTGAACAATGTTTTTGTATTTGAACTTGTTACTTAATAGTTCCAGTTTAAATGGAAATGGAATTTATATTGCCAAATACGTCGATCTAAATGCTTATAAAATCTGCTTGGTGTTGCAGATCTTAGTAGGTACTTTACGGATGCAATACTACCAAAGGAAAGACCCAACTTTTGCTTACGTCCCTTTTTATTGTCAGTACCGTACAGTCATCACCGTATAAGACATCTCAACGATTGAATGGAATTTAGGTCTCCTAATTTTCAAATATCCTGGGGTTGACTTCCAGTCTAACCGAATGCAGCAGAATACCTGTATTTTACATGGAACGGGTGCATCTATGACCTGAACACTTCGGTAATTACTAACTAATTTTCAAATACAACGAACAATTTAATTGTTCAAGCATACCACCTTACCATAGTTACGTGAAAGTGCACAGCACACCATATACTCTCGCGCACGTACGTCGCGGGACGTAGAATGCGCCTGCACACGTTTATGGGGAGGAGGGGTCGACAACTCCACATATGGCGTAATTGGAATTGCTTGAATATCAAACTGACGCTAGTCAGCTGCGATGTGAACGTGTTTGGTAAAATTTATGTTGGAAATTCACCGTGAGTTTGAAGGTGAATTTTTGTTTTCTTTTGCCCAGGTTATGTTCTGTCTGTGTGAACGTCAGTCATTAGGTGCAAACAATACATATAATGCTAGCTTTTGTTCGCGGCATCGCTCGCGCTATGGTCAGAAATTAACCCACGGGAACGTTTTTTTTTTAAAGTAGCCCATGACTCGGAGAAAATGTAGCTTCCCGTAGTTTCCGAACCAACCACTGCAGGCGCGTGCATTAGGTAGGTGATAGGAACTCCTACTTGCCTAACTCATTAGATCCAAGTAAACTGTCTTACTCACTTTTATAAGTATGTTGGGCAAGCACTGATATATTTTGTTTATGTAGTGAAAATGAAAAATGATTTATTGGTTTTGACAAGTTTGTATTACAAACTTGTGATTGGAGTTTCCTTTTAGGCGTCTAAAGCCTGTGTTAGGAAACTCCACTCTTCCATAACTTAACTTAACATTAACAAATTTGGTTTTAATTACCATTATTACAGAAAAAAGAAATTAGAAAAACAATGTAATAATACTCGTAGATAAAGATAGTTTAGAGGAGCTCGTGGCTCAATAATAACAGCCGCTCGAGTTAAGCCGCGGTTGCTTAGGGTGACCGCCCATTACATACCGAGTTTTCTCCAGTAAAGCCGTTGGTCTGGGCTGTCAATCGTAGATCTTTGACAGTCGTTACAGGTAATCAGTGACCTGAAAGTGTGACAACCAGTCTTACCAAGGGGTATCATATTACCCAGTACTAACTGGGTTGTGGAGGTCAGGTAGGCAGTCGCTATATGTAAAATACCGGTATTCAGATGCATCCGGTTAAACTGGAATACGACACCAACATAGTTGAGAAAAGGCTAGGCAGATGATGAGTTAAAGATAGTTATCTTGTGAGGTAAGCAAGTAGGCGGTGCCTACCTGCAGTGTACGCGGGGGTTTAGCCCTTCTTCCCTCTTGCCATACTTCTCAGTCCTGTGCGTCTTTGTCCAGGAGTTTCCCGTGAGTTTGATGATATCTACATTTTAGACCAATCGCGTATTTAAGATTTTTAAGGTTTCCATTTCAAGTGCTCAAACGATTGTTGTTTGTAGGTACCCAATAAAATGTGCAATACACGTTCTTTCACCAGGAGTCATATTCCTGCAATTATCATAATCATTTTCCTCCACTTTTCAACAAGCATGGTTCGTACCGTTCCGTAGTATTGTATGCGCATACGCAGAACTTTATCCCCACGCCTACAATAAAATAAAGGAGGGGAACTGAATAGTCCGGATATGCCGTAAAGTACAATGTAAACAGTAAGTCAACTTATATTGACCATGTATTAATAATTATTTTTAACATTTTGCCACTTTTGTAATTCAATCTAGACAGTTTCTTCGTTCTAAGTAGCAACTGATTAAAGAGTAGAATCTAAGATGTCAGATCCTAAAGTTTCGTGTGATTTTGGTGTGATGTAATTTCTACCAAAAACGTCATAATTATCTCGAACGTGTATTTTCTCTATAACCTGAGCTATTTTCCTTGACCGCAGTTGAACTTATCTTTTCCTATCTTAAACATATTCTGCGAGTAACCTTGCCCTAAGATCAAGACTATACTCTTAAAAAAAATTAAAATAAGACCTGATGATGTAACCTAGACGCTAAAACCCATTAAAATAATGTTACCCAAATAAAAAATGTCGCGACGCACCTACACGCAAATGTGGAGGGGATTAACACATGCCATAACTGTAGTAAAACGATTTGCCGATTCGATATAGTGACACATTGTTGGACAAACAGTAAGTTAGACAGTAGATCCGACCTTTGGATGAAGCGGTTTACTTGGAAAGTCTATGGTAAGGGCAAAGGTTTTCACCTAGGCTTGATCACTTGTAGGCCTAGACCAAGTAACATTCTAACAGCGTTAATTCTATATTATCATTTTCTCCTGCCCTTATCCCAATTTATTGGAGGTTGCCGCAGCATATCTTCTTCTTCCATACTTCTCTATTACTGGTCATCTTATCAGACACCTCCTTTCTTTCCATATCATCCTTCACATAGTCCATCCATCGTTTCTTTGGTCTTCGTCTGTATTGAGAGTGCTTACTCTACTAACTACCCAGATTGAGTATAATAATAGTGTTGTGTTATATGTCTTAGAATTTGGGCTAATGTTAATTGATTATACCACCATCTGCCGTTGGAGAAAATAATGAAAATGTGCACCTTTATAAGGTCAATTGTACAAAAACATGTAGAAATCTTTTTACAATAACAGGTCAGTTAACCATAGTTAAAGATCAGACACAAAACAGGCGTTAACCGACTTGTTTGTTATTTGCGATACCGACTATAGTTTACTGTTCTAATCGGTCACTGTCACTGTACTGCGTTCATCTTAATATGTACGATGTACAGTCGCGAGCACTAAAATGAATACATATATTCAAATTCAATGGCGTTTCTCTCGTGGAATATAAATTGCAACTCTGAGATAAGACGTATTTAATACTAGTAATGCTTTCAATATACTATGTTATTATGAAAAGTAGTATTTTGTAACCCATACTAAAAATACAGTTGGAGAAAATTATTTTTCTAATTAGCTAAATGTTTAATGCTACTACAGAAAAAATACAATAAATAAATATGAAAGGGCCATATCCACTTTCATACTTCCGCGTTAAGTTGAACTACTGTTCAAAATGTCCTGTATTGAAGGGGAAACCGCAGGCCACAGGGCTCCGAAAATAGTAGCGGGGTAGCGGGGGAAGGGTCGAGTACCGGCGTGCGCGCAGTCCCAGTTGACACGCCGCGCCGGTCTACACTCATGCGCAGCGTTTGTTCCAACCTCTAATTAGTGCAGTGAATACGTGTGTTCATTATTCATTCAGAAATTATTATATAGTGATGTTGTGTGGGACGAATGGTGCTGTAGCAGCGATGGATCGCGCGTATATGTCACTGCGCGCGCGCAAGCCGCCTGCTAAAAACACGGTTTGTTTTTACTTGTGTGCTTCTTGTTGCTTTTTTTTTTTGGTGACGTATGTTTAGATATTTGTAACTCAACATATTGCTGTCTATTTATTAGGGAATTGAGACTAGCGGTGGTAACAATAGAAAAGTACTGATTAAACAAACGTTTTACTTACCTGATGATGTGATTAGAATAACCTAGATGACATGATGATTCTAATACCAAACAATTACAATACAGACAAACAATTGTTAATTAATAAATACTTTAGCAAAATCTACTAGGAACCTTTTCTAAAACAGCTAGGTCGACGAAAGTAACGTTATCTGGGAGGGTAGATAAAATAATTACAACCTGGCCATTGTTGTATAACGCAGCTGACTATGCAAGCTGACTTGCTTTCGCATTATATACCTTATTCAGAATGATTAGTCAGTCGAACTTGCAGTTGGTATCTTAGTTATGATATAATAGATAGTACGTTTATAGGCGTTGAGTGGAATGTAAAACATAACTGGCGAAATGTGAGCGCCTATAGGTACACCGCTGTCTACCACTTCGGGAGTACAGGCTTAATGTTATTTGTATGTGTGTGTTGGTTACAGGGGGAAGTTAGTGTTATAGATTAATGAAAATAAGGAAAATAATTACCATTGATTTATTTCCTAATTTGAATCAAATCATTCTCACCGTCATCAGGTGCTTAACCATTGACAGTTATGCTTACTATTATGATTTTCCTATCGTTAATACTTTCTCCTTCATCATTTGCCTTCGTCGCTATTTTTTAAGAGTAACCATGGAGTTTCTTGCCGGTTCTTCTCCATAGGAAACGACCAACCCGAACCGTGCACCTTTTTGTCGACGTTTCATAAGTGCCCATGTAGGCCTATGTGAAATAAAAATATTTTGATTTGATTTGATTTGATTAAGGTTTTATCATTTTCATTCTCTGGTCCATTGTTTCTCTTGTGGCTCGAAAGTCTGACAACCAGTCTTACCAAAATGTATTGTGTTACCCAGTGCAAGCTGGGTTGTGGAGGTCAGATAGGCAGTCGCTCCATGTAAAATACTGGTATTCAGCTGCATCAGGTAAGACTGGAAGCCGACCCCAACATAGTTGGGAAAAGGCTAGGCAGATGATGATTCTCTTGTCCATTAAGATTTACTTCTGCGATGGTTCCTCGTTTCTTGACTGTCCTTAAACCTCGGTCAGTGTGTCGTCTTAGGGGCGGGCCGCTACTTCTATTTTCTCTTCAATCATCCCATAGCCTTTATCCCAATTCATTTGGGGCCGATGCAATATGACTTCTTCTCGTCTAAGCATATCAGTTAGCCATCAGGTTGTATGGTTTCTTCCTCTGTTCACCATCATCGTCCTCTTGCTCATTTATTTAGTCGATGCAGCGTGTATTCTTCTTCCTACATCTCTATTCGTAGACACCCTGAGCCTTCTTGTTTCTTTCTTGGTAAAAACCATTAAAGGTACCAAGTATTAACACAGCTCACAGTCATATAGTATTTTTAGTCAAATGATTCCACTGTGAGTAGTATTCCTAGAACTGTATGTAAATTCAAAGAGTTCCATCTGTATTGTGTCTACTATGTATTTGCGTTAGTCATGTCATTGTGTATCGAGGAGGGTAACCCCTTTGAAATTATGGTCTCCTGACGTCGTTTTATAAACATTACATCCATAATAATGCGAAAGTAACTCTGTATTTTTACGGCTAAACGGGTTCGAATAATGTTGGGACAGGGATACTTTTCATCCCGGTAGTACAATCCCATGGGATAATTACCAACCTTAACACAGACGAAGGTGCGGGCAAAAGCTAGTATTCAATAATCATTATGATGACGATGACTCAGCCAATTTTCTTACGTATGGTAATTTACACTAAAGTCTAAAGTGCGTGTAGTCTCACTGAATGCCTTTAAAGGGCTTGAAGCTAAATATAGTACATTAACTCTGTTTAGAAAGCAACGGCTTTCAACTGTGACGTATGCTCTAACAATGCTTACGCATCGTATGCGCCCGCGCATGACTCAAGCTTTGCTGAAAGTACTTCATTTGTTTTGACTTCTCGGTAGAGCAAAGATTACCCAGCACTTCGGGATTACTCGGTAATCCTCGGCTGTAATAATAGATGATGATTTTACAATAATTTATTGGTGTCCTAATTATAAATGTTGGTTAACCGATCGTTGTTGGAATGGCAAGCTTTAGAGTAACTGGTATAAGTAGAATGATGAGGGATACATAATATATGATGATATAAACCAGAGGTAAAATTGTCTAAAAAATAGCACTTTTGACTGTTATTCGGTGGTGATGTCCTCCTGCATGCATCAAATTAGTTTTGCCTTGCGTGATGATGACAGCAGTCGGCTACCAGAGGATAATTAAATCTAACTACATACTTAGGTCTCCCTGACATTTGAATCACACCTAATTTATAAAACCAGAAGCTTGTTAACATACTTGTTGATATTCAACTGTCATCTAATGCTCACGTAGAAAGACCTCGACCTAACTTTGAGTCAGATGAAGAAGGCTGTTCATCATCAGCCCAGCCTTTTCCCAAACTATGTTGGGGTCGACTTCCAGTCTAACCGGATACAGCTGAATATCATTATTTCACATGGAGCGACTGCATATCTGACCTCCACAACCCTGTTAGTATTAGGTAATTCGATACCCCTTGGTAAGACTAGGTGTCAGACTTTCGGGTTTCTGACGACTCGTAACGACCATAGGTAACGACTGTCACAGATCTACAAATGACAGCCGGGACCAACGGCTTTTACTTGCTTTCCGAGGCACGGAGGAAACTCGATACGTGATGATGGTCACCGCACGGTCTGACCTTGGCAAGCACTGCATAACATTGGAGATCGACCCGTGCTGCTGTTATTATTTAGCCACGAGCTCCTCAGCTGACGAATACAGTTGTATTGCTAAATTCAATGTCGGACACTAACCTCTAACACGCCACACCTACTCAGTAATTGACTCAGAAACCCAAAATAATATTCAGTTTTATAATTAACAGGATGCCTTAAGGACTTCGCACATAACACATATTCGACGCTGACTAACAGTGCATTGAAATGTTAACTTCAGAATTTTCAACACGCGTGGTCTACGCGTTGTACACTTCATTCAAGTAAAAATTGAAAATTTTACCTTATGAATACGATATAAAGCTCACATTTCATTCATTTGACTGTGAGTCGAATTGTAGTGGATTCGGCGTCAAGTCTGTTTAATGTGCGAAGCTGTTTAACCTGGGTCCGTATGTCGTACCGACCTCGTTCAGGTACGATGAACGTTGTCAGTTGTCGCGCAGTCGCAGTACCGACACGACAAATATTACGAGTTCCTATTAATGCCATGGTCACGACTAAACGCCCCGTGAATGGCCCGCTTTATTGCAATTAGGGCTGCCAGGTGTTCTAGAACTAATTTTAATAATGTTGTTTAAAAAATAATGAAAAGAGTATGCTTAAAAGGTTTGGTGGACAAAAAGTGATAACATGGCAAATGTGAGTAGAAACGCTGGGAGCGAATGCCCTAGACTGACCTTATTGGTAATTAGGGACGTGACCGAAGCAACAGGGTAAGGATCAGGCCCGAAGGTGCCTTAACACCCAATTCCTACCGGCTTCCCTTCAGGAACAACCACTCTAAGTAGTGTCTACTGTAGTCAAATAGTATAGTACGTGCATACATATGTGTGTGTAATGAGTATAGTAGCAGTTTGCGTTCTGTAGTTTCTGCCTTTATGAGAAAAAGTCTAAGTATTTATGTTATTTTAATATGAAATCGATTGTAAAAATTACGAGCATAGCACGGAATAACAGTAACATTAACGCGTTTGGAATGGCAACATTAGATGTGAAAACAAACAAATAGAAGGATTTCACTGCAGAGTAATTGTGAAAACATGGTGATATTATAATTGTTTTTAACAACAAACAATGCTGAAATCTCACGGGTAGAGCAGACGTTTAGAGAGTTAAGATAAAATATTAATGTTTTGTATGCAGCCCGCCAAAACAGAATGAGTCATCTGACCAAGGGTACTCTTGTATGTGGGAATTCAGTCGTATCGGTAACAAAGAGTTCACAGTCGTGGATGGGTGACCATCCAATACATACCGAGACCCGTTCGTGCCTTTATGGCTGTCATTTGCAGATGTTTGACAGCTACGTGGATTCAGAAGCCTGACAGTTTGATAACCAGTCTTGTGAAAGAATAATAACCCTTTTAGTCAAACAAGTTAGCCTCTAATTGTCCTGCTGGGACAAAAACAACTTCTCCTTATGTCCTAATGGTAGTCTGTTAATTGTCTTTCTTCGTTGTTGTCATTCGAATTTAATGCTTTGTTAGAAAAGTTACTACCAGAAAAGATAAGGAAAAACCAAGAACAAACTTCTTTGCAATTTTTATTATAAAAATCGTTCTGATTAAAACGGAAGTATGAAATGCTACTTTTCTTTCGTTTTCTTCGCCGGAAATCCGACGACTTTGGTTTCTCCCGGTATGATTTACAACTTCCACTGTTAATGTTTGTTTTAATTTCTCGATTATGCGCAAGAGTTTTTGAGATCCGGAATGAAAAGAAAATATAGATTGCGTGGAATCCCGCGCATGTGTAAGCGGTTCAGCGGTCGGAATAAAACAACTTGTATTTAATTATTATAAAAGTTACAGATGTAACGCATTGATCCTATTGACTCTTAACCCCGGTAGCGTGTAATAATCATCAATCTTATTGCTTTACCGTAAAAGATTTTTATTGGATACCATATGAACATAATTATTTATACTTCTTATATCTTTAGTTACGTAGTTAAAGAGGTCATCATACTTGCATATATAATCTTCTAAGGGAACCTCTGCGTGCATAAGAAGTTCTCACAGAGATTGCACAATCCCAAGAATTGCGCACAAGGGTATATGAGAAGTGTAATTAGGAGGGCGCGGGTACGTATAATGATGCCCTCTTCCTTGAACTTCTGGGGTTCATAATAGGATAATAATATAAATCATGTTAAAATTCATTAAAACTCGTCATAGACGCAATTAATATTATAAATTGTTTGACTATAACTTTGTGACTATTTTACGAATTGAAACGTTATTCATATTATTATCCTATATGATACTGCTGAAGCAGCCATTTTAGGCCCCTGTAATTCTACCATAGCGTTTAGATTATAATAGAATTTAATGTCATATGAAATATATAGAAGTCTCTGCTGTAACAAAAAATCAAAACAATTAATTACGAGTACAAATTCCAGTAAATTTCAGGAATCAGCCTGTGGAAGTTGACCGTTCCAACCTCCATACATGAAGATCTAGTTAACAATCAGTTTATTACGTAGTCTCACCTATGGAATATTTTCTAATTGCAATCAGTCTCCGTTATCAGCCGTCTGCCATCGATCATGTAGCTATTAATACTAATACCTTATGTATTTAGCACGTACTTTCGTAAGTGTAGGAGGTGTTGTACAACAGTTCAAAAGAATTCGAACCTTTGACGAGGATTTTTAATGCCTGCATCATCATTATATCTCACGGAGAAAGAATCTGACCACCCCATTTCGTCCCGTGGGTGTCGTAAGAGGCGACTAAGGGAGCTAATGGCCCAGTGCAAATCATAATGCAAGCACTCTGGGTCACCCGCACGGTGGCGGGTTAACCACCAGCAATCGCATTCCCAAGGAGGGTTAGTGTAAAAGGCGGCCGACTGTAAAATCCAAGCCAAAACCTTCTGCAACATGAGTGAAAATGAAATGATTGCGCCGACCCCAAATAACATGGGACAAGGGCAGGAAGATGATGATCATCATTATCTGCATCAATACAGTGTACAATAATTTTTAACAAAAAAAAATATATTTTAGATTTGATGTCAAAGTTGTGCCTGTTCTGCAAATTAAACAGATAAATAAATTAATACGCAATATTATATTTAAAAAACCTTAATTTTAAAAACCCTGTACTTGATAAGATGTGTTTAGCGCTCGTTATAAAAAGACCCCTTGTGCAAAACATGCTTTAGTCTCAGGTCTTCAGGTCCCTTAGACAGTGCGATGGCCCGTAAGTGAAAAAAAAAATACCCACCAACACACGAACATAGAACCTTCTCCTTTTTAGAAGCTGGTAAAAAAGAAACTAATGCGCCTTTTTACAAATTATATAAGTTTTAGCATAGTACATACTTTTAAAAGCATATAATTGATTGACATGTTGGGGTTGCCAACCTTTTGCCAAGAAGCAGTTTCTGATTGTCTTATTTAAAATTAAATATTTGACATAATGTGACACTGTACAGTGCTGTATTGTTTGTAGTAAAATTATAAATAGAAACTATTTATTGTTTGCTGGAGACGCACAAAAACTTGCTTAGTTACCAACGTGACATATACCGTAGAATAGACAACGAAAAATCCTACCTAAAACTCCTGACGAAAAACTAGTAGCAAGACTTGAATAATCAGCCTATTGTTCCCACTGCTGGGACTCAGGTTTCACAGGCTCCTATCGTGCGTTGATGAGATGGGAGCAAGTATTGCTTTGATTGTAAACAACAATATCTATAAATAAAACTGCAACAGCTTTAAAATATTCCCAATGCTTCCAAAAAGTTCGTTTGTAAATCGCAAACACAGGTGTCATGGCACCTGCGCCTGCGCACCCCGTCACGGCAGGTGACCACCCTTGCACTATCACTGGTTTAACTGTAAGGGCACTGTTACAATGCATAAGGTTCTATTTTAAAAGTCCCATGTTTAAAAGAAAGAGATAGACCTACTATCTCTTTCTCACGAAGACAAAATGAAAGAGAAAAATGTGAGTTTAAGGGTACAATGTATAAAGTTATATGTGAACAATTATACATAGCCCCAGTCCATAAAAATAACGATGCCGTAGTCCTTGAGAAAATTGCAGACATACAAACAAATATAAGGATCGAAAACAGCACCACTTTGGTTCGAAATTTGAAAGAGAAATCGCGAAGGGTACTGTTTCACTCACACTCTTGACCGCTGACAATGTAACTGAAATATTCCATCTCTTTCAGTTCAATATTCAATGACAGAGACAAGGCACATTTTTCTTTAAAGATTATTATTCATTAATTGATTCTATAAAGTAACTTTGACCCGTAAAGTCACGGTAGTTAGGTACATAATAGCTGAATAAATTAGATCATATAGTCACGGTTACCGCACCTGTGTCGTGAGAAACACTTGTGGAACTATTAATAACACGAGTACGTTACCACTGATAAGCATAAGTACTGGCTATTAATAGAACATAGCAAATAATATCTAGATCTTCAAATTATCACGTTGTTGTATTTTTAGTATCAAGTGTCTAATTACATGTTAAACATGTTTGATTGTTAGTACGTCTCAAGTGAGCCATCTGTCCCAGAAAATCCTCAGCTGCTGCGTACACAGCGACAGGCCTGCCTACCGAGATGGTGCCTCAGGTAGCTGCGCGGTGCGGGAGGGGTATTGACGTTTGTCAGCGGGCTGACTGAGCTCTCGCGACGCGTCACACACACTTTTCATACTGCGCAAGTGCGCAGCTATCTCAAGTCAGTCCTCAACATAATGACAAGCTTATAATGTTCCCACTGCTGGACACAGGCCTCCTCTTTAGGAGAGGAAATGGGCTAAAATCCACCACGCAGGCACAGGGTGGGTTGGTATATGTCAGATGACTTTAAATTTTTGGTTATAGGACATGCCGATTTCCTCCGGATGTCTTCCTTCACTATTTTTGAGAGCAGTGGTGACGAAATAAATAACACAGTGTGACGCGCCTGCCTGGATTCGAACCCACGACCTTCAATTCATAAATCGGGACCGTTGCCACTGAGCCACTACCGCTCCCTGCTTCGGTTACCTCGAGCACCGCTCTCAGTTTAGCGGTAGGCCTGTGGATGGTATGGCTGACATAGTTACCTTTAAAGGTGGCTAAATAGGATTCCAAGTATATTGATAGCATCATCCTTTGTCTTAGTAGTGATAGCCATCTTCAATCACCAATCCTCTGCCAAGCGTGTCAATGCCGATTTTGCAAAAGTGCTTGTCTTTAAAGAACTTTGGTACAGTAGGTCTCACGTCTGTGTTTAATTTCCACTGACGTGCGGCCTTCGGTTCTGTGCCTATCAATTCAAACCATTTACAAACACCTTTCGACTTTCAAGGAGTCGGTTAGTCAGAAAGTTAAAACCGGTTCCATAAGTTCCTATGAAGGAGAAAAGACAAGAAAATCGATTGTTATCTCAACTAATGCTGCATCATCATAATCAACAACAACATACATGACCTAGTGTACGACAACAATATTGGCGAAAGCGCAAGTGTACTCAACTGACGATTAAGATGACGTCATCATCCGGTCGTCGTCCTATTTACTGATTGTCTCACATCTCCCACGTCCTCAATATTGATTGCCAAAAATACACCGCGTGCGACTTCGTGGGCAGTGTAAATGGGCTATTACAGTGATGAATCGCTTCTAATAGCAATCTTTAGTCTTTCTTTTAATGGCTTTTAGTTCTATATTTATGTCGTCACTGATTTTGTGTTAGATAGTAAAGAATCGTGCGTCAGTTTTTTTATTTGCGTTTTGTCGGCGTATATGCGGTCGTTGCTGATTAAACAATGTGTATTTCTTTCTTCTTTCGTTGTGCGTGCGTTGTATAAAATGTGGGCACAGCAAAGCCCCATGTCGCATGCGCTATACAATAGGCTGTAGATCTTCTACAAACAGAATATGATACCAAATATACCTACAGGATGGACATCGACCCACAAACAGTTACCACGTATACAGTACATCGGCATCGTTCCGAACCACAATTAGTTTTTTTTTTAAACATTGGGTGTTCCATACGTTTTGAACGTGAGTATTGCACTTTTGTAGGAAACAGCAGATTTTTTTACATTACCGATGTAATATCTTTTGGTCTCCGGATTTGGAATGATGTACTGAACACTCGGTAACCGTTTTTGCGTCGATGTCCCTTCCACCCTGTAGAATTGGTCCCAAAAGCATTTCATACTATCGAGGTCAGTTCTGAAATTCTGATGATCGGATTGCATTTCGGAGCTCAGAAACTCATGAATTTACTGTTTGAGAAGCTCTTCGTATGTTACTAACTATACTTGTAAGTTACTAGAAGGTTCCAAGATTTTGGATCACTGACTGATTGCGATGGTTGAATACAAGTTATTCTAGAAAGAAGAAGTAGGTGTGTCTATCACCGCTACTAACACACCTTCACTACCGTTTACCTACATTTGGAAAAGTAAACAAAGACTTACTCTCTTATTCATAAAAGTCTTAAATAAATAAATCTTACTTAAGTCATTATGATAGTTCATTGCTCTCTCATTTCATTGACATACAAATTACAAGGACAGGTAGAATTTGAAATGATTAAAAAGTTATCTTAACAGATTCCGTTTCTGTAATAAAAATACGACGGTGTTTGGGAAAAGGGGTACGATAACTGAGGTTACTAACTTGTTTAATGAGCATATAAACCAAATCCCAATTATGCATTAAATCTATTGTTTCAAGATTCATAAATACGAAACATAGATAGTTTGATGGAATATTAAATCCATAAAATGAATTCAGTCGTACGCGAGCATTTGTCATCATGTTTGTCTAATCGCTTAGCGGTAGGTGCAGTCTTGCCAACGCTGTGTAAACCAAACAATTGTCATGATTTTTTGGTAAATTTGTAAAAGTGTATTGAAAGAACAAGCTGGCGGCGTTAGGTCTGATAATGGCCACGCGTCGAAAGATCCTTGTACTTGAGCATTTGAATAAGTCTTAATCTCGTTAGTATAGTCAATACTCATAGTCAATGCTCTCAACATACCATCAGAATTCTCCTCTTGCCCTTTACTTATTTCTTTTGGGGTTGAACTACTTTTTGGATTATTATTCTTTTTAAATTTCAGTCAGTCGTCATCTCTG
This sequence comes from Eurois occulta, assembly GCA_950022335.1. Classification (NCBI taxonomy): domain Eukaryota; kingdom Metazoa; phylum Arthropoda; class Insecta; order Lepidoptera; family Noctuidae; genus Eurois; species Eurois occulta. Next base: position 15,990,888 of record OX465500.1, on the reverse strand, counting down.
GTTCAGTTCCTTCTTAGTCATAAATTCCTTTGGCCCAATACCACCCATCTTTTCTCATAGCCATACCCTTCAAATACTTACCACTTTTTTAGGGTTCCGTAGTCAACTAGGAACCCTTATAGTTTCGCCATGTCTGTCTGTCTGTCTGTCTGTCTGTCTGTCTGTCTGTCCGTCTGTCCGTCCTCGCTTAATCTCTGTGACCGTTAGCACTAGAAAGCTGAAATTTGGGACCAATATGTGTATCAATCACGCCGACAAAGTGCTAAAATAAAAATTGGAAAAAAATGTTTTATTAGGGTAGCCCCCCTATATGTAAAGTGGGAAGTGTTTTTTTTTTTAATTTTAACCCTAATGTGTGATATATTGTTGGAAAGGTATTTAAAAATGAATAGGGGTTTACTAAAATCATTTTTTGATAATGTCAATAATTTCGGAAATAATCGCTCCAAAAGTAAAAAACAAAGCGTCCCCCCCCCTCTAACTTTTGAACCATAAGTTTAGAAAATACGAAAAAAATCTGAAAAGTAGAACTTTATAAGGACTTTCTAGGAAAATTATTTTGAACTTGGATGGAAACAACAGATGGAAACTGCAGTTAACCAATATAATTTGGTCCCTGAATCGTATGAGCGCCTATACAATCCAGAGGTCAAGTTTCATTTGCCCGTATTTTTTTTTTAACTTCGTTTACATAATATTTTATTATCCTGAACGTATCTTTTTTCAAACAAAAACGTTTTAGTTATCACCGTCCTTTGTGGGCCCGTTTTTAGTGTTCCGTAATTATTAGAGTTCCGTAACAAATAGCCTTTTTAAGTTGGGTTACCACTATGTTCATGCTCCAGCAGCGCTCCGCGCTCCTGCAACTGATCCAATGGATCTGTCGCGCGCCCTTTACATGCGCTCCCCTTTGACACACTGCGCTCCCCTTTGTGTTCGCGCTAAAAACCGTCACGAGTCGGAACGACTGCCGCGGAGCGTGCAATATTGCACGCTCCGTGTTCGCGCACGTACCCACTACCGGGAGCTGTTGCAGGAGCGCGGAGCGCTGCTGGATCGCGAACATAATGGATAGTATGGATACCCACCTTTAAACTCATAAGTGGGAACACTTATTGTGACGGACGGGAAACTACGGAACCCTACACTGAGCGTGGCCCGACACGCTCTTGGCCGGTTTTTTTCTGATTTACATTGGAGGTCATTTTTCTTTTCAACTACTTTCGGAAGAGGATAACCTTTCCATAACACTGAATAAATTGACAGATATAATATAAACCAAATAATAATCATAATATTTATGACACTTATATAAAGACGAGAAGGAAAAATACCAGTACAATACAAGATCGCTAACTATGTCTGCTCCGGTATGAGAAACGCAAATATTTTCATGTTTTGACGGTAGAACCTTCGGTTAAACTAATGTTTGTTACATTTTCCTTGTTTTCAAGTCATTTTTTAACTGAAAGACTGTTTGTAAACATGTTTGCGTAAATATAGGAAAGAAACAGTTACCTACAAATTGTCTCGACCTTACTAAGGTATCTTCCAAGTGACATCACGATTTTATATTTTCCGTTTTCACTAGTAATTTTTCCGTAAAAAATGTCAACCTTTTAAGGTGGGTTGGGGTGTAAAGTTTCTCATCCCGCAGAGAAAACTGTGGATCCACCTACCAGACGGGTGTTGTATCTGGTGGGCTACTGCCCGAACGGTTGTTGTTGAGTTTTTGTTTCGACATAACATCACGCCTGTAATCAACGAAGGGTTAGCCAGAGGTGTAGCTAAAAGGACACCCACTTTTCGCCAGTTTTAGTTTTTTAGTTATGTTAAAGTCCCATGTAATAGGGGGCGAGCCTATTACCATCAACTGGGCACAAATCCAGACTCCTTGGCTGCTACTGAGAAATTCCTTTTGGAAAAACCCTTTGACCCGTTGGAAAAACCCTTTTCCGAACCGGGAATCGAACCCAGGACCTCTTGCTCACCAGTGGCGCTTGCAAACACTATACCAACGAGACAGTCCATTTAAAATAATCACGCGGTTAACAGTGATATCGTGATGTAGTATACGTCAGTACAGTTCGTATGTTGCGGTATAGATGTCGCCACTAACCACAATCAATCAACTCGGCCTTATTTAATCGTTTGTTTGCAATCCAGACCAAGTTGCGTGAAACGATTTCCCTCATTCAGACTTACAACAATAGGCTTATTTTTAGGAGCACGTACACTTGAAAACCACTTGAGGACCTAGGTGCTAGTTTTCATACCTATTCCATCACCACGAAAAACGGAACCAGCGCCGTCTGGTGACAAAGATGGGCAACACAATTTAATACGTATTACTTATATAAGTTCACGCCTCTTTCCATGGGGCAAAGCAGAAACGACAGAATGCAATCTGCTCCTTTTGCTTCGTCCTCGTTCATATACGCACGCCGGTGGCGCTGTAATACGTACTACAGAGTTCACTGAAGCTCTGCCACTTTTCACCCTTATGACCTAAGTAATAAGGTTGAAAAGTGATCGACCCTCAGTGACATCACCAATCAGGGGGTCTAAAATGGCCGCTTTAGCAGAATCATAATAGGATAATAATATGAATTACGTTTAAATTCGTAAAATGGTCACAAGGTGACAATTCATAATAGTAGGTACGTCTATGACCATTTTAAGAATTTGAATTACGATTCATATATTATCCTATTATGATTCTGCTAAAGCGGCCATTTTAGCCCCCAGGTCAACTAAATTATTCTCTACAAATCGCAGTTTGCTTTGGCCCACTGAACGTAAAGCTGTACCAAGTATGTACTTCTTTATTACTTAATTAATTTTAATTCGCCATTGAATTGATAATGTTTTTCCCTGTTTGCACCGATCAACCGCTTTCTTTATCCATTCATCCCTTCGTGGCATTCATTGTTGGTTTTGTATGAATAGGTTGATGAATGAAGAACTTAAAAAAGACGGTATTCTGTTCTGAAAGATGAATCTTTTTAAGGGAAAGTTGGTTAAATAAAAAAGGAGATGTCTTTTGTATGGTTCATTTGTAAAGTGATATGGGTAAATGAATAATGAATAGAAACTTTATTTATTATGTATTGTATGTAAAATACACATGATTGTAATCGTATACTTATCACGTAAGTATAATTTAAAACGTACTCTCCAGAACCTATTTATAGCAACGTAGATATTAATCAATAAGTAACATTTTAACAACATTGTTATTAAGTATATTCTTTCTTGTCTACATTGAGTTAAAAATGAAAAGAAATTCCTTTCTAAGTTTAAAAATATACTATTTTGTCTATTTGTATTCTTTGATGTTCGCTGTGTCTATTTTGTTGACAGTGCAGTGTTGTTCACACACTCCTTTTTCACTGTTTCCATGAGTGTAGATTTATAATTTGCTAACAGTTACACTTACTATCTAGTTTTTTTTTTGTTCAGCGGTAATTCCTCTAAATAACTAAATAAATAGGTACTTAAATAAAACACTTTTCAAGTGAATGCAATTGGAAGTGCATTCGACATTCATCGCGCCGTAATTTATGGTATACACAAATAAGGATCGTCGATACTCAATTTAAAAGTCTAAGGTGTCGTCAGAGATACCGATCACTTAATATTCAACGCTTGACCATTCGTAGACTCGTAGTACGGTCGACTCCACATCGTAAGTACGACTCAACCTTAAGCTTGCCTAGCGAAGAACGGAGTTTCAATAAAATAAAAGGCCAGCATAAAGCGGTATCGTTAACACTGACGAGTGGCTTTCTGTACCGATAGTAATGCTGCATATTTATGCATTGTTTTTTTCTAACCGCATGCGGTTAAGACTACTGTCATCCTATATTTGCTACTGTACAGTCACTCGTCTATAATCGTATCAATATCATTAACATTGGCATTTTAATGATTTGTCTTCACGCTAATTGTGTCAACAGTACAAAATGTAGACTTTTTGCAATTAAACGACTGATTGGCAATCCGATTTGGGTATCGTATGGTTTGATTCTGACTCAGATAACTAAAAATAAAAAGGAATCTTGATATTTCTTTTCCTTGACTTGGGTTTCAGAGGGCCTAGATAAAATGATGTATGAGCTATCAGCGATACTAACATTTAAATGTCAAAAGTCTATTGTATTGTATTAGCTACCGGAAATCTCATGTCAATCCCGTTGAGTGCCGTTGTAGGAATTCGAAACGGTTTAAAATCTACTAAGTACCACTTGTGTAGGTCCTCAGGACGCCGTCTTCGTCCTCTGTTTATTCTCCAAAGAATACATTGTCACTTTTCTGCATGGGGACTATCCACTAATGTGCATTCTTCATAACTCCTCATACTCAAATTCTAGTAATAATTACGAAATAACTTAATTTCAACCGTCTCTAAATCAACTAACTTCAAAGAAAACTGATTTCCACTGTGCTCTCTACGTCACCCTATGTAAAATATACTTTTTTATACCTGTAATTTGTGTGGTGTACAAAAAAATGCTAAATGAGTATCTTGCTATCCACCCTCTCATCAACTCCATGCAAACTACCCGCCAATATGCACACACCACTAACTACTTATCATTCACCGCCCGTACGTCGGCCATGACGCACGTCTCTATGGTAAACAGCGCTGATGATCGCCGCACGACAATTACGGCGCACTATTACATGATTTATAGGTGACAGTAAATGGCCTGTTTGTTTGATTTCTTGCTCCACTGTTTTGTGAATGAAGTTGTGAGCATTATTGTGGGTTAAGTTTGGGTGGATACGAGAATAGCTTGTGACTGAGTCTATTGACCAGTCAACAAGGTCGTAAATTCCATGATTGATCAGGTTTGCGCGGGAGGTACATTTCACATGTTTATAAGCTTTTGGATTTCACACTACACATGCCCTTATTTAGACAAAGCAGTCAAACGCTGTGATGATTGACTAAAGTCGTTCCACAGTTATTTACCGCAAAGACTTTTGTTTTAGAGCAGCAACAGATCAGCAACTTTATTCAAATGAAAATAAAGATTACAGTAATTTTGACAGACCTATCCCCTGCAGGAACTCAACGGCATCCTAAATGTTATTAATGAGAAATAAAAATCGCTGATCGGCGAGTTGGGTAGATGACATTGCTACCATCGCGGGAATATCCTGGATGAGGCTGGTACAAGAACGTGGAGCTTGGCACAAGCAACAGTGGGTGAAGTCGGGCTGTGGACAATGATAATGAGATATCACTGTACTTTTGATGGCTATGCCAAGGCACAGATGAAATAAGTGTGAAAGGTCTGTATGTCTTTTAAATTCATGAAAAAACCTGAAGGTCAGGTCCAGCAGAGGACATTACGGATCTAGCAAATAGTCACGTAGACCATGGCTGGATTTAACCAACCGATAAAACCAACCACCCGCTAAGTACTTATAGTGCTCCAAGATTTGCGGTCTTTGCTTTTGATATGAGGTGACGAGTACACATGGAATGTACGTATTAGTATATCGCTAAATTGATAACTAAATAGTCTATCTTTATCATAAAATATAATAGTATTTTTCACATGTTGGAAAAAAGCGTGTAATATAACTGACAATGGTATTACGTCTTTGAGAATAAAGATGTTCATACAAATTGTAATCGAGGCAGCACGGATTTTCTCAAAATAAATTATTTTTCTTTACTGAACTGTTCAGATCAATTACGTCCTGTAATTGATATAATAACTGTTCTTTTTGCTCGCAAATCGATTCCTTGAGACTTATTCAGAATGTTTGTTTAATCGTCTTTTGGTTTAGTTTATCATGTATTCTTTCAACCTTATTTCTTCAATCAAAATTGAGGATTTAGCTTTAATTATGATCTAATCAGAAACAGAAAGATGTCAGGAACACATCTTCTTTAAACTTATTTAAAGCTAAACTCAAGCAGTACGTCACTAACAACACAAAACTATTAAGTTAACAATATAAGCTAGTCTTTCACACAATAATATGTCGACATCGTACCTCCCTACATTAAGAAATCAAAACTGTTAACTACTGGACTACACTTTACCTTAGCTATGTAATTATTCGATAAGTGAACAATGTATGTTCTTTTAGAATAAATAAAGAATCTTTAAACCCAACGCGATAGAGTTCCATCTTTAACTGCCTTTTCGGTTTTCGGCTTCGTCGGGTACTGCTATGTCTTTTTAACACTAATGATCAGTGATCGCAGCCTGGCATATGTAAATATGTATGGCGTTCTTAATTGATAATTCATAAGTAGGTACCTACTTATTGGAAATTCTATGATGCACGTCTTGGCCGTCTATTATACAAACCCGTCCTTCCAGTTAGTACTTTCCCAAGATTATCGACGGATACAAGATTTCTCTCCCTCATCGGATTACTACCAGTCATAATAATATCCATTACTAATAACATGCACAGTGTACCAGCAATTTAGAAGCAAATACATGTCCGTGTGGTTGTTATCTGAGTACATGTTTTCCCTTTTTCTAGTGCACTGCGAAATGTCTGATCTATAGTAACAACATCTATCATCATCATGTTAACATGCGAAAAAATCACTTTGGGAATCCGGAACACACTTGAATTCGCACCACCTCCCAGTTTGACAATTCAACAACACTTATTGTTTTATTTACGTTCTCGAGCAATTTTTTAAACAAAGAAGACAATGAATTAGGATTTTTGTTCAAATTCCTTAAGATCTTCCAATATCAACTACAGCAGAATTTCTCGGAGAAAATGGTAATTATCACCACCCTTCACCTTACAGCCACATCATTTTCTATGCTTAGCATCTTCGTGTTCATTTGCATTGTTGTGAAACACGCAAGCCCGCCACACTATTCCCAAGTCACTGTAACTCCTGAAAGCCAGAATCAACAGTGGCGACCACCAGAAAAGCGCCGAGACAATGAAGCTCGTCGAAGTCCCAGAGAAACAATTTAACTGTCTAGGATCCCGCTACGAAATTAATCAGAAAAGTAGGTCAATAGGCACAAAGGGACCTTTACAACTGGGATGAGCCCAATTGCCTACCACCACGCATAAATGAGTCCTAAGTTGTGAGCACACAATACTAGACACACCTTTACCAGTACAAAATTAGAAACAGTTTCCTATAAACATTAATTTATCATTGACTCTCGACATTACGTCTTGGCTTCAAACACGTGTCTAAATCCTCCTTTCCAGTTACTCCATCAATTTCTCACGTCCCCGTGGGAATGTAAAAATTGCATCCTTAACATGGTGTCTATTTTTTGTTCATTTACAGTGAAGACGTCTTCATCGCGTGTCTTGGTAGCAATTTGTCTTATCAACTAGTTTATTATTATGTCGTTATTTTTAATTTTTGTCGCCATTGTCGGATGCTGGGATTTTATCTGCTCGTTTAGGTTTGATGTCATTGTTGTGTTTACAGGGCCTAAACATGTGACTGTGTGTTGCTATAATGACATTTAACTGGATTGATATAACGTCTTCTATAGCGTATGTCAATTTATTATGCCATATGTTTTTGACTGCCTCTTCGTCTTCGTTATTGCTGGTAGGATGTCGTCTATCTAGGCTTAGGGCTTTTGGGTGGTTATTTGAAACTGAGTCGGTAAAACTAGCTGTCTGTGAATCAATTTAGTTGTGTTTTGGTCTTCTTCTTCTTCGTGTAGCTGGCACGAGAATTTATTATATTTTGTTAGCCCAGTTCTTCAGCATTTCCACTGCGTCGTCGGTGGCTGCGCAAAGGTGACTTCGGCTGCATGTTTTTCGGCTAAGGAAGCAGAATAGGAGGAGGAGCATAGCTTGCGCTGCGACACAGCTAAATAAATAGATTGTATATTTTTTTACAAGGAGTCGTAATTTTATAAATCTACACACAATTGTAATGATCTAATCGCGACATTTTACTACACATACCAGTAGCAGTTTAACTAGGAATTACATTTAATTCTCTAAACACAAAACCACCTAAAACTTGCAAGCAGTTCAATTTCACTTTTATTTAATTTCAACGTACACAGTCATAATCTTATAATATTATCATAGAAAACAGCCGTAACTGAATCCCTGTTATTAAATATCATTTACATACATTACTCCAGGTGTTTTATATTGCTGGGTAGTGTTAAAACTATCATTAAACATGACCACTAGTGATAGAGGTACTTACGGTAACAATTTTACTGGCGCATCAAGTTTCACTCTTAGATGCGTTGGAGTTGTATTTGCATAAGTTTGACATTTAGATCTGCATCGGTAGACTTAGTCAGATTTCAAGCTTCTAAGGTTTCTGAGTATTTATGATATCTAGGCATTTTCTTGGTTAGGATATAGTTTGAATAATTTACGGCCAATTTATTTTATTTTATTTAAATGCTTGAGAGTTTCCGTATTCTCAAATTATCATCGATATGTCTATTGATATTATCAACAATTTATTAGGGGAACAAAAAAATAACTTGCCCTGTTATAGTCTTCAGGCCACCTGTATGCACCTAGGTCATATTATCTGTACCTATGCAACATTGGTGTGACAAAGACTTATCAAAACCTAGATCTCAAATTCTCAAGCCTATTGTCCACTTCTTTGAAGCACCGACATGCGTCAAAAACTATACCTTTTACAGAACAAAGTTTCAATCATACACCTTACCATAGTTCTACCATGGACAATAGTATGCCCTTAACCCAATTACTGATTCAGTTTGCTGCGCGGGCGCAGTGACGTCATTGGACTACAATGGATCGTTTGCCCAGTAAAGGCGGAGTCTTAGACACCTCAGTGCGGGCAGTCACGTAGACATAAAACAGGAAAGAGTGACTCATAATCAGCGTCTAATGTCCCCACTGCTGGGACTCAGGCATCCCCCCTCTTGAAAAGGGCCGTGGGCCACGCGGACGCAATCTGGGTTGATAGATGACACATTCATGTCTTCCGATTCCGGTTCTAGGAGATGGCGGTTTCCTCACGAAGCTTTTTTCACTGTTTTGAGAGCAGGGATGATGAAATAAATTACTTAAAGTAACGCGCCTGCCTGGGTTCAACCCCATAAGCTAAATCGTAGATCGGGGCCATCACCACTACGCCCCCACTTCTCTCATCAGAGTGACACATCGTCCTGTATTTCGGGGATGAACGTCAGAAAATCGGCCATCTTGGATTCAGGTGGGAGACGTTGATAGCATAAGATTGAAGGAATTTTACAAGGAAAATTTAGCGCACCTACATTTATAATTAACCACAGAAATATGATGGTAACTCATTATATTCTATTTCTGTACCGTATTGTTTTTGTGGTCCGTGACTACCTTAAAAGTACTAATTAAAGTACACAAACATGTCCGTTATCTTTTGCGTTGCTTTACTTAGTCTTTATAAAAGGCTTATTATTTTACACTTGTCTGAATGGGGAAGGTAGCTGCGAAACTATTGGCGCCGGCATCGCTCGACATTAGCTAGTCCTATACATCGTCATTCGTTGAAAATCTGTTAATGTCATTTTATATTTCAAAATAATTTGACCTCATTTGTCAGATTGGGACTTAGCTATGGACAAACCATATACGATCATCTTTGACCGACCTTCCCCATTAAGTAACTGCCATTTAAGACGGTTATATTAGACAAAGTTGGAATAAACCTAACTCACTCACAAATCCCTAACAAAACTATGAATCACACACAATATTTGTTACCGGAATTCAGTCTATTACATGAAATCTTCAGGGCCTTGCAGGCATAAACATAATAATATTGCACAAACAACCATTACAGTAAATAGATCATGCAAATATCAGAAGGTTAACTGCTTGGCCACGACCTACACGGTCAAGCTATACGCGTGTTGCAGAAAAAAAAAATGAAGGAAATAACTAAGAGCCTGCCACGAGCTCCAAAACATCAATCGATTTGATTTTAGTAAAATAAATGGATCAATAATTTTCTCGTAACCTACACAACATTACAATCTGAAAGCGGGACTCACATTTTGATCTCAGTTCCATCCAGCTCCCAGTCTGTTGCGGCGCGCCGGTACACACGCGAAGGACTGACACGCGTGTGTATTGCTTGACGCAATCGCAACTCAAGTAGCATCGGTTGAGGCCGTGGTCAGGGCGTTAGTCCGTCCATCCGATAATAAACGGGTAATAAATGTCTGTAAACATAAATATTGTCAAAGACAAGCTTGATAGGAAACAGACTCGACACATGATTTGGATATTATTATCAATGTTGCTGAAAATTTTCCGTTTTATGCAAGGATGTTAGATGAAGGTTATTATGGGTTATGTAAATCGTTGCAATTGTATTTTTGGATTGTGTTAATAAATACTGAATAATATTTTTTTTTGTGGATATGGAATGTCAACGATTATATTTTTGCAATTCAATTTTTGCAGAGTTCTCTACAGTTAAAAGTATTTAATATGATCATGGTTCTTTAAAGAAAGCTCTGTTAATTATAAGCTTGGATTTATTTTTATTAACTTCGCTTATGGCTTGCAAAGACTGTACAACAGTAACTGTAAACAAACCTGTGTAAACAGCTTACAGCCCTCTGATGTTAAAAATAACTGTCTAATGAGCATGAAATATGAATTCTTCGAAGAAAATAATGATGAAGCAGAAATTGCCTCGTTATATTCATACTAGAGATTAATAGATCCTATTTCTTGTCATTTACTACACGAACTATGTGGAAAATGATTGAAATGAGCAGCTTCACGATAAGATATTATGCATAATTCAAATCTTTTTCTTTAAATAAATGTTACAGTTTTTTTAAACAATCCACATTATAAAAAAAATGTATTCACTCATTACCAGACAACGCCCAACCCACGCCGCCTACAGCCACACAAAATCTATAGACATGCCGTTTTGAACAAGACTTCCTTATATTTATATATATTAAGAATAACGAGAGTACTGCACTGAGGAAGGATTTTAAAAAAATCATCCCTTTATGGGTTCAAAGACCATAAAACTTTGAATTCAAGTTCAATGATGGGAAATCCCATAGGTTACAAGGCTAGTAAAACATAAGCATTAAGTGCCAATCCAATAAGGTACAATAATTTGTTAAACCAACAGAAATAAATTACAGAAAACCTCTTACTTTACCAATTAGAACGTATTACATAAAAGGAAAATTTACAAGAACTGCTCTTAACTTGATTATAAACACTAGGTGCTCTAGTACCTACTGAAGAGAGGCCAATATACTATAGACAGTTAAAAAAAACAGACCATTTAACGTACTTAGCACTTCGCTTTGTAAGAACAAAGTAATATTTCGAAAGGATGTTATAGATAATGCTATGTTTAGAAACCTGTAAATTGTCACTTTGGCATGAGTCGGTCTGTTAGGACACGTTTTAGAAATCCCTTTTTAAAAAAAACTATTTTAGAATGTTAATTAAATATATTGGTTAAAAGGCACAAATACAGTGTCAAAAGGGAAACTTGGTCAATACTCTGACTTGCGACCTATCCGGAAGGAGTCTGAACCCGAACTGACGCTATAGCCTGACCGATACACTAAGTCCATAACTGAAAGATGATGTGGTGCTGATTAGGCACATAAGGGTGTATTCTGGGGATGTAACAACCCCCCCTTTAAGAGGAACTTTACGGTTTTCATGGAAAGTTACGAATTTATTCTTAGTCTTGGAAGAGGAATTATCTCGGGTTCCGGATCGTTATCTGCGATATTATCGTTCTGTAATTCAGGTTTTGTTTTGCAGCCAGAGTATTTTCCAAACTTCTTACAAAGTTTATAACTAATGAAAATTAAAATTAGAATGAATACAATATAAGTCAAAAGTGGATAGTGCGAACTATATTCAATTAGATTAGGACTAGGATTGTTTATGATTTTATCAACATCTGACAACAATTGGTTGTTGATAACACTAGGGAGTTTTTCTAAGTTTATATTCGACAATTTAGAAGGTAACAATTTGGGCTTCGATATATTAAACTTTTCAAAATTACAACAGGCTTCGTTAATTAGACTAAAATCGGAATCTATAGTTTTGACATTTATTTCAATGTTGTTTTTTCCAAATAACTGTTTATTTCTACAATAAGCCGTACAATGAGGTCTAATATTAAGGACACCAGTACCTAATATTTTGATCTCTGTTAAATCGGATTTACACTGGATGGAAAGTTTAGTCGGTTCAGATTGGACAAACATCCATTTGTTTCCTTGCAATTGTTGCCAAATATCTATCTGACCATACATTAATTTAGTTTGACAGTACATAGGTATTTTTGTAACAATTTTTGTTAGTATATCGGTTTCACAGGTTGGTGTTTCTTGAATTGAGAGTGTGTCAATATCATCACAAATATAAATTCTGTTTACGGGCTCAATACAGGATTTTAGGTTACTTATGCAGGTGTATGTTAGTTTATCTTTACTAATACCAACATAATTACAAGATGGTACAATCATAGCATAGGAATTTGGTTTTTCCATGTTGTGCGGTATAGGTACTGAAATAGCTTTAAATAGATCTAACTCAAAAGAGTGTACAAGGGGGATTTTGATGACAAAGACTAACTTATTGTTTACATAATAACATGACAACTTTGATATATCAATCAAAGCATGAATAGTATCTAAATCTAAATCTAAAGGCAATTCTTCATAATTGGGTAATTTTCTAACGTTACTTACTAGTTCATAATACAACTGATTTGGTGTCATTACTGAGGGGTGAAGAATATTAGTTTTAGTGAATAACATTGCATTTACAAGGTCGTCTAATTTAAATGACAGGGTAAGTAGACAGGACGATAGTTCAGTATAGACATCATTCATTCTTGATTTTATGTACAACTTATCAGATATAATTGACAGATTACTAAAAGTATTAGATAGATTAGTAATGACGTCATTCAAACGGACTTCGTTTGTGGTTATAGTTTCAAGAGTTTTGTTGTAACGGGAAAGAGCTGTGTTTGTTACAAGGATGTTATCTTTGAGAATAGATGCAAGCTTAATATTATTAGTATTTAGGGTTTGAATGGCGTTATTATATCTTATAGCGTCGTCTTCATCCATTGTGCCAATGACTTGTTTGAAAAGAGAGCCAATTCCTGCTAACCAAGCGGATCTCTTTTCTCGCCCAGATATTAAATGAGATATGGCACTGTAGTCTTTCAGAATATCAATAAGTCGCAAAGCCAGAGGCTGTAGTATATTTGTACATTCGGATTCTTTAAGTACTGTATTTTGTTGACACAAGAGCGTAGAAGTTTTTAATGCATTGTTTATATTATCTATATGGGGTTTTATGTACGTGATATCTATAGGTACAAGTAAGTGAATATGATCTCTAGTCTTTTTCATGATTCCTATTGGGTCGAAGTATATGCCAGGGCTTTCAGTGACTTGTTCGACGATATCAGATGTTGCAAGGGACAGGAGTGTAGATATTCTGAAATACGTTAGACAAAAATATTTAACTAATGTTATTTTTTTTTAATATAAATATAAAACTAGGTTTATCAAGATAAAACTAAATATTAGTTGTTTCCGCCAGCTTTAATTCGTCATAGTGATACTTGACGTGGCGGCGATTAACGAGAAGGGTCAACGTATTGTTGCCATTAATTTTTATGACCTTATGTGGCCCTTTCCAGATAGGTGACAGAGCTTTATTCTGTCGCGGATGGTGTTTGATATACACCATATCGCCCGTTTTGTATTTCATAGGCCTAGTTCTTTTATCGTAATAGTCTTTTGATGTGACCTTAGATTTAAGAATGTTTTCTACGGCTTTCTCTCTGGAGAGTTTCATCCTTTGTTGGAGTATACGGACATAACTGGGATATGTAGGTTCTAATACTGTATCGTAAATAGAAGTGGGTATAAATGGTTTGCAACCGAATAGTAACTCGTATGGTGTGTAATTTGTGGTGCAATGGACTGTGGTATTATAGGTTAACATGGCCGTGTAAACGTATCTCGGCCAGTCATTTTGGTTGTCATCGACGAAAGATTTTAGATATTCCTTTAGAGTCGCGTGACTTCTTTCTAAGGCACCTTGAGTTTGTGGATGATAAGGGCTGGACCATAACTGCTTAATTTTCAAAAAGGTACAGGTTTGTTTGAATAGTTCTGCTGTGAAATTGGTTCCTTGATCTGTAAGAATAGTCTTGGGGATACCAAACTGGGATATGAAGTGGAGTAAACATTCAGCAGTTTCTTCTGCCGTAGCATTTCGGATAGGATAGCCTGCTGAAAATTTCGTAAGGTCATCCTGAATTGTTAAAATGAACCTGAGCTTAGCCGTGCCTGATTCGGGCAATGGTCCGACAATGTCAAGTGACACGCGTTCAAAAGGTTGTGTAGATGTCGTTGTGATCTGCATGGGAGCTCGGTTGGTTCTACGCAGAGCTTTATTGGCTTGACACTGTTCGCATTTTCGGACATAGTTTTCGACATCTCTGCGCATATTGCGCCAATAGTATTTTTCTTGGATTCTACCTAACATTCTATTTGAGCCTAAATGACCCGATATGGGGATGTCGTGGTTCTCCTTTAGGATTTTTGTGATTTCGGTTGGAGAAGGATAAATTATGAGGTTTTTGAAAACATGGACAGCGATTGAAGTAGTGTGAAATAAGTATGTAATTATATTATTAATCTTCATGAAACTGTGTGCGTCGAATGGATTGCGGAAGTCCGTTATAGCGAATTCAGTTGCGTTATTATTAATTAATTTAAGTTTTAAGTTTTTAAGGCTCTTAAAAATGTCCTCATAGTTACACTGATCGAAGTGATGGACTTTCACGAAAAGTAAGTAGAATTCCACATTATTAATTTCGAAAGAAAGGAAGGAATGTAATGTTTTTTCTTTTCCAAGGATATCCTTTGGTTCCGGAAGTTTATCAAGGACTTCCGAAATATAGGGATTCGACTCGTCAAGGTCGATGGAAGTTGGTATGATAATAGTTTTTAATTTTGTTTTTAATAAGGTTCCATTATGTTCATGAATTATAGTATCAAATTGATTTAATTTATTACTTATTTTTTTCAGGCACTCAGAGTAAGTATCGTCGTCGTTTTGGACTTCAGGAGGAGTTGGGATGTCAAAATCTTCAGGGAGTTCGAAGTCATCGGGTAACTCAATATTTTCAGGTAAGTCAATAAAGTCAGGTAAGTCCGGAATTTCAGGTATACCCGGACTTTCAGGATTAACCGGAGGGATTTCGGGCTGCTGAGGTGGAGGTGGAACACTCACGGGTGGTACTTCGTCGGTAAGTACGTGAGCGGTGTTTGATGATCGAATGGATTTCACAGGGTAACGGGAAAGAGCATCAGCGTTACTGTTGGTCTTACCTTTTTTATATTCGATCTCATAATCGTATTCCTCGAGTTTTAATCTCCATCTAACTAGCTTGGAGCCTGGTTCTTTGCAATTGAATAGCCACCTAAGTGGTTTATGATCAGTTATAATTTTAAATTTGTAACCATAAAGATATGGGCGAAATATTTTTGTTCCAAAAATAATAGCCAGACATTCTTTTTCAGTTACGCTGTAATTAGTTTCAGCTTTATTTAGCGTGCGGGAGGCGAACGCTATTGGGCGGTCTTTTCCCACCTCACCTTGAGAGAGTATAGCTGAAATAGCGTAATTTGACGCATCACACGTCAGGATGAAAGGTTTAGTAAAGTCAGGGTATATTAAGACGGGAGCTGAGATTAACTTATTTTTTAATGTTTCAAAGGCAAGCTGTTGACTATTAGTCCAATCAAATGGTGTATCCTTTTTTAGCAAGGATGTAAGAGGTTTAGCTAATTTAGAAAAATCCTGTAGGAACCGACGGTAATAGGACACCAAACCTAGGAATGATTTTACGTCTTTCGGACATTTTGGGATAGGGAATTCACTTACAGCTTTTATTTTCTCGGGGTTAGGTTTTAAACCTGCTTCACTAATAATGTGGCCAAGATAAGTAACTTCTTTGCGGAGAAACTCACACTTGTCCGGTTGCAATTTGAGGTTGAATTTTCTCAATCTCTCAAACGTGTAGGATAATTTCTGGACATGGGACGTTAGATCGTAGGAATATATTACGATATCATCTAAGTAGACATAGCAATGTATACCTTGTAGGCCTGATAGGACTGTGTTCATGAGCCTCTGAAAAGTTGCAGGGGCATTTTTAAGGCCAAACGGCATTCTGATAAATTCGTAGTGACCTTCAGGTACACTAAAAGCAGTTTTAGGGACGTCTTCAACTGAAATCTCTATTTGGTGGAAACCTGACGCCAAATCAAGAGTTGTAAAATATTTGCTCTTACCTAACTGGTCTAGGATCTCGTTAATTTGAGGAATTGGATAGCTCTCACCAATAGTGATGTCGTTGAGCTTGCGATAGTCAATCACTATGCGCCATTTCTTTTTTCCTGAAGCATCAACCTTTTTGGGCACTATCCAAATAGGAGATGACCATGGAGAGGTAGATGGTTTAATTATATTTTGTTCCAGCATCTTACTAATCTGGGTTCTGACCTCGTCTATAAGAACTTCTGGAAATCTATAAGATTTTACATTTATAGGTTGCGAGGAGCTTGTTTTAATTTCGTGCTTGATCGCGCTAGTTGAAGTGAGTTCATCGTCGGGAAGGTGGAATATGTCTGCGTAATGACTACAGATGTCATAAAGAGCTTCAGACTCTTCAGAGTTTAAATGGGAAGTTCGTAGCTGTTTAAGGACCTCTTTTGTTCTCTCATAGCAATTGGCATTAGGTTGAGATAGGCATATTACGTTTTCAGTTATTGGGATTAAAGTCAAAGAGAGGTTAGGATTTATTGAAATAGGTTTTTCAGATATGTTCAGGACCGATACATTTATTCGATTATTACTTTTTATTGTCACTATTGAATTAGCTACTAATAATTTATCAGAAATATGTTGGTCCAAGATTATACCTTCTTGAACTTCTGGATTTTTAACCGAACATTCTATGATGGTTTCGGTTCGTGGTTCTATTATGTAAGATGGATGATTAAACGACAACTTTATATGATGATGTGCGATTTCCAGCGTACCTGAATCATAATTTATTCGGCAGCTGTTTTTAATGAATAGGTCATTACCTATAATACCATCGTATGGAAAGCCTAAGTTATCAAATATGTGAAATTTGTGTAATACTGTGTATTCAGGTGATAGGCTTAAGTCCAGGGTAAGGTTACCGTGACTTGTAATGGGGTCTTTTGAATCAATACCTTTTATTTTGACAATGTCATCCCCTAACTCTGGGGTTTTGGGTAAGCATGATTTCTTTAAGATACACAAGGAGGCTCCAGTGTCTATCAAAAGGGTAAGTGGTTTCTTGCTGACAGACGACTGGGCGATGATATAAGGTAAGTATGTTTTTAGGTTAGTATTTATTTCGTATACTTTATAATCATTGTTGTTTTCTTTTTCAGGGATAAATCTAGTTTGAGAAGGATTGAGAATGTCTTCAGTTTGGGGCTGGTTACCCTGTCGCGTGACATTATGAGAGCTGCCAGTTTGGGGCTGATTACCCTGTCGTATAGCTCGAGGGAGAATGTCTTCAGTTTGGGGCTGGTTACCCTGTCGCGTGACATTATGAGAGCTGCCAGTTTGGGGCTGGTTACCCTGTCGTATAGCTCTAGAGGATGAAATGTGGTTGGATATAGGATTAACGGCGTCGTCTTTTGAAGTACGTCTCGTGCGACACCCTGTCGAGACGTTTAATAATTTAAATTGTCCTGATTAGATTCTAAGTCGTTTGTAAGAGAATTTTCTTCGTTGTTCACGAAGTTTACATGAGGATTTTTGGGCTTAGACGAATATTGTTGCGCGGGAGAGTTGAATTTATTATTATATTTTTTATTATTATATTCGCGCAATTTACATTCGGCTAAGGTGTGACCCTCCTTCTTGCAGTATCTGCATATTGATGAATCGCTAGAGGAAGAAGGTTGACTGTTATTATTAGGTAGATGTGGCCTAGGTGAAGGTCTATTATTGTCTTTCTTAAGATTAACATTCTGTTTGAATGAGTGTTGCTGAATCTTTTCTTCAGAGATTGCATAGTTGACAGCCTCGTTCAAGTTTTTTGGATCTCTGCATCTTACAATGTTAGCTATACGAGGATGTAACCCTATGTTAAATGTATGAAGCGCTAGATCCTCCATCGCAGCCACTCTACCAACGAGTTCACTTTTTTTTGTGTTGGATATTGTTACTTCCGTAAGTAATCTGGATAAGCAGGTTTCGACTCGCAGGTGAAATTGGCTAACCGTCTCCTGGTTGGTTTGATGACACTCTTGAAGCTCGGTTAGTAAATGTGCGTAATGTTTTCTCTCACCGAATTGATTTTTTAAAAATTCTTTGAGAGATGACCAGTTGTCAAAGTCTTTGATGGAGCACGCGCTTTGTGCTTTACCATCTAGTTGGCTGATAATAAATTTGAGGATAATATCTTCTTGAGATGATGACGATAAGGATATCGCATTATCACAATTTACTAAGAAAGCATTTAATTTTTCTCTGGAACCATCAAATGGCTTGATAAATTTTAGGATAACATTAAGAGGTATTTCCTCATCTTTTAACTCTCTAATGTCTTTTTTTGAATCTGATTTACTCATTTTATCTAACTAAAATAACTTGCTGTGAAATAAAATATGATAGCTAGGTTCACGATATTAAAACTTTTGTCAACTGGTTTTAGACGGCTTATCAGTATTCTGAGTACTAAGTAACCGAATGTGTGGGCGAAGGATGTTTAGACTACGGTCTCGGCACAGTGATAAATCGACGGATACAAAGTACTAGGAATATAAAGTAACTTATGCTTTGTTAATAAGGCGAATCTATAAATAGAATTAAAATTAAGAACACTGAACTGACTCACAGGACACAAAAACACTTCATTTTGTGGAGACACGGAAGACGTCTGATCCTGGTCGGTGCTGGATACGAGCAGGTCCGTAGAATGCGCCTGCAGCGCGCTGCCCAGTACCACTGCAAGGTAGACAGGTGACGACTTGGATGAACCTCAAAGGGGCCCTGGATTTGGCCTCTTGAGCTGGGATTAGCCTCTCGTAGGCTACTGGAGCTGGCCTGACTTAGGCCGCTGGAGCTGGCTGTTTTAGCCAAGGTTGGCCTCTTATAGGCCGCGGATAGGTCTTGAGTTCGGGTCGTAGGTTTATGAAGCACACAAGATACACTTGGCACAGGGACACTTTCACCAGATAACACTTCGCGAGACGTTCTATGGGATATAAATCCCTTTACCGCTGCCACCAATGTTAGGACACGTTTTAGAAATCCCTTTTTAAAAAAAACTATTTTAGAAGGTTAATTAAATATATTGGTTAAAAGGCACAAATACAGTGTCAAAAGGGAAACTTGGTCAATACTCTGACTTGCGACCTATCCGGAAGGAGTCTGAACCCGAACTGACGCTATAGCCTGACCGATACACTAAGTCCATAACTGAAAGATGATGTGGTGCTGATTAGGCACATAAGGGTGTATTCTGGGGATGTAACAGGTCGCATGGGTACTCATGACTCGGGCAGAGAAATAAACCATGACCAATCTAACACCTTAAGACAATGAGACAATACAATAACAAAGCACTCTTCTCATTGGCTTAAAGATTCTGATTGTACGAGGACACGTAGTTAGAATTAAAGCAACATTAAAGAACGTTGCTCCCGTTTAGATAATTGATTTCCAACGTAGCACCAACATTGAGAATATTCTATAAACAATAGCCAATCAAACGACAACAGATACATGCCTTCAAGAAACAAAGTAAAACGTTATCAATCAACGCAACATTAAAAGCATTTTCTTTGATACGGAAAATTCTGCTTTAGAAGATACGCCGGACGAAATAAGCTACGAATTAGGACAGGCGTGTGAATCTCGTTAGTGAAACGGTCCGGTCACGAAACCGGACGGGCTGTTAGCACTTGCGGTGACGGGTATTATTGCCACATGGATGGAGCTGACACGTACACAGATTTGGAGAAGTATATTGAATTTTGGACCAAGATGAGATGGCTAGAAATGTGCTAACGCCAAATGAATTGGGATAAATAATTTTGACAAGCGTGCATTATCGTTAAAAATTATGTTTTGATTAGAGCAACTCGTTGACATGAATTGCTACTTGGATTCGTGTTGATTCGAAGTTATTTAGAGTTCAATGTAGGTCGTGTCCAATAAATTTGTAGAGAACAGATTTAGGATGACCACATGGTTTTAGGTAGATCGTAAATCCGTAACAGATAATGAATCTACAAAATTGGTCTCTCTGAAATAACGACGACCTTCTGTAATTCTGCCTGTCTATCTACTAGTCTCTCATGTGTAGAATAACGTGCTGTCATTTTAGAAAAAATACACTTCCACAACTTAATCAGTAACGAAACATGTTTTCAAAAATCCACGCAATCTGAATGCGTAAAAAGTGCATTCATCGCTAATCACGACTGGACAAAGTTCGACAACAGACCGCGATGTCTCACGACTTACCAATTCACGCGACTTATGTCCTAATTCCTAGCGATTGCGAAAAGAATTTACGAAATAAAACTATTTGAGGTGCCAATAACGGTGGCCTCGATCCGGACAATGAATGCAAGAAAATATGCTGAGGGACACGTATTCTGAAGTTACCGTTGATGTAGAATATTGTAACATTCAAAAGGAGAAGAAGCAGAATCGTGTGAAAAAAAAAAAGATAAAAAATCATGAAGCGTTCGTTGAGATAGGTACAGCAAACAAAACAAACCTAGTCAGCAGAAATCTTCTTTCGGAAGAAATATAGAAAACCATGGAAATAGCAGAAAAGGATGTAGAAGGAAAAATTTGTTACTATTTAACATCTATCAATTCTCAACATTCAAGAAATTGCGTTTAAATTTAAACGAATTCACAAATTGTGTGACGTCACATTCTAATGTAATAATACATCTTGAACATAACTGGTATCATCCAATTCTCACCTGTTTTGCCACAAAGTATATCATGTTTGCATAGTATCTTCAGCACCAAGGTTTACATAACTATGTAGTAGCTGTTAGAAATGGTTTAAGATAATCATAAATCGTCGATCACGAATGTTTGCGCAGGAACTTCATGATATTTGTAGATCTATTTTCACTGATGACTAGTTTCTGTAATTAACTAAGAGTTGAGCTATTAAACGGGGCTGTTCCAGTACAGAATACTGGCCATATGGCTGGTCATGGTAATTGTCGGTGTCCGGGAAACTCGCCTTTATGTTAGCCTATTTTTGTTGTAGTAATACTGCAGTCGCGTGCGCTAGTGCTTATGTCCTATACCCATGTGTTCTCACTCAGCAAATAACTGAAAGCTCCAAAAACACCTAGGGTATAAATAATAGCATTTTTATCATCATCTTCAACTAAATCAGTTATTTTTAGGGTTCCGCACCTCTGAAGGTAAAAAAAGGAACCCTAGTAAGATCACTCTCTTCCGGTCTGTCCGTGTGTCACCACCGATTTTCTCAGGAAGGGGTGGACCTAGCAAGCAACTACAGTTTACGGTTTTCAGATTTTTCCCTTTACTTGTTCTATAAGACCTTGCTTTTCGCAGTCACGACGTGCAAGCGTTAACTTTTTTTGTTTCTGTCCTGTTGTATTTGTAATGTTTGATGCGCTTTATGATTGCTGTTATTTCTTTTTGTTTATTGTATGCACGTCATGTCCCTGCGATCCCTGCGACTAATAAATATTTTTATTTCTTTCTTTTAACCAAAATTGACAATTCTAGGTCAACCGGAAGCACCCTATAGGTTTTGGGTCGAAAACCCATGTGGTAGTTCCCGTTGACCTAGAATCAAGTTTGGCAAGAAGCATTGTCTTATAGCACAAGTAAAAGGAAAATTCTGAAAACGTAAATATGTAGTTTAATAACAAAATACCTACAAGTTTATACGGAACCCTCGGTGCGCGACTCCAATTCGCACTTGGCCGGTTCTTTTTAAATGTTTTACTCCTCGATTGATATACAACTGATTTGGAACTGTTAAATGTTGGCTTGCAAACGTTTTATCGACTATTTTTCGGAGCGTTTCGAGCCATCAAACGAACATTGAACGCATGTAACTTGTAATTTTAGCAGAGTATTGTGCCGACACGGTTGTTCCATTATTTTCCATATCGATGATTGTCTCGCCAAGCATTTCATTCGTTACGATCTTAGCATTAGTTTCGGTTTGGTATGCTTCAAATATTTTGGAAAGTGTTTCTCATTGTTCCATTTTTTGCAGATCAACATTCCTGTCATCAGTATCTTTAAAATTAGCTCCATCAATAAATTCGACTAGATCTCTTAAATGTTTTAGTATCAATTGGTCGAATATCATAAGTTATCGCTAATGTTATTGATTCCTTAATAAATTCCAGACACATCGACGTGCCATAAATGCAAGTAGATAAAATTGCTTCTACCGTACAAGTATTCACAGCACTGCGAATATCCAACAGCATACCAATGTAAAAATGAAATCAAACCTTATCTACGTTGGTAACATTGTACGTATTGAAATAGTATATATTTCTTTGAATTATAAAACCCGTTAGGAATTTAAGTCTCGGTCGTACTTTGTACTAAACATATTAGTTTACTGCCAAGTGGCGAACTGTTAGACAAATTGAATCGAGCCATTCCAAGAAGCCACATTTAACATACCAACCTATGCAACTGCATCAGTAAACACTTAACTTAGTATTCATTATTAAAGTGTCAAGAATGTAAAGCGTCGCGCCCATGATTTGGCTTATCAGTTGTCAGTCAATTTGCATCCAGCGAGTGACGTGTGAACGGTAGCCTCACCTGCCTTGCCTTCGGTAGGTTCAGTCGATCGGACTGCTGCGAGCATAGCGCACGCATATCGCTCCTCAAATAAATGTACATACGCACACCAGAATGTTTTATCGTATTTGTCCGTGAAAATAAACGCTTCAATATTATCAGTGTGGGTTTGTTAAAAAACATTGAAGAAAAAAATAATATTCCCAAGTGTAAAGATTGTTATAAAAACAATACGAGATAAACAGTGGTACGTCAAAGCGTGGGATGACGATTTAATCGGAGATTAGTGTTATCGAGCTCGTGGTTTTTGTGGGTGACGAGGGACTGACAGGAGTCTGGTCATCATGGCTCGTCTTGCCAACAGTGCCGCACATATCTGCCAGCGGCTGCAGGAGCTGTACCCTCATAAGTTGCAGCTAGCTAGCAAGCAGGTTCATCAAAATCATAATGTAAATATATTTTGATTTTACATTTATGCCTGAAGTGGAGATGATTTTCAGGATGATTTCTTTCACATCATAATGATGGTTAGTTTTTGTTTTTCTAGTTTTCAAGATGTGAAGTGATCGATTTTGTCAAAACCTTAACCTTAAAAATATGGACAGCCAAGAAACTTTCTTTGTCCAAACCAGAAACTGTAGATGGAACAAGTTACGACAGGTCACAGGATGTCTGCCATTTCTAAAACTGTATACGGACGTCTGATTTCACACCATATCCGTTTTAGTTTCCAATTGCATCGAGCAAAACGAAAACCCTTTCATCAACCGTATAAAACTAAGTATTACAGACATACAGATCAGCTCACGCCTTTTTCTTATTTACTTTTTATTTATTCATATTTTAAACTAATATTTATCTCCAACTAAAACAAGAACACCTATTCAACAACCAAGTATTACAAAACACTTCAAATTAAAAATGCAAATGCCAATAGCATAACCAGCAAAATCTTATATCTCTTTTGTAAAATCGTTTACAATTAGCCGGTAGTGTGTCGCAAAGACAATAACTTCTTTTGTTTGATCATCCGCTGCATTGTTATCACAGTTAATAGTGTCGAAATTGGACTCAAGGCTCCGTTATCGGGATGTCCTTTGTTCATGTCGGCCACGGGTAAGGTCCTCTATGGTCTTAATTACGAAATTTGGATTGAATCTGCGTTTAATTTCTGTCATGGTGTAGAAACGTGCATTTAAAGCTTCTTCATTATTGGTATATTGTAAGCTGTCATAGATTACATCATCTTCATCTTAGTCAAACTTTGCACATTCTAAGCTACATAAAGATACATTCACTGTTTACAGCACTTTACTAGAGCATTTAAATCTTCATCTGCTAACAGTTTTTTTGTCATCTTTTCTGTCTTGCGTTGGTTCATATGTGAGACCATCGCCTTGTCACCTCGTCTTCGTTGATAGCATTGTCTTTGACCCTCGCAAAGGTCTTCAATTGTTTTAGGGTTAAGGACCAATAGAAAAGTCAGCATGACTGCTATTAATTTTGATGTCATAATTTGAATTATTATAATAGGAGTTTCCTCTGTTTTCTGTCCTTCGGCTCTCACTGAAGTTACCTTATCATTATCAAATCCAATAATTGTGAAAGTATTAACTGCGCCTCATATCGTTTTATTATTATTTTATTCATTATATTCATATCCACTTTAATTAGCTCTATCTTATGTACATTCTGTAGTACTTAATCCGTATCATTAAGGAAATGGTTATGACAATTAGGTGTGAATGTTTATTGCAAGTAATGTTGAGGTTGATTTGATTTAAGTGGGGCCTGATTTGCAGACATTTTAAAATCGAGAGATTCGGGGTTTACAAATTAGACATTAACAAATCAACAATGTTGTCTCGTTTTCCTTACTCGTGGCAAGATAACTAATCATATTCGACCTTCCTTCTCTGCTTTATAAGAAGCAATAAACGAAACCCTTCCTAGAATCGAGATAAGCTCGCAGCTGACCGCTCAACCGCCTGCGCTGACCGCGCTGACGTTCGACGGTTAGGAGACTAGGTATATTCCAATTCCAATATTTGCTGATTCGTGTGAATCTCGTTCGACATTTAGCAAACCCTTCTATTTCTATTTGAGGTATTTTATAACTGTACTTAATAAAATATTTTATATCGATTACTTGTTTGATGTTTTTATTGGTTATTCTAAGATTTTTAAGCCTTATCTAAGCTCAGTATTGGCGATATTGTATTTATTAGATTGTCGGAACTTAGAATGATGGATTGTAAAATAATTACGAGATCATGCTTTAGTATTATTTTTGCAACAATCGTAAAATTGCAATAAATAAATAATAAATAGCAGTATAAGAACAACGGTTTTAATTTTGGTCTGATTAGATGTTTCTTATTGGGTGCTTCATTGTTTTGTTAAGCTGTTCTAGATGCTACGACTAAAATAAAGTGTCTCCTCTGTAATACTGAGATGCCGTAATAGAGAATAATGGAAGAAGAATACATGCTATGCCTGCTATAAATGCTAAAGGGATCAGAGCAGAAGAATGATTATTGTTGAATATATTCTATTGCCATACTACCCAGAACAACATGTATAGAAAATAATACTTTAGTGTTCCGTTCCAATCCATTTGACAAAAGAAGCGTCCATATGTTGGCATGCCTACTGACCCGTGTACAACAATAAATGTTCACGGACTGAAACGATAAAAATAACCGATAGTGAATGGAAGTCGTTACTACAATTGAGCCTAATTGGCATCCGTATGAAATTCACGTGAACCTACAATAGGCAATTTCCCGTAATTAACGGTGAAGTATTCACGTGCAGGATCAATTAAAAAAAACTATTATGATTTTCCTTTGAATCACTGAAGAGGAAAACTGAAGGTATGATAAGTACTATTAGGTTATATAAAATAACAATATAATCAGTCCCATAATCATCATCATCGTTCTCCTGGTTTTATACCAATTTATTTGAAGTCGGTACAGCATAAACCTTTATTCTTCTTTGCGCATGTTACGTTGGGCGGGTGGAGTCACTCTCAGTGGGAAAGTGCGTAACGAACACGTAAGGCAGAGTTTCAAAGTAACGCCTAAAGAGAAGAGTACATAGTCCAGGCTAAGATGGTACGGACATGTTAGGCGTAGACCTGATGACCATATCGTTAAAAGTGTATTTTCATGACTTCAAAAAAGAGAGGGAGAGGTAGACTGCAAACCACCTGGATGACAAAGGTTTGGAAGGACATGCAAAAGCTTGACCTTATAGATAACGATGGTTACCAGCAAAGTGGATGTCGCCGGAAGATTAAGAAAGCCGACCCCGCGTAAGAGTAAGACGCGAGGGCAAAGAAGAAGCGCAGCTTAATCTTCCTGACGTCTCTACTAGCCGTTATCGTAGGATTCGTCTCCTTTCTAGATATATCATAAAATAATCTTAGACTCAGGCTTCCTCTTTGTGAGAAAGACGGTAATACACCACATAGGCCCAGTGCGAGTTACATATCTAGATAGAGAAGATAGATTGGTAGATGTAACACATCTTTGAAGACTGAAGTTTTTCCTCTTCTATTAATCAAACAAACGACTTCATATTAAAACAAAAAACAATAAGACACTTGCGTTATGTCTACAGCAAATGTGTTTAATTAATCCCGCCTCAATTTGGTCGATTCGCCGTATTGCTATTTATATCCTACCGGGAATCGCTTAGCCCGTACTGTGTTATGAACATTTTTCGTGATGTTTTTCCGTGAATTGTATCTATAGGAGTATGTTGGGTTCGTTTGTGGTTTCTGCGTGGTGGCGGTGGTGGGTTAGTGATATGATACTGAAGGTGAAGGCTTGACCGTGTAGACTAGTAACCTTCATGCGACTTTATCTGTTTTTGTATATTTATGCAGTTATCGTAGAATAATCAGGCATTTTTACAATAGATAGGCTTCAGTTTAGCCATAGATCAGATGAGTGTGGCACGCTTGCCTAGAACAAACCGATTCACTTGACCTTTGAAGATATCCAGATTATAATGATTGGGAAACAGAGAGGCAGTGAATTCCACAGACTGGCGGTTCACACAATAAATGTGGCAGCATAGCACTTTATTATGGTCCGTGGAACTCTCGCCGTAAAACAAGTGCGCCTTTCGCAGAGAGGCCTGACCCAGCAGTGGGAATATAGGACGAGCAGGTTTTAGGTTTGTAGGTTCTAGCATACGCCGGTCATTCCTTACCGTTTTGCAAACACTGGTGATGAAATAAAGTACTCTGCTTGCTTGTGTTCGAACTTCCGATTGACTGGACCACAATTGGGCATTGTTTTCGTAAAATGAAGTAATTATTGATTTGTATTTTTTTACGAATCACTGTAATTGTGTTTGTCTCGCTATTGTTTTAAGGTAACAATTTCTCACTCATTCATTGGCTGTCGGCTAATCCTCTGTAAGTACCTGCAGGTACTGTCTTAGGTTACGATTTGTTCTACTTTCTTTACTTTAATTAAGGCTTGTGGGTGCTTGTGTCTTAGTTTCAATTTCACAGTTTGTCCTAATTACTATTCATTACCAACATGACAGTTGTTGACAGTGTATCGTGCTAAAGAGTGTTGAGCAATTAAATGTGGGTTAGTAACTCAGATATAGTGCTGTATGGTTCTGGCGCGTGGCCTTAATCGGAAGCAGAGTTCGAAGCGATAATAATTATAATTTGATCCTAACAAAAAACTAGTTAATAAACTTCATGTGTATCCGAAATTCCGAACGCCGATTCGACGCGAATCATTAAAAAAAAGGTTACAAACATTGTGTTTAATTAATCAGCAAACAGATTTTTTTGTATATTTGTGTTAGAAATAAATAATTAAACAATTAGTAATCTTTCTTTACATAATATTTTAATACCAAAATTATCACTAGTAATTAAAGAAAAAAAACATTAAAGAGATCAAATTATGAATCAGCATTGAAATTATCTGATAATTACGAACCCTGATCGGTAGTAAAGTTTCTTTTTTTTATACATATTCCACTGACAATTTCACGTAACTATGTTTACCTACAGCGTTCTCCTGGCAATGTCTCATCATGTCAATTAAGCCCTAAAAGGACCAGTTAGTTAGTTCTTAGTGTTATTACTAACAGCGAAGAATTGTCTTGTTAGTAATCCTGGAAATGGCGACAATTAAAAAAAAAGAAGTAGGTATCAAAATGTACCTCGTATACCTCGCTTTGTAGCAGTAATCTGTTTGTTATATGAAGCAGGGCCATTCACAGTAATCCACGATATAACAGATTGAAAAACAAAGATTACACTTGTAATAGAAGATTCACGCACCTTGACACATTACGAGAATTTCACTTGATATCATAGTCATTTGAGCGTTGCTGTCAACTGTAGATACTTTATTCGATGAGTTATCTTCGTATATAAAGTGGTAATTTCTAGACGAATAAAACTTTTATCGTAGTACGCTGATATTTGATAAGTGCTTCTAATTCTTCGAATGGATGTTCCTCCCATATCACACGGTTTGGGCCCAGTAGACGGCCACGTTTATTGCAGCGGCAGAGGCGCTATTCAGGTCGTCAAGAGTGCAGGTGAACGGACATCTGGGAGACTCCAGCAGGTGCGGCAGTGCGGCGCTCCGGATCAAACTATGCCCTAGTTTGATCCGGAGCACCGCACTCGCACTTGGTGCGTAAGTGCTTGAAAGAGAACACTACTACTGCTGCGGCTTTCTTAGAAACAGTAATATTTATTTGCTTTACTAACTAATATTTATGTTGCCTGACGTATTACCGAGTACTAACTGTGTTGTGAAGGTCAGATAGGCAGTCGCTCCATGTAAAATACTGGTATTAAGCTGCATCTGGTTAGACTGGAAGCCGACCCCAACATAATTGGGAAAAGGCTAGACAGATGATGATGTTTTATGTTGCCTGTCTGTTGCTGATTATTTATTTATTTATTTATTTATGTACACACAGATACTTAACAGGACAATATATTAACAAAGAAGAGCACAAAGGTACTGCTTATTTCATAAGAAATTTCTTCCAGCAGACCTGCGAGAGGAAACATGGATTAGAAACACTTACTACTCACTACTCTCTTACTTTCTTACTGATTAGTGCACTTTTCGTCTTTAAAAAGTTTTATTCGATTTTACGTTAAATAGTTCTCAGTAGCATCCTGGTTTAGTGAATTGCTATGTCGAATATACTCTTCTGGCTATCTCTTTGGAAAAAATGGCGTGATATTATGTCAATGTCCGTAAATCATGCACAACAAATATCCATATCACTACTTTCATTATCACATTGATGTCGCTGTGATATTACGAAAAAATCCTACTTTAATAATAGATTTTTTGTCGACCGAAGATAAAAATCATTCAACTATCACGCATGTCTGACAGTCGGACAGCGTCCACTACTTATACGGAACAAAACAATTTTATTTATAACTTATTGAAAAAAAACTGAATCATTAATCAAACTTGTCAACGGAAATTCAAGCTTGTTTATTAAGAATACAGTTTTTTTTTGCTTGCACAACATACTGAAGAACTCTGAAACATTTAGATAAACTTATCCATCGGAAAATGCATCTTATAAATAAAGGATACAGTGGTATTTACCGTATAGATGTTCTGGTTAGTCAGCAGTTTGCATAGCAACGGTCGGATAGTTATTTGTTTATTTATTTAAATGAGTATTGATAGCAATGTTATGGCTCTTAATGTAAACACAGTATAGTAATCAGTATTATATAATGAGCAATAGATATAATTTAATGGGTGTGGTCCAGTTATGTGGCAAGTGTGGCAAGGCCATGTGGTTCAAGCGACATGGTACAACTAGTATAGATAAATAAACTATATCGGCACATGATGACCTAAAGAGGTCACCAGGATTGTGCCAGAATATAGCAGTTCCTCGTGGGACGTAGTAACGACAGCTGCTCGCGTTCATGATCATCTGATGGCAGCCGCCACGTCAACCAACGTCACGCTTCGCTAGAGTGACAGTGATCAGCCAGTATCACTCTAATCCGACCTTCTTCGGTAGTTCTTTTCTTATTATTCTTTTTTTAAAAACGCTGCCCCACACTAGATAGACTCCTTTATCGTATGTGCGTTTACAAACATTTAAACTGAAATACACAAACAACCAGACCCAGAACAACTATCAGTAGGCCATACACACAGTCAATCGTTCAGCCACGGTGCCAACCGTGCAGTCGAGCTCCTAGTAACTTCAGTAACAAACAGATGGCGCTACTTGCTGCGCCGTCAAATCCTCATGTAATAACAGTACCACGCCGATCATTTAGGATTACACCCGGCATAAAGTTGGTTGTTGACCACTTCACCCCAAAAGAGTGAAAAGTGATCAACTGACAACTTTGTCAACTGTAGTCAGTGTTCAGCATTACCTGATCTCTTAAGGTAGCGATCAAACTGACTGGACCTGACTTCGGACTCGCTGCGGACACTGGACTTTACAGATCTAACATAACATCACCCCTGTAATCCCCAAAGGGTTAGGCAGAGGTGCACCTAATAGTGGACCCATATGTCGCCAGTTATGTTCCTAAGTCTCAGGTAATAGTGGGCGAGCCTGTTACCATCAACCGGGCATAAATCCAGACTCCATGGCTGTAATGTGTACTGAGAAATTCTTGATGGAAAAGCCCAATACCACATTGACCAACCCGGGAATCGAACCCAGGACCTTATGCTCAGCAGTTGCGCTTGTGACCACAAGACCGACGATGCAGAAATTTCCGTACATTAATTATTAGTCAACGTCATAGGACATAGACGTACCTACTATTATAGATTGTGACCTTTTGACCATTTTACGAATTTAAACGTAATCCATATTATTATCCTATTATGATTCTGCTAAAGCGGCCATTTTAGACCCCCAGGCGTCCGGAGTCCGGTGTGGTGGGTTTGACTGCACCTTTGCAAAGTAGAAGAGAGGAAAACTGGTTATGTAATGTATGTAGTGGACTGTACAGCGCACTTGAAGAGAGAGACTCTTCACGTGTCAATGTATTCTAACCCAAACACAGTTACCAAAATCTTTCACGCCCGCGGTCTTTCAGGAGACCAATATTTATGCTCTGTTTCAATATTACACTTACACGTAATAAATTCTTGAATGACATGTCTATATTTACCTTAGCTTTTCCAAGTGAACTTGTGAAAAACATATTTGTTAGGTTTTTATCTGATACTCGAGTGACATATAAACGAAGTAAGTCATGAAAGTTCTTTCATCTTATTATTAAACTAACTGTTGACAAAAACAGAAACAAACTGAAAAAAAACTTTTTTGTATAAGTACTGTATATTTTCATAGGCATTTAGTAAAAAGCTGTTATTTTGTAATTTCAAACAAACACTTCAATTTTATTTATTCGTATAGATGTTCAGGTCCTTCTAGAATGAAAAGGAAAACGATGTTGCGTAAGAAACTTGTGTATATTTTGTATATAAATTGCATAAGTACGTCATTCGAAAGTACTTCAGATTATGTACTATAATCACCGTCTTACAAACCCTAATGGGCAACTAGTTTTAAAACAATATTCTAACAATCAATTTCTATAACATAAAAGAAAACATCAGTCCATTTACTTTTATAATATCCATTATTTATCATCAATTCTTATACAATTGTCTCTTCATAAATTGTTATTGAGATTATCATTAAACGCAAAACAGTAATCTATTCTGTATTCATTAAGTCACGGTCAAGATGACGTACCTACCTATACATATACTAGGCTATATTGTCCCACCGCTGGACGGAGGCCTCCCCCTCCCAATGTTCACACACTTCAGTCTTCTGCTTTTAAAATGACCAATCTCTTCCATAAGAGTCAAGTCTTCCCTCCATCTTTGTCTGCCGTATGACGTATATTCCGACAAAATTCTAAGATAATCTTATTTTTTAGGAATACACGTCTTTTAATAACGTAATGGATAGTCTGCCTTGAGATAATAAACCCTTTGTATCTTTAAACTGAGAGAAATGCATCATTTTTATGTGTAGGTCAAGTAAATAGTAAACAGTGTGATGACGATCAATCAGTTGATGTCGGAAAGGGCTTTACTTGTCACAAACCTAAATCACATGTTTGGGTAAAATTAGGCTTGCTATGAATGTACACAAACAGGTAGAATTTTCTTTATGTTATCATAATTGTGATGTTTGTGAGTTTTGTTGTTTCGTCATTTTCTACTCGTAACATCTACGAAAGGATATATAAACGAGATAAACAAATAATAAAATTAGTAAATCGAAAGACAAATTGAGCCTAACACAAGGAAAATAAAATGCTGGAAAACAATTATTAAAATGACTGAGCACTTTGTGTTTGATTGCTTGGTCAGCCGTAAAATTAGGCAAATGCAAGAGCCGAATAATCATGAATAACAGCTTTCGGTTTAAAACAAACAGCTTAGTCTTACAAAACTTCATTACCTAAGCGGTCAAAATGTATGGAACAGCATATATTTTTTCACAGTGGGGGGGGGGGGGGTTCAGAATGATGTACTGAATACATGGTAACCATTTCAGCGTCGGTGTCCCTTCCAGCTTGAACTTATTAAACAAGCTCACACAAATATCGAACAACAGCACAGCTTCAGCAAACACCAGTACGGTTATTCCCTGGTGCGCACAGACTGAGCACTTGACATTACATGATTACGTTGATAAGTCAAGCCAGCTAATATCTGTGGCCTACACGCAAAGATAAACAGAGTAAACTACCGATCGGAAAATAGCTTTTGTTTTGCATTGGTCTGGATTCAGATTGGCGACTCAAGTAGTATTAACTTCTTTTATTTGACAGTTTGAGTCGCTTAGAAATATCAATACAGTCATATTGATAAAATTTATTCGACCGAAAATCTGCTAATAATCTAATATTGTGAGTTTCTTCGGATAATCGTCGCTATTAATCTTAGAGAGAGATTAGCTTATAGTAAGCCTAAATCTGGTTACTGTTATGTCAAGCAGCAATGTACACTGAACAGTCGCCAGCACATCAAGTTACCACAAACTGTCGAATTTCTCCAAATGATTTTAACTGTAAAATGTTGATGGTTAAGTTCAAAATCGAATGAGAAAATTTTACAGTTTGTGGTAACTTGATGCGCTGGCGACTGTACTAAAACCGTTTAAATGACTCATGTGTCCATCAAATACGTTAGAAAAAAGTATGAAAGCAACTACAGTAAGCACTGAACCATATCGATTACAACAAAATCCATCATATTATAAAGAGCCACATGTCTCCTATTTACCGCTGTGTAGACGACATTGCAAGAATGCACTCAATCTGTACCGTTTGCGATACCGTAACGTTCCACACTACACTTTAGATACGCCTTATGGCTCACAAGTGCTGCAATGACACTGTAAACTACGATTGGCTAGGAAAACGATGGATGAGGTGCGTTTATTTGAAACTACAAACAACAGTAATAAAAAAAAATGTATATGGAGGCTATAGGGGCAGATTTAATAAAGGCAGACCAAGAAAATGATGGATGAGTGGACGATGATATAGCTAGGCTGGAAATGAACACTGAAATGGGTTGATGGCTGATGTAGGTATTCGAAAGATGATATGACTCGAAAAGGAATAGAGAAGTATGGAAGAAGATAACATCTGCGCCGACCCACAATAAATTGGAATAAGAACATTAGAATGATAATGATGGGAGATAAAGACGTACTGACGACCGCAAATAGATTAAAGAAAGGCATGGACATAAATATGATAAAAATCAATTTAAACTGAAATAGATTTAACTTTGACGCAAAAGTATAAGGCACAACATTCCTTAGTTTTGTGATAAGAGTAGCATAACAAAGTGCAGGTCGATGCTACTGCCCAAAACAACATCAAACAATGCCAGCTGATAGCCAATCTAACGCAATGACTTTACACAATTACACATTGACAATTGTGCATCGATAATAAATCAACCGCATATTACCAGTCTTGCATTAATGTATCTAGCTAGGTGTGACCGTCGGACTGCCAAATCACGGGTCTCAAGTTCGAACCCAAGACCACCTCTGATTTTTCGTATTCATGTATATATTGTACTCGTATAATTATTACTTGCTTCGGTGAAGGAAAACATTGCGAGGAAACCAGCATGCCTGAGAGATATTTCTCGACGGCATGTAAAGCCAAATCAGAGGCTCAGGGTAGCATAAAAACTCTTACACCAGGTTAGGCGCTAACCACACGATAAAGGGAAGATTAATAGGTAACGCCCCAATGATGCTATCACCACTTTTAATCACAGAAGACCATAGTAACTAGCTACTTGTGGTACATAGGTGGTTTCCGATAAACATTGATTGATAATAATCAGTAAACAATCGACGGGAATCAATCATGTAATATTGTGTATGATAATCAGGCCATTGTTATTGTTTACTAGTGAGTGGTCACTCTCAGGACGCGTGGTTGGCAGTTATTAAAGTGTTAATTTGTATCTACGTCGGTAGATAATGTGTTGATAAGTTCCGGCTGAAGGGTGATTTGTATGTTGTGCTAAAACTTCATGAAAAACAATATGGGAAAGTTAGGATTGGAAGTTTTTTGGCAATAATGAATAAGCTAAAGGTTATGTAATCAGAATAATATACATAGTTTACTAGTTCAATGAATACTTGCCTTATATTGGATTGCATTAATATTTGGATAGTGTACAGGCTACATGCGGAGTTATTTACTATACGGACCTTGTAGAAACTACAACAAATTTCCGTGCGTTCAAGCTTTTTTGCCATACCTATTATTGGAATCAAATATAACAGCTCACAACTTAAGACCCATTACTGATACTATTTATCCGTGGTGCTAGGCAACTGGGCTTGTCCCAGTTGTAAACGTCCGTTTGTGCCTATTGGCCTTATTTCGTTCTGTCTCCTGCTGATATGGAGGGAAGTGGAAATTATGATTTTCCAACTCCTCCGCTGTACTTTTCTGATTAATTTCGTTGTGGGATCTAAGACAGTTCAAATGTTTCTCTGGGACTTCGTCGAGCTTCATTGTGTCGGCGCTTTTCTGGTGGTTGCCACTGTTGATTCTGGCTTTCAGGCGTTACAGTAATTTGGGAATAGTGTGGCGGGCTTGTCCCAAATTATATTTTATATTCATAAATCATGAAAATGGTAAAGTCTACTTAACAAACAACAATGGTAGGCATAATAATACTCGTATGTTGCACGAAATACATGGTTCCGAACCTGAAATAAAACTGTAGAAGCAGAATTAATTTGCAATTAATAAGTCGTGATTGAATACTACATTCAGGACATTTCAAGTTTCACATTTGTCGGTTTAAAACAATATTTAAAACGCATTACAAATCTGTATGATTTTTTCTATTGTAAAAGCCTGGTACATAAGAAGACTTTGGAAATTAATTAACTATTTCACGGCTACAGACAAGTTATGGAGTCAGGCGTTACTTTGCGGAAATCCATGACATGAAGTGTTACGCAAAAATATTTAGTTTTAATTCCACGAAAAAGATCCAGGCTGCAGATAAATTAATACCTCCCAGACATAACATTGGACTAGGAAAGCACACCTTAAAGCTATCACTCAGCCCAGTCGTGATCCCAAGGTGATGCCATGACGCTTGATGACCGAACATAGTCCACGTTCGGGAGTCATTTATTACCACTGTTTATATACTTTATACACGCGTGACGTCTTTGTTTAGCGTTTGTATATAAATGTATATGTGTAGTGTACACAGTTTATTGTTATACGTAACGTTATATTGACCGTAGAGATCGCTTTTGTGTTGAAGAAATGGGAGTTTGATTTTGACGTACATTGGCTTTTTGAATCTGCTGTCTGTGGAAATCTTAAACTCAAACGATATCAAAGTCAAAGCATTTGTTTCCATCTACAGGCAGTTTTGAATTGTTAAGGAGTTAGTCAGAAAATCGAAGCTACTTCTCAATCCAGAACTCTCAAATAGCGAAATTATAGCTGGACAAGGATTTTTGGAGTTTATCTTAAACCGGAAGTAACTAGAAAAAGTAAGATGCATTTTGCTTTTTCAATACTTTTAGCAAAACAGCACCTCCACTCCTATGGCGTTTATATGACGCCCGTCACCGTCATTTAGACGCTGAAAGATTTATACAAAGAAAAATCATTTAAATAAGTTTTGAAACTAGATAAAAACGACTGACTCAACGTTTGCTTGTAGTCAGATCAGTTTAGAATATTATCTCATCAATCTTAAATGGATGTCTAGCAGCACGCTAAATGACGAGTCACATGACTAGCAGTAGCTAAGAGCTAAGCAAAAAGTTGACATCTGTCAATATTATCTACGTAACGAAGACGTATATATTACGTCCCCGTAACGTGATTATAAGATAGATGCGGACAGTTGTAATTGCCAACATAATATACGTACCTATGAAGGTATAGCGTGTGTCAAGTATTTACGTCATTGTCAGACAGTAATCCGTCACGAATGAATGACCTTTCATCACTAGCTTTAACAAACTTTGACACAGAAGTTACGACTTCCGACACTACCCGTCTCTTTAGATTTGTATCTGGGACAAGCAATTCAGCTGCGTTCGGTTAGACTGGAAGCCGGCCCCAACATAGCTAGGAATAGGCTAGGCAGATGATGATCTGGGATACAATCAGATGCTCGTGATTTTTTTCTCTAGGAGACACTGACGCAATTAAATTTATGCTTTCGTAATGGGCAATTGTAATCGCCCAGCTTTTTAAAAGACTAACTCGACTCGAAATACACAAAAAACATACAGTAATAAAGAATCTTTTTGGTCATTATTCCGTTGATTGTTATGTAACTTTCACATTGACGACATCTTAACATTTAAATTGAAAAAAAAACCGACAAATCTATTCCTTCACCGACTTCGTTGAACAAACGCTTTATTTACTGACGCACTAAGGTTGTTTGGGACTCGGTAATTGGTCCCGTGTTGACACAAGTGTCGATGGCCGCCATTGTGTGTCGGTGGCGCGTGCGCATTTATCGATACATGGTATCCAGACGGTGGTAAGGATGTGTTCAGATGGTTAGTGTAGTTTGCATGACAACTGGTGAGTTCATCTGCCTAGGCTTTTTCCTAAGTTGGTATTGATGGTCACATTTGGTACCATTATTTTACATGGAGCGATTGCCTGAGAAAACTGACAACTGGGGAGGTTTTGAAAGCTTTTCAGAACCTGCTTTGAAAAGTGCAAAGTCATCTCGTTTTAGTGATGTTGCTGTTATATTATTATGTGATTCAGCATTTCCAAACAGTTCTAGACATGTAGCAGACGGACAGTGTTTGTCTGTATAATATTCCGCATGAAAAGGTGGGTTTAGATCAAACGCGCAAATGCTTACTCATCTAATCAAATTTTGTACGAAAGAGCATTCTTTAGTTATTATATGTAAACTGAAGTATCAAGAAAATCTAGCTTAGTCATGTTCGTTTGGTCTAAATCAACCTTAATGTATATCATTCAACGCTCCGGTGATAATATTTATTCTGCAGCCAAAAAATACAACTACAAAACTTTATTATGTTAAAATCTATCATTTGGCACGTTGGTGTAAACACGCCTCAATTGAAACCGCGCACTTGTGTTAATAAAGACGATCGCTATTGTCTATTGATGCACGATTCCACAGACTGCTATGAATTAAATGAAAAAACACAATTTATTGTCCATAGCAACTGCTTTCCTTTACATTTATATGGAAAAGTTTCGAAGTACATACCGTATGGAATAAATACCTAAGTCATGCTGTATAATTATCCTTTGTTCTAAAATTATTCTTCCAATAATTAATGGTACTATAGACTATTTCAAAGTAATGATTGCTTTGTAATTTTCTAGTTCTTTGAAAATTCGTTTCAAATAACTAATAGGACTTTAAATGGGCTGGTTCTAATCATAGCTTAATTTGAAACGGACACGTGTAGTTATTTATGTATGAAGGTTAGTGTGGCCAAAGGTTCTGAAACATTATTTGAATCCCAAAATATTTAAGCTTAAGAAATTTTCAGCAAAAAACACCTTCAAATCTTCAGATCTCGTTACAAAATTAAGTATCCACTATAAATAATCTTGTAAGTATTACATAATCTGCAAAAACGTCGTGACCTCTATATTTTACGGCGTAGACGGTAAACACCCGGTCATTGTTACTACGTAGCAAACTCGTAGCTTTTCGTAGCACCTACGTAGGCCCGCGTAGCAACTGCCAGACGCATTGCAGACACTGTGAAAAATGTTTTACACAACATAACTCCACGCCTGTAATCCCCGAAGGGGTTGCAGAACTGTCACTAATAGTACACCCCCACTTTTCGCCCGTTATGTTCAAGTTCCATGTAAAAGGGCGCGAGCCTATTGCCATCAACCGGACACAAATCCATACTCACATGTTTGCTACTGAGAAATTCCTGAGAAAATATTCTACAATTCTACATTAAAAACTCATTTGATACATTAACATGAAAATTCTTTAACATGCTTTTCATTGTTCTCTTGTCAATTCTTTGAGTTATATATCTTCAATTTTCCCGTGTGATCAGCTAGGACCCCGTATCATTAAAGTTCTGAACACGCACGACCGATCCAGATTTTTTTCCATCAATTATTGTCTATTTGATGTTAATTGCTTTCTTTTGTGTCGTGTGGGAACCTCCTGCTTGAGTCAAGTACAATGGCTTAGTTGGTAGCTGAACGTCGGCAGCTTTGGTCGTTGTACAGACCTCTAAAGTTATGTCATTCTCAGTTGTGTAGTGAAAGTGCTGTATGGAAATTCAAGTTTTTGTATCATACGTTTTGGTTGTTACGTAAAGTTTTGGATAAGAATTTTAAAAGTGGTCTTAAGAAGAATCGTTGAGTCAGCGTTGATCCGGTGTGTGAGTTTTTTTTTTTCCTGGAAAAACAATTACTTCAACTTACATAATTTAATAAACTGTAAAAAAATCCTATTGTTGTCTATTTACGTCAAACATTTAAACAAAATAATAAGACTATATTTAAATCATAATTATTCAAAGTAAAAATCCCGGATTTATTACAATGATTTTATTTAGTACAAAATTCTCTTAACGTCTGACGTCAATCACGAAACATGTAAATTAAGGATTCAATTTGCGTA
This sequence comes from Eurois occulta, assembly GCA_950022335.1. Classification (NCBI taxonomy): domain Eukaryota; kingdom Metazoa; phylum Arthropoda; class Insecta; order Lepidoptera; family Noctuidae; genus Eurois; species Eurois occulta. The sequence continues at coordinate 15,951,802 of OX465500.1, read as the reverse complement.
TTTACAAATAAATTTACGTAAATGCTTTTGTAAAAAAACGTATTAGCTTATTTACTTAACTTAAGTACAAGTTTAGTTATGTAAATACAAGAAAGACATGTTAAAGATACAAAAACTTTTTTCTAGATACACTTCATGTAGTATAAATAACCAGCCTATAATGCTGAGCCCTAGGTGTCTTCTCTTTCAGAGTGAATACTACAGATAGCTTTTCTTACATGTTTCAATGTCAAATCAAACACCACCTTTCGCGGTTTATAACTGAACGTACACTGACACGGAGCTCAGAATAATTGATAATAACGGAAGATATATTATATGTAAGTGACAGTGCAAGGAGCCCGTGGCTAAATAAGAACAGCCGCTCGGATCGATCTTTAGGTTAAGCCGTGCTTACCTAGGTTGGTCCGTGGATGGGTGACCACCCATTACATACCGAGTTTCCTCCGTGCCTCGGAAAGCACGTTAAGCCGTTGGTCCCGGCTGTCATTTGTAGATCTTTGACAGTCGTTACAGGTAGTCAGTGGCCCGAAAGTCTGACAACCAGTCTTATCAAGGGGTATCGTGTTACACTACTTATCGTGTAGCACTAACTGGGTTGTGGAGGTCCGACAGGCAGTCGCTCCATGTAAAATACTGGTATTCAGCTGCATCCGGTTAGACTGGAAGCCGACCCCAACATAGTTGGGAAAAGGCTAGGCAGATGATGATGAAGTGACAGTGCAAGTTTATGTGTCAAATCATATCACTTAATTTTTATTATGAAATGACGATTTAAAAATAGCATAAATAAAGTATCTGCTTACGAGCAGCCTTCTTCATAAAAGCCTATATTTAACTAAGGCTCTTCACTTCTGAATTCCGACCCTTAGAAAGGATAATCTCTAACTTGACTTTAAAACCAGCTCACACGCCTTAGAAAAAAGTGTATACCTTCTCGTACCTAATATCCAATAGAAAGTCCGTACACCATGTATTTAAAGAGAGAACGACATGCGTACGCGCTTACTACGCTTATACGTTTTCTCTCCATAATCACTTCAACAAGTATTAACCAGGAACTGGGCTGTGGAGACAGTTGCTCCATGTAAAATACTGGTATTCAGCTGCATCCAGTTAGACTGGAAGCCGTCGCTAACTTAGGAAAATTACTAGGTAAATGATGATTTACTACAACAAGTTTATTTGTACGTTTGTCACAGCGATTCGTAGTACCGAAGTTTCTCATTCATTAATACAAAAATAACTATGATCTTTGTTGACAATACCTAGCTATTATTATACCTTTGTTATTCCCTTTGTGGTTGACAGTTTCTAAATAATAGATGGCTTGGATGAATGACAACATGATGTTTTAATTGTAAATATATTGCGTTGTTTTTGGTGTTATTCTGAAATTCGTCATTTGGGTTTTTTGTTGTCAATATTTTTTTTTGTTTCCACTCAGAATACCTATGTTTAATAATATTAAAACATGCAATTTATTACAAACGTTACAGAAATAACTGTCTTGTTAGCATTGTATTATTATGTTTTATGATTACTTCATTTTTGATTGTGTTTGAACAAGACTCATAAATGAATCTGAATCTAATTTAGATAAACCTAACTCACGTTTGGAATAACCATCAAACCATGTGCTTGTATGTTTAGTAAATAAATAATAATATTTTAACAGTGACTCATTTACTCAGATAATGAAAAAACTAGATATGAATTTGTGAAATACTCATCATTAATCTTATCTGGTTGTAGGCCACTTCTGAACATAAGCTTCTTGAAGACCTAGTGCTATGAGCTGGCGAATTTACCTAAAGAGGTAATCAAAATGTTTTACTTATGATCCATGGCAGGATCATGCCTGTATTTAGGGCATGATGATTAAGCTAGCTTCTACAAAATGACTTCTCGCGGGCACACTCGAAGAAACCATCTGGGAGCCTGAAATCTGCATCGATTTTATACAACTTTGTACTCAATATCACTAACAATACAGTACTTTATTCAATGCCATCAGGAAATCTTACTCTCTTCGCCTTATTTGACCAAACCCATAAAACATCACGAAACAATCGTAAAAACCACTATTTATTACTAGTTTCTATAATGTACCACAATTTGTAGAAACTATCACAACAAGATCACATCACCTCACATCATCGACATCACACCGCGCCACGTGAGAGAGCAAAACGTGATGGCACCACATCCCAATGATCACAATGATGAACTTGTGAAATGATTCTAATGATGTCTTACGCCGTAACTCCGTAAGGCTTCGTCTAGAGTGAAAGCGCGGAGACTGGGGCTGTAGCGGACGCGATTAGGCCCGAGAGTAGTAAATGGTTGAATTTTTTCCACAGGTTAAAACAAAAGACGATCGTTCGCAAGCTAGAACTGTCAGTACGGTCACAATTAATCAAAAATCAAAATTCATTTTCATTAGGCTGATTATTATCGATACTTTTTGAACTTTTGCTGTTACATGAGCGGATAGAAACGATTCTACGCCCGCCATAGTCTCTAAACTAAAAACTTAAAGCGTTTGTTTCAATAGACCAGTAACAGGCACTTTTGAATTATAAAATTATCATTAAAAGCAAAAAGATTAAGCTATAGTCCCTTTACACGAAATAACAACTGTGAAAGGGCTGTGGCTGCCCAAGTGACCATTCCAAAGCGTAGACCTTTCTCGCGGTTTCATATATATTTGATACTGAACGCCCGCCATTGCACCCGCGCCATCTCCTACACCTTGGATGAAGCCTAAGTATGAAGATCTCAACAAACCGATTAGTACTTCAAATATAATGGTTCTTAAACAACGCCATTATTATTCGTTTCTTTTTTTCCTGTTACTATTGTTGTAGTTTTTGATAAAGAGTGTAGTTCGAGGTCGTGCTGGCAACCTGTGTGTCTAACACGTGAGTTCCGCAAATCTAGATTTTGTAATGGGAGATGTTCTTGGAAAAACCTGTATGCAGTCGGTATGGTAATTCTGAAAGCTAAGGTTGTCATAAATTGGCGTGTACTATACTCTTGTGTCTTCTTTTATTTATCCTCTGGTCGCCAAAGTATATGTTCAAATACTAGAAGAAAAACTATGAGTATGGGAATAGTGTCTTTTAGCAGATGAAGCGAAAGCGTATTCCATCATCATATACAGGGCGGAAGGCACACCGACGATGATGATGACGTACTGAATAATTATACTTACCGTATTCAGTACATCATTCTGAACCCAAACCCTTACCCTTCACATAGACATTTTTAATCACAAATTTTTTTTTTTTGTTTTCTACAGAAGTGGCATCAATAGTAATACCTACACGGTCAATAACAAACAAACAAACAGTCAAAACAGCAGATTTTTTAAATTACCATGTATCGGGGTTCAGAATGATTTACTGAATACGTGGTAACCGATTCTGCGTCGATGTTCCTTCCACCCTGTATATGATGCCAAGCTTAGTATTTATACTAGTTTAGATCTCTAAGATCTGTTTCGTATTACAAATTGTTGATTGTATCTATCTTTCTCTACAATAAAAAAAGTTGTGCTTTCTCTTTAGAATAAGCTACTCAATTTACCACTCCAATTTCTACTCCAACAATTTCAAGATTAATTTCATTTTTGCGTGATTGTTTACTCATTCTTTGTAAACTCATATCTACACGCATAAACTTTCTGAAGATATATCATTATTGCATTGTCTAATCAACATTCCGCCGGTATAATCAGTATCGGTGTCTGGCTTGCAGTTTTATTATCTTGTGGAATATTTATGTCAATTGTATTACTTATTAATTTCACGTGAACGATGCGTGTCTCCCTTACAATAGTTAGTTATCATTTAAATATGTTTAGGTACTATCTGGTAATTCCCCGATTGCATGAAAAATCTATTTCTTCGCATGAACGTCTTAAAGGGCGACTAAGATATGAACCAGAGATTTGGAACAGCAGCTTCCGTTGCATCATTATTCTCACTCGCGCCTCCCGCTTCGTGATGACAATTGCTCTTGCATGCTTTTTATTGTGACTTTAGTTTGAGTCTCATAACCACTCACGGATGTTTAAAGCTAGATTAAATTATGATTATCGTTCAATCCGGTCTACGAAGAAATTCTTAGTAATCAGCCCGGAGTCTGGATTAGCCCGGTCAGGGAAAATAGGCTCACGTCGTATTAAATGGATTTTTCGGCGTATCTGGTGAAATTACAGGTACACCACCTATTACACTCCTAGATAAACATCGGGAGTACAACCGTGATTCACGTTTCACAGGTGTGATTATTCGACAGTAATTTGGGGGGGAAAAACTCACGCAATGGGAAATCCTGCTCTGGAATTCAGATTAGTATACCCAAACCGTATCTCTGTTTATTTTAACACCTCCACGTTTCAAGCATTCCGCAGTCTCACCTACGGAGGACACCTTAAATAAACAAATAGATGTGAAAGAAATCTCGACTTTATCACTATCTTCACTTATCTTTATTATTACAAGTTTACCTGCGAGCTATTCATGTGCGGCTATATTTAGCTCCAAGATGGCATCTTTGTTCATGAGATTACTGTGCATTTTATAACAGTATTGTCTGATATTGTACCTATTCCAGAAGAGATTATACGGAAATTTTCGGGCATATTTTTTGGAGAAAACGAACCTTACGAGTATCGAGGCAAGCAAAAGCGTTTAGCATTAAAAGAAAACCTTGTTGAAAACAGTGTTTTTTTTTTCAAAGAACGTACGAACGTAACGAACTAATCACAATTGACAGGAAGCATCTGTCAGATACACGTGAATACCATCCCTGTACCACTTGCTCTAGACTAAGCTCTTCTGAAATCTGCATGGAAACAAAAATGATAAAAACATCTGCGATATGTTCTGTAGCAGACAACTTATATCTGAGACATAAGGTTGGAAAAATTCTACTATCAACATATTGTTTTTCGTACATCCTGGTGTTTCGCATTGATTCTGCTTCCTCCTTCCGTGTTTGATAGGATTGAGGGATCGGTAATCCCTTTTGAAGTGCAGTCATACCTCTCTGAAGTTCTGCGTAGTTCAGATTGAGTTCCGCCATATTTCCGGATGATTTTGCCAATCATTTACCTTCGCCATTTTCTTTTCTTTTTCTTTGCTTTTTGGTTCTTTCTTTTGGCAAATCATTTATTTAAGACTAAGCGGCTTTCATAAAGTCTTTATTTAAAGGTCTTGACTTTGATGTTTTGATTTATTAAATACTTTGGTTCTTAAAAATAACATGTCAGTTTAAGTGTATGTTCAGCTCTTCACGTACTCGAGTCATCTAATACACCTATCGCATCATATATTTTGGTACCTCTACCTTCACTATCTTATATCGAGCCCTCTTCAGCAAATCCACTGTCTAAATTATCACTTGTCACCATGACAATGCTTATTTTCGTAGATTATCTTGTAAATGTAAACAAATATAGTGAGCACATTTTGTCTGTCATGAAAATTACTTGTACTGTTTTTGCAATCTTCGTAATTATTGTGACATTTTGATGTCGATGACATAATAGTGTAGTTATATTCATTTAGGAAAATGCATTACATATCATAAAGATAACCGGTCATGCTGAGACACAGGCCTCCTCCAGGGGAGAGGAGGGGGCTGCATCTACCACGCGGCGGGACCAATGCGGGTTGGTCACTGCCAATTACACATTGACCTCATCTCTGTCCTTAGGACAAGATTGAGGTCAATTTTTTATATATTAAATGGGCTTATCATTTAATATGTAATTTAAAAAAAAAAACAGATTTTACTCCTTCTTTGTATTGTAGCCATAGTAATTAATCTTTGCCATATCAGATTAAATAATACTGTCTTTTTCATACATTTAAAAACAAAAGGGATCGTTGACATTCAAATATCATTAAAAAGTAAATCGTATTGATAGCTGAATTAATATTACTAATAGCAATATTTATTTGGGGAGGTCCTGGTCACAATGCCATAATAAGTCACATACATATTGGGATACCGTTATGTTTGAATCATTCATCATTATTTTACCGGAAGACTTTCGAACATCGACCTCACAAATTCCATAAGTAAGTTAGGTCACTGAATCATAATATTCTATCAAAAATAGTACATACACATCAGCCAACTACATATACCAATAAAAAGTCAAACATATTCATGATAACATTTTATTACCCTCAAATATTTGATAGGTATTTTTTGATAATGTGTTTTGAACTCACAACGCGCACTTATTTCAGTATAGGCTAATTCAGTTGTCACACTAACCCCGTATTGAAAGTTGAATGAACTTGAAATGCGCGCAAAATATTCCGCTTCCCCTGTTGTATTAATGAACTATAGTATCAACTAATTAGCAAATTTTTTCTGGAAAGAAAGACTTTAAATATTTGTAAACAGAAATAATAATGCCGTTAACCTAATTGAAGGATAGGTTGAACTGCTAATTGAAGTAGATGATCTTGTGAAAATCAAAGCATCTATGCATAAACTTTGGGTGAGAGAAAAAAATACTGCCATTCTGTGGAATCTTCGACGAACTTTTGGTAAAATATTTGAAACAGCTGATTCTTTTAATACGGAATCAAGAATGTTGGCTATAAATGCCTCTTAATATAACGACTCACAAAATTATGCAATCTCTGACAGCTGTATTATCATAACTTTTTATGCTCAATTTGTAAAACAAATACAGAAAATCGATTCACACTTCGTCTACAAAACAGCTCTTCTAGAATATTCGCAGAACAATTTACATTATCGTTAAGCGAAGCCATCTGCCCATTACTCCACGCATAAAGCCGCGATATTTATGGCGTTCTCGTAAAGAATAACCTTAACCAACGTCCTAACAATTATTTTGCAGAAAAGGTCCATCAGTCAAAAATCTCAGAATGTTTAAAATATGAATCATGGGCCCAACCGCACTGACGCTTGAAACTAAAAATATATTGAAAACATTGAATTTAGCATGAATTTACAAATAAACATAAATAACCAGTGAGTAATGAATGATGGATTATAAATAACTAATATCTGAGTTATTTTTGCACTTTATCGTTATGATAAAATTCCAAAATCCGTATCGTTACTCTGTAAATGACGCGATTTCAATCTGCATCTAATTCAGATTTCCATGTAAAAACCTCAATAGATTGCCACACTGCTAAACAGTGATATTTTGTTCCGCTACAGATTATCTTCAGTGACGCGGTACCTGTGATAACACCTGATATCGAATAATTAAACCAGCTACCTCCTACGAGTACATGTTCTCACTAGTTCGGTACTTCGGCGGTACGCCTCAGTCTTCGCGCAACGCCCGTGCTAAACACACGCGTCAGCATCCGCGAAACTAAACTTTACCTTTTATCTTCAAGTGCTAGTTTATTTTTATCCCGTATCTTTCAATCTTTAGTGATTGTGTTAACATGCCTACCGAAGTTTGCGAGAGATTCATGGCGAAACTACTAAGGATTGTAAGTTTTCTCTTTTTTTTTCATTTAATTTTTTAAAGTTTCCTTTGCATTTTGCATATCAATGTTATCTGATTTTATGTGCGTGTCAGGCTTCATGTGTACTAACTTATACTGTATGTTAATCTGTCGATTTGGGCGAGAATCTTAAGGCTGAACAAATTAGTGAAAAATTCTTCACCGTCACTGGTACGTCCGAAAACGAGTAACAAAACCTATTCTTTTATTGTTTTTGGTACTTGAAGCTTATATTGTATTCCATCCACGTCTACATTTGACGTCAATGGTTTAATTTCAATCGAGTAATAAAGATTCTAATTTGGAACCTGTGACCCCATGGATTTCTGGCTACTTGGTGAATTATTCTAAGATGTTCGTACTTCGTACGCATCCAGGGGTTTATGACCGGTTCCAATGACGTCCAGACTTGTACGTAAATTAATGCTTCATCTAATGTAACATTGTTTTAGGATACATTTAATGGGCCATAAAAGTGCTGGTTAGTTGCCTGTAGACTTATACAAATTCTCTGGCTAAATTTCTCTGATGTAAGCTGTGTGAATGGGATGCTGTAAAACAGTCTTTGCGTATGTTTTACTGCTCCTCATTCATACATCCATCATCGTCAGAGTTTGATATATTATTCGTTGGCGGATAAGTTTATGGTGGTGATATAAAATTCGGGTCTTTTAATGCTGGAACGCAGATAACATTTTAACCATGTGTTGCATTTTTCTGATTTTATTCATCTTTTCAACTTGGAAACGTGTTGGAATTGGTTATTATTTTCTTGCTTTTCCACATTCCTTGTTATTTCAAAAATAACTTCCAGGTTCCAAAAGATATTTCAACTATATTTATTTTTTTGCCGAAGACCAGAATTTTCTTGTCTCGACAAGTAGCGGAAAATTGTTATCAAGTAGGTAGCAACTGTTTAAGTATTGTTCAGTATATGTTAATATTTATTACATAATGTATTGTTCTAAAGGTGTTGCGATTGTGAGGGGCAAAATTAGTATTCATAACTCGTATGGTTGGAGTTTCACATTTGTTATTTTAGCCGGTCAAATAAAGCCAAATTACTGGTTGAATTGTTTTTTTAATACGTTTAGCTCCTGCGTCTAGTTTATAGCTGTTAAAGACAGCTTTAAGTTCATGAGTTCAAAACATAAGTTCGAAAACATATTTATATTGTAAATTAAATGTAACTTTTTCCTGTGTGACTTCTTTGATGAATTCTCTAATAATGTAGGTTTCGTCGCATCAATTTTAAGAAGGCTATGTAGGTATTTCATCGTATTGTTGTTGTCTTTGTTTGCGTTTCAAACTTAACAGCCATCACCATTATTACGTCACTGACTAATATGTATGTTGATATCCAATTATTTTCCAAACTTAAACACAAGTGACTCAAATCCAAAATCATCCTTAATACTCACAAAGTAATATATCCTCCTATTCGGATCTAGGACATCCTGCAGTTTGTTTTATTCGGGCTAATCGTAAGCCGTTTTGATGATGTATCCTGTGGTTTTGCTATCCGGGTTACTTTTTATAGGTGTCCTAGTTGAATTTTACGATGGTATTGTTTTTCTGTTGTAAGGAAATAGGTAATCTGGAATTTGCATCATCGCTTACTTCATTGAGATCAGCATTCACCTATTTTGAGTTTGTTTACAAACTTGTGTCTTTTACTTTATCGCTATATTGAAGGATCATCAAAACATTGCTATTAGCATTTTCATCACCGCCATTAGCATATTGATGATCAGATTTTATCTCCGAGCATTAGGTGTAAGTTCTTCGGCTTAGTGATGATCGAACAAAGATGATTGGAAGTCATCCATTACTTTCAAACTTAAGACATCCTCAAATCTTTTACCTAATTCCATTACTGTTGCTAGATTTTTTTTTTATTGAACTGTAGTACCAAGAATATAAATGAGCAATAATAATAACTAATACATTTGAATCAACACTGGATTCAGCATAAGTGATTAATAATTTTCCTCCCTGTCTCTCTTTTACTGTTAACCGCATTTTGAATCAATTCTATGAATTAAATATCAATAATAACATGTTATGATTCAATGGCGTTACATGAAATGATCATAATAAACCATAGCGGGATTAGTCAGTCGAAAACTTTAATCTAAAAGGCGTTGAAAGAAACAATGAAAGTTTTGAACAAATAGAAGATGAAAAAGTTTCATCCGAAGAAATTGAATCAAAATCGACAACAGAAATAGTTCACAAGGAAACAGTAACTCCTGCTACAAGCTTATAACAAATATGCAATACAATTAATTGTAATTCTGACATATTAGTGATACAGCTACCATTACACAACAGGCATAAATCAGTAGGGGAGACAAATAACAACTCATTCAGTACTTGATAGTGTATCGGGGGCATGTGAGTCAGGTTCATCAATTGGTACTTTGTAACTGACGAGTTCAACCGCAGGATGTCTGGTAATAGTAGTTTAATTTCTATTAAATTAATGTATATTTCTTGTACTTTAGATACTTAAATTATTTTGTTTAAGTTTGAAGAAAGCATCTGTGGATTTGATAGTAGCTTTTTTATCATTCAGCACTTTTTGTTTTGATGTTTATCAAACTGTATTATTATTTCTTCTTCAATTTCAATCTTTATCGTTGCTTGACTTCGATTACTCCAAAACTTTTAGAAATTAGAGTCGATTTCTATAAAGCTGATAATGATGACCAAGACTTGTCTAAAAACAATATTTTCAATTGTAAAAATTGAAGCTTCTATTCTAACCGTAGAAATAAAAATCACGAAACAATGAAAGAAATTAAATAACATCGTTCGTTTCCAAAGAAAATATTAGCATTCATTTCTATTACAGCAGTCAATCTAGCGAATGTGACATGCTATTAACAACGTGATCGAATGCACAAGTCGATGCAACCAACGTCACCTGACTATTCACAAGGCGTATTTGTATAACGACTGCGTGTGTATGGTCCATCATTGAAGTCAATAACGATGATACAATAGCTGAATGTTGATTGTCTATACTATGACTTGACTGACCTGTGCTTTACTCATTATTGTTCGCGTCTACGTCAACCGAGCCTTTGTTTTCCGATAGGTACTATTTGAGCTGTTACTTCTTTTCTATTTTCAAAGTCTTCAAGCTTATTATGTTTGCGCGTGATATCGTTTACTGGAGTTAGCGTTTCACGCAGAATAACAACTGTCTGACCTTTCAATACAGTAACCAGGTTTATATCCTTTTTATCAGTCAGTATGCAGATAGATTCAGCTCTATCGGCTTCAGTTAATCCTTTAGTCAGCCGACACCCACGGAAAACAAATCGAGATAATGGTGTATCTGGCAACGTCGCGCGATTTCGCACTAGATCACATTTGACGCAAGTGGGTATAGGTCTTATCCTCAAGTTTGGTTCACAATGCTTACTGTTTCGCAAACCTTGTGGCTGATAGCCAGGGATGATAACACTATCCTGGTTTGGTTTAGCCAGACATAGTGCGTGGCGGCTCGCGGTTTTCCTGTATCATTTAGTACATAAGACAAGCGGCAGCGATTTTTAACCCAATAACGCAAATTTTAGACGACGAGAAAAGAATTCAAGCAAATCCCAGTTTACTGAAGTGAATATCTTCAGGAAATCGAAATACATAACGTTTTATAAATTAAAAAAATGTTATGTGTCATAATATGGCTTTTAAGTTAATTGAAATATTAACGTAACTGTGCAAATAGGTGTTTAGTCTAGAAATCTCAATTCTTGATCAAGAGATTTGCAGTCTCAATTAGGTTGCATTTTATTTGAAAGCAAGTATGTGGATTATAAACAAACGTATTTATGAATTTAGATCACGGCTTCAGATACATATATCGCTGGTATTTCGCATTCCACTCGTTTATTATCAACAAGAACACGTTTTAGACTTTATTTTTGTTTTACAGTCTTTTTTAAAATAAACTATTCTGTCTTTTATTATTCAAAATATATCTCCTTCAAGATTGTTTGCAACGCAAAAAGTATCTATATTGTCTTCTTTCTATTCAAAAACTTTTGTATGGCCCATTGAAAGGTCAAAACATACAACTGCTTTTTGGGTAGCCATTCTTTTTCTCGACCTTTTTCTCTTCTACTTGAAGGTATACCCCAAGGACTTCAAAAATCCATAATGTATTAACTCTATCCCTCTTATTATAAAACGTGGTTTTAAAAAAGTACCGGGTTTAGTACTAGGTTTAAACCATGAACTTGAATAAACGTTATTACAAAAAGAAGTTTATCGCTAGTCCTAGAACTATCTATGGTACCAAAGTTAGACCATCGTGACCCCTAGTTTAACTATGGTACTAAATTGTTACACGTCAAATTCTTAATTTTGAGGTTAGCTTTCGGAAATTATTATTTTGTGATTTTATCCAAAAATGGATATTGACATGATTGATATAGTTGATTTGGAAGATTTCGAGTTGTTGGATACACTTGAGAGTGCCCGGGGCCTAACAGAGTTCGTCAACGACGAAATCCATTTGGGTTACCTGACGAAGATTTTCTGTTTATATATAGATTTAGTAAACGTTTTGGCGAAAGGATTGTCGATTTACTACGTGAAGATTTGTGTGTACGTAATCTAACATGTCCGTTATCACCAGCCCCGGATCTTCAATTTTTTTTAGGCGGGGCAAATACTGAAAAATGCCGCCCCCGCCCACTTATATTAAATATAAGTGGGCGGGGGCGGCATTTTTTTTTTTTTTTATAAAGGTAAAAATAAATTTTATTTTTACCTTTATCATCCATATAATTTCAGTTATCAGATGTCCACTAATTGATTGAAATTAGGACATAGCCTACATAGGTCTTCCGGAAATAATGCATCCATCGCTGTTCTTTCTGTGTTAAGCCTATTTATTTACAGATATATAGACATAAACGTGTAGGATATATACATATGTCATACATAGTATCTACAGGATAGGATTTAAAATAAAAATATGTTTAATAAAAATAAAAATCAAACATATTATTGCATTTGTGAATTGAAATTACCTACAATTTTACTCTTCGAGCTTTTTGTTCAGCAAATAAATCTATGGCCTTGTCATAATTTAACTCGTTTGCAATTCGATTTTCTATCGCTAACGGGCTGTCTCCACGAGCGAGAGAATCGCGACGATATTATCGTCCGTGCCACGTATTTCTATACACTCTCTTAGAGGCCGTCTCCACGAGCGAGAGAATCGCGGCGATATTATCCCATACAAATACGTAATATCGCCGCGATTCTCTCGCTCGTGGAGACAGCCCGTTTGTTTTGCAAAATAGGGTCAACACCACTATTTTCAGCAACTTCTCTCGCCTCTTTTATCCAATATTCCATTGGATTTTGTCTCATTTTTTGCAAAGTTTTGAGCAGACCATCCATTAGTGCGACGGAACGGGCAAGGATAATAATATCTACTTTCTGAATTTCTATATTCACTCGATTGATTTCGCGGAGAACCAAATAGTTAAATTTAGTAAAATCTTTTATAGCAGTTAAGAGATGACCGGCCTCGTACTTAGCTTCTGGAGCACGAGAAGTTTGCTTAACTTCTTCTAAGGCTTCCGCTATCTCTCTTTCTGGCAAATTATTTAATAGGACATTCACAGCAACATGTTTCGCCGACCATCTGCCGCGATCTGCGATTCCTGCGGGCGCGCGGGCGCGTATTTTGAACTATGCCTACGCTCCTTGCGAATAATACAATGACATGTTCGTGCAGCACATCTCACTCCGCGCTCTGGGTATCGGTCGAGTTGATATGGCCTTGAAATTTCTGTACTTGTACTATTATTTATTCCGTGGTCAAAGTTAAGTAAATGATGAGTTGTCCATTCGTCTGCAAAGTGTGAATTTGGCCGCCCTCTGAACTTGCCGCCCGGGGCGTAGGCCCCGGGTTGCCCCCCCCTAGATCCGGGGCTGGTTATCACTAACCTTTTCTTCTGGAGTCCAATTAACACCCCTTTTTTTCTTTGGTTGTTCCATTTTCTTAAAACGATGCACACACAATCTCACCACAAAGTGCCCAAAGAACTGTGCCTTTATTTAGATTATTAATCTTGATGTGAAACCGGACATCTAGTTTGCTTTTAAGTTGTAACATAAACATTTCGATAACATTACTCGAATTACGCGCGCTGTCAAGTTCACTTCGTTATACTTACGTGTTATCTCGATAGATGATCCAAGCCAGAACAATTAAATTGTGAACATGCATTCAAAAAATTAAAAGTCGGATTATTTAACTACCTTTAAATAGCAAAACTTTATATTTTACCACTACAAATAGCAATTTATAGAATATTTTTTCTTTCAATTACGTAACAACATTTTGTAAAAAGGAACGGCGCATAGAACGCTGAACGAATGATTGAATAGTTTCAATATTTTGTTGCTTATAATCTGTGTATAATGTTTAGACCATGGACTATCTTTGGTATTAAGTAGTCCTTTGTTGGTCTACGATTTGTAATACGAATGACAGAATTAACGTTAGTACCGTAACAAACCTAGACCTTTTAGTCTTGGTTTAAACCTGGTACTAACGGAAGTTTTATAATAAGACGGTATGACTTACACCGCGACGGCCTCCGGAAACTGTTTTGTTTAGTTCTAGTATTGTTATTGTAATGCCGCATTGTGTCACCAATCAGGCGACAGTCGGGACCGGGGACACTCCACGTTCTGTCGCATTCAATAATGTTCAGACAGTCGTCAGTATCCATTCGGACGTTACCGTGGACGCTAGGATCCGTCACGTTGAACCATATTCGGACAATACTGTAGTTGAAAACATTTCCGAAAACTATCATAGTATCCATCAATTACTGTGCAATTTGTATCGAATTCGATTTTGGATAGTTCAAAGTTTAGTGTGTTACAAGACTGATGTCTCAAGGACTCTTCTATGAAGCTGATTTCGGATTTCGTAGCTAGAGTCTTGAATTTGTGATTTTTGTGGCGCGTCTCTAGTTTTTATGTGATTCTTGTTATTTACTATTACATGGTGAACGGCGTGTTTTGAAGATGGTCGTATGGTATACTTCAGAGGGTAAAGAAGAGGTAATTTTGTTGTATTTCAAGTATCTTGTGTACCAATATAATATCCTGTTCTTATTTCATTTTAAATTGATTTTCAACCTAAATATTATTCCGATTAAAGCGTATACTTTACAGTTTGTATTACTAATACTCGCCTACGCGATCAAACACGGAGCAGTTTCCTCATTATAACAAATTCTCGGAAAATTTTGGATCTTAGTAATTACATACTAAATATTAGTGTACAGAGCGTCCGCAAATGACCGTGTTTCATAAGTTTACACAACTTCAAATAGATATAAAGTTTATGTAATTTGTTGCAAAGAAAATCATCATGTCTAGTTTTTCTTGGAACTTAGTGTGTTGACAAATCTGTACAGTGGTAATGATCTGATTGTGAGATTTATGTAATGTTGCATAAGGTCGAGACAGTATGACTTTGCATTAATAATGAATAATCACACTTACAGCCATGACTTCTTTAAACATTTCAACGTCACTACTAACTGACCAAAGGGTTTTTACGAAATCCCACGTCAATTAAATAGAAAGCATTATGACTGGATACTTTACCTGGCTGATTATTACCATGTTTAGTCCCCGACACACCTCTGACTAACCATTCCAAAGTCTGCTGGTGGTCTACTAAATTCTTTTAATGAATTACGTAGACAAGAGCAGGGTCATTTTAACTAGTTGCTATGCCTTTGGTTGCCTAGTGTAATCATAGATTGATTGCTTAGAATGTCTCTTCTTCTTCATGGGACCAATTGTCTTGAACCACTTGCTCAGTCTCCTCAAAGTTCCCAAGTTCATCGACTCGTCACCTATGGTGACGCCTATCACATGGTGCCACATTATCAGCATGTCTCAAATGACAGCCGTCTGGATGTCACCCGCTCGGATTTTCTTTAGCAAACAGCCTGTCCGTCAGTTTGATGTACAAACATACAAACGTGGTCACTACGTGTTCATTTAGGGTTGGTAAAACATCTTCTGTCAAAGAAAATTTAATTTTCTTTCGTATTTTAACAAAATGTACCTATATCCTGTGATAAAAAAAAGATTGACAGTCAACAATGTTGTAGCCCAAAGTCCTTTATGTTGAGGAGGCTGTTTGACTTTGAATCGACCTTCAGGTTCTTGTGCTAATATTAAGACAATAATGTGCCCATATTTAGTAATAAAAACTTAGCTTTACCTTATTTTGTTTGTTCGGTTTAAGGATAATTTGAATTGAACGCACTAATGAATTAGGTACGGTACGGTAGCTATTTTTGGTCAAGGTAGGTACGTGTCATTCTGTAATGCGTTTATATAAAACTGAATTATATTAAGGCAAATAAATGTTGGATTAATTCAAAGCCAGTAGTATACACCTAAAATACTCGTAACATTTGAGTGGTCCTGTAATAGGGATAAAACCCCAAACAAATCCAATTAAGTATTGGCAATGTCCTTATATTGACTGTGATGTGTTTTGACGCAAGAACTGTATCTACCAATTACTTACTGCCACATATTAGACGTTTGATCGTTACCAGACCAATTAATCTGTATCAGCAAGATAACAAACTACAATTAAATGAACTACTAAAGTCTATCTAGATGGATCATGGAACACACAGCAAAAAGAACGGCTAAAGTAAGAAATACCATGTAATATAAAACTGTTACAGTAAAGCTATAAGGGTTAGGGGGTTTGTCTTGGCATGGGTATGTGATGAGAAGGGATGAAGCGCATGTGGCTAAAAGAGTGATCAATGTAATTGTCAATGGATGGAGGAAGACCTTAGATACGATACATGAATTAAACGTTGATGGATGGACAAGGAGAGGAAGACCAAAAAAGGAACGTATAGAAAAAAAAACTTTGCGTTGACTACAAGTAACATGGGACAAGGGCAGGAACATTATAACCGATGAGCAATCACATTCAATGCTGAGCGGGGGCGCGGCCGTCACCAATTACGATCAATTTAGCTCTTCCTCGGACCATGTCACATGTCGCCTACACAAGCATTCGTTTCAATTGCATTCTCAATCTGGGACGGAACTTACGGACGGACGGATGGGTGGATGATGGATCGTTTGTCTGAATGAAACGGTTGTCTAAATTCAAGGATAAGAGGCAATTTCAGACAATTAGGCTTGGTATCTACTTACTTGGTAGTTGCATTTGTGACGGGTTTTGCCGTCTCTTTCTCGTTTTGAATACAAGAAAGTCTCTAAGCTAGCATTCTAACCATTATCACAGATGAAAATTTCTGCGCTTTCTTGTATATCTTGCCATATCAATAAATAAAAAAGAAGCGACCATACCATAAGCTTTTTGATGCAGTCTTCTATTTGTTTCCTTCAGTCTGTATAGCTAGCTCCTCGTGGAGTCCCCGGGAGTGCAATGACTTACACCCAATTATTCTATTTATCAACCGATGTGTAGAATCGGTTCACTTCGTATTCTAACAACGGCTCATAAAGTGTGACCAATAATGTTCATCCATTATACCTCGATGTTGTAGTTACACACGTGTATATTGCACATGCACCTAATGCACACGACTTCCTTCCGTTGGTACTTTATACTTGCATAGAATAATAATGGCGGATCCTTTCATTTTAATGGCTTTAATACCCTATTTAGTATTAGTCAGTGTTATGTCTGACACAGTCGTGTTATCGTGTGTTTTCTCCTCTCAACTTTAACAGTCTTTGCAAAAATCATCGTGTCTCTCAAAGTAAATCCTGCCACCATAGATTCTTTAGGTTGCATTAAAACAAAATGATTTTTTTGTTGAATGAACGCGCCCTGTTGGTTCATAGTCGCTTCTGCCCAGTGTTCTTTATACTTTCTATCCCTGGACAGTAAGCCCCGCTACCACCTTGCTGACTGCCTAGAATTTTCCTATAGCATTAGCCACTCGTGACATAAAAACTATTCAGAAATAATTTTGGGCAGCCCTGCTATTATCAATCATGTAAAAACGAACAGCGAAGCATGACTCTCAGCGTTCAGATTTCAACACCTCTTTTTATGAATGACATAGTTTTACTTTGAATTCCACAAGCCACAGTTATGTTGTACTAGTTTTAAACTTGTGGTCAGTCCCGTGATCAGTGAGTGTTAGGTAATATATACCTATTTGACGTAGAAGGGTTTTACGAATTGTTTTAGTAATGCCTACTAAAAACAGTTTGTTAGAAAGAGGAAAAAAAGGGAAAATACAGGTTTGAGAGTAAACTACGTTGTTCGCTTGTCACATGGTGATTGTGTGTTCGTATTGGTCTAAAAATATGTGGTGTCTTTTGTGCCTAGAGTGTTCGCGTATAACTATGTATGTGAATTTATGTTTTATATATTTCGCCTTCAGTAACACATGCTAAGTTAAGTACAACTTCGAAGCTGAATGTTTATTTATTTATGCTAATCTTAGATTTCAGTTTTTTTCTTTATTTATGATAATCGTAGACTTACTATGCAATACGTCTTCCATTATTATGTATTTTTTATATTATCTTAAAAAACCTCAACTTTATTGTAAAAGCTGGGTTTCAGAGCTTGCATAATCTTACTTTTTGCGTATTCACAAGAGTTTCTTCGGTCATAACTTTTACACAATAAACTTAACTGCCCATTCTTCAGTAGTAACTCATAGCTTAATTCATAATCACGTTATGAAAGAAAAAGTACTCCCACGCAGATCGTTAAAAGGTAAAAGTCCAAACAAAGTCATATCTCTTGTGAATGCGTGCGAATTTCGTGAATACAGTGTATTTTTCCTCACATTTATTTGTTTAACAAATACTACACAAAAAGCATGCGTTTAAGTATCAATTTACGTTAGATAACTTTAAGTTTGAGATGAACATTTGTAATCTTTCAAGATTTATTAAACGCAACTCTGTTGGTTTGATACACTTTAAATAATGTGACAATTTTGCCCATAGTCCTTCGGTCATAAAACTGTACAAAATTATGTTGCAAGATAATGTAGATGGACATATATTATAAGTATTTTGATTGTGAAGTGCAAGGCTGTAAACAAGGATTATTCAATTGCTGTTATCTGATCGGAATGTAGATTATTGTGTCTTTGTCAGTTTTAGTTCTGTTGATATGTTTTTCACTTTTTAAACAATCAGGTAGATTGAGAACTATCAAAGTCCAATTTTAATTGTATTTATCTATTTTATCTAGCATGGAAGACACCCATCTTGCATTCCACAATAACGTGAATGTGAAGCTTGGCCGATTGTATGTTTGAGAAGTGGCATTTACACACAGTTTTATTGTGTCAATTTGCTAATCAATTGCTTTGACAAGTACTTGATAATTTGAAACTTCACATGTGGCGTGCAAGTGAAATTCTACCTTAGGGTTATAAACTAGGTCGTCTCCTCGGCTCCTTAGTCTGCTTGTTCTCGGTGCCTGTGTACGGTAGATATATTCCAAGAAGGAACTTAAACACCATAACTAACTGTCTATTTTCCGTTGTCAACAGAGCGAGCAGTCATCGCCGTTCCGTCGCTGGACTACCGGCAGCGGTGCGGGGAGCTCCTATCGTCATCACGAGCATCGTAACATGTATAATAAGGTAAGCTTATGATGATGAGGAGGAACTGGTGATATAGGTCTCAAGAGCCGATGAAGAAGTAACCTCATGGACTCGTGCTAACAATACAATGACTTTTGAAGGATATAGCTACTCCATTGCTTCATGTTTGAAAAAATCCTCTGTTCCACGATGATTGATGATGACAGCGGTGATTTTTCATAATAAAAGGCATTGCCAGTGTGTAACGAAATTATCCTGCTGAAGTGCATCAAATTCAAGGATGCCTTAAACTATACGAAGTTGTTCTTGTTTTAACCTCAAACTATCCTTGTTGCTTCGTTTCTTTGTAATAATAAAGAACAATAAGACTAACAACATTCTCTCTCAACAGCAAATGAGCGAAGGTTCAACCCAGGTGTCGAGCTCCAACGGCGGCGGTTCCAACGTGTCCCGCTGGTCTCTTGGCCTAGAACACTTGCTGGCCGATCCGGCAGGAGCCGAGGCCTTCGCCCACTTCTTGGCTAAGGAGTTCGCCGCTGAGAATATACGGTGAGACTTGGCAACCTGTTTGAAGCTTTTGGTGCAGGTCTAAAGAAAATTATTGCCGTCGGATTAGGGAGTTGCCCTCGGTCAAAGAGACATATTTAATTGTAAGTTTACCTTAAGGCTGGCGAAGCTTTTACCTAGCAGAGAGTAGTCACCTGTTCCTTACTTTCGAACACTTTTAAAAGCATTTAAGATCTGTTTTCTTAAAGATTCCTATCAGAAATGAAACATGCAGTATAAATTCAGTCCTCATTTATAATATGGCTATTGTAACCCCCCGTTCCCCGGCAGGTTCTGGTGGTCATGCGAGCAGTACAGCGCCAGCCCGTCGGGCGCGCGGGCGCAGCAGATCTGGCAGCGCCACCTGGCGGACAAGGCGCCCGAGCCCGTCAACGTGGACGCCGCCGCGCGCCGCGCCGCCGCGCTGCTGCTGCACACTACGCCGCCGCCGCCCGAGCTGTTCCTACAGGTAGCATCCCGATACTTACAAGCTCAGATCTGGCAGCGCCACCTGGCGGACGAGGCGCAAAACTTGTACCTACCGATTTTATTGATTACCCAATAAAATCAATTGCAATACTTCCACGTATCGAAACATTTACGCAAGATGCACGCTACGGTAGAACGCGTGAAATTCATAATTCAATCAGAGTTATTATTGTGCCTCTTAAACTTTACAAGGTAATTGCAATTTTAGCCGGTATCGTAACTTCTTCACACTCCATGTTTATTATGTTCAAGTAATATACGGCTTCAGGAATGTCGATTGATGCTCGAAAATTATAATATTCGAGGTCAGCAGATAAATTGATTAACTTGGATGATTTCTATTGCGTCAAGTTTTTTCCCTAACTAATATAACCGTCAATGATCAATAATGTAACCTCGGAAATGGTTGCCGTTATTTCTAGTAACCTTCGAACTGTAATCCAAATAAATGAAACCAAAATAACACTGAAGCAAAAATGAAAACTCTATTACTATTAATGTAAAAAAATGGGCATTGACTATTCCTTGAGTAATATTTAAAGCATTGACTTTGATAAACCATCTTAACCCACCGTCTTCTTTGTACCGCTAGGCTCAGAAGCAGATCTTCAACGTGATGAAGTTCGACAGCTACCCGCGCTTCCTGCGCTCCGGCGTGCACGCCGAGTGCGCGCGCGCAGACCTGCGCGGCCTGCCGCTACCCTACGCCGCCACCAGGGACCCGGACACTGACACTACTAAGGTAACACTTTCATGGCTTAGGTTATATTGACCAGTTAAAGTCTCTCGACAGAACAACGGTATAATCTATATCAAAGCATTTATTATAGAAAGTTAAGGTCATATCGATGAGAATAAAATACTTTCATCTTGACTCCATCAAAAACAGTGGAAAGAACGAACTTAAATACCAAAAAATCGAAGGGGATCACTTGGTGAACAGCCCGCTCCATTTTACAGAGAGAAACGGCATGGGAGATTTAGGCTGATTAAATTAAACTTTAATGTCCCGTTGCCCAGCATTCAAATATTACGGGCTAATAAAAATAAAAACTGTAGTGTGTTTTTTTACCAGTACAGATTTTAATATCAGTTAGCTAATAATACCACAGTTCTACGTCGTAACTCAGCCATTACCCGTCAAATATTATTGTTAAAGTAACTAATAAATCACTTTTCTTACAGTTAAAAAAATCAGCAAGCAACGCTTCGGAGCGTCGTCGCAGTGGAGGCGCGTCACTCTTACCGTGGAAGCTCAGAACAGGACGAGAGCGATCGAACAGCACCCAGCAGAACGAACCACCACCAATCACTGATGTAAGTTACATAACCTAATCTACAATAACACTTGAAATACGAAACCTTACTGCTACAACAAAGCGCTGTCAATAGCAACTTGTAGCTGCAGACGTGCAAATGTAACTGTACCTCCAAACACAGTTTACATCTCTACCACTTATGTGAAAATGTGTCCTAGGAAAGGATAACTCGAATAAACCATGCGTGGGAAAGAGAGAGACAAGTTGTCTATCGCCATCTCTTTCCCACACTGAAATTACTCCTGCTTTAAGACGTCATAGTAACCCCCCTGCAGTTTGTATGCAAACAATCGCGGGCAGTCTATCAATACAATAAGGAAATATCTCAGAACATTCTGCCTTCCTCTCTAGCAAAAAGCCCCCCCCCCCCTAACGAAAAAACATCTTTCATACAACCGAGAAATATGAATGTAAAAGAAAAGTACGCAAAATAAATCGCAAGGACATTTCGCCATCATTTACTAAAACATTTTTGCACAAAATAACGCTATCAGACCGACATTATTATCACTATGTCCGTTAAAATATAAACATACAAATAACACGAATGTTAATGTTAACATAAACGGTGATTCAATTGGCGCCAAACTTCCAGGGCTCTAGATATAGTGGCGAGGGTGTATCTACATGCCAACAAATGATAATAAGACATTAAAAACCCACACATACATTGGAAATGCCTATGGCATTAAGTCCGCCTCAGTACTTTGTGCTTGAAGTGTTAAATAAAAACTAGAAATACACAATTGAAATTACAGTGATCCTTACTCCTTTGCTTCATATTCGATCTTAGCAGTTCGGCGGAAAAAGATGTGAGTTTAATTATGAAAAAAACCGTATGCAAATCGGTTCACCCGTTTAAGAGCTAGAGTGCCACATCAGACAGACAGACACACATAGAGCGGTCAAATTTATAACAACCCTCTTTTCGCGTCGGTGGTGGTCGTTAAAAAATAACAACAAATACCAGCACAAAACGAACAGGTAAAAAGAATCCCCAATATCCATCAATCATTATCATACTAAAGATATTTTTGTACACAAATAAGGTAAACATTGTAGACCCAAAAATAAAACACATTTTCCTGTCATTCAAATACCAAAATAACTCATCAAATTATTATCAACCTGAACAATACTAGATAATTCGAAGTTTTCCTCTGTAAAACAAATTGCAATAATGATTTAGCATACTGGATGTGACGGTCAGTAAATATGCATAGGAGCACAATCGCGGTACGTTGTGTACCGAGCGGGAAAACATGATGATATCTGGTGGCAAATATTGGTATACCATGCTAACTGTTTCTACTACTATAAGTGTTACTAATTGAGCAAATAGTAACGTAATTTCTAAATTAAATTGCCTAGTCATGGTTGTGTATTGGAAGAAACACTAGAATTTTTAGAATTTAAACTTAGCCTCTGAAAATATCAATTTAAAAGTCTTATTTACCTTTTGCTTTAATACAAATTTAGTTTCATAGCAATGGATATTTTAGATTTCAAGCTCGTTTCTCTTTTCACATTCTTTAAGAAATTTCTAATGCTGTAAATTTTGAAAACTTAAAATGCAACAGTAATCAATTAAAATATTAGCTTTAGTAGTAGCCCTAGTATTTCTGTAAGAAGAGTCATAATCCCTATAGGGGTTTGCAAAACCATCTGACTTCTAAATATTTTCACCCTTACCGCATAAAATTCTGAAACCTGCCAATATTATCATTCATCTGCCCTTATCCCAATTTATTTGGGGTCGGCGCAGCATGTCTACTTCTTCCATATTTCTCTATTACTCGTCATATTAGCAATCTCCTCCTTTCTAGCCATATCATCGTACAGACAGTCCGTCCATCGTTTCTTTGGTCTTCATAGCCATTCTGTCGACCTTAAATAAAATCATAATTCAGACTGAAGTGAGCAAGTAATCTCTCTCAGGATGAATACGCACGAACTTGTCCTAACGAAACCCTCACGATCGTACAAACAAACTGTTTTACCTTTACAAACATTTAGTTTCTATATACGATTATATACATAGACTTGTGTACCTAATTATATTTATAGAAGGCATTATGCTTCTCTGTTTAGTTGCGTTTTAAATATGTATTAATTGTTTGTAAAGTAATTATTTGCGTTTGGATTTATATTCATTCATAAAGTGATTTAAAAATAGATTTATTTGTGTAAAAAAACACTTTACTGCTTAACTAATTAAGCAAATGATTGGATTTGTTTATTCCTCCGTCATTAACCAGTTTTATAAGGAGTCCAACTCATCCCGCCATTGCTAACTCGAATTTTCTCTTTGTCAAACAGGTGGTGAAATCCAGCCAGATGGCCCCAGGTCAATGCTTGTTGTGTCGCGTGGTACTACCAGACGGCGCCACGTCCGTGGTGGGCGTGGAGCCCGGTGTCACGGTCGGCCGACTCGTGGACCGACTGCTGCAGAGGCGGAATCTGCTGTGTACGACCTACGACGTGCTGCTGAAGGATGGAAATCAGGTTAGCAGAGATAATGATTTGGCTTTTATGTTAATTAGTAGTACAAGCGTAAAGTTGATGGTTTATGAGTTTTGCAATACCATAGAATTAGTGATGAAAATTGTGAAAGATAAATACTTATTTTCAAATTTTCTTGTGAAATACAAGTATAATTCGAAAAATTACAAAATTTTGTTCTGAAGTAAAAAAAACTAAAACGAACTTTTTGCCCACAGGATAGCACGACCGTAGACCCGTCCGCGCCGAGCACCGTGCTGGGCGGGCGCGAGGCCGTGGTGGAGCGGCGCTGCGTCGTGCGCATCGAGCTGGCGGGGCGCTGCGTGGCCGTGCGCGCGCGCGCCGGGCGGCGTCTGCGCCACGTGCTGCGGCCCGTGCTGGCCAAGTACGCGCCCGCCGGGCCCGGCCAGCGCGCCGTGCTGCGCGACGGCCGCGTCCTGCACCCCGACACCAGCATGCAGGAGCTGGACGGCGCGCGCCTGCAGGTGCTGGACGTGGCCGACGCGGACTGCCGCGCCGCGCCCGAGCGGGACGACGACGCCGACTCGCTCAGCGACCTCGCCGTCCGCCTGCAGGACGACCCGCTTCGGCCACAAGACGCACAGGTAACGAATACCAACATAAATCATTACCCTTCTCACTACCTCGTTGGTGTAATAGTCGCAAGCGCTACTACTACGTATGACATCCTGGGTCCGATTCCCAGGTCGACAAACGCAGAGAATGTTGAAACCAGTATCTTTCTTCTTAGCACCTCGACGACAATCTAAATGAAGACGACCAAAAACTTAGGCGACTGAGTTTGACAACTTTAGAATTTGTATTTGACGTTACCTTACTCGACGTTTGTGAATAAGAGTTTAAATAGTACTAAATTATAGATATTAACAGTCTCATGTCCTTGTTACAGAGCGTAAGCACAGCTTCAGGCAGCAGCCGCGGCAGCACGGGGCAGGCGGGCTCTCGCGTGAGGGCCGCGCTCAAGCCCGGCCCGCCGCTACATCATCATCCACCTGGTTAGTATTACTATTAACAATCATACATTTAACAAATACTTTCAGTAAAAAAAAAAATCAAGACTGACCATGATTTGAACTAATTTGGAGAAGAATTCTGTTAATTTACGAAAAACAATCACACTTTAGAATCTTGTCATATTGTAACGATGGAAATAGCAATGATCAACGTTTTCGTAAGGTGATCGTAGTTTTAAATAAAAGAAGGTCGGCTATGTAGAGCGCCATCTTTATCAATCATCCCCGTGTGACAACCTTATAAATTACACCCGAATACTGAGAGATTTACAATCGTCCGATTTATTTTCGTCCAAATAAAAAAATCTGCAACTCAAACCCAATCACTAACATCATCTTCTCCCACAGATTTCCTAGAGAACCTCCGCGAGACTCAGCGCCAGAGGCTGCACAAGAGCGAGTCGTCGCCGCCCGCGTCCCCCCCGCCGCCCGCCACGCCGCGCACCCCTCCCCCGCTGCCGCCCAAGCCCACGCACCGCCAGGCTCCCACCGTCGTCTGAACACAACGCACCGAGCTACAGCGCTTGGTACTTCACGAGACAGACGACAGACTCTCCGAGTCCATAAAGTCGCCGCCGGCTACAGGACCTTCGCAACACATGATAGGATTGTCCACGAAGAATTCCCTTAGCTTGAATAACCGACTTCAGGAAAGAAGGTTGTTTTCGGCGCGTTATTTTGTTATGTGCACAATGATTGATGATTATTGGCACTGCAGTAGCAAAATTGGTAAAAAAATACATTCTTACATAAGTAACATTATTTCTGTAACAATAGCTTTAGTAGTGATGACAGAAAATGAAGGAATATTGTAAATATAGCTGTTAATGAGCTGATTAAATAAATCTCATAATTTATTTCATGTACAAAGTGTTTGCCATCCGGATATATTATGTCCTTAAGACTCAGAAGCACTAGGTTGATTTTACATTGAGATATAACTAACTCAGTAAAGGCGTGTTTAAGAAATAATACAGGACTATTAGAAATAAAGATATTCCTAATGCATATTCTTTGAGAAAGAAATACATTTTCAGCTAGTTAAAACAATGAAACATATAAATTTTGTCAACTCGTACAAAATATTGTATCAAAAAACCTTACAGAGATAGTTATTTTCAATGTAATAGAAGCAACGCAAAGATCATAGTAATAGTGTACATTAATATAATTTGTAAATACAATATTTGTATTTCTTTTGGTGCCTTCCATAGTTGTATAAGACTGCACTAACATATCTATATACGAATGAATGAGAAAATGTAAAATGGCTTCTTTACACATCATAGTTACGTAAACCGTTAAGTGAAAACTGGATAATACAGGAGCATTTATGTGTATTGTAATTGAATGTAAATAAATTGTAGAGGAGTCATTGATTAACTGTAAAAAAAAATCGTTGCAAATTTGTTTAATAGAATATTTAGACTGAATGAATTATGGAAACCACTTTATTGATTAAATAGAGACAAATGAATTTTGAACTAGTCTTTTTATCTGGAATACCCGATTCTCTTCATGATTTCAACACAATGAAACACGTGAAAATGTAGTATACTATTTTCTACTTGAGTAAACCATGTGAAAACAACTGCATGACTACATGATACTTTACTAGTAAATTCTACTGTTTACGGATGCACGAGATTACACACGCGTGTTAATCCCCGGCATTCAAGGTCATAAGTAATTGGGATTATCTGGAATTTTGTTCGTTTCACGAAAAATCTTTTTTCTTCGGCAAAGCGAAGATTAACTGTTCTGAGAAACATCTCTGCCTACCCCCTAATACTGACATTCCAACAGCGCCATCTAGTTACTTGTTACGCAAACTTGCAGATAATAGCATTAGTTTGCAAACCAGTCCATAAGATGGCGCACCTAGGCACTCATACATAAGATGTAGATATATCTTCATCGTGTCGATGCACGATGTTCCAATCACGGTTCGGAACTTCGAACCCTTTTGTTTATTGTTTCTCTATACCTTAACTAGCGACCCACCCCGGCTTCGCGGGTGCATGTATTATACATTATAAACCTTCCTCTTGAATCCCTCTATCTATTAAAAAAACCGCATCAAAATCGGTTGCGTAGTTTTAAAGATTTAAGCATACATAGGGATATAGGGACAGAGAAAGTGACTTTGTTTTATACTATGTAGTGATACTCTGGTGGTCATAGCTAGCTAAAATCCACGTTTTACACCAATTCCAGAGAAAAATAACTCTCAAACAATTTACACTACACTTTATTTACAAAATTTTCATTTATCAGCTATAGCAACCGCTGGCGTTGCTGCAGGCGTTGCTGCAGGCGTGGCTGCCGGCGCTTCCAACTGCTTAGTCTCCTCACTTTCCACCTTCACGATTTCTGGTTCCGGTGCCGGCATTATCCTAGTTATCTTTGAAGGTGCTTTAGGCGGGGTCCAGTCAGGAATGATCTTCTCATGGATGCGCCAGGTTCCGTAAAGGTTGGACAGGTGTTTCTCGAAGACTATATATTCTAAAACGTCTTTGGCAAGGATTTCGCTGCCGTGTAAGAGGCGGCCGAAACGATCGTAGACTGCAAGCTGTTGGCGCGTGTGGAAGCGGACTGTCACCTGCGAGAGAAAATAGAAAACTATATTTTTTTCATTTTATGAGATGTGACTAAGTGTTTTGGTTTGTGCAGATACTGTAAATGTTATCTTCCAAAGGCCACGGGCTTTTATGCAACTCTTTGAATATACAGGGTGGAAGGGACACCGATGCGAAAACGGTTACCACATACTCGACGTGTGACGACGAAGAAGAAGTGCAGGTTGCACTTTTGTAGGGTTCAGAATGATGTACTGAGTACGTGGTAACCGTTTTCGCGTCGGTGTGCCTTCCATAGATAGCGAGTCTGCTGCTTATTCGTTAGTACAGAGTCACATAGAAACCCGTTGTGTACTTGCAGAGTCCTGGCAACCATAAATTGAGCAGCCCTGGCCAAAGCATAGACACACTGCACTGCACTGCACTTTACGGTTGCGATCTTTTTACCAAGAGCGCCTTAAAATGATATTAGAGTAAAAGTGGTCAATTTCGATTAACTAGAGTTTCTCTCAGTCTCAACCTAATTAGTGGATGTTATGTTATTAACTCACAAAGTTTAAAATTCCAAAAGCAAAATAGAATAACAAACAAACCTGTCCAAATATATTCTCCTTGCTAACAACATCAGTGCACCGAGCATGTACCACCCTAGGAGGCTCCAGAGACTCCAAGAACTTCCACCTGATAGTCTTCTGACGACTGTTATGTCTAAACTCCGGATATGCCTTCTCCGACACATACAACCTTAAAGCCCTTTTATCATCATTTGCTAGACTTTCATGAGCCTTGATGTAAATGTTCTGGGCTTTCACAAGAAATTCCTTTTGGTTAAATTCTTCTTCAAAAGATTTGATCTTGCGTATTGCCATCATTGACTTGGATTTCTTTTCGAGGAGTTCTACTGCTTGCTTGGCTCGGGTTGTGGATACGAAGGAGGCTTTGCCGTCGCCTTCTGGTGGGATATAAGGCTCGAACACACCACCTGAAAATTAACTATGGTCAGAGTTTTGTTTCCGGTACAGGAGAGCAGAGGATACAGATAAATGATGATGATGGATAGGGAGGGAGGAATAGCACAAACACAAGTTGAATAAATATACATATTATTCTTATTCTTTATTGCACACGAAATTAAAAGATATACACACAACATTACAATACATACACACACTACTTGTATTTCTATTAGTAAATTTAACTGAGCCAAATTCTGTCTGATGTTTCTCACTAGCTTTTGCTCCCGGCTTCGCTCCCGTTATATCTATAAGGTGAAGGTAAACCGTGACGGGACAGTAGACAAGTTTAAGGCTCGTCTGGTGGCAAAGGGCTTTTGCCAGAATGACAACAGTTCGAGCTGTACTACAGTGTAGCAGCTAGTGAAGGCATGAAGTTGAGTCAGTTTGATGTATCAACAGCTTTCTTTTATGGGTATTTGGCTTGCTCGCCTTCATAGGCGTATCTGATGAAGAAATTTATTTGACACAAGCAGAGGGCTATGATGACGGAACAAACCGAGTATATCTTTTAAAGAAAAAACTATATGGCTTAAAGCAGGCTCCTCTATAAAAGAATCTACAAAAAAGGAATTTTGGAATGCTACAGTGATGTGGACCATGGTGGCGATGTAGCTTCAGGAATGTCGATGACAGGAGGTTTATGTCTATATGTTGGAGGTGCTGTAACAAGGTTAAGCCAGAGACAGTAAAGCATAGCTAATACAAAGGAAGCTGAAATTGTTGTAGCCAGTGAGGCAGCAAGAGAGAGTATTTGGCTTGCTCGCCTTCTACGGCGCATAACAAATATGGGTTTGCAAATGAAGCAGCTTTTCTTTTCTGCCAGTCTTACACTGGCAGAAAACCCTAAGTTCCATCGCAGAACTAAATACATTAGGACCAGCAACTTCTTTGCGATAGAACTTGTCACGAATGGAAAGCAACAGATAAAGAATCTGCAGTGAGCTTCAGCTGGCAGATCTGCTCACCAAGCCAATGGCTAGGCCAAGGCTAATGAAGCTTGGAAAGTTTCTTGTTCTCCACATTAAGAGAAAGTGTTAGAGTGTTTATAAATCAATGTGACACCTTTAAGAAGAAGTTGGGTTGACTTAAAAAACATATGACTAAACATATCCATTTTTTAAGTTTATTTTGTACAATATATATTATCAGTTCTGTATCTTGTTTATGAAATATAATTACTAAATTCCTGGTGCCACTTTGTGTGTCAATAGTTCAATACACTAATGACAAGAACCTCTCATTTCAATTATTTTCCCTCCTTATAATATTAGTATTGAAGTATATTTATATCAATATACCTAGCAAAGATTGTGTAATATTTGAATTCACAATATTTCGTAATACATGCAACCATCAAAAAAGGTGCGCTTCCCTGGTGCGCAGGGTGTGAGGCAGCACCAACAGTATCTTAGGCATGATTGCCAGTCGACTGGACTGTATTTATGTGGGTCGCTGATGTGCGGTTACTCATGGGTTGCCGCAGCAGTAATCCACCGTTATTTGTTGTTTTGTTTGTTTTTATGTGCTTACTAACGTAGTTGTAAGTTTTACTAACAGTTTTTGAGTCATGGATACTCAATTAAACAGAAATTCTATTCTCACTCCAAATAAATAGGTCAAGTGAACTCAGGTTAAAGGTATGAGTTTATGTTACAGTTCATGGAAACCATCTTAGGGTAAAAGACACATTACAATGAAAAAAACACACAAACCTGTCGCAGAAATATAGAAGGGACGCTCCATCCAAGGCCTCGGAGGCAAAATTCCTCTTTCCTTCATCTTCTGCCTGATTCTTTCCGGACTCAGCGCAGAAACATTTTCATTCGGATCGGGCAGTTCTACTTTGAGTACCTTTTGAGCTCGCAATTTCTTGAATTTCGGGATATAATGCTTACTCGTGGTTGTACGAGCTGGTTGCGTAAAAATTACAGGGGCCATGCGTAGTGCACTTATCTGGAAATTAAAAAGCGGTTTGAATAATTAATTTACAATCATATAGATTGTTAAACCATTGGTAAAACTTAAAAATAATTTTAGAAACAAACCTTTGAAATAAGACAGTTTGCCATAGTAACTGTTTTACAGCTGCTGCTGTTCCGTAAATGCAATAAGCAGTTACTTTTCTTTGACTATTTGGAATATCTACACATATCTCTTACGTCCCCAATAATTATTTCAGTTTTCAGTAACCACTTTCACCGTTCAGTTATTCAGTAGTTTTTATAACCTAAAATCAAAATAATGACAATGACAGACGGTGCCAGTGTATCTCTATTTCACTCATGCTAAATTGCTGTCTGTTTCTAATGCTAAACATATAAAGTTTTTAAGTGGACATGCACGAAATTTCAGGAGTAATAATAATAGAAAAAATAAATTAGTTAAAAAATTTAGTAATTAAGAATTAATTAAAAATACCAGTAAACTGTAAAACTCTCGCATCAAACATCGTTCATAAATTCCTATGCCAGCACAGGTCATGTGTTTATGAACAAAAAATGTCTATGGTGTTTTGTTTTTCTGCCATTTTTAGTCAAATACTTTCCATTCAAATTGTGATTTTTTAATAAAGTGATACAAAATTTATCAAATTTATTGTGTCGTCTTTTAAAATATTTTTATTCTTATTAAACGTTACATTGTACTGATATATGTCAATATTGTAAATTTCGATCAGTTTGTCTTTTGAAGCATTTCTGTCTCCTAGGAGCGTTGTACGTGCTTTCTTCTGAGAGTTCACCTAAATATAAGTCAATTTCTGAAAACACTCTTATCGTTTAGTTTCAAAGATATCAACAGAATAAACTAGAAAGGAAAACGCACGAGAAGATTTGAATCGATCGTCGCAATTCAACCGGACATCCGGCGACTCCATAGTCCATACACGTTGTCTCTAGCACAGGGGAATAGAGATCGCGCAGCGTTTCTTTCTTTTCTGAACAGGCGCAGTCCTAGAGAACTCGCAAAAGGAGTAAAAGGCTCCTACATAACCTGTCACTACGTAAGTATCAAGTGCACATACTACTTTATATCGCGTCGTTGCTTTGTTCGCTATTGAGAATCGTGAATCTATAACTCCTTGGAGTCCTTGCTGAGTCATAGCCAGGTGATCTCGTTATCACTCAGGTTGTGGAATATTCCTTTTGCATTTATTCGGCACTCCCGTCATCTAGAAGTAAGTGGATCGCGTTTGGACGCCATAACAGTAGGACGAAGGGTCGAGCCTGGGGTTGCGTGGCGTACCGCGGCCGATGACCTTATAACGGAATGGACCTTTAATTGCCACGTGTTTTTCTTTTCAGCAATATATTGTATGAGTCAGAAGGTAGAAAAACCAGTATTATCGGGTCAACGGATCAAGACCAGAAAAAGAGGTAATTTATTCTTTATTACTTATTTTCACTTAGGTGTTGGACACTTGCCCAGGTTCCATTTCTGCGTTTTCCAAGTTGGTTAATCTTGTTTCAAGTAGTGTCCACATGTTTCTCGTAGACGGTGGTATGAACATCGGGTCGTTAATTCAATAACGTTTGCCTTGGCCGTGACATTGTCGTACTCAATATTTTTAGCCATGTTTCTTTGTAGATTGTTGTTGGTCATCAATCCATGGGATGTTGGCCACATGTAGTTCAAACGTACCTACTTTAATGAACCTTGAATGTCTTCAATCATTTTATTTAATACTAAACACTTGTAATAATTGTATTTGTTTCCTTACTGATCAATTCAAAAATATTCATGTTTATAATTTCAAAACAATAAATATGCAAAACATTGAGCAATGCAATCATTAGGAATAGTAACATAAACAATCATGCATTGTAAATATTTTCATCTTGTTGTAGCCATCTTGCTTTACTTAAAGGTTTCTTTCTTTTAACTTTTAAACAACAATAGTTCAGCTTGAAATCATGTCTAAAATACAAATATTACACTTTAACAATGCTTGTACCTATTAGATATAAAATTCTTATGTCGACATTCCAGCGAAACCTCATTATATGGTATACAAAGCTATATTTTTATTCTGTCATTGGCAATTGATTTATTCAGCCTACATCAAGCAGTTGAATCATCTGACCTCAATCTTAATTGAATTGACTTTCTCTTGGCCATTTCAAACTGTAAAATTACAAGTGATGATATACCTTTTTTTCTTAAAATGATTGTGTTCTGTTCTATTTACATACTAATTTTGGTACAGACCCCAGCACATAAAGCTACTACAATCTTTCAAATTTCTTTAATAGATTTTAAACTTTATCGCTATAGCATTAGGTTCAAGGTTGATTGGACAAATTTGATAGTTTTGGGTAGCTTCATGTGCTGGCGTCTGTACCTGCTGTTTTTATATTGGATGGCTTCAAAATGATTTGTTTCTAGAGATCACTAAGAATTAATAATAATACCAGCCTGTTACTGCCCCAAATGCAGATAAAAAGTCTCTTTTCATACAAAGACAGCATGAGTATTAATCATCATGGTCACTCAAGGCTGAATGGCAATTTCAGACACAATATTAATTATACATCTAGGTTTTCTTACAATGTTTTCTATTGTTATTTAAAAGTTTTCACCTACTTTCTTTGAACCTTGACTTATTTTCTGAACTTGGCAAGTTTCACATTGGCTTCATCCTTGGTGGCATTACAAAGGACTATAAACTCCTTAGCTCTGACCTCATTTCATACACTCCGGATCATTCTACATTGTTTTTGTGTTATAAATAAGGCTTGCTTTCTCTAGGACTTTGTAACAAAAGTTCAAATAACCTTTTGATAATCAAACATTACCTACTTATTGAAATGATTGGTAGTCTACAATCATAATCAATAATCATTTGGTACCTCAATTGAAATTAAGATTTACAAGTAACAAACAATTATGTGAATCTCTTAGCTTTCGTCATCCCACTGCTGGGCAAAGGCCTCTCTCTATGACCTCCAAGAGCATACAAATTACATGAGCTATAAGTAATTAAATTGTTGGGATGTTAGTTTGTCTATCTGTAAAAAAATTAACATGAATCCCTCCTTTTATTACAAAGTCATTTTAATTGCAATAAAAATGTCGGGAGATGTGACGCAAATAACTAAATTGCAGACCAGTAGTTATTTCAATTGTTGTAACTGTCCCTTGTCATTACAAATATAGTCGGGACTTTGTACTGGACAATAACCTCAATGGCTACTAGAACACGAATGTGCTGATCTAACATACCTATAGCATGATAAAATACATGCTATAGGTAATTACGTTATTGAATTAATTAGGTACTGTTATTTATCCTCAAACATGACTTCGAATGTTTGAATGCGTTTTATCGCATTTTTCCTGCTCTTGGTCGTGTGATTAAATTTTCCGGAACACAAGTTCTCTTGATTGGACATCAAACTACACATGTCCCGAATTTCACATCGAAATCGCGACATTTTTGACCGCACTATCTTAAACATAATGTGAAAACTAGACTTACCAATTTTATTAGTCATAATTTGCGTTTTATTAGAACTCCAACTAGAGTAAACTATCTCCAAAGAAAGAAATACCATGTGGTTCTTTATTATTCTGCATTCGCGAAGCCCTTGTCATTCCTGCAGCTTTCTCTACACCCAAATTGAAGAGGCGAAAACAAGGCCATGTGCGCGTTTTGTATTGATTTCTTATCTTTTGTTTATTTATCGACAAGTTCAAAATATTTTTCCTTAACTTTGTACAGTATTTTTAAACTTCATTCCCAAATTACTGAAATAAATTAGCATGTGAACTTGAAAAGAACCTAGCACTAAAACTACTATCGTGTCAATAAAACCAATAAAAATGGTGTTCAATTAATTAAACTATAAATAAGGTTTTATTTTATCCTATTAGAGTCAAGGGTTCCAGCCAGTCCAAATGAGGCCAACCTGCTATTAATATGCAAAGTATTGCAGGAATTAGCTGGTCAATATAAACTTGATATTTTGTTAGTGGATTACTGTTTAAATACCACTTGTTAAAGTTATCATAGAAATGTTTACTTTTTCGTCCAGAACTTTCTGGCCTACTTCGCGCATCGCTGAGTGCGACCTTTCTAGAAATAACCTTCCTTACTTATAAAGGCCGGGAATGCTATAAACCCGCCAATTCCCTTTGTAAAACTTCTCTGCGTTACAACTTGCATTTTGTGACAATTGAACAAATAACATTTATTTTTGATATCGAGCCGACGATTTTTTCTAAACGAGTTCAAGCAAGTCGTATATGGGTTGTGGTGGTCAGAT
Source organism: Eurois occulta (assembly GCA_950022335.1). Classification (NCBI taxonomy): domain Eukaryota; kingdom Metazoa; phylum Arthropoda; class Insecta; order Lepidoptera; family Noctuidae; genus Eurois; species Eurois occulta. The sequence continues at coordinate 15,916,892 of OX465500.1, read as the reverse complement.
AGCCAGTTCAGCAGCATCAGGTTAAACTGAACGCCGACCTAAACATTGGGAAAAGGCTAGACAGTTGAGGATGAGGTATCTAGCAATAGATTTTGTTCTATTGTTAAATCTTTCACAATTAAGTTGCTGGCTGTATTGAATAATTTTATTTAGGTCAATTTCAAATGCCCCGATAGATTTCTGCCGTCATAGATTACGTAACGCTCCCCCATCCTCTAAACTCGATCCCAAATAGGCAGAGGTCGGGAATATACGACAACCGGCCTCCATTCGAACCATACGCGGTTGGAATTGTGACGTCAATCTTTGCATTGGACATAAATACCTCTGTCCAAAGAATGCCACTGATTCCGAATCGATTAAAAATTCAAATAGGTTCACTTAACTGGAATGGAATGATTTATTCGTTTTCTGATAGAGATTCTATCTTTGTTGACCTTTCACCCGACTTGTCACTCGTGGGAAATGCTTTGTCAGATGTCGTGGGATTGAAATAGCTGTCTCATATTGGATGCTTCCGAATAAATATTGGATAGTTCTATTTTATTTATAAGAGAAAATGCCAGAAGGGGACGCCCTAGCAGGACATACACTGACCTTATTGGTGATATTCTTCAGAAAGGTTTCGTGCGTAGTACTCTGAACGTGCGTGTATGACCAGATGTGATAAAGAAGTGTGTAAGGATCAGCAGGTGCTGTTCTGTAGTTGCTGTCGAAAAGGTCTAAGTTTATATCATGTAGTTCTATTTTGTTCTGAAAGTAGGTAGTGGAGATATGAACTTAGCATCGCAAGGATATCGACCGTTTAATTTTCTTTTAATTCAAGTTCATAGTCTTTACTCGTAGGTCATACGGCTTATCGATTGGACTTGGCAACACAGTTGCTTTTGTGGAATTCACTGTATTGAATTGAAATCGCAAGTAAAATGAATTTCGCTACCCTGGCGCTTCCACCATTCTAGCTTAAATAACTTATGTACTCCAAACAGTCCCAACAGAGGTTACAGGCTGTTAATTCTCATGTGATATGCGTTCTTATAACTTAACAGACAGACATATTGCTGGTTGGGGAGGGTTTGTTTCACCACTTCTTCGCAGCTAAACGGTGGGAAGTGGTGAAGGGCGGGCCATTTCGGGGACTGTCTTTTGTAAATTTTTGAAAAGTGCTGATTATTATTATCAGCTTAATTTTAATAAATAACATTTGGTTTGGTCGAAATACATCGGATCAAATTCAAAAGGTTTTCTAAAACATTCTGTGTAGGTAGTGATTTTGCCGCCCCCTTACTAGATATTTAATTTAATTTAATTTATCATTTATTTCAGGTAACAAAGACCCATAACATATATACCTTATTGACTATCATACATATTTATAAAAACCAGCAAATATATGCAATTATTGAACACGAAGTGACGGCGTCGTGTTGCGCTGCGTGGTGTCGCGTAGCCTTCCGCGGAAACGCCGATACATGACACCCTTCGGCCAAAACTCTTCCTTGAGGAAGGTCTCAATATGATGAGTCGGAACTCGAACCACGAACGACTTGAAATTCGTGTTGTGGCGCGACTCCCAACTTCTCAACCCTCAAGGTCCAGCTGGTCTTCGCTCGGACATACTCCACGATCTCCTCAACCTTCGTGGTGTGATGTAGCCGGGACACATAAAGCTGCGTAGTTGGTATTGCTGGACGCAGCACATAGGTTCCAGCCAGCGCGGTCCCGCACTGGTTCCGACTAGGAGGCTTCTTCCTCTTCTTCCTCTCCACCTTCACGAAGCCTTCCTTGTCACACGTGCCCGTAGGTGGGCCTTGCTGTTTCGAACCCCTGTTGTTGGGGGGGGGGGGGGTTTATATTCATAAATATCAGAAACTCATTGCAAATACAGCAGCGACACAATTTTGAATAAATTAACATTATTTGTATCCACCTCCGTGGAATAATAAGCTGTAGATTAATCTAAAATTTTCCTGTTTACATTCAAGTACATTTTCCCGGTAATTTTTCGATTGATTTTGTCTGAACCGACTACCGCTTGGCAGCGAGTTGTAGGTCCCTCATCTATGGCATGAGGGAGATTTATTTCGTAAGGGTTGAAAATAATAGGGATCTATATAGGTACTTCGTTGATGGCTTGAGGCCTTCCGATTCTTTGGCTAATTAACCGTCTTTCACAGTCTAATCAAAGATCGTTGAGAGGCTTGTTTGCTCAATTATAACTTAGAATCGTGCTAATTCTCACGATTTTACGAAATTTAACATCAGCATTTGCTACGTGGGACTTTATTGTAAAAGGTTGTATGGCCTTACACGCCGTAATACATCGATATTATTCCTTCAGTTTCCTTGACTTCTCCTTGCCTTCCGACCTCCAATGTGTCCCAGACATACTGAACGCATTCTATCGGAAAGGCATTTATAGTATTATTAACTTGTACCGATCAGCGATCCCTAATTCGAAACCCATCGATCTGACCTGTAATAAGTACTTCAATTTACTAACGGACCACATAAAACAGGCACCCAACATCGTAAGAGATATTATATGCCACTGTAGTGCGGGCGCCATTAGCTGATCACTGCCGCGCCCGCTATCCGCTCTGTAATATTCCACTGGCACTGGTGTTAACAACGTCTAACGGTATTTATACACTAGCGGTACTTGCAGTGTTGTCTCTGTTGCGCACTAATAAGGAAGCTTTACAACTGTTTTGTAGACAGCTTTTTTGCTATATAACTGCGTTTGAAAGGGTGAAATGTTCATGATAAGAGATACAGAAGATTCTATCTAATTGAAGAGTGGGAAAAAATTGAAATTTCAACACAGTGTTTCGCCATTAGCAATGCACAGTTATGAAGCTTTACAACTTAATACTATTCTAATGTTGTGTAACAGTTTTCTTTGATAACACGTTTTTATTTAACTTTACGAAGAGCCTTGTTGGTCACAAACGTGACTACTAAGCAAGTTCCAGAGTTTTCGATTCCTAAAACGTCCGTGGTATATCGGTCATAGAGAACATTCTCAGTAGCTGCAAAGTTTTATTCTGCTTCTGTTTGGAACCTCATTGGTCACAAACGTGGTTACTAAGCCAGGTTCTGGTCCCAGAAAGTCTCAATGGGATCCTGGATTTTTGTCCGATTAATGTCAATGGGCTCATGGCTGGCCCCTTATTGGAGAAATGTGGTTGTATCGTTGCCTACTACTTCGAATACATCACGTGATGTTATGTTTTTACCGGTCGAGCAATACTTGTTGACCTTGTTGCCATCAAAAGTTTGTTCACACCGAATCCACAAACACGTGCCAAGAAATATCACCATCGATTACTTTTTGAAGTTACAAAGGATCCGCCAAAATTATTTGTTTTACACATTTTTCCATAGTTTCTTGGCCGTTCTTCTCCGTGGAAATCTACACTTTAAAAAACGAACTAGCTTCAAGTTTTTGAACTGACCGACTCCTATGACAAGTCAAAAGGGTTTATTTAAATAAATGCTGTGAGTTTGAGGAGGTTTACGTCGTTTATTTATACACCATACATACATTGTTCCTAAAATAATTTAAATACCAAATTAATATTCTCCGCGCGTATTTAGCTGCGTGATTCACGATCCTTTGATGTGATTCATCCTTTTAATATTGCCCAAAGCTAATAAAATTATAGTCTGAGAAGCCTGTAGCCGTTTTAAGATTTAAACGTCCCAAAAATGAATAAGGCATTTTAGTATTTTTTCATAAAAGTTTTACGGTTTCCCTGATTTTTGCACTTAAAAAGCTTAATTTCAAGCCAGCAAATGATACCAACCATGATTGTTTTAAATACATGTTTTAGTCATGAATTACACTACTTACAACTAGTTTATTTATCAGTTCTTATCACAAGGCAAACAGACAGTAGGATTATAAAAAAATTCAATGTCACCAAATGAGTTTTTTACACTAAGTAACGTTTGCAGGCCTTTTTATTGCTTGCTCAAGCGAGATGGGAATTCCGGTACAATCCGGATGAACATGTCAAAATAACAAATAAATAGTTTCCGACAAGCAAATCTTTGTCCATGTTTCTCAGAGATGAGACGGAAATCAAACTTGTTTGCAAAAGGAAAACGGTGCCGCCATCTTGAATTTTGGTGAACGTCTACCACATGACTTGTGACTTCGAAAATCTCTTCTCAAAATGGCGTCTTCTAAAAATTCAATCAAAGAACATTTTAGAATACAATGATTTACATAAAAAAACAGTGCTAATTAAATTAAATAACGACAGCTGACATTGGCATTGGTCAGTCTTATGTAAGAAAAGATACCTACCTAATGAAAAAAAAACAACAAGGCCAAACATGTTTTTATCAAGAGAGCTAAACATCTTTGGCTCTCGAATACATTTTGCTGGTCACAACAATGGACAATTTCCAAAAATAATAATGACCACTACTTTTCCATAAAATGTAGCTGATAGACAAACACGTTACTTCAAGGTAGGTAGGTACTCATAGAAACAAAAACACGTTGTTTTTTCCATGAGGGTGTCAAACTACAGACCGGCCCTGCTACGATCCTTATTCTTTTTACGTCATCCACGTTCATTCAAGAAACTCTTCGTCACTTCAATTTTGTTAAAAACTACTTGCTGCCAAATGCTCAGACTAGTATTTTTCTCAGAAGAAAAATTTCATTTGTTCTAACATTTATATAATGTGTGCATTGTCTCACCCACAAACAAACTGCCTTCACAAGTATATAATGAAGGATTTCTCGACTAGACGTTAAAATATCGTACTATTTTCTGCCAAAAATCACGATTGTTCTAATTTTGGCACGTTACTTCTACTTCGTCTTCCTAAAATATTTACGTAATAAAATTTCCTTTTTCTGTTACGTTTACGTGGGCAGAATCTCGTTTGTTTTGTCAGTCGTTCAAAACAGGAAATCATTTAAGAGTTACATCATCCATAAACAATTAAACTCCAGACTTGTGTAACCAATTGTACCTACTTGGGTATTAAAAAGGTTGGATTTAGTAGAAATAAGGTTATCATGTAGGGTCGTTTCGCCGGTAGCGCGACCACCTTCAGTAGGCGACCATTTGACGGACTAAGTTTCTTTAAATCAAGATAATAGTATTTGTAGAAGAAACTTATATAAAAAACTAGCTGTTCCCGGCATGCGTTGCAATGCATGTTTTCCTACCTACTACTTTCACTACCCTATCTACCTACCTACCTTACCTACCTACCCTACCTACCTACCCTACCTACCTACCTTACCTACCTTACCTACCTACCTACCTACCTACCCTACCTACCCTACCTACCTACCTACCTACCTACCCTACCTACCTACCTACCTACCTACCTACCTACCTACCTACCTACCTACCTACCTACCTACCTACCTACCTACCTACCTACCTACCTACCTACCTACCTACCTACCTACCTACCTACCTACCTACCCTACCTACCTACCTACCTAACTACCTACCCTACCTACCTACCCTACCTACCTACCCTACCTACCTACCCTACCTACCTACCCTACCTACCTACCCTACCTACCTACCCTACCTACCTACCTACCCCACCTACCCTACCTCTCTTTTCTCGCCTTTTAAACCTTCCCTAGACCTCCACGAACATTTCAAGACTAAGATAAGATAAATCCGTTCAGCCGTTCTCGAGTTTTAGTGAGACTAACGAACAGCAATTCATTTTTATATATATAGATAAATCTAACGTGCTTTATGAATAATTAGGAAATAAGAATTTAGACAGTTTGAAACAAATGGGTTAACCCAGAGCCGAAAAAAAATTGCTCAATGCGCGTCTTGATTCAGTGGTGCCTGGACGTATCGCGAGTTAGAAAAAAAATAACACGACGCGCGGCATTCAAAGGTAAGTTTTATTACTTATTTCATGTTTTACACACAAGTTAGTTGTTAAATTGTACAATCGATAAGTTTTGGATAGTATTTCGTTTTATTTTGCTATTTTTTAACTTATTATTAAGATAAAATCAAGTGGTCGGTAATCGAAATGCTTATTTATCAAAAACGTTAGATAGCGACCACGTGGTCGCAAACCGACGTGAACCGCATTATTTTGTTTTGATTAGTATGACCCTAATGCTTTATACAGGACTGTTACAATTTTGAATGTAGCATTGTAAAAGTATTTCGTTTTAGTTCTTTGGTAAGCGACCACCACTTTCTTTGAAAGAACTTTGTACAAAATTGGGCTAAACAGGTGGTCGTAAATCAAAATAATCGAAATAAAAACACTGGTTTTCGGCCACCATCGGAGTTCCCAAATAATTCAGTCAACTAAACAAAAAGAAAGACTTTCCAGTACACTGAAGAAACCCTGAAAAAAGTTCTCGATGATATACGAAAAGAAGGGAAGGGAATAAGAGAAACATGTAGACTGTATCAGATCCCAAGGACCACGATACAAGATCGGCTTAGTGGGAAGAGGTGTATCATTCATAATTATGAATAAGAAACGCGGAATATGATTTCTAAAATAATATTAAACCAGATGATTAAAAAATATTAATGTTGATTATTTTTAAATGTTGTACTACATACTTTACTACATACAACTATGACTAAGTTCCTACAAAATGTAAGATTGTTATTTTTTATTATAAGAAAACATTACTTACACCAAATGATTACCATATTTGTTTTTATTAAGAGGCAAAAATTAAAATATTTTTAAAGCGATTATAATTGTTTTAATGGCATATTTTTCATATTAAAATAGTGGTCGCAAACCAGCTCACTGGTGGTCGTAAACTGATAAAAATGGTCGCAAACCGACGTTTTCGCTATATTTTCACTTTTTCAGCATTTTATAAATATTTTTGTATTAATGTATTTTATTTTACGTTTTATATCCAAACTAGACTATATTTGGGACAAACTCACATTAACATATACTATTTTGCGTGTAGACAACATTTTTTTTTGCTCATCGTTTGTGGGCAACCCAGCTAACTGGTCGCTAACCGGCGCAATGACCCTACCTTTATTTCAAGATGATAGATAGATTAAAACATCGTAACTCCACTGACCCTTCCGTCTGTAACCTTGTTAGTTATCAGTTTTATATGTGAAGTGAAAGTTATGCATTCGACCTTTTATGATAACCTCATCTCGAGAACTGCTGATCCCACTTGTATAATAAATGTGTCAATTTTAGAAAGTCTGCCTGCCCCTTTGTCGTGTCTATGAATATGATATACGGCCTTGAGTGGGCGTGGGCCTTTGGCCTATGACTATTTTTGGAAAAACTATCCTTTTGTGATTAGAGAATTTAAGTGGGGGCGGAAAATCCACCTAAAATGGGTTTTTTAAGTAAATGTACCAACTGTTTTGTAAAAGCAAAGGAAATTGTTGGTAAATTCCAAATAAAAGTAAGGAAATATTTTGGGAATATACCTATTCTGACACTGAATTTCGGGGAAAAAAATTGCGTTTTTTTACTGCCTTGCGTACCTATATTAGGCATTTTTACATTTGGTAGTATTGTTATTATCAGCTAAAAAAACACTAAGATAACACTCAAGCTTACAATTACTTCCTACAAATTATTGTACTTACTGTTGATTAAAAATTTTGAAAGGAAAAAATAATCAGTAAGCTAACCAACCAGGGCTTAGCATTGCCACTATCGTAACTACCCAAAAGTAGGTCGTCGAGATAACTTGAAATCCAACAAGTCTTGGCAAATACTGGAATGAATTACGAGTACAGAGTTACGGTGCTATACGTGTTGAGTGGCTTAAATTTTCTTGTGAATCGAGGATAGGTAAGTTAGGTTCATTGACTATGTTGCGAGCTGATTTTATATAGTTATTGTGGGCTTTTAATTGCGCCTAATTTTATTACTTGCATTCATTTTGGAAACCTAAGACTTGTTAATTAATACAACATACGTCTCAAATCGCCATTAGCAAGCGTGGTGACCAATGCCCATGTTTTCTCTGTATGAGAAATGCCCTTACTGTGGGACAAGACTGGTATCATTATTAATTTTGAAGCATGTGGCTAACATGTGTTAGTTTTCGAACAGTAGTCATTGTCTATAAGATGTATTACTCAATTCCATTCAGTTGAGAAGCATTGTTTAAGACAATGTGGTTTTAATCGGCGTAGCATTCTAAAATGGACAAAGGTGACGTATCCTAGAACCAAAAAATTTAAGCATGTGACATTTACCAACCCACAACGGGCCCGCGTGGTGGATATTAGCCCACTCCCTCTCATAGAGAGGAGGTCTGCTGCTGGAAGCATGCTGGTTTCCTCACGATGTTTTCCTTCACCGAAGCAAGTGATAATTATACAATACGCCCATGAATCCGAAAAATCAGAAGTGCGTGTCTTGGTTTCGAACTTGATACCTATGACTTGGCAGTCCGACGGTTAAACCACTAGACTATCACTGTTCCTAAGCAAGTAGATGCATTTAATTCAATAGTTATCTAGGCTAACCCATTACTACATTGACTTTTCCGGAATTGGGGTCGCCTTCCAAGTTAACGTCATTTATGTCCCTGCCATTTCAGTTCAAGTATCACTACGTCTTGAGCTTTGATTTTGTACCTTTCAACTATTTCATTGTTGCATCAGGTGTTCGAAATGGTTATCAAAATAATTCGGGTTAACTGCTGTCGTGTTATAATTTGATCGTCGTTTTATTATTAATAAATAAACTAGGGACTCTTTGTATTTAAAATTATATAAGAGGCAGGCTTCCATTAGACATTTATTGTGTACTGACAGCTGTCTATGAGCGTATTAATTGTTGCCATACACAACACTATTCACATGATGAAAAACATGGCTAGAGTCCTGAAAACAAATGTTGAGAAAACCTTTCTCGTTCAATTATTTCTGACACAACATCCATAAATACCACCAAGTATATCATTGTCTCTCGCCCTCTAACTATTTATTTTTCTCCGATTTCAGATGAGAAAGAGAAGTACGATCCGAACGGATTCCGCGACGCGCTCGTGCAAGGACTGGAGCGCGCCGGCGGCGACCTCGACTCGGCGTACAAGTTCTTAGACGCGGCTGGCTCGAAGCTCGACTACCGGCGGTATGGCGAGGTCATATTCGACGTGCTCATCGCCGGGGGGCTGCTGCGTGAGTACCAGACTTGATTTATGATCTAGAAAAGAATATTTGTATGTAAGATGGAGAATAAGAGACTTTCATTATGTCTGATTGAACAGCAGTCGGTAACTGAAGCAGCTGAGGCCAGCAGAAATTTCTTTATAATACATCTGCCTGCTATAGCAGATCATTAAGCAACTTCACTCTTATAAACAAGTTGCAAGTTGGGACGCAACGATATTCTGGTCTGCAAACAGCGATTTGCACTGCTGTTTCGATCTGTCAGTCCTCTATAAGTCTATTCTGCCATCAAAAAACTACCTAAAATGATGAAACACTTGGCTAGAGTCCTGAACATAACTGTTGACACAATCTGTTCGTTCATTTATTACCTGAGCACCTAAGCTGCCTCTGCCACCTACCACCCAACACTACTAAGTACTAACTGGCCTGTTTCTCTGCCAGTCCCCGGCGGGTCGGTGTCGATGGACGGCGAATCACCGAAAACGAACACCTGCATCTTCACCGCGAGCGAAGACATGGAGTCCATGCGGAACTTTGAACAGGTATGGTCATTAACATTCTGTTTTGTAAAGACTAACTTTGTATAGAAGTTTGTGTATGTAGTTTAAAATCAATATTCTGAAATATTGATTACAATACAATGCTTTTACTTTTATATCACAAGTTCTACAAGCCAAAACTATTTCTACAAAACACACACCAATTCCCTGAAATGGACAGTAAATCCATGCTTGTTGTAATTTTACTTAGGTTTTAATAAATTAACCATTTGGAACCCAGGTGTAAATTGTATTAAACAATTCACCAATAAGTTTATTGCAGATATTTATGGCGATTGCCGAAAACTTACTCTATTTATCTTGTAGGAAATCTATTCACATGATGAAAAACATGGCTAGAGTCCTGAAAACACAGTGTTGAGAAACCCTTTCTCGTTCATTTATTTCTGACACAAGATTGACCATCAGATTAGCACCTACTTGTAACATACACATACTAACACATTAAGTACTTGTTCGCAGGTATTTGTGAAGCTGATGAGACGATACAAATACTTGGAAAAGATGTTTGAGGAAGAGATGAAAAAGGTAAGATTACATTTTTATTTACGTGTTACCAAAGTAAATGTAAACGGAAGGATAATCATTTTCAAGTCTTGTATTGTATGGCAAAGAAAACTCATACACATTACATAACATCACGCCTGTAAATCGAAGGGTGTACCTAATAGAACACCCACATTTGGCCAGTTATGATTAAGTCCCATGTAATGGGGGGCGAGCCTATTGCCATCAACCGGGCGCTAATCCAGACTCCGTGGCTGCTACTGAGAAATTCCTGATGGAAAAACCGTCAAAACCGGAATAAGTAATACACCAATCGACATAATCTAATATACCTATGATATCATAATTATCCTAAAAAAAATATAAAATCAGTATTTCTTAAAAATGCCTAAAAAGTAGCGGATGTAATCTACGTTGTGAAATTTTGCAGCAAGACAGTTTTATGCGCAGTTTTATACAGTCAATACTTGGCGCTAGGCCCAATAAATTTCAACATTACTACAATACCTTACGATTATGCTCAATCGATTTTGTAAAATACGACAATTTATCTGCTACCATTATGTTCTAATGGTCAGCGTTGAATGAAACTGCGCCTTTTTTTACATCATGTTGCGTTCATGTCGTCAGCCCTGTCTTTTTTAAATTATATTGAGGCTTGATTAATATTAATCATAAAATCTTATTAGCGAAGCAAGTGCCTTGTACAAGACTAAACATGTGTGGCAGTATTGGTTAAGCAGTGGCGTGTGCTAGCTGACAATGCTGACATGAATTTATTGTCTTGTTCGTAGTGTTAATTACTTCGCATACTGTATAAAATCAAGTTCTGATCGAACAAATAGATGTGTTGCTGGGGAGTTTGTTCCACAGTTTCACACCAATATCGGGCAATATCAATAATTATTTTTATGTTTAAAAAGTGTTACTACTCAGCCTGATTGGAAAACTCCCTTATTTTCTTTTGATTTTTCACAATCAAAAACATTAAAATGTAATATTTTGCATGGATACTCATCAGATCTTCTAAATATTGTAAAAAGTAAACAATATAATAATGTTCTTTGTTTTTCCAGGTGCTTGTGTACCTCAAGGGTTTCGAGCCACTACAGCGTATCAAGCTAGCTCGTATGACCGCACTGTGGATTGGTAAGTACTGCATCTTGCTTTGTATTCAATATTTTAGTCATTATTTACCGTTCCCCAGCTTTATCAGGATCAACTTCTCGGCATCTTCTCTCAGGCTCTAGCCTAGGTACAACTGAATATCTGCAACGTACATGGAGTGAAGTGAATATCTGTCCGACTTCTATAACCCAGTTGCTTGAACCCGAAAAAAAACTCTTTTTGGACTTTTAAAAGTCAAATTTAACTACATATTTTTTAATTATTGTAAAAAGACGAAAACTAAAACAATTTTCAAAATATTATGGAGTTTTTAATCGAAATGCAAGTTAGCCGTATTGTATCATTTTAATTTTAACAAACCATACACCTATTTCACCATAAATGTAGAAGCTCCCATAGCCTTGCTCCAAACATCACACATGCTGCGCACGTGGCGCGAGTTCGATCCTGGGTCACACAGGCGTCTTTTAGGAATAACAATAAATTCTAAAAGAAATATGCACACGATTAGAGCCATGTAACGTGTACTGCGTTGCGCGGTGTCGAAGTAGTGCTAGATTAAAGTACGGCCATCATTGGAACATGTTCATTGCGTGGACTATATGTGGCTGCACGACATTTTTGCTCCGATTGTTTTTTGTGCAGGCTAGATTGGAGAAACTTAGTATACAAAAAAAAATGCGTTTTCCTTGTTGCTTGATATTTGAATAAGATCATGTCGTGTCTGGTCCGAGATCGGAAGAGGTATTAAAAAGTAAAAAGACATGACTGGAACAGTTATCACGATGTGTGAATTACTTAGGACTTTTAATAATGGTATATATTAGTTCTTGTAAAATATCATGATTATTCTATTGCATTCAACTGACAAACTTAACTGACCTCCTTGGAACAATAATAATTCGTATAATTAAATAGTTTAATTGAAATGCTTTGAGTAATCACGATCTCCAATATTTACAGGCAACGGTTGCGTCCCGCCGTCAGTCCTGCTGGTGTTGGTGAACGAGCACCTGTTGAAAGACAACCTCGCTCTGGACTTTGTGCTGGAAGTGTTCGCGACCGTGAAGGCGGAGCGCGGCGTCACGTCCCTCGTCACCGCACTCAAGAGGGGGCAACTTGAAGGCAGGTGGGTGATGAGACAATGACACAGTTTCTTTATAATTGTACATGCTATATTGAGCTATAATGTACATGTTTTAAAAAAACTTTTGGTTTATTAGCCTATTAAGTGTCCCATTGCTGGGCAAAGGCATCCGATTTCTCCTTCCAAACAAGATCAGATCGTCACACCGCCTTCGTCGCAGTCGACCTCAAATAAAAATAAATAAATTTAAATAAACAAGTTTAAATCTGTCTGATTTTTTAAAAATAAAACGTCTTGTGTCTGTAACTTCTGTAAAGTTATTGCAAATATACAGCGTGTAACGGAAGGGTATCATATAAAATAAAAAATATATAAATATAAAAAAAATTTGGCCCTCCCATAGTAAATCAATCAGCTGGTAGTCAGTTTTGTAAGGGAGGGCCAAATTTTTTTCTTCATATTTCGACCTATGTTCTTTGGGGAAAGTTGTTGAGTTTCATGAGCACATTCATCTCCTTCAGGGTACCCTCCTTCCGTTACACGCTGTATAAACAGCAGTAACGACTTCGTACCAGGCACGTGCTCCCTAACATCCTGGTGAATTTTCTGTAAAATTCGACATCACAAGTTAGGGTAGAACAATGCGTCGTTGTACTGGCTTGTCGTACTATTGCGATATAGTCATTAATGCCGCTACATTACCTTTACATAAAGGCGGTCTTCACTGAAGCATTCGCCTGTAACACAAGATCCAAGATTCGATTTTGTACGGAAACAAGTGATTATTATTTATGAGTATTGTTACAAGCTGTGCACTGTAATGCCCGGTTTTTCTCACTCACTGTTGTAATGCTTGAATCTGTACTGCTACATTAGGCGAATGCTCCCGGTGAGGGAGCACCTCAAGAAGAAATGTCTCTTGTGTAATGTGCAATTGATTTAAAAATCATGTGTTCCTCAGATTGCTGGAGTTCTTGCCCCTGAACCGTCGCAGCGAGGACGTGCTGGCTTCGTCGTTCGCTTCCAGGGGCCTCGGCGAGCTGCTGCGACTGCATCGCGCGCAGGCCTCGCAGGTAACATGGCGATACAATGTCTTTTTGATAATACCGACGTATAATTACAGTCTGAATGGGTATGGGAACTAACTAGCAAACGAAATCATAAATTCCCATTGTTTTTCCATAAACTGAGGGATGTAAAGGCAGGTGATTTACTATACAGAGCTCACCAATGATAGTATTTTTTCTATTTCTAAATAAAGAAATTTAATCTATACAAATAAATAAAAACATTGAATTGTTTGTTTGCAATATCAAAATAACAGCTTTTTACTGAATGCACGTGAAAATATATACATCACTTATAGCAAAAACACACAATTTTTTTTTTTTTACTGACTGTCTGACTGTCTGTTTGTTCCGGCTAATCTCCGAAACGGCTGGGCCGATTTTTACTGGCAGCTAGCTGATGTTATAAGGCCTAACATAGGCTACTTTTATTTTAGAAAAATAATTAGGGTTCCGTGCAAAAGAATGAAAACCCTTGAAATTGGTAGCAAAATCAGATTCAATTTTTTTTATAATAACACGCGAACGAAGGTCACACTCACAGCTAACAACAGCAACAGCTAGTTTAAAATATTATTTATACGTTTACAGCTGTATGTATACGAAATGATGTTGATTTAGAACAGGCACCTCACAAACTTTAAGGAAGCTTGATGCTGTCTCTTGTTGATTGTAATTAACATGCTCTATCTCCTTCTACAGGAGGCACGTCGCGAGCTGACGCAGGCGCTGCTGGACGAGCTGGCGGAGGACAAACCCATACGTGATCTCATCCAGGAGCTGCGCGACATGGCCGTCAAGCACGCCATTCCAGAGCATGAAGTTGTCGCCATTGTGAGTAGCAATCACCGTTTTATAAAGCTAGGGGAAAATATAACGTACTTTTAAAACACGTGAAAGAAACCAAGGTGTAGTGCATCCACGCCGAAGATTGTTTGTAGGTAACAAACAACAGAAAACAGCAATGACATAGCAAACGAAGAAAAAGTTATAGAAATTTATGGTTTTCATGTTGATGAAAATCTTAACACAAGATGAAGCTCTGGTGCTTGTGTGTGTTGTGAATGTTTTCAATTGATGTAGTTATTTACACAAAATTTCTAACATGCCTATCAATAAATATTGCTATTTTTTTTTGACTACTGTGATAAAGTAGCTACTTCAATCTACCAAACAAACAAAGGAGAAAGCTCATGGAAGTATGGAATCCCGTACCATGCTGCATCAAAATCAAACCTTGTTTTTTATAGACTACACTGATCGTATTCACTCCTACAAAAATTATTTTTGAAAAAAAACCCGCGTTTCAGAGTTATTTTATAAAATCGAAACTAACCTAAAAAGTAGGTCTATTTTTTCGACGCTACCAACGACGTATTTTAACACATACATTACATTATTGCTCTAAAAACAGCGTAATACACTAATATTAGTAAGAATTACGAGTTAAAGTAACATCCACAGTATGCTTGACTGAAACTCGATTTTATTTTAGACCTTTACATTGCCAATAGTCAGTCAGTACAGTACAAATGTCAGATGCCACAGATACGATAACTATAAACCATAGAGTATAGTAAGTGCTATAAACTAGTCGGGATTTAGGGATGTAATCGATAAATCAAAATCTTTAGGCTGAGAAAATCTATTTTGTTGCAAATAGCTATAAACCAAACTAAATCGATTTGGTGTACTGATCTTACTTAATTGTAATTAATTTTAGAGTTCGCTCGACAGACAAGGGTTTGTTCAATTGAAACGGAACGTCATTTATATTCAGTTGAAACGGAACGTCATATAAAGGGAGTAAAACAATATTCATACTTTTAAACTCGAAAAGTATATTTCCAGTTCAAAAATCAAATCCCCGACGCGTAATGCCGTAAAAAAATATGAAACTAATTACTATAATATTTTGGTTTTGAGGCGCGAGACTTTTTGGTACCAACTTTGGTCATTGTCCTTTCTAACAAATCAAGTCATATTGATTTGTTTTCAGGAAATTGGTTGGAATGTGGTATTCTAAATTATTCAGTAAGGATAAGCATCATTTACATTTTTAGAGAAACTGTAATGAGACATATTCCTTTGTATCCAGTTGATACTTGCTGATTTCATCAACTAGCATAAAATGTTTTTGTTTCTTCTAATGATGATACTCGATGACGAGTCGGAGTACAACTAGAAATCGTTTCGAGCTAGTTCAGACCGAGTTATTCGGTCCGTCCTGTGCTTGTCACGCCATCTTCTTGTGCCTTGTCGATATGGCAGTCTGATCCAACAGGAAACCTACCTTACCTCCATACAAATAAAGTTCAACATATTAATGTTTTTCGATGTACGTGACAGATTTGGCAGTGTGTGATGTCGCGTGGTGAGTGGAACAAAAAAGAAGAGCTGTTGGCGGAGCAGGCGGCCAAACATTTGCGCCACTACACGCCACTGTTAGCTGCGTTTGCGCAGTCCGCGAAGGCCGAGATCGCTTTACTTAGTAAGGTATGTCGATACTGGTTTTTTTTTTTTCATTTGTATTTTTTTTTTATAATAGCCCGTTGTTGATTTTTTTTAATGTATGTATCCCTAGGAAATTGGTCAATTAGTCAGCCTTTAAAAAAGGGCTACTGATTAAAGCAATACAAAATAAGCTATTAGTTGTGATTCATTTGCGATGAACATTTTCTGACTCAATATAATCCTGACTATGTTTGATGACCATCATTTTCCTACAGTTATGTTTAAGTCAATCAATCTTTATTCGTGAACACAGGTAATTACAATAAAGGTCTCAAGTCCCATGTAATAGGTGGCGAGCCTATTACCATCAACCGGACACTAATTCTCCGTCATTGCTACTGAGAAATTCCGGATGGAAAAACCAAATAACACTGTCTGACTTGGAAATTAAACGCAGGACCCAGGACCTCATGCTCAGCAGTAGGGCTTGCGACCACTAGATGGATATCCTATCAGTGATAACGATAATAGCCAAAAATGAATCATTGGATTGACATTAACTTTCGAAAAGCTGAAAGCTTCAATAAACTTTTTTCTTCATTGTTCTTTAATACTATATTTCGTTCCATCTCTAGGTGCAAGAGTACTGCTACGAGAACATGAACTTCATGCGCGCGTTCAGCAAGCTTGTGGTGATGCTTTACAAGACCAACGTGCTGTCCGAGGAGGTGATCCTCAAGTGGTACCGCGATCCTAACTCCAGCAAGGGCAAGATGATGTTCCTCGATCAGATGAAGAAGTTCGTCGAGTGGCTACAGAGCGCCGAAGAAGGTAGATAGATGGCTCACTTTTTATATTCACTAGGTTTAAAGCATTTTGGTCACGTAGGTAGTTTTAAAATGGTCATGGGAACATTCGACTTGGATGGGAAGAACTATTTATTGTAATCCAGGTCATAATGTACCTACCATTGATGATTTGGTTCAGCCTGATCATGTCCTCTGATGAGGACTGTCCTGTCAAATTGTGTGTTGACTTGTTTAGTGCTTATTTACAGTGTTAAGTTAGTTACATGAATGGTTGTCGTTATTTACTGGTCTACCAATAACAACAGCTGATGTAAGAACAAGAACAATAGATTCTTCTAAAATATTCGTTAGCCATAGTAATACCATCTTGTTGCTGTCCTGCAGAGCAGTCCTGTTCTCAGAAAGTTCACAGCGTTGGGGTAACTTGTTATGGGTTGATTCTAATCATGCTATAATCTCATTTCAGAGTCCGAAAGCGCCGAAGAAGAAGATTAGATTAAGAGCAGCGAGTGAGACTGACAACACAACGCGCCGTCCCACCATTGAAGCATAATCACAGCCCGCGCACCCACGTCCGACACCCGACAGCAGCCCGACCGACCGACCGACACGACCGACGCACGGGGCGGCGCTATCCGATAGACGCGGCCGTCGTACCTACCACAACTGTACCATAATAACACTAGGGCGACCACAGTACGGGACAATGTTTTCTACAACTGTATATTATTCATTTCTAAATAACATGTTGATGAAATACCATATTTTTTATTCAATTTTTTTAGTAAAATTCAAATAAATGGTGGAAACCAAGTTTGTGTTTTATTGTGACAGCGAGTAACTTTTGTGATTTCATTTGTTCCTAAACTGCGTGTGTTTGATACAGAAATGAATTATTATTTTGATTAATTCAATGACATGATCTTTCAAGATGATTTATAGGAAACTTGTCATTGTTCCTATGTATCCTAAGTTTTCCAGAACCTGCGTGTTGTCAGGATACTGTTCGTTCTTCCAGACACGATAAAAATAATTAGGTAGTTTGCCATTGTATGGAAGCGAATTTTTGTAACGAAATCTTGCTAATTGTTTAACGTACAAACTAGATAAGATCCAGAAGAGACGCGAGTCTTCTGGAAAACTCCATCCATTGTCGGGAAAGCAGTTAAAAGCTCTTTTGTTTACAATTTAAAATTTGTTACAAAAATTCGCTTCCATTCCATGCCGCGGCAATGTTAGGCCTTCAAAATAAAAAACTGAGTGCTAGTTCATTCACACTAAAATTAGGTGTGAGAATCTCAAATAAACGTAGGTAGCGGAAGTTGATAAAAAAACGATAACTTCTAGGTTTGTGTCTATGGTAGGACCGGACCAACTCATAGAAGTACTAGAATAGGTAAACAGGGTGGGAGGGACATTCGACGCACAAACTGTACCATCTGTTCAGTACATCATTCTGAACCCCCACATAAAAAATTTCATCGGTAATAAATAAGCTGTTTCGTATAAAAATGCAATACCTACCGACACGCTGAAAATGTATGAACCAAAACCTGTTTTTTTTTTAATTAGTGATGAAAAATTTCTGTGTGGGGTTCAGATTGATGTACTGAACACGTGGTAACCGTTTGTGCGTCGGTGTCTTTTCCACCTTGTTAATAAAAATAATATAATAATAGTACATAGCAAAGTAATAGCGCAAAAAATAAGTTAGTAAAGACCACCAATTGCAATGTTCTTCGTAGTAGTAATGAAACACCTATTTGTTACTTATGATCAAATACACATCTCAAATCTTAGTGCCAAAGACTCTTAGGTAATAATATTATCACCTCTGCATTATCTAGGGCCGGCAGTCTCGACATAGATACCGATACTTTCGGCAAACTTTCGATGGCTTAGTAATAACGGAAAAAATCGGTTGCAATAACGTTGTTTGCGAGAAATGCAAGTCTGAACATCCAAGATGCGTTTCTCGCAAGCATCGTTATTGCAACCGAATTTTTTCTTTCTTATTAATCAATCGAAAGTTTGCGATAATGTCGGTATGTATGTCGAGACTGCCGGCCCTGTAAGGTAAATAGCGTAACGACATTTTTAGCAAGTGCTCATTCAACATACTACAAAAAAACATACATAACCGACCCAGTATTAAATAAAATGTACACGTGTTTTACGAAATAAAACAGCTTCCTATTGAAATCTACCCTTTTCTTTTAGCATATAACAGTATTTTTTGCGCACAACTGTTGGTACGTACCTAGTTCTTTTGTGCTAATTCCCCCACATTCACATGGCACAATTAGAGACCTTGGAAGACCCTAATTCCGTTACAATTTTCAAGGCTTCAATAATCCCAGCTGCGTGCATGATGATTTAAGAAACCAGTACACGCCTTTGTGTGAAGTATAAAAGGATTTATTTCGTTATAACTGCCCCGGAGGAAATATCTCGAAATACATATACATATAGATGCCTATCCATGACATCACCCCTATTTTTTTTTATTTTTTGGAGGGTGGGAATTCATCAAATGACTCCTCCCGCTTTGGGCGGAGCGGAAGGGAGTGTCAGACTCTTACTGACTAAAAACCACCCATGTTCCTTCTTTCGCCCTTTATGTTCCAGGGCCGCGGTATCTCTTTCGAACAGTCCCGCAGCCCTGGCAGGCACCGGCCCTTGCGGGCCCCTCATGATTGCTGACATCTCTTTGAGGCGCGCGTGGAACACGAACGCGCCGTCGACACGGCATGACATCACCCCTGTGTTTACGAAGGGTTAGGCATAGGTGTACCTACATAAGTATGCAGGGTGGAAGGGACACCACAGTTACCACGTATTCAGTGCATCATTCTGAACCCCCCGAGATCGAAAAAATAATCTGCAGTTTCATACATTTTGACCGTTTGTGCCACCCTATATAATATACACCCACAATATGCGAAGTCTTATCTAATGAGGAGTATTGAGGAGTGAGCCTATTGCCATAAAGCAGGCGTTCCGGGCTGCTACTGCGAATGTTTCCTATCTGAAAAAACCGTAACACACTGCCCAACCTGGAAATTGAACCCAGGACCCCACAGACAACAGTCGCGCTTGCCACTAGATCCGTTAGCTAGTTGCTAGTGAAGGATGGAAACATACCCCAGGCTGCTAGTTAGACAAACCCAACAGTACTGCCCGACCTGGGAATCGAACTCAGGATTCCACGTCAACGGGCGCGCTAGCGTCAAGGTCAGTGGTCGTCACACTTTTCTAGCGAATGGCCACATAGGACTTGACGAGGTTCTTGTATATTAGTCGACACTGCCAATCAATGGACATATTTTTATCAGCTGTCAAAACGCGATTGCCCTTTGGATTTTGTATGGCAATTGTTACCTGACCAATGTGCAATCTTTATTTGCCAACTCAAAAACGCACGGAACAAAACAAGTGGATCACACAAATATTTGTCTCGGATGGGAATCGAACCCACCAACACCCGGTGCAGCGATATTTCAATTCTCTGCTTTTCACGATGGCGCATCCCCCTCACCCGCTCACTACGAGCAAGCGAACGGATTGCAGGAGGAAGTTTATACCTACCCGCATTTATTTAGTTAATTTCGTGTGCAAAATCATTTGGATATTATCTACTAAAATTATTTGTTCTGTCGCGGGCCGCAGTTTGATGACCACTGTAGGTCATGGCAGAAGGATGGATAGACTCCGGAAAAATCCCAAAAATACTGCCTGACGTGAGAATCAAACCTAGAACCCGACCATAATCCAATATAACAATGCTTTCAGGTTGCTGATGGGATTGCCTCGCTACTGCAGTGCATCAGCGATGTTTGCTGAAGCTCAAGTGGACGGCTTTCACGCCATTATACGTAAGAGAGCAGCATCGCTGATACGAAGGGTGAGGGGCGGTCCCAACAGCTACCTGAATGTAATTGCAGACTACATCCATAGTCCTATTTGGAGGCATTGGATTGGGCTGCACATATTATAGGCTGGCTGGCGCCTTTTCCTCTTATTTGTTGTGTTTGTGTAATTACTAACATAGTTTTAAGTCATCTTATTGTACTACTAACACTCTATGGACCTAATTAGTCTGCAATAAATGTTTTGAATTGAATTGAATTGAATAATCAATCAGTCGCACTGACGACGATGATGATGGAGCTCGTCCAAGAAAAGTACAGTCAACCGCATAATTGGCAACCTGGCAACAATTTAACGCTGACGACGCCTTATATCGTATCAGTTACGATGATTTTCGTAGTGCAAGTATATTACCACTAATGGTCAGTTGGCTATATATACTATATATATATATATATACTATCATCATGTTTCTGTACAGCGATCTTTTGGCGCGTGGCCAAATTCAGAACTAACGTCGCCTTTTTTTTTTTTTTTTTTTTTTTTTTGGGGGGTGAGAAATCATCAAATGACTCCTCCCGCTCTGGGCGGAGCGGAAGGGAGTGTCAGACTCTTACTGACTAAAAAACACCCATGTTCCTTCATTGGCCCTTTATGTTCCAGGGCCGCGGTATCTCTTTCGAACAGTCCCGCTGCCCTGGCAGGCAACTAACGTCGCCTTAGCTTGCTTTTTCAACACATTTGATAAAAGTTTACCACCGTTTAGCTCTAACATCAGACAATAATATTCAGCAATTTATATGTGAAAAAAAAAACTATTTCCAGTATTTAGAGTACTTTCCCTCCAGGTGGCGTTGAAGAATTCCTCCCTGTATACCGAACTTACTTTTGGATTGTGGTTGAAGGGACTTTTTAAATCTGTTTAAAGGTATACACTTAATTCTATCAGGTAGTTTATTATAAATCTTGGGAGCAACATCAAATAAGTTATTTTTCAAAAGTGCAGTTTTGTAAGTTATTTATTTTTTATATTTTTTTAAGGCTTTTGCTATAATAATGGCTAATTGGCTATGTTAGATGGATAAAATCCTAGAGACGAATATATTTGAGAAACTGCCAAGCAGGAAACTGAGCAGTGTGGGGTTCCGTTGCTCAGTTTAATAGTTTGTAATTCCCCAAACACCTTAAAACACACCTGAAAACACCTTAAAATATACTTGTCCTACATAAAACCTACAATATTGGTTACCCTACTGCAGTGTTTGTATGGGGAAATTTAAATGGTCAATATCTTTGAAACTACGCAAAGTTTCTCCGTCACAATTTCAGGTTATCATTATCGTCCCCGTCACAACATTTTGAACACATTTCGAAGGTCGTAGATCATCAGGCAGTGGAGATACAGGTGTCCAGCCATCTTGAACTCAGGTTGGCTGGACATTAAGTTTTTATTAATTTCTCGTAAACCCTTACATGTGACGCCATAAATCAAACGTTATTACTGTCACACATTGCGTCACCAAGTATTAGTAAAGGAACCATATTCGAAAACGCCCCCGTTATTGAGATTCGGAAGTGCCAGCCATAAGTCTTTTACGTAAATTCAAGATGGCTGGACACAGATTTTTGCATTTTTCTACTAAACCACTGTACTTATCACAAAACTTTTAGCTCGGTGCCCGTCACAAATTTATGTGACGCCCGTTGATATGCAAAAAGTCGTCAAAATCACTTCCGTTACCGAGATTGAGAGACCGGCGAAAAGTGGTTTTTCAAGATGGCTGGACACGTTCTCGATCGATTATCTAAGATTCTGTAGCGTCACAAATTCTGAAATAAGGGTGTTTAGCCGTCACATAAAGTGACCTATTGACCTAGTTAAATGCAAGCTATTTTGAAGATTTGTCCAGCCAACCTGAGGCACATATTTTTTTTGCCGTTTTTTTATACATAATGGTACGGAGCCCTTCTTGTGCGAGTCCGACTCGCACTTGTTTTTCAGTTATAGTGCATCTACACCGAAGTTACTTTTGAACAGCAACATGATGGCATTAAGATATTTTATTTGACAAAATGGCAATTTTGTGTCATCTGCTACTGTCGACTATAACGAGAATACTCTGTCGACGACTACAACTGTTACTGTTAGTGGGGAACAACAGATGATAAATTAATTCATCTGTGGTCCAGAAAGATTTTCTAACAGGCGAGAATATAAAAAAAAAATTGCAACTGACTTTCAGGCATTACAGACTTAGGGGCTGTCTCCACGAGCGAGAGAATCGCGACGATATTATCGTCGTGCCACGTATTTCTAAACAATCTCTTAGAGGCCGTCTCCACGAGCGAGAGAATCGCGGCGATATTTTCGCATACAAATACGTGGGACGACGATAATATCGCCGCGATTCTCTCGCTCGTGGAGTCGGCCCCTTACAGTGACGCCTAGGGTAATTGAAAGCGGGAAGGATGAAGCCATACCATTAGCATCACATTCATTTACTTAGTAAATAAAATAAGTGAGAAACCAAAAACAATAACATGGGTAACAAAGCTTCGGGCCTATAATCCTCGTAGGGTTAGGCAGAGATGTACCTAACAGTACGCCCGCATTTTGCCAGTTATGTTTAAGTCCCATCTAATAGGGGGCGAGCCTATTGCCATCAATCAGACATAAATCAAGACTCCATGGCGGCTACAGAGAAATTCGTGATGGAAAAACCCAATAACACTTTGCCCAACCCGAGAATCGAACCCGGGACCAATGTTCAGCATTCGCGCTTGCGACCACTAGACCAAAGTGGCAGGAAAGTATAGGTAGAGAGTATAAATATTCTCGAGTCACCAATGTATTTATGTAAGTATGTTTTAGATAGGTAAGTTAGTACCTATTAACGTTTTGGCAGATAATCAGTCTTCTGCTCGACCCCTGAACGACAAAGCGTGATTCCTTGGATAATACATAGGTAGGACGACCTAATTAACTTTGGATATCTTATGTAGGTACCTACTTCGCTTTTATCCCACACGACTAGGTATTGAAAAGCTTATAAAATTGGTCCAGCAGATAATAACGGCCAGCCTGCAAATAAAACCAAAAAACAAGTTATTAACTTGTATTAAAGGGATGTCAATTGACTCCCCTTTGTAATTTGAAAAGGCTTGTACATGTTTATATTCATAAATTCAAGAAATTACACGCCAAAATGCCAAATCGTCCGGTCATTTATCAAATTGAAAAGATTGCGTAATCTCATTTGTTCTTTTTTGATTTCCATAGACAAATAAAGCAAGGGGAGGCAACCTTCCGGAGCATTCATCGAGGACTGGTTTAACGGCCATAACATTGTCACGGCGTTCGTTTTGTTTCGCCCCTGGTCCAAGGACAGCGCGGTCCGACGGTCCAAGGTCACGTCAGGTGATGCCAAAAGGTCTACACGTGTAACGCTAACGGTTTTATTATTATTAGGTTGGTACATAATGAGCATTGAGTTTAAATAGAGCGTAATAAGATGTTGCAATTGCAAATGGCGGACCCTTTGTAATTTAAATCTTGTATTACAAGTATGGGGTCTTTCTTATGGGATTACAGAATAAAGGATCATTATTACACAGCTACGGTGGAAATACGGTCCACCAAAACAATTCCTGTATTTATAGCTAGGTTAAAGTCACTACTCCTAGAAAAATGCTACTATAGTATCGAAGAATTTATGGAAGATAAATTTTAATTATTCTAAATATTTTGCTGTAATTTTTTGATCATTGATTATTTTGATTATAAAGCTAGATAGATACTGTAATATATATATTATAGATACCATATAAATATAGTGTATGTTTGTTAAAGTTCCTAATGATATAATGTACTAAATATGATACTAGTACCTACTGATATTGATAATTTAAACTGTTGTTTGTAAGTATATATTCTAGTCTTAAGTTATTTTGCTGCGCCCTAACAGGGTAATGTATTCATTTGTTTTTAAGCCAAGCTTGTAACGGTGTATACATTGTGCAATAAATAAATAAATAAATAAATAAATAAATAAATGAACACGTGCAAACATATGTAGGTAAAAGCTTCGTGTAAACTCCATAGGAAGTATCCCGTATGACCGTATCCGATAACTCATCTTCTAAATTTAGTATATTAATTAGATAGTTATCTAACAGGTGCCTCGTTGGTCTAGTAGTCGCAAGAACGACTGCTGAGTATGAAGTCCTGGGTTCCATTCGCATAGTGTTATTGATTTTTTCCATCAGGAATTCTCAGTAGCCGTCACGGAGTCTGGATTTGTGCCCGGTTGATGGCATTAGGCTCGCCCCTTATTACAGGGAGCGTTGCCCTCAACCAAAAAAAAATGCATGGTAGGTAGGTAGGTACTTAAACATAACTGGCAAAATGTGGGTGTACTATTAGGTATACCTCTGCCTAACTCTTTTGGACTTACAGGCGTGAATTGTACTGAGTGTGATGTGATTGAAAGTGTTTTTGGGATTCCGTAGCCGAATGGCAAAAAACGGAACCCTGATAGATAATTGGTAGGTAAATGTATTCTGTGAACCGCTTTACGATTTTTAAACAAAAAAAAAGTATCTAAAGGGAGGCTCATCATACATAGAACTGAAACTAAAAAAAAAACATCATACCTATACGTGTCTATAGATAGGTCTTTAAAAATGACATTGAGGTTCCTAAAACCATTTTTTCTCAAAGTCAATCGTTTGAAAGATAGACACTTCTAAAGTGATAAAATGTGTCTAAATGTGTGAGTAAAATTTTTACAAAGTGTAGGAATGTAGAACGTAAAAAAAACTTTCAACGAAAATTGGTTTGAATAAGATTTGATGTTTAGTTTTTGAGATACGGGACTTTTTCCACAAACTGCAGCTGTAACTATGTTTTTCATTAACATACCTACTATGAAAAACAATATATTGTTTGGTACTACGGAACCCTGTTTTTTATATTTTAGTGGAATGTGTCCAGAACGAAGCTGAGCGAGATTATAAATTAGATTATAATAAAATTGTTGATTTTGCTTTAAAACGTAGATAAGATAAATAAGTAAGAAAGATGTGAATATTTAAGTTAATTAATAGGTTTGGAACTATGGGGATGGTATGATGCATGATCAAATCCTCTACCCTAACTTCCTAATCCTAACTATTAATATGTATTATAAATGCGAAAGTAATTTTGTTTGTTACCTTTTCACGCCTAAACAACTGAACCGATAATCTTGAAACTTTGCATATACGTTGTCAGGTGTACAGAAACGGACATAGGGTACCTTTCATCCCGAAAAAAAGTACCGTTCCCGAGGAAAACAACAATAACGTTCTTATGTTAATAGATGGCGCCACGTGTCTGTCGAATCATGACTGAATTATAATTATTATTACAAGCAGAGTACAACCCGAATTGATTTTCAAAAATACTAAATTAACGCGAGCGAAGCTGCGGGCAAAATCTAGTTACCTATTTAATAAAGAAAAAAAAGGCCCTCGACGCTGAACCGAATGATGAAAATCCTAGAGTGCGCTTTTATTTACGCATTCATGCTAGTGGTACTGAAAACTGGTGTAGAGGAGATGGTCCATCCATTTCTTGTGTTGGAAACAACAAAACAAGGTTTCCTACCTAACTAAACTAAAAACGGGCATGAGTCTGTCTTGCATCTAGATTATTTTTTAGACGGAGTCGTTTTACTAATGTTATTCTTATTAGCTTACAGGAAACGGACCATCCATTCCTTGGATTGGATACTAGCTAGGTACGCACAACGACCAATGAAGCCATACGTAACCAGTAAATGCGTCTCGATCATTGTACGGAAAGTCTATACAACAAAGCGAGCCATGTTATACTGGAAATATAAATATATTATGTTGCCGTCTGTACAAGGCTCGAGTTGACGACATCTAAGTAAATCTTCTATTAGCAGAACTGTACCTAATGACATCAAACTTAACTGTAAATAGTAAAACATTTCCTTATTTTACAATTACACAAATAAGTGTTTTCCCACGCAAATAACAACTTACATTTCGGTACAATAGTCGATGAAAGGGAAATGATTTCATTTCGTGATAGGTCACATAAATTGCTGTTAATTGCTGAAGTTTTATAGGTATTTAACTAGCTTAGTAATCGTTTAGTTAACAATAGCCTATGATAAAATGTTTATTGTAATTTGAAAACGAGATAACTATCAAAGTGCAGCTGTGCTATGTCAAAAGCTCAATAATTTAAGTACCTATGTAAGTTGATAGTCGCGAGGAACTCGTGGCAAAATAATAATTGCAGCTCGGGTCGATCTTTAGGTTAAGCTGCGCTTGCCTAGGTTGGTCCGTGGATGGGTGACCACCCATTACATACCGAGTTTGATCCGTGCCTCGGAAAGATGTAGATCTTTGACAGTCGTTACAGGTAGTCAGTGGCCCGAAAGTCTGACAACCAGTTTTACCAAAGGGTATCCTAATAATATTACCCAGTACTAACTGGGTTGTGGAAGTTAGATAGGCAGTCGCTCCACGTAAAATACTGGTATTCAGCTGCATCTGGTTAGACTGGAAGCCGACCCCAAAATAGTTGGGAAAAGGCAAGCAGATGGTGAAGTTGAAAGTCGCGAATTCGTTATATTAGGTGCCTCATATGTCAACCCTACCAAGCCTAGCATTCTGCACAATAAACTAAGTCACTCTACGCAAAAAATATTACTGGGAAACGACTTTTTTTGGGGTTAAAAATCACGTTTTACGGTAGGACTCAATGTAACGCACCCACAACATTGTGTTGATGGATGCATTAAATAATACTGGGTCCGTGTAATAATTCAAAGTAAACTTATATAACATTAAAAACTTGTTTTTTTTTAACTTGTGAAAATGTTGGAATTTTGACCTCCAATATACTCGAGTCTTAACTAGATCCCAGATCCCATCCCATGTACCTATGTTCCAGAAAAAAAAAAACTACAATGACGACGAGGAGAACAAGTGCCTTTTGTCTTCGTACATCTTTGTACACCCATTATGCATCCAGCATAATTGACGGATCCACAGATCCCTACACTGACAATTCCGAAAATGATTCTAGCATGACTTTTCAGCTTCGAGAAATGAGAAGATACCTATTCATTGTAGGTTCATTTGTATTTTTTTGAGCCAAAATGTTGCGCAAAATCTTTAAGAACGTTATTCAAATATACTTTACCCTTTGGTTGGTCACTCAACTGGTCTGTCAAAAGGACCTATTATACGAAGCTTTTAAAGGAAACGGTACCTAATCTATTATAAAATGTCAGACAGTAAAAGGTAACTTGAACCAAACATTCAAAGATACAGGACATTATAAGCAACATTTCACAAGAGTATCTCCCGAATAAAACGCAATTTAAATATTACCTAACGTTATATTATTAACCCATCCTCTTTTAAATAATACGTTGTATTATAAGTACAGTGAAATGAGTGAATACAAACTGGTCCAGCGCTCAGCAGCTGTACTCGGCATAGGAAGCGACGTGGAAAAGCCGGGAGATCACATCAATGGGGCGCACACCTGCGCAAGAGTTTTTGGTCCCGCAGACGTACCTACCTAAGTACTTGATGTAAGGGCTGCCACGATTTATTGCGAATAAATGTCGTATAAATCCTTGGGTTTTTGCATGAAGAAATACATTTTAAGACGAAATCATTAGGACATAGTGATTTCCACCAATGTAGTAATTAGGTACTTTTGAGTAAAATTTAAGTTCTTTGAAGATCTAGTCAGATCAGAAGGTCGTCTTAGGTCCTAAAAGATGTGCAAAATAGCACAAAAAAAAAAAGATCGAATTGTATCATCTCAATCACGCAAGCAATTAATAAAGAATCTTTGGAGCTCCAAAAGGGGTGCCATTGCTCATATTTCTTGTTTATGAAGAGTAATAATTAAAGAAAGCCACTCATATCACTTAATTTTGCAACCATAAATGTCAAACACTGTAACTAAACTAAGCAAGATACTGCCATAAAGCATTTATGCTGTGGACACACAAAAAATATTCAAATAACAAAATTGAAGAAAAATCTCGAACAAAAACTTAAAAAAGCCGGCTAAGCACGCAACCCTCGCTCACACAAAGGTCTACTTATCCCAACCTGAATGCGACAATCACTGATATAGAATAAAAGCTCCCGCGATACTCATATACGCAAAAAATGCTTACAAGATCCCCTTTTTAAAATCAACCGAGCTTACTCGGATTGCAGATGTCTTATTACATGCTCTTACAGCTGAGAATCTTCAAAAATTCCTGTATTAATATCATTACAAAAAGTTTTAAAATCAAAATGACATTTTACAATTATAATTGGGCAGTATCGTATAACCGTTTCGGCCAGTTACTTCTCCCATATTTTTCAAGGTGAACTGGAGACAGGAACTGGGAGTCTTTAGGGAACAGAAGGGGTTGTTGAAGGGTAGCTTCAAGGTTAAGGTCTACCGTTAAATATTTAGAGCTCAAATCTGCAAGGCAGCGTGCTCGCTTAGTAGCAGCCGCTGCACCCCAATTGTGAGTTTTGGCAACAGGTCAGCGTTTTGGGGGCTTTCTCATGTAAATTTGGACATTCAAAAACTGCTGATTATTATCAGCATTTTTTGAATAAATGACATTTTGAAGTTGTGTAGTAGTTACACTTTTAAAGTGGAAGCTCCAGGGTGCCTGAGAAATTCAAATTTTATTACTTTTTTTGCAATTAGCAGGTCAGTGTCAGGTTGTATGTTGATTAAATTATGATTCGCGACCGTAACAAATATGGCTTAACAGAGTTATAATAATTAAAATTACCAATACAACCTTCTAAGTTCATTTAGTCCCATTAAATGACTTTTTCACTAAATAGTCAAGACGTTGACGACAAGAAGTTTTCATGAAAGGCAGAAAAGGGTGTTTTCTTTATCATTAATCTGATTTATTTTTAAGATTTTCATAACCATCCATCCATTTTTTTTTTGTTGTCTAATTTTGCCTGAAATAAATAATTTATTTTATTTATTTATAACACCGTGAATAAATTTGTACAGTAAGACATGTTACAATGTGAACTTCTGCCTCCTAAACTAGTCCAGAAGCCTGTGTTTTAGTTAGGAGCCAATTGTTAACCTCAACGAAGAATTTTGGAATAAGACTAAGTAAAAACGAATATCGATTTCTGCAGTCCACCAATACCTACATTCTTCACAGATCCAAGCCACATTTCTGTTACTACCAGACCACTGACATATAAAAAAATCTTCAATCGAACTTGTTCCGGAACTTGTTTTTCTGTCATCATGTGTGACGTCACAGTGCGCCCACGCATCTCTTAATAACTGATCAATAACCAGGGTAACCGACCTGGCGGAAACATTTTTGTCAAAAAAAGGTATTCTTGTGTGGCGTGACTGACCATAGTAACCATTTATTTTATTGTTAATAAATTATGTCGGCACGAGTTTATGGGTCCATACGTTTTTAGGGTTCCGTACCCAAAGGGTAAATTGTAAAACGGGACCCTATTACTAAGACTTCGCTGTCTGTCTGTCTGTCTGTCTCCAGGCTGTATCTCATAGACCGTGATAGCTAGAAAGCTGAAATTTTCAGAAATGATGTATAACTATTGCCGCTATAACAACAAACACTAAAAATTAAAAAAAAAAAAATTGAGGGGGGCTCCCATACAACAGATATGATTTTTTTGCCGTTTTTATAGATAATGGTACGGAACCCTTCGTGCGCGAGTCCGACTCGCACTTGGCCGGTTTTTTTTCATTGTCAATTATGACTAGTT
Organism: Eurois occulta; assembly: GCA_950022335.1. NCBI lineage: Eukaryota > Metazoa > Arthropoda > Insecta > Lepidoptera > Noctuidae > Eurois > Eurois occulta. The sequence continues at coordinate 15,886,439 of OX465500.1, read as the reverse complement.
ACCTAACTTTAGTGAGATGAAGATCAAGGGTATGGAGAATGGGACAGTAATGAGTAGACACTTTTATGCTAATGTAAGGTTTGGTAAAATATTCGACCAGCTACGAGATCGGCCAAGCCTTGGGCATCGTGAAAAAAACATTTTCACTGCCTACTACTACTAGTATTGCAAGACTTCAAAATTAATTTAATAAGTTATCATGACCATATATACATATACCAGACCAGTCATCCCCAGAAAGCAGAAACATCGTACAGATAGTGATCAGCTGCGAGCTTTTGACCGTGCTGTCTGGTCACAAATATGTACCTATAATCATTTCAATCACCACGAGATCTTGAAAACTAGAAAAGTAAATAGTACAGTTAGTCTTCACAGATTAAAATTGGGCATCTCTTTCTAGAATTATGCCATTGTTAAAAATGGAATGAATAAAGCAAGAGATCAAGGGGTGGCCAATTTTTTAATTCAATATTCAAATTGCAAAAAAAAACAGCAAAATACACTGAACAGTCAATCACACCACACATAATGTTCCATAATATCCATTCCGTATTCAAATGTTTCAACAAACACAGACCGCGTTGTTCCAAACTCGAATTTCGAAACATTAAAAATATAGGTAAGAACTTTCTCCGCATCTATTGTCTGACCGCGTTCCTATTGATGTAAACTTAACGTAAATCATAAAATTCTTTAGAAATAAGGAGGCGAAGAGACCCAAGTTGGATTGTTCATAATTTTTACCTAAGCAAGTACAATAAGTACAACAAACTTGGTACCTGCCCTTTCTGAGAACTGGTTGTGAAAAAAAATCGCCTTTGTGTAATGTTTCCGGGGATCAACAGACAATTCGACAACAGTTCGAAATTCGAAAGATAGAATTTGTAATAAATACGCGTTTGGAAACGAATGTTTTTGAACTTGGGAAAGTATACTTCAGCACGAAGCAAGTAAGATCGGTGATAAATGTATGAATAGGGGCAAATCCCCTGGGCATGATGGGGTTAGCATTAAATATTTAAAATACTTATGCACGCATGCATAATTATACAAAGGGTCCTGTCCTTGTTCTATACGATGTGTGTCAGCCATTCGTATCTGCCGGCAGACTTAATCAAGGCCATTGTGGTACCCATCGTGAAGAATAGGACAGGAGACATCTCGGACATAAGCAGCTATCGCCCAATCTCCTTGCAACTGTTATGGCGAAAGTGTTGGACAGTATGCTTGACTCTTGTTTGGCGAAATATGTTAAATCAAAAAAATCAAAATCAAATTTATTTATTTTAGGACAACTAGATCCAACGGTTAGTAATACAAGACTTAGAAACTATTGTTAGTACTTAAATTAGACAGGACAATGCCCAACATAATAATAATCTAAATTACATAAAAATACATTAGAATGTAATGTATTTTTATGTAATTAAGCACAAAAATACACAAAAATTCACACAAAAATACATAAAAATGCACAGAATTACCCCCGTGCTGAGACACCCCGCCCCGTCAAGATAACCTATAGGGAGATACCTCCCTAACAGTCACCAGACAAACGAAATGCCTCAACACAGGAGCACGTAAGTCTTCTGCTACAGTTTTCAGGAAGAAAGTTAAGTTGCACGATGCACAGTTTGGGTTTTGTCGATAATCTTTGGGTCAACTAGTCGAAAAGATCGCTGGATGTCTTGCGCGTCCAATACAATAATGTTTTTAGGATGCTGTTGCGATTGCCTCGTTTTTGCAGTGCCTCTGGAATGTTCGCGGTAATCCATACCGATGGGTTTCATGCCATCATTCGCAAGAAAACGGCCTCGCTCCTGAGCAGAATAAGGGCCAGTCACAATGGTACCCTGAAGGTTGTGGCGGCCGACACTTCCTCCACCATAATAAGTCAATTTGTGAGAAGACATACCCTAGTATTACTATGGGTGGTCCTCTCATTAATTCGTCTTTAGTTAAGTTACTAACAGTAGTGTTTAAGTGCAAACCTGTTACTAACAATTTATGGATCTATTCGTTGTCCGAAATAAAATGATTTTATTTTATTTAAATTGTGTTTATAAATAGAATATTTAAAACAAATATTTACTTTTATGAACAAATTTAACACCCGAGCTGAAGCCTCGAATGCAATAAAGTTTCCCCACTTATATCAAAATCAGTAGCTAGGCCTAATAAGGCCCTGTATCAGAATTGTTTGGGAGGAATACGAAACCGAGTGCGGCGAACACCAAAAAAATTAAAATAGCATCCTGACTTGCATCGCAAAAGCAATAAGCTATCATTGATTTTACTAAAATAATGTAAGATGTAAGAGCGAGCAAAGTGGGATAGAAAATTTAGTAACCACGATCATGGCTCGCACAGGTAAAGGCATTCATCGAAAATCCAGAAAAGCGAGCAAAATTCTAGCTTTCTGGACCGCGATGAGTCAAGTCAACATTTAAGAGCGAGCGAAGCGAGCTCGAAATTTTAAGCCTTCTAGACTGTGATAAGTTAAATATTCAATAAACAAACAATATTCAATATTTGTTATTGAATCATAACGGGCCTCTTATTAATAACAATTTGAGGGTATTGGAAGATTTTGAGATTTTTTTCCTCTTTATGTTGGGGCCGTTGTAACTCAAGGGCATCATTGATACGGCTGATACGGCGGTGGCTACGCCCCTGATCAAAATGTAGCTTTTACATTAGGTAGCTATTGTATTTTTAAATATATTTTGTGAGTCTAGGCAGCAATCAAAGTCTCATAATTCGACGATAGATGGCGTTGTACTGATGACGCGGTTTTCTGAATCGCGGTGTTAAGATTCTCCGTTGAACAATCACCCTTTCATGATATTTATGTGCAAACTGTCTTTCGTAGGGTGGTCTCGTTAGGTATTTTAAAAAGTCTCGAAACAGTAGTTGGTTCAAAAAGTGTTGGTTGGATTTAGTTCGGTTGTCGTAAAATTTAATTAGGCATTGAATCGTTCGTTCAGTTCAAGACCAGGTTCGATTGTTTTCGGGCAAGTTTTGGTTCCATTTGGTTCTTTGTTCTTAATACAAGATTGTTTATTCTTTAAATTGTAGAGATAAGTCGTAGCAGGTAAATTTTGTACTAGGTGTACCTAGTCCAATTCCGTACATAATATACTCGATCCTAATACCTAGTCCATGAATGAAGTACGCATACATTAAAGTATGCTTACTGCTTGCTATTTCGCTTCACCGCCCGCGCCCGCCTGTACTTCGGACTAGTTCGGGCTTCGATACGAGCGGGCCGCGGGTGCCGTACGCCGCGTAGGCAGTCAAGGTGGATCGAGTATTTTAAATGTTGGAATAGGTGCAACCAGTCTCGTTTAATACCTAGTGCGTGGATCTGTTCTAGTATAAGTATACACTTCATCTCTATTACCTTATAATCATTATTTTCACGCATTTCGAATTATGTTATTTTTTGTGTTTAGTAGTTTGTATTAGTAATATTGTGATCTGTCGAGTAGGGCTTGGCACCGACCCCAAAAATTGTTAACTTTAGTTTAGGTTTTAAAGGTTACATTTGATTTATTAGTTTAGTATTATTTTAAACTTTTTAGTAGGTTCTTTTTTGTAGTTTTTTGAAGTCTGTGTTTTTTTGTTAAAAAATCTTTTTATTTTTAGGGATTTTATATATATATATATATATATATGGACTACGAATCAACAGAGAAATTATTAATAAGTGTCGTTTGACGTAACTCTGGGGAATGTATTTTAAAATGTTATACGAGTATTTCACGTTACGTAATGTTGCATGACGCATTTATATTTTGCTTTAATTTTTGCGTTAAAGCTACAATGTCAAGTCCGAATATTTATCATCCAGTTGCACAACGCCTGCTTGAAGTAGTGCTACAGCTTGAGCTGCTTCCTGAGGTGTCGTATGCATTATTGATCGAAAAAAAAGTAGAAAAAATACACGCGTCTGAGCAAACGATAGACAAAACTAAAGAAATAATAAGAAATATCCGACTACCCTCATTGTAGAAAAAAAGAACGCTAATCGCGAACTCTCGTCAAAACAGCAAATCGTTAGCATTGTGTTTGTTGCTTGATTACAATGTGAGTTAACGATACTTTAGAATAAATTTATAGTTATTTTAATCAGCATGAAACGCACTTTCTGTAGGTAACTTTGATAGTTGAGTTTTATATTTTTCGAGAAAATCGAATCAGAGTTCCAAGGTAGCGGGTCGCCCGGTTTATTTGCTGTCCAGTGTAGAAGGCCTCCTTGATTCGACGAAAGAGGCCACTCTCTTGCGCACTATTGCTCTAAAGCAGTCGGTGTTGGCTTCCGAAAACATCCCCGATGCACTACAGTATCGCGGCAACCCCAACAACATCCTAAACCCATTGTTGTAGAGGACCCGTACAGCATTGAAAGCCTTCTGCGTATAGCGGACACACAGGCTGCAGGTGTACAATGTCTGACAGTACGCCTAGAGATCCTCAGTGACCCAGTGCCCCAGGTACTTGAATTTGGTGACCCACTTACCGGATTTCCTCAAAGTTCAAGTTATGCCCGAACAACCAAAATTCGGTATTAATCCTTTTTGAAGTCGGTTAAAATTATGCAAAACTATTCAATAAAACACTTGTAAGGCAGTATAAATTGTTCATTGATTTAATCTGTTACATTCATACTGATTCTCCATTTGAAATTGAAAAAAAAAAGAATTATTTATTTGCCATAGATAAAACAAAACAAAGTTATTGTTTGTTTCGAACGTTTTGACAGGTCTTTATTGCAAAAATTTTGTTGAAATGTAAATTTTATTCTGTAGGCAACTTTTTGATAATGCCATTGACCATTTTAACTTGGCAGGGAGAATTTATTTGATGATATTTAACCCGTCGTTTGCCATTTAGTTAGAAACATACCGAGATAAAAAAAAACTGGTTGAAATTGCGGCGAACTGTGAAAATACATTTTATTTATTGCCGCTAAAATGGTAAAGCCGTTATATAAATTGCTTGACAATAAGAACATGAGCTAAAAAGAAAAAGATTGAAAAGATATCAGGAGGTCTAATATGGCCGCTTTAGCAGAATCATAATAGGATAATAATATGAATTACAGCTTGGCAAAAAAGAGTCTGACGCGGTGACAGTTGGAACTAATATCGATGATTGTGGTTACTTGTCAACTGCTAGTACATTCTGTGTCAACAGTGCGTATATCCTAGTGGTTTTTCATAGATTTTTAAAAATTATCAACTTTCCTTGCGTAATTAACTATTTAAAATGAATAAAACTATTCGAAGCAGTGGCAGTGGCGACCTCATTTATTCCACACTCTTTTTTGCCAAGCTGTACCTACGTTTAAATTCTTAAAATGGTCATAGACGTACTTACCTGTACCTGCTAATATGAATTGTCACCTTGTGACCATTTTACGAATTTAAACGTAATTCATATTATTATCCTATTGTGATTCTGCTAAAGCGACCATTTTAGACCCCCTGCCCCATCAAAAAATGAACGTATAAAATCGACGTAAGCACGTTTATAATTGCCCAAAAATAAACCTAAAGTAGGAAACAAAATTGTACCTACCGGAGGAAGCATAAGTCTGCTTCCTTCCTAACACTAATTTAGCCATAATTAGGAAAAACCAAACACATTCAAATATTTACGAGCGATAGACGGGACTAGACGAAGAAAATAATCCAATACTTATTAAGTACTACTTTGTATTCTATCAAGTCGGTTTGTCTAGTGTCACACGCCTGCTTGTCAGGTAGCATAATTATTTGTGTTAAAATCGAAAAAGTTCGGGATCAAATTGTATGACTTTACCATTGTCCGTTTTATAATTAAGTAAGTAATTTAAATCTCGTTGGGAAAAACTAAAATTTTATTAGCCTAGGGTGATTTGGGTACAGTCACAAATGTCTGGCCTACTATATCCCTAAACCGTCTTGGTGTTAGTTCTTCTTGTATCCTCCTAACCAATAAACAACTAAACTCATCGATAAATCTAGGAGATATGCAAAATACCTCGATAATGTATTCCAATAAAAATTTTACAACCTAATCCAACAGGTTTTTAAAATTGGAACTCTAATAAAAGTCACTGACCACCATGTTGAATTAAAAGTTTTCGGCTTTCGAATTAAAATTCCGTGAACTGTTATGGAATTGTTAAAAAAAAATGGACTTGATGTTTTCACACATAAATCTTTTTATACATTTATCAGGATTTATTTTTGGAGTTCCGTACAGAAGTTAATTTGAAAGAAAGTTCTAAATAAAAGACATAATCGGTACTTTTTACCATTAGACATTTCAGTAAGATTGGGTCCCCATCTTACTGAAATGTCAAATGGTTCCTACAAAATCATTACCTAATAAGAGTTTAGGTTAGGCGAAGGGGCAACTTTTTTTTTTAAAAGCAGATTTGCCCAGTCATTAGGAAAAACTAGAAAGTAACGATTATGTCTTTTATTTAGAACTTTCTTTCAAATTAATTTCGGTACGGAACTCCTAAAATAAATCCTGCTTGATGTGTTTTAAGATTAATGTGTGAAAGCAACAAGTCCATTTTTTTACCAATTCCGTAACAGTTCACGAAATTTAATGTGGTCAGAATACATGGCAGCCATTTAAACTGACTGTTATGAACTTATGACCTATTCTATCTCTTCTCTTTTTTCTCTCTCTGCCTATCAGACTTCAAGTGAAAGAATCTTATGGCAGTTTTCGCTTCCTTAAATTAAAAACATGGTCTTGGATTTTCCACTTTCACTGATGAACTGAGCTCTTTAAATTCAACGGTGTGTTTTTATTGGATAATCCATTAATGGTATCTTTTCTTCTTGCTTCTTGATACTCGACCCTTCAGTGCGTACCTTGCTTATGTCTTGTCCCTAGTTTGGTGTCAGATATGTCGGTGGCTTAGGCCATTCTTGAGGATTCCTGATATTGCTCCAAATAAATATGTCGTCTAGTTTTTACTGAAAACAAGCAAAAACTCTTGCTAAACACTATTGAAGTAACTACCGAATACAGTGTTTATCAGAAACGTGTAACTAATGGGGGCTTGAAATGACCGCTTTAACAGATTTTTTTTTTTATATTTTTTTTATTTATTTATTAGGTCTACCAACATTATTGTTTACACTAATTTACAAACAAAAAATAAAACATGCGTTTGTAGGGGTTTTGTCAGGATCGGACATTTTAAAGTAGAAACTAGGTAATTTACTTATTAATCACTTTTATTCGATTGACTCAATTAATTATAACCGTCACTTAATTAACACCAACTCACACGCACACACAATTATAACATAATAATCAGCAAATCTAGGCGCTATGACAACATGTGCATCGGACCGGCGTCAAGACTAGAATGACCCGATCGCTCCGCCCGGCCTCGTTTTATACTCGAGTACAAACAAGTCGAGTAGTGGGGGAGGTGGGGATGGCGATATCGCCCGATCAGTCCGGTGCACGTGCTGTTTACAACAGTACGATGACGTTGCGCCGTCACGGCCATGCTGACGTGCGTACGTCCTCGCACGCGCACCCTAGAAGTACTTAGGTATCTGAAAAACAGAATCACAACTTTAGTGTTCGTTCATCCTGACACTAAAATCATATCTTATAGTCTGGTCCGGTCCAACGACCCTTCAGAATGATAATCTCCTGGTCCGGTCCAACGACCCTTCAGAATGATAATCTCCTGGTCCGGTCCAACGACCCTTCAGGGTTATAATTTCCTGGTCCGGTTATAACTAACCCTTCAGGATTATTACTGCTTGGTCCGGTCTTAGACGACCCTTCAAGATCACTTCAGTTTATACTGGTCCTGAATTTGCTAGTCCGGACCAAAATGGTCCCTGTAGCTTATATGATCAATTAACTCTTAATTTATTCTTTTTCTACTTCATTAATTATCTCTATGTATTAAAGCACTTGTCACAACGTTAATTGATTCAGGCTCCAAAGACTCTACCGATAATGTACGTGATCTACTAATTTGACTATTGCTACTGGCTTCTAAAGTACGAGAGTCGGCAGTCATTGTTTCACTATTAACAGACACGGTATCACTGTTCCCTAAAATAGTATCATTTAAAACATCTTTTTCATGGGTAGTTTCATGAACAAGCTCATCATTATTAGTCGCCGTCACGTCATCATCACTGATATTTTCTGCGATTTCTATTAAACCAGATTGCCCATGAGGCACTTCCCGTAAATTTTCGTGAGAATACTTGTAAATTCTGTTAGATCCATTAATATGTTTTAATTCATAACGGTCATTTTCTAAAACAGATACGATTTTGAATGGGCCCTTAAACTTGCGATCTAATTTGGTTTGGTGTCTTTCTTCGCTTTTTATGAAAACAAAATCCCCTATGGAAAAAGGACGTACCCTGGCTTTTCCCTTATTGAACCGTTCTGCTTCAGATTGAGACAGTCTTTGAACATTGCCAGATGCGTTTGACCTAGCTGATTCAAGATTAAGTCTATTAGTGTCGTGAGAGCTCACAGATATTTTTGATAATTGTAATGAATTTCCCTGAATTCCAAACATCAATTCCAATGGGGTGAACCCTGTTACTCTACAGCGTGTACTGTTAAGAGCAAGTTGAATATCTCCCAGTTGGTCTTGCCATACAGTAACTGGGTCACATTCCACAATGGTAAGTAAACTTTTTAAAGTTCGCATGACACGTTCTACTTGACCATTTGCCCTACTGGAACCAGTCGCAATAAGATGAAGTTCAATATGATTATCGGTACAAAATTGTTTGAAATCGCTGTTATCATAGGAACGACCGCGGTCAGCTATTATTCTCTTCGGAGCTCCAAATAAATCTACTGCGTTTTTAACCGCTTTAATGGCATTTATAGAATTCAAATTTATAGTATGTTCTAGGAGAACAAATTTGGTGAACGCGTCTATAATGACGGAACAGTATTCTTTACGTTCGCTTTTACCACTAAGTTTGCCCGTTAAATCTAGGTGGATGGTGTGCCATGGAATAGCCAATTTTGGGATTGGATGCAAACGCACTTGCTGAGCACCCGATGAGCCTTTGGAAGCCTTACATGTGACACAAGAATCAACGAATTTTTTCACAAATTTTGACATATTTTGAAACCAATAGAGGTCATATAACTTATCAAGTGTTTTCTCAAAACCAAGGTGTTTTATTTCATTGTGCACGAGGCTTATTAAAGACCAAATTAATGATTTGGGTAAAATAGGAAGCCATTTTGTGATTTTACTTCGTTCAATCTTTCGATACAGAATGCCTTCTCTAATATCGTAAGTGCGTTCTACATCAGTAGGTAATTCATTTGATCGTATTTTCGAAATAATTTCCGCTATTTCAGAGTCGCGTGATTGTTCAACATGCAACCATCCCCTTTCCAATTCAGATAAATTTACTATTCTTGTATGTCTTTGTTTTAAAGCACATACTTCATTATGTTCAGTAGCCAAAGGATTTCGAGAAAGAAAATCTGCATGAGCCATTGTTTTACCCTCTTTATACACTATGTCAAAATCATAGGACTGCAATATAGCCCACCATCTATGAACTCTTGGAGTTAAATCTTTTTTAGAATGAGATGCTTTTAAAGCATTACAATCGGTGAAAATTTTAAATTTACGCCCAAAGAGATAATGTCTAAAATGCTCTACAGATTTTACTACCGCTAGAGTCTCTAATTCATAGGAGTGATAGCGACTCTCCGCATCAGTTGTTTTGTGGCTAAAATAGGCAACGACATGGGGAAGGTTATTCTTCCTCTGAATTAATACTGCTCCAAACCCATCACTACTTGCGTCAGTATGGAGTTCTATGCTTAAATTAGGATCAAAAATTTTTAGAACGGGTTCTGTGACGAGGCAATTGACAATATCTCCGTGAATTTTATTGTGTTCTGGGGTCCAACAAATGTTACCCTTCCCGACTGTCAAGGGATATAAGGGTTTCATAATTTTTGAAAAATTGGGGATAAATTGCCGGAAATAGGTAGCTAGACCAATGAATTGTCGAACTTGTTTAACAGTTTTTGGTGTGGGGACATTTTTTAAAGCTTCAACTTTACATGGGTTTGGTCTGACTTCGCCAGCTGATATTACAAAACCTAAATATTCGATCTGTTTCTTCATAAAAGAACATTTTTTAAAGTTAAATGAAAATCCGGCCTTTGACAAGGTATCCAACAGTTTGTCTAGACGGACCAACCCCTCTTCTATAGATTCTGATACAGAAAGTACGTCATCCATATAGACTAAAATTTTACTGTCATTAAGAGGCTTGAGTGCTGTATTTATAGCTCTTTGAAATACTTGAGGAGCATTTCTAAGACCGAATGGCATAGTTAACCATTCAAACTGACCTGTTGGTGTAACGAATGCAGTTATTTCAACTGATTCCTCATTTACTTTTATTTGGTGAAACCCAGAGGCCATATCTATACTAGAAAAGAAGTGACCTCCATGCAATTTATCTATTTGATCGTTTATCAGGGGAAGAGGGTAGCTATCCGGCTTAGTGTTACTGTTGAGCTCTCTGTAATCCACGCACATACGATCAGAACCATCTTTTTTTTTAACTAATAAAATCGGACTAGCAAAAGGTGAAGAGCTTTCCCGAATTATATTCGCATCTAATAATTCCTGAACCATTTTATTCACGATATCGGATTCTGTAGGGGATAACCTATATGGGCGTCTGTGTACGGTTTTATTAGTATCAATCAATTTTATTTTAAGTTCACCGGTAGATACACGAGAGGTGGGAAGCTTTTGTATGAAATTCGAAGAATATTTTTTAAGGATTTCAATTAATTGTTCCTTATTTTTTCCTACAAGATCTGTATCGATTGAAGCCATATCAAAGGTCTCCTCGACTCTTGAACAGGCATTGAAAGCCTTTGTTTTAGAAAAAGTTAAATTATCACTATCGATTTTAACAGAAATTCCTTGCTCTAAAATATCACGACCTAGTAAAACTTCTTCGCTCAGACAGTCATTGGGTAAAACGTGGTAAATAACGTCAAACAAGCAATTTTGTACCATGGTTGAACATTTTATTTGTAAAGAACAATCCACGCTATTAGGCCCTACCCCCTTTAGAACCACTTGTTCATGAAACTTTTCACCCTTGAGAAAATCACAATTACTTTGTCTTATAAGACTACACTCGGAACCAGAGTCAAAAATAAAAGGTAGTTGTAAATTATTTATCTGTAACATACCTCGCGTCACCTTGGAGCATAAGTTCACCTGCTTGCTGCCGTTGCCGCCGCTGCTGCTATTGCTGCTTGATACTGCATCTTCTTTTTTTGGCCAGCGCTTAGGACATGTGGAAGCAGCATGTCCACGCTCGCGGCACACGTAGCAGATGACGTTAGACTTGGGTGAATCCGTACTGTTGTCTGAAACACTAGAGTTTTTAAGTAGGTACCGTTGCTTATCTCTACAGTCTTGACCTCGGTGTCCTCGTTTTTTGCAGAAATGGCAATTGCCATGGAAATCTGTTGAAGGACGAAACCTTTTTGCATCATTGTCAGATGTAGCTGGCTCGTCAATTCTTCGCTTTAATGTGAAGCTTCGCAAGGTACGAAAAAGTTGATGTTTATCGTTAATTACAACTGAGTTAAGTTCTCGGCGAATCTTGTCATCACATTGAGACAAAACAGATATGACAAAACCTGTCACAACGTTGTCTGGCATTTTTGCTTCAGGAATTTTCTCTATTAATTGCCACAGACGCAAACCAGCTTCTGCTGGACTTTCTGTGTTTTTTATCTGAAACTTAATAACTTGGTCAAAATAATCTTGCATCATCATAGGCTTGCTAAATCTGGAAATCAGAATTTCCCTAATGGAGCTCCAGGTAATATTGTCTGGTTGTATCTTGGTGAGACAAAGGCCAGCGCGGCCCTTCAGAGCATGAGAAAGAGCCAAAATTAAATCGACTCCATCTACTTGCTTTTTTTTAATTATAATATCGCTGAGCGAACACCAGTTTACTATGTCGGATTCTGGTGCGTCAGGATCAAAAGGCACCAACTTGATTGGTGTATTTTCCGGAGATGGACGGGAAACCATGCCTTCAGCAATTTTTTGAAGAATTGCTTCCATTCCAGTTGAGAACATTGTAAAAAAATTGCTTTCCATACTTGCCGAAGTTTTATGTGGTTCTGGTTCATGTGGAGGTGGATCCAGCACTTCTGATGTAGGGGTTTTGTCAGGATCGGACATTTTAAAGTAGAAACTAGGTAATTTACTTATTAATCACTTTTATTCGATTGACTCAATTAATTATAACCGTCACTTAATTAACACCAACTCACACGCACACACAATTATAACATAATAATCAGCAAATCTAGGCGCTATGACAACATGTGCATCGGACCGGCGTCAAGACTAGAATGACCCGATCGCTCCGCCCGGCCTCGTTTTATACTCGAGTACAAACAAGTCGAGTAGTGGGGGAGGTGGGGATGGCGATATCGCCCGATCAGTCCGGTGCACGTGCTGTTTACAACAGTACGATGACGTTGCGCCGTCACGTTTAAACTCTACACAGTGCAACAATTACTTAAAGGTAAACACCACATGAACAGTAAAAAAAAACAATAATAAGTAATTATATTAGTTATAAGCTACATAGTGTACAAGCAAACTAATAAAATATATGTATTAGTAACATAAGCTAAAATCATTATTTCTTTAAAAAACGTACACACAGTCCAAAAACTTACAATAAATCAGATAAACAGTTCAGAAATTTACATTTTTGCTTGTTGAGAGAATCAAAGTGAAAATCAACCATATCACTGCAACTATTCAAAAGCCAAGGATACACTAGGCCCTAGTGACTAGGGTACATTAATGTCGTGCAACACGTGTCGCCAGCGACGTTGGGTGAAGTAGCACGACGATGCCGGACTTCGGTCGACATGTCTGACAACATCGCGCGACACGGGTCGCCAGCGACATCAGACGAGGTAGCGCGACGTTTCCGGACTTCGCTCGACATGTCTGGCAACAAACAAGTCATATATCAATCATATGTCAGTCATATATCAATAAGTCGCGCGATGTCGCCATATATGTCAGGCGAAGTTTCGCGAAGTCGTACGACTTCGTCTGACGTCGCTGCGGTCATAAGTCGCGCGTTGTCGCCATATTTGTCAGGCGAAATCAGCCGGCTTCGCATGTCGCCGATACATGTCGTGGCACATTTGTCCCCTAGTGTATCCTTGGCTTTATAATCAATACAAATAAATAAAATTGGAGTGGAGTGTGTATAAAATAAAAACACTATTTTATCAATTTTTTGTCGGTCGGCCTGTCTATCTGTCTGTTTGTTCCGGCTAGTCTCAGAAACGGCTGAGCCGATTTTGACGGGATTTTTACTGGTAGATAGCTGATGCTATAAATAAGGTCTAACAAAGGGTACTTTTATTTTAGTATTTATTTTTAATTTTTTAATGTTTGACTTTGTATTGAAATTAACTTATTTTAGTTTTATATTTGATTACGGACATTCCACATTTTATCTGACGAAAAATGATTGTACTAATTTAATTTAAATTTTATATTGTGTTCGACTAAGTGAAAATAGTATTTTTTGGTGTGAATTTTGTCTGATTATTTACTAACATTATTTTTAAGTATACTAACTAAACTATGGATCTAATGGATCGTGGGTCTGATACAAATAATTAAAAAATAATTAAGGTTTCGTGCAAAAAAAAATTAAAACCCTTGAAATTGGTAACAAAATTCGATTCAAAAAGGGAAATAATATTTTTCTATAATAATTTGACGCGAACGAAGGCCGCGGGATCGTAAGATAATAATAATGAATTACGTTTCAATTCAAATCATAATATTAAAAGCGTCTGTGACCATTTTAAGAATTGTATCACAATCGAGAAAAAATAATCAGTTGTCCTATACAAAACTTCAATACCTATACTTGATCCAAAGGTATGGATGTGTGTGGCCTACTATGACAGAACTAGTCTTATTAATAGTCTCATTAATACCTCTTAATAACGTAAGTGTTTTATAAATGTCTTTAAAAAAACATTTAAAACCTTAATAAACTAATCAAAAATTAGTGTTTTATGTACAAGAACAGGACTTCCATGTTTTTTGGGAGGCCTAAATTATTATTCAAATTAGTAGCATAGACAACAGTTAGTTCTACCGGTTCTACGTCAGTCGGTTACAGTTTTGTCTATGGTAACTGAATTAAATGAGGAGTTAAGATCGTTGACACTGATTATTTGGTAATAGTAAACTGGTCATCATCTGCCTGGCTTTTTCCCAACATGTTGGGGTCGGCTTGCAGTCTATTACCGGATGCAGGTAGATACCATTATTTTACATGGAGCGACTGCCTATCTGACCTCTGCAACCCAGTTAGTACTGGGTAATACGATACCCCTTGCTAAGACTGGTTGTCAGACTTTCGGGCCACTGACTACCTGTAACAACTGTCAAAGATCTACAAATGACAGCCGGGATCAACGTGCTTAACGTGCTTTCCGAGGCACGGAGAAAACTCGATATGTAATGGGTGGTCACCCATCCACGTACCAACCTAGGCAGCTTAACCTTAAGATCAACCCGAGCGGCTGTTATTATGTAGCCACGAGCTTCTCGGTAACAGTAAACATCATAAAATAAGTAATCTAATTTATAAAGGCGAATAACACTAATGGCCAGCATTGTTGGTCTAGTGGTCCCAAGCGCTACTGCTGACCATGGGTTTCGATTCCCAGTTCAAGCAAAGCGTTATAATTTTTTTCCATCAGGAATTTCTTATTAGCACTCCTTGAATGACTGGTTGAAATTACACTTACAGAACTAGATACATGTAATCTTGACAAAAGGCTTAAACACTCCTGTCGTAGAAAATGATTGATCAATCAGTAACTTTGGCTTTGGTTACTGATTGATCAATCAGTTGTCTGGTTGCCATAGTACAGGCTCTGCCTAGTTTGAGATCAGATGGTGGTGTGTTGGTTGTCCCAAGATGTTATTATTATTAGTTTCTTCAGGAGTTGTCGAGCTTCTTTGCTTCGGTGTTTTTGGAAGCTCCAGGGTAGCCCGCGAAATTCAATTTGTTTGCGTTTTTTGCAATTTGCCGGTCAGTGTCAAGCTGTTTGTTGAACAAAATAAGATTTGCGACCGTAACACGTACCTATGTATTTACAGAATTATAATCATTCAAATCATCAATACAACCCTCTAAGTTCATATAATCCCCTTGAATGACTATTTCATGAAAAAGTCATTTAATGGGTGGTCGGGAATCATATTTTAATCAACATACAACCTGAACACTGAACTGCAAATTGCAAAAAACGTAAGAAAATTTGAATTTCGCGGGCTACCCTGACGCTTTGATCTTAATGGACACTGTTGATTCTAGGTTTCATGAGTTGCAGTGGTTGGGAACTGTGTGCCAGCCTCTGCTCGACGGTTCGCTCCCGTTAAGTAAATAATGATAATTAACCCACGGGAACGTTTTAAAAGCAGCCTAAATAACACTCGGGGATAATGCAGCTTCCCGTCAGTAAAAGAATTTTCGAAATCCAATCAATGGTTCCGCATATCAATTTCTAATCAGTTTTTAGAATAACTGTGGAATGCTAAGCTAAACGAACTAGCGGAAAATTCGAAAAATCTTATACCTAATTAAAAATGTGCGTTTCTATTTATGAGTTTAAAAACATAAAATTTTTGTTGAGAAATACGCCGTGGCTACAACAGCTGTTTTATTTTCGACTTATTATGCATAGAAACAGGAAACACTAAAATAGTGTCTCCTACCAAAACAAAACAAGAAACACTTTTAAACGTTAATATTTGTTAAGAAAAGTTTATTCATAAAACATAACATAACATCACACACACAGTTACACACGTGTCATTCCATGTTATCGGAGACTAATCTAGATCAGTCAACAATCTGGCACAAAACCAGAGAGGACTCTGTAGAGAAGTCTAGGTGGTCATGAGGGCCATAAACAAGTCGCAGTCGCTTTTAAAAAGTTTTGAGTTTCATCAGGATTGATATTTAAGTTTTTTTTGGCAATTTTACTGTTACCTACTGTTAGCCTGTGTCATCCCACTGCTGGGCAAAGGCCTCTCCCCATGACTTCCAGTTGTTTCGATCCAGGTCATCCAGGGCTAATGTGGGCCACTGGTCGTTGATTTTGTCCAGCTCGTCCCGCCATCTTCTACGAGGTCTGCCGCGACGCCTTCTGGCTGTGTCAGGGCTCCAGAAAGTGGTTATTTTGGCCCACAGCTCATTGGGCATGCGGCAGACGCGGCCAGTCCAGTCCCACTTCAGCTTAGCGGCTTTTTGAGCAACGTATGTAATTTGTGTTTTGGAGCGCAGTGTGATGTTGCGTACATGGTCGGTTAGTTTGACGCCTAGAATGTTTTTCATATTCGTTATCGCTGCGCTGATATTCATAGACTGTTCCTTTGTCTAGCTAGGCCATTCAATGGTGTTTTTCACACAGGAAACCAAACCCCTGCAGTCACACCTGCGACTGCTAGACCAACGCGAGGCAATTAATTTCTTACTTATCACTTACATGGAGAAAGTATTGTTTCCAAAATAAATAAACAAATGAAAGGGTGCCTCATTAGTCATTACTCATTAGGCCCCAACGCACGGTAACAATATCTATAGTGTACCCAAGGTCTACTTTCTATACAATAAGCAATAGTATACGTATATTCAAGATAAGGCGAGCGGTGCCGCGACGCAGACTTGTTTACATTGGGCGTTTGTCTATGTTTACAGCTACGTCTGAATAACACTTTAATTGGAGTGGCCCACTATGCAATGTTATCGCAGAAGGTACAGTTATTAATTAAACTAGTTAAGTACATAAGTAAACACACAACACCCAACTTCTAAAAGGCAAATCAGAGGAAGGTACAATTCCAAATGCCACCGCAGCGGCAGACAGCAGCGGCCGCGACAAGCCGCAGCGGCATGGCTGTTTCCATATAATATGTTACTCGATGAAAACGACAACAGGTAATGTCGTCTTCTTTCTACGGAAGCGTGTTGTACAAAAATGAACTCTGTGCGCAAACCGATTATTATAGGCTGAATAACCCTATGATGAGGGTTAACGCTTACTCTAAGGTTTTTCATATAACCTAAAAAAATGACACAATTAGAGGCCCTATACATGGATGTCACATAATGAGAACCTCCTCTACCCTCTTTGAAGGAATTTAATAAAAGGATCAACATTTGCCAAAATCACTGTCTAAGATAAAAAAAAACAACTTTTGGTTGATGTAACTTTTGGTTTAATAAAATTCTTCATGTTTGAACTCATAAAAAGAAACACAATCGCCAGGCTTTTTGTCACTGCGCAACACCATTTATACGAGAATATTTGCGCGAAAGGCACAACAATGCAATGACCAGCGTCAACTCATAGACTACGCGATCTTAACCTACTGCAGGTCAGCAGGTCACCCGCCCGCTGCCACCGTCGGCTGTCATCAAACTTAGTGATATTTGACCTCACGACTACACAGAAACCATTAAACCATTGAACACCGGAGTCTAACTGAAATGGAACAAAGTGGTATTATTAATGAGGTTCCACTGGAAATCAGAGGTTTGGGGGTCAAGAACTCAAAGCCAAGAGTTGTTAGGTGAGATTGGATGGGATGAGGGTCTTTAGGTCGATTTCTTTCTGAAATATCAATTCAGTGGGAATCTATACTAATTGTTTGTTAGTTTTTTTGTATTCAATCAGTCTTATTAAAGGGTATTAATCGTATTACTCAATACTCAGTACCAACTGGATTGTTGAGGTCAGTTAGGCAGTCGCTCCATGTAAAATACGGGTGTTCAGCTGTATCCGGTCAGACTGGAAGCCGATCCCAACATTTTCGGGAAAAGGCTAGGCAGGTGATGATGAATGATGAGTTGCTTCGTTTTTTTGTTTGAGTTGTCGGATTCGATATTTTTGAATTTGATAGCCAAATTTTTTTTTTTTTTTTTGAAGATTTATCTACCGCTGACATGGTGGTCCGCGCCCTTGTTTGAAATTGTTTTTTTGTTTACATGGTTTACTACTTAAAATTACATTCGTGCTCCTACTTTGGACACTTACATTATACTAAACATATACTAATATAAAAAAAACAAAAAACTCATGCAAAAGTTTTTTTTTTTAAACTTACTAATATACTTACTACTTACAAGTTAGGGTTACTAAACTAAGCTAACTAGCCAAATTTTGAGGAAGGATATTTAACCCAACTCTACGACCCTACAGAGCAGAGATAAACGAAAAAAAGTCAGTGAGAATGCTATGCGAAAGGCGGGTGAAATCGGGGGCATACTTAGGTAGTGAAGTTATAATCCGAGAACAGCACTGGTGTAGTGGTGTAACAGGCACAGCTTGTTATAATATTTGAAATCGGATAAGCAGTTGCAAAGATTATTAGCCTGAACCCCAACGTATGAAATTTACGTCTCTATAATATTAGTTTAGACGCATATTGATGAGTCAGCAAATTGAAGTAACCGTACCCGACTCATAGAAATACGGCGAAAAGGTCAATCGGTATTTTTCATCTCATTGGTTACATAGTAAGAGAAAATTATAATGCTCTTTCTTTTATTTAAGTAACTATTTAATTTTTATCGGAATTGGGCAAGAAACAAATTGCTCACTCAACTAAAATCCAAGACTGGAGCGACGGGGTCCTGGGCTGGCAGACCGAGGAGAAGACAGCGGGACGCCTTGGATGGCTTCCTTGCGAAAGGACGATACGAAATGGAAGGAATAGCCGAGACCTTTGCCAGGAGTGGGACAATATAGCCTATCTTTTTTTTTTTGTTATCCTGTATTGTCCCACTCCTGGGAAGCACAGGCTAACTAAAAAAACCGGCCAAGTGCGAGTCGGACTCGCGCACGAAGGGTTCCGTACCATTATCTATAAAAACGGCAAAAAAATCATATCTGTTGTATGGGAGCCCCCCTTAATATTTTATTTTTATTTTTTTATTTGTTGTCATAGCGGCAATAGTAATACATCATTTGTGAAAATTTCAGCTTTCTAGCTATCACGGTTTATGAGATACAGCCTGGAGACAGACAGGACAGCGAAGTCTTAATAATAGGGTCCCGTTTTACCCTTTGGGTACGGAACCCTAAAAAAACATCCAAAGTTGTTGTTTTTAAATGACTCAAAAACCAGCATCAAATTAATCAATCTTTGTAGCACTTTGTACATTTGGAATCCAATCTTATTCCATTCCACGTAAAGTTGCAAAGAGCTCCAGTCCGTTAATTTGCGCATGCCTAAGTAATACTAGCTAAGTAGACTTTGATAGGACTTAATGACTTATATTTTACTTTAATATCTTCACGCCTCCGTAACTCTAACGGGGTGGACAGTTACATTCCTTGGAACTGGCGGATTTTCTCATAGAGATAACCCCAGTAATTTACATTACAGGTTTACAGGTTTATTTTTATAACAAGAATGATAATGCTTAGTGATTTAATCTAATTATGTACTGTGAGATTATGCCGTCCCTTTTATTCCCTTTCAGGAATCCTTTTGAAAGAGTCCTCTACAGGGTCGAAGCTGTTGGCAGGGACATCGCCGAACAAACGCTCACCACGTACCTATTCAAGAGTAGCGGTGGCCCAGTGGTGGCGGCCCCGACTTACGAACAGTAATGGTTCGAACCGAGGCAGGCGTATCCTTTGTGTAATTTATTTCATCACCACTGCTCTCAAAAACGGTGAAGGAAAACATCGTGAGGAAACCGGCATGTCCTAGAACCAAAAACTCGATATGACATCTACCAACCCGCACTGGGCCCGCGTGGTGGATTATAGCCCATTCCCTCTCTAGAAAGGAGGCCGTGTGTCCCAGCAGTGGGAACATTATAGGCTGATTATGCCATGTGAAACTTGTTTTTTAGGGTTCCGTACCCAAAGGGTAAAACGGGACCCTATTACTAAGACTTCGCTGTCTGTCTGTCTGTCTCCAGGCTGTATCTCATAAACCGTGATAGCTAGAAAGCTGAAATTTTCACAAATGATGTATTACTATTGCCGCTATAACAACAAATACTAAAAATTAAAAAAATATATATTAAGGGGGGCTCCCATACAACAGATATGATTTTTTGCCGTTTTTATAGATAATGGTACGGAACCCTTCGTGCGCGAGTCCGACTCGCACTTGGCCGGTTTTTTTTCATCAGCCATCACCTGCCATCTTTCTTTCAGAATTGTTAAGCAATCATCCACTTATTATAAAATTCCTACATTTACCTATTCTCCAAATCTACTAATCGTTACGTTTACGAACGACGGACACTTAAACTTTATGCTGCAATAATTAAACTTCGAAACAACAGCTTGACAGCTTGTCCTACATTACAAGCTATTAAACAAGCCATTTCCTTCATAACTCTTGTCGGCCGATCGACAGCTGATATCCTTTTTAACCGATTTTGCATAAAAGGAAAGGTTCGGTTTGTCCTGTACGTATTTATCTATGTAAGTGCGAGGTAGTAAATGTACTCTTTTTAGTTTTGATCGCTATTGAAAACTGCCGCGTTTGTCTAGTGGGCGCAAGAGCAAGGCTACTGAGCAAAACGTCTTGGGTTCGATTCCTGGGTCGGGCAAAGTGTTATTGGGTTTTTCCATCAGAGAATTTCTTAATAACAGCCACGGAGTCTGGATTTGTGTCTGGTTGATGGCAACAGGCTCACCCCTTATTACATGGGACTTCGACATAACAGGCGACATATGGGTGTACTATTAGGTACACCTCTACCATTTATTTACTTATTTGTATTATACTTTACATTACTAATTGCCACAAGTACCATTGCTGCGTAACAGAGCAAAGTAAGTACATAATAATTATTTAATATTTTGTTGCCATTGCGGGAATATCCTGGCTGGCATAAGAACGAGGAGCTTGGCACAAGCAACAGAGCCCTATACCCAGCAGTGGATGTAGTCGGGCTATGGATAATGATGATGATAATTGCATACATGTCTATTTCCACACAGTAAACATTGCTTTCATTTGTTAAAAGAAAAACTTTATCGCTGTAAACTGTGTCTTATAAGAAGTATTCGAGTCTAGGCTACATCGATAACGATAATGACGTAAACTCTGAAATACTCTAAATTAGCTTCCAAAATCAATTAGACCGCCAATCAAAAATATCTCACTAATTCAAAATCGGAATACTCTGCCGATTCCCCAACTTCGTATCACGAAGTTATCCGAAGCTGCGCTCTCATCTTCGCATGTACAGTCAGGAGCATCAATATGTGTGCATTTTGCAACTTTTTAAAATGATTTCCCCTCCTGTATTGATTGAAATTTCATTTTGTTACGAATGTAGTATTTTGGAAACCATATTTTCATGATAAGAAATAGCCATTATAAAGCCATCGTTATTCCACGAGTAATTTAGGTAAATGTTTGCATACCTACCAGGTGAAATTGAATTAGCTAGCGAAAATTCGGAGGCGTGATGGGTATCGATATCAAAATATGATAAAACAAAGAAATAATGGTTTTAAAAACCGCACCGGTTTATCGTGTTTATATACAAATACTCATCATATAATATGTGAAGTTTACACCAAAACTTTATTTCAAGAAATAACATTAACGGTTGTTGACGCCAAAAAAAATCCCATCACGTCTGCGAAGTCTCGCTAGCTAATTCGACTTGACCATGTATTGTTGCTCGCGACTGTACCTCGCTCGGCTGAGACCGGTCGCATTCGGGGCGACCGTTACCCGGCCAGCCCACGTGCGCTTATATCACTGGCGCTCAACAACTAGTTGCTACTGCTGGGAAATGACAGCAAAAATTCCGAAGACATCGTATTTGGATGAAGTGAGAGTTTCGTCATGATGAATTGATGATGATTAGGTGACTTAGGTGATAGGGCATTGGAAGGGTTGAAAAAAACCTAACATCAAGCTTGTATTTATATCCCTGAAAAGTTAGGCAGAGGTGTACGACTAGTACATTTAGTGCACCCTCATTTCGCCCGATATGATTTAAGTTCTGTGTAATTGGGGAGGAGCCTATTGCCATCAATCGGGCACAAATCCGAACTCTGTGATGCTAATAAGAAACTCTTGTTGAAAAATCTCAATAACACTGCTTGAAAAACGTTCACAACAATATTTTATGAGAAGAAATAGCCACGAACTTTTGTGAATTTAAACCGGGCATAGACTATGCAGTTAGCACTTTTGTTTAAAACTAAAAAAAACTAAAGTCAAGTAGACCAACACCCGTATCTCTATACAAGTCAAAGTGATTACTTTTTTATTTATTTATTTTATTTAAATATTTATTTATGTACACACAAAATGCTTAACACATTAAGATAGAAGAGCACAAAGGTACAGCTTATTTCATAAGAAATTTCTTGCAGAAGACCTGCGAGAGGAAAGTTGGATTAGAAATGTAGACAGTTTGTAGAAAAGAACAGGAAAATTGCAATTAGAACTTAAAATAAATTATAATTTTATTCTGTAGTTTAGAAATTGCTTCAAGTTAAGAACTGTCAAAAGTTTGAATTCATGATAGCTTTGCTTTCTTTGACGATTTGTTCAAATTCTTGTCTATTGCATAACAATTGTTGCCTATGTAATTACATACTTAAACTGAAGTAATTACTTTAACTTAACTATAGATACGGGTGTTACTGTCTGAGTTGCTAAAAATGGAGTTTGCTAAGTATTTGACAGTTAGGTACTACTATGATGGCAGCAGTAAAAACTAAGTAGGTAGGTGCACATAAGAAAGATACGACAGAGATTTATTATTTTATAGCATAGCTAATAAACCAATCAAAATAGTTTTCTTTGAAAAACCAAAAATGTAATAAAAATTAATTGCATCGCTTTCTAAGTGATAGAAGTGAAGCCAGCTAATCTAATTTTCGAAAAATAACTCATATTCAAACGCTGCCGCGCTAGCCTGATTTTTAGGGTTCCGTACCCAAGGGTAAAACCCTATTACTAAGACTCCGTTGTCTTTTTGTCCGTTTGTCACCAGGCTGTATCTCATGAACCGTGATAGATAGATAGTTCCTTTTATAGTTTCTTTTATAGGTAGTTTCTTTTTCATTTCTCCTTTTGCAGGTCTGCTGGCAGAAATTTCTTGAGAAAGAAGCAGTACCTTTGTACTCATGTATTATAATATTATTTTCCTGTGTTGTCTACTGTGTGTACATAAATAGTAAAATAAATAAGGAAATAAATATATGTAGTTGTTTTCCCAGATGATGTGTTTCTGTTACTGCTATCACAAAACATACTAAAAAACAGAATAAAAAAAAATTTAAGTGGGGCTCCCATACAACAGAGATGATTTGTTTCCCGTTTTTATAGATAATGGTACGGAACCCTTCGTGCGTGAGTCCGACTCGCATTTGGCCGGTGTTTAAGCTAAATAAGCTTTTGAAACGGTGGATCAAAATTTAAACAGTACAAAAAAAAACATGACCACTTTCTTAAAATGATTGATTTTTTTAAAAACTGTAGGAAGTCATTGAAGCAAAAACCCCATTAATAATAACTGCATTTTTGATCAAAAATAAATAATAATTTTAAAGAGTAGATATTTACGTATTTGGAATATCGACAGATTACCATAAATAATGATTGACTTCATTTTAAACTCCATAATTTATTTTCTCCGATGGCCTTGTTCTATCATACTCAGTAATAAACAGATAATTTGTGAGTCTGTTCATACTAATATTATAAATGCGAAACTTGAAAGTAGCTCTGTATCTATCTGATACCTTTTCCGCATCGAAACTGCTGAACGAATTTCGATGCGAAATTAGGCACACAGTTAGAACATGATAAAAGATAGTTTTTTTAATATGTTTATCCCTTTATGAAGTATGCAGTACGTTTCCGTGAGATTATTTTCGATTTTTTCGTAGCTCTAGTGGTCGCAAGCGTGACTTCAAAACTTGAGGTTCTGGGTTCGATTCCCAGGTCGGGCATTGTCATGGGTTTTTCATTCAGGACTTTCTCAGGAGCAGTCACGGATTCTGGATTTGTGACCGGTTGGTGGCAATAGGCTCGCCCCCTGGTGTACACTCTATAACTTCTGCGTTTTCCCGCTTGCTCGGATAAATTGATTGAAGTGTATGTCATTATACCAATTTGAAAGTCGTTGCAAAATCGAATCGAAGTGAATAGGTATCTTCTAGGCAAGCGTGCTCCACCCTAGGCCGCGTCATCGCTTCTCATCAGGCGAGTTGCGTCCAAACGCAAGCTTCTTGAGTAGCTTTGAAGGCGATTGTCCCTTGTGTTGGTCCTCTGATGATTAATGATGATAGACTCTTGATAATGACATCTGGTACCGATATAAAAGAACCTACATTCGATACGGTAACTTGAAGCTACTTATTTATGATACCACAGCTGTAAATATGCTCAGGATGTATGCAGCATCTGGCTTATAATCAGTATGACAGATTGTAAGCGCACCGCACACGTTTCAATTTGTATGTTTCTTTGAGTACTTTCAAGAACTTTTTATATGTATACAAGTTGATGTAAGTTAGTGTGCTTCTTCAATTGTTTGTTACATAAGGACCGATTTATATTGGGTTTATGAAAAAACATGAACAAATATCTGAAATAATTGCCTCATTGATCGCAATCGTTACTGCTGAGCGTGAGGTCCCGGGTTCGATTCTCGGGTCGGGCAAATTGTTATTGTTAGGAACAACTCTGCCTAACTCTTCGGGAATTACGGGCGTGATGTTATATTATGAATGTTTATGTGAAAAAATGTAATTTTTGAAAAAAAAACTTTATTGCTTTTTTATATTAAATGGGTCTACTCTTGAACTTCCTCTTGGGTCTTCTTTTGCTTATACATAATGTTCAGTTTGTGCTACGATATCACATTTTTTTATATTATTTTCATCTTAGGTAGTCGTTCAGAAATCAAGCTAATTTTACTGAACTAAGACCAATTAGAAATAAAGATTTGTTTTTTTTAAACGCTAATCGAATCAAATCAAATACAGGTTAAAGATTATAGCCATTAACATAAACAACAGTCAACGGCGTCATGGCTCTAGTGGCCGCCTGCTGAGCCGACCCGTGGGTTCGATTCGCGGGCCGCGCAAAACTGTTACTGGGTTTCTCCGCTATGAAATTCTCTGGGCACACACCCTATTATAATATGGGGCTTATACAATTCTTACCAAATGTAGGTTGCTCTATGTTTACTCAGTCTCTTTCAATCAAAATGTATAGCAAATTTTAATACGTCTTCTTCATGGAAAGAGATATGATTTAGTTATTCTATATATGAACATAGAATAGCTAAATGATATCGCTAGAACATTCATCATCAATATCATTGTCCTGCCCTTATCCCAATTTGTTTCTGGTCGGCGCAGCATGTCTTTTTCTGTCATACTTCTCTAGTACTCGTCATATCAGCAGTCACCTCCTTTCTAGCCATATCATCCTTCAACATTATTTACTCCAATTCAATTACTTAACTTTCTATTTCAATAGGTATGTTGACACCATTAAAAATAATTCCAAGACAGCTTCTCCAAAAATAAACACTTTATTTTAGACCTGAAAACACGATTGATTTTCAGTCAATTGCTAAATTAGATTTTTAGTTGCTTTGAAAACAATAAATAATTGAGTCATTGAGTTGACGAAATAGTGACGTCACAGCGTGCTCTTGCCATACAAAATGTAAGGGAGAATCGCGTTTTGACAGATCAAAAAAAGTATGTCAATTGATTGGTGTGTCAACTAACCTATTAATACTTAACTGTTAAACCCGCCCCTACTCATTAACTCGTATTATCATAACTGTAAAAATCAGTCATTAATAATTCAAACATATAAATACATATGTAACATCAACAATTTATTTTGCCTGATTATGACACCAACACAAGTATTACAAATCAGACTCAGAGTCGTCGGCGACAGGTTGCAGGACAGCTGGCCCGGCAGCTGCGGCGCATGCGCGGGCAACAGACGCGCGCGCATATATTGTGCCGGCACTCTCTGATACATTGATGGGTAGGTTGTAATGTTGGATAGTACTTTCGTAGTAGAGAGGAAGCTGAATTTGACAGTTACAAAAAGAGAAAAAATATACGCGTCGACTTGAGAACCTCATATTTTTTCGTCCGTAAAACAGGCTAATCCAAATATTTCTAATGTATAGGGAGGAATCATAACCATAATCATCAAAAATCTTTGTTTATCTCAACATCAGGAATCACAGGCACACATAAGCAGAATCTTATGTGGAGAAAGGTGTCTGAAGTAGGAAGGTCCAGAGGTAAAGATCACCTCGCCTCGTAATCACACTTGTCTACGCTGAATCGACCTGTCAAGTCCTTATTGTCTCCCTACAGACCCTTTTAGTTTTGAATTGTCAAGGAGTCGGTACATTGTGCTTCATTGATGGCTAGGTTATAAGTTGGAGGTGAAGTACCTCCTACCTGAGGGTTGCTAAATCTAATCTTAAAAAGATGCCTTTCGCCCCTTCCTCTTTTCCCCGGCTTAGGAGGAGCTGCGGCTGCGGTAGCTGGCTCGCCGCTGGCGCTGGCTTTTTCGCCGGCTGTACCGTCGTCTTGCCCTTCTTTTGGGCCGCCGCCTTCTTAGCCAGCGCCGGTTTCACCGGAGCCGGCTTTTCGGGGGCCAACACAGCCCTGCCGGAGGGCTGGCTGGACGGCCCCGATCCGGAGGCGGCAGCTGCAGCAGCATATGAGGCCGCCCTCGGGGCCGGGGCGGCCTTGTTTACCGCCAGGGGGAGGCGCAGGACAATGCCCTCCAGGACGGAGAACCGCGCCTGGAAGGCTGCCAGCTCCTGCCGAACCAGGTTCAGGACCTGGTTCTCCACCGACACGGGCTGGCTTGGTCGCTGCTGGCCCCCCTTTTGGGGTGCCTCGCGGGAGCCGGGCTAGCGCAGACCGGCCAGGTCTGCTCGGGGGACGCACATAGTGATTAGCGACTGATTACTCCCGTCAGCCATACATCCCCTCGCGGTGCGGCGCCGCTTGGGATTCGGGGTAACTTTTTATAGAGGTTTTCTACCTCGTGGTCCGGGCGGTTAAGCCAAGACCCTCGGTCCCGATCGAAGCCGCGAGACGTGATCCACGACACTTCGACGATGGGATTACGATATCTGTCTGCTCGGAGGCAGGGTGAGGCACACGAGGAGGTTTTCTGACAAAGCACCCTCGGTGAAATGTCTTGAGTTTAATAGCATGTCGGTCCAAGGGAACACAACGTTTTTGGCCAGAAGTACCTTTCGCCATACGATTTGCTTATTGAAACATTTATAATATGAGTATGGAGTGCCATAAGGTACCAATAAGTGCACTTCAGTGTCCACCTACTTGGCACCTCATTAAGTTGAGAAAGAAATGTTTATGTCACTTGACTCAACAGTCTGAGAGCTGCTCTTAAGATTAATAAGTCACAAGGCCCTTTGGCTGTTACTTAGCTGAAAACGAATATGAAGAAAAAAAAGTCGGTTTACGGACGATAGATTTACGTGATAACGTCATAATCATTATTTTATGTAATACAAAAAAGGAGTTAATTGAAAATTACAATTTTTTAGATAAATTAACATTTATTTACATGCGTTGACGCACAGGCTCAGGTGGAACGTTACTATGGAACGTTACTATTTTTCATGAGTGTTGCTGGTATTATCAATTTATAAGACGTTATCACGTCAAAAGATAAAAAGATAAAAAGATAAAAAGATAAAAAGATAAAAAGATAAAAAGATAAAAAGATAAAAAGATAAAAATCATTATTTTATGTAATACAAAAGCTCAGGTGGAACGTTACTATGGAACGTTACTATGGAACGTTACTATTTTTCATGAGTGTTGCTGGTATTATCAATTTATAAGACGTTATCACGTCAAAATTAAGTTTATATCGCGTAATCGGCTCACCCACTTTCACGTGGCACTAAAGGCGGAACTGCCAGGGAAATAGCCCATGAAATTCAAATTTTCTTAGATTTTTTACAATTTGAAGGTCAGTGTCAGGCTAAATATTGAACAAAATATGATTCACGACCGTAAAACGTATGTATTTAACAGAATTATATGCATTAAAATCCTCAATACAACCCTCTAAGTTCATTTTTAATGCCATTGAATGACCAATATTTCTTGAAAAATCATAAAATTTGATTAAATTAATTTAAAATTAAATGAACGAATCATATCATTCAACAACCCACAACCTGATAGTGATACTGACCTGAAAATTTCGTAAAAAAAAATTGAATTTCACGGGCTACCCTGGCGCGTTAATATCACATAATCAGCTCGTTCACTGGGACTTAACCAAATGTTCTAGCAAAATGTAGGTATACTAGAAGTAAGGACACGTCTGCCGAACTCTTCGGTGATTAAAGGCGTTATGTTATGTTTATCACCCGTATTTCTCTACGTGATAGCCAGATACGTTAGGAGGTGGGCAGAGGTGAACCACTTATGGTGCGATTGAAATTAATCAGTCACAAAGTTTCAGATCTGGTTTGTTCCTAAGAATTTTCATTTTGATCTGTTACGGCTAAAGATGGGTGTCAACATAAACTTAAGATTAGCCGGCTAAACTCCGAACTAACCGAACCTCGGGGTGCCCCCGTCGTCGACCGTCTAGGGTTAGCGTTTCCATCAGCAGGTCGACGGATCCCCGCTGCGCGGGGCTCCTATTTCTGCCTGCAAGGTTTACAGGAACCTAACTAACCGAACCTCGGGGTGCCCCTGACGTCGGAGTTTAGCCGGCTAATCTTAAGTTTATGTTGACACCCATCTTTAGCCGTAACAGATCGACTTTACGAGATGACGAGCAAATTTTCTGAAATCTCTCATCGGCCTAGCCTTTTCCTTCTATGTTGGGGTCGGTTTCCAGTCTAACCGATGCAGCTGAGTACGAGTATTTTACATGGAGTGACGGCCTATATCTGACCTCCACAACCCAGTTAGTACTAGGTAATACGATACCCCTTGGTAAGACTGGTGGTCAGACTAATATGTTTCGGTATGTAATGGGTGGTCACCCCTCCACGGACCAACCTAGGGTAGCACGGCTAAACCTAAAGACCAACCCGAGCGGCTGTTTTTTTTGAGCCACGAGCTCCTCTGGTTTTAATTTCAAACTGTCTGTCTGCCAGTGTCGTGAAAATTAAAATAAAGTAAGCTGATCAGTTCGATTTTAAAGCTATGGGTTTTATTAGACTGTATACTATATTAAATTAACTTAGTTATCAACTGAATGATAATCAACTTCATAAAATTGCATATTATTACAACATTACAGTCCGGTAGAGGTCAATAGCCCGTCGCAACAAATTCTTATCTACCTTCCATCTGTACTTACTTTTATGACGTCCTGCAAGTACAAATAAGCGGCGACAAATACTATATGTTACTAAAGGAAAAAAAACCTTTATGTAAGTAACATTCTTCACTCGTAACTGAAAACAAAGTACACTAACTTCAAAATCAAAAGTCATTTAGTCAAATTAGGCTGAAAGCAGTCAAAAAAAATCCAATACAGTTGTTACTGTTTGCAACTAGGAGGGTAGTTTTATCTTGCCTATTATACATAGTACGAAGTTTATCTATATGTATCTATACGCTATACAAATAAATAAAATTGAATTGTCAAAATAACAGCTTTTACTGGATTTATATGAAAGCATAAACGGTACTTATAACAAAAACATTTTTTTTTTCAATTTTTGTCTGTCGACAGACCGATTTTGACGGGACTTTTACTGGCAGATACACATAACATAGGCATAACATAGGCTAATCTGTGACATAGGCTACTACTATTTTAAAAAAATAATTAGGGTTCCGTGAAAAAAAAATATAACCCTTAAAATTGGTAACAACATTCGATTCAACTAAACTACATCATCTGAAATGTAACTCAAGACAACAGAGCATCCCATAATTATTCTCCTCGGTACCTGAGACAGCAGAGCACAAACAATAGAAACTACTAAGACTTACAGTTACATCCCTTTCCGCCAAGAAAGGCACACTACCAAAGACAAGCGTTCACCTGTCGAACAGAAAATCAAAAAACAAATCTTTTAAAACAAAAACAATATTCTTTCCTCAAAAACCTTCTTTACAAGGGTTGTAAGTTGCCATATGTCATGTGACAACTCCCTGACCTACATGATGGTCTGTCCGTCTGTTTGTCCGGTGAGGTCTAGCCAGGTGTGTGCGGGGGTGTGTGCCCGCGGAGGGGCGGCAGATGCGAACGCAGCTGTTGTGCGCACGAGTCGCAGTCGCAGGCGCAGCTTTACGCACCTTTTGTGAAGCTATGCATTTTTTGTTCGTGTGTGATTGCTTTAGATTGGTGGGTATTAGCGTTTTTGAATAAGATGTACGTTCATTTGCTTTACGCCTACTGAACAAACTGTAGGCCAATTCTCGTAATTGAAAATTATCAAAATCTACCCGCAATCTCATCTCCAATTGAGAGCCTTGAAGGTATACTGGTGTAAAGTAAGTAACGTAATGAAATATTATAATATCCTTATGGAAATCTAGATGTCATCACCACGTCCGTGATTCCCAAAAGGTTAGGCAGAGGTGTCTTGAGTTCACCCATATTTTGCCAGTTGTTGAAGTTTCATGTAATAGGGGATGATGCTATTGCCATCAACCGGGCACAAATCCAGACTCGGGCCGTGTCTGAGAAATGCCCGACGAAAAATCACTTTACTTGACCTGGGATTTGAACCTCATGCATACCAGTTGCTTGCGACCACTCCCACCAACGAGGCTGTCCGAAGATATATTATTATCAGGAAATCTTCCCTTTTGTGATGTTTTACAGAAATTCTTCTTGACACTAACCTCGCATTCTTGCCCCGATCATGCGTAGGCGTCGCATACTACGTACTACTTAGGTATGGCGGGTGACCGTTTGTCACATCAGCTCCATACGAGTCTAAACATCCTGTACCTTCACGCTATCGGCGATAATGAAGGAGCGTGTCAGCACATTGCTAGGTTAGATCGAGTTCTGGTGTTGTTGTAGATCAGTAGAGTAGATCGATGGATAAATGTGTAAGTTGATAGGTATAGGAAATCATCATCTGCCAAGATAGGTATTTCTCAATTACGCGAATTCCGAAAAAAATTACGCCTGGTTAGTCAATAAATGTATCTGCACGCCCCAGGAATACCTTCGTTTTCAATACAAAAATAAATACAAATATTTTTATTTGTTATGTTTGTTGTTTTGTTAATATTTTTATTTTTGTTTGTAGGTACAGATGTTGTTATTATTAATAAACGCTATGTCTAGCCGTTATCGGAAAGAAAAAGAAAAGAAAAGAAAAAATAAGAATTAAAAAGAATAAGAAAATAAAAAAATAAGAAACGGAAACGGTTAAGAATAGAAAATTATTGTATCAACTCACTATGTTCCTATTAGTGCATTAAAAGCTAGTTAAGTTAGTATGTAGTTTAAAATTAAAATTAAAAAGACTACCGATGTATAGCTATGTACCATTTCGTTGCATTGTTATTTTAAGTTTCGTGTACCAGAAATGGTTAATAAGAGGATCCTTAATGTTATGTATTATGTACTGTAACATTTATGTACCATCTAACTACCCACATTGTACGAATAAATTATTTGATTTGATACGTCGGGGTCGGCTTCCAGCCATCCAAATGCTGCTAAATACAAGTAGAATCTATTTTACATCAAACGACAGACTCCGATCAGCGACTTCAAGAACTCTTCACCCAGCTCCAGCATCAGTCTCCAGCTTATTTTTACCATTTAATTGTGCTTCTGCGTGCACAGAATAAACGGATTATCTATCTATCTATATAGGTATCTAACACCATAAGTGGGTGAAAAACTGAAAAAATACCCCTTAGCAAATGAAGGTTATAACTTTGCAATCAAAAGTTAGATGTCGCACCTGTATTACGAGAATTCAAGGCAGGGATGTTGACATTTTACTAGAAAGTAAGTGTATCGTTGATTTTTATCACATGTAGCTTATAGAGGCGAGCCTATTAATTGCCTTTGCACATTCTTTGGGAAAAATAATATTCCGAGCTGTTACTGCGAACTCAGTAATGTGAAAGATTCCCGATTCAGCTCAACTCGGGGATGAATTTCAAGACTCGAAATCTGTCGACGATGTTGCGCTTGGGAAAACGAACACTGCATCAATATTAAGTACCTACATTAAGTTAAGATAGTAGACCCGTGTTTTCTTAAAGATAGAAATGGTAGTGAGTAATTTAGTGAACGTGTAATTAATTACACTGCCTCGTTGGTCTAGTCTAGTTGGTTGGTCGACTGCTGAGCATGAGGTCCTGGGTCCGATTCCCGGGTCGGGCTAAGTGTTATTGGGTTTTTCCATCAGGAATTTCTCAGTAGCATGTGACGGAGTCTGGATTTGTGCCCGGTTGATGGCAATAGGCTCGCCCCTATAACATTGGACTTAATAACTGGCGAAATGTGGGTGTAAGTACTATAAGGTACACCTCGGCCTACCCTTTCGCGGATTACAGGCGTTATGTTATGTAAGTAATAAATTACAACACAAACACTTGTTACTCACTTGCAGGTACGCGTTGACATATCAAAGAACCTCAGGCAGGTGCCACACAAACCGCCTTTCTCCGTAAATTCAATAATTACCAATCAATTCTTTAAATTAACTAATTAAAACGCCATTTTATAATCGTTTGAAACTGTTAGTTAGCTCATCCATTGAGAGCAACAATAGCCTCGGTAGGTTCTTCACAAAAATTTCGATCGGCCAAAACGTACATTTTTATGTTTTCTGAGAATCAGTTCGAGGCGAGGCCATAGCTTTTACCAACTTTATTTACCGACAAACACATAACAAGTCAACCTTATTGTTTAAAACATAAGGTTTATTATCCTGTTTGGGAACAGTATTTAATCTTTTGCAAAATACAAGCTACTTCCTTTTGTTTTAAAATGGAACAAAATTCGCATCGTAGCAAAAATTGTGTTCTTTTTTTCAAATTTTAAATTGTAGAAAAGGAATACTAGTGTTGTAAAATGAATGGGGATTAAAAAATTAAGTACGGTTTTCAATGGTATTTCACAATAAGTAAATGCAGGTAGAATTATATATTCTAAAGGTAATCTATTCGGCAATAAATAGACAAAGGTAGATTTACATTGAACTTTTACTGCCTGTTTTTATGATGCTATTGTTTACAGACGCGGCGATGAAGCGTGAACTATGGTTTAAGATAGATCATTGAAGAAGATATTTCAAAGTTTTAAAATATTTGTGGAAAATTGTTGTGATGGCTTTAGTAGCAATAATAATTAGTAGGTACTTACTTATCTTAAGTCAGGCTATTGTATCGATGCTTCATAGTTCGTAAAATCCACAGCCAAACTAATGAGAAATGCACTACCTACTACCTATGTTTTTTCTGATAACTGGTAGATCATAGGTAGGTACGTTTTGTATTTTGACAGCTTAAAATTACTGAAAACTATGCACCAATAGGTACCTACCATGATTCAGCTTGGTGCTTTGAGTGAAAATGATGAAGACAATGATTATTATATTCTGTCAAAGATAATAAGAAAATTAAAGTGAACAAAACCATAAAAATCTGATTTAAAAAAAGAATTGGCTAGAGAAAGTGCCCACAAAACCTGTTTCTTTTTTTTTTTAGAATATGGCGCGCAGCGCGCTATTAATAATATTGTCACGATTTATAAGTAAATAAATACTTGTCTATTTCTTAACTGTTTCGTGTTCGTGATGACGTGCCTATTCGAATCGAATATTAAAACATAATGTAGGTAAACACTAAACAGGTTTTTTTTATTCATACCTACCTATATAAATTTCTATTTTTATACTTTTTATTGAGTTAGTATAAATGTAAGACACTCTCTTAAAATTACTAATTTTATAAAAGGAGCTTATGTTTTTCAAGTTCCTATACTTATACATATGTGAAAGTTTTATCCGTAAATAACACGAAAACAAACCAATTGCAATAATTCGCAAGTCTTTTGAGGAAAAATACCAACTTCCCGCGTTTGGTCAAACAATTGTTTCTTTTTTTTATTCAAAAACGCGTTCGGGATTATTCTCGATTCGTAAAAAGACCATGTACCTAGGTATTTAACATTGCGTGCTACGCAGAAAAAAAATGTCTGTGATCCAGGTATAAATTTTTATTATTACAATTTTTTGACTAGGTTTTTTGATCCACCCACTGGATAGCTGTATTTGCATTTGCTGAAAAAAGGCTCTTTCCCTTTTTTAGCCATTCTTTCCTGGTCCGCACGAGTTTCAACACTTGTTTTTATTATATATTTTAATATAAACACATTAATAAATAAGGTAAGTAGTCTATCGAAAATAGAATAAAAGAATAATATACAGACGGGTAAACGATTGTCGAGGAAAATAAGTCTAAAAATACGTACCTAGATTATGTCAATTAATTGCGTCAGAACACATGTCATTTACGAAAACTTCATTATTTAAAATTGTTTTATTTTCCTTGTTTTATAAAATAATGACTTACGTAATAAATTAATAATATCGAATGCCCTAGAATGATAATTCTTCTAAGCGTATCGATAGCAAAAAGTTTAAATATGTTTAGCCCAAAACTCAGCCGCGCGAGCCCAATCACTGATGCAGTAAATAAATCATCAAGAGTGAATAAGACTGTGTATACTGGCACGTGTATTGTAATACATACAGTTACAAACACACTTGTACCCAAATTAAAAAGCAATTTTCTCGTAGACTCATTTGTCTAGTGGTTATAAGCGCTACTGTTAAGCATGAGATCCTGGGTTCAGTTCCCAGGTCGGAGTTTGAATTTGTACTGGGACTGCCGATGCCATTACATGGGACATAAATATAACTGGCGAAATGTGGGTGACGGTGTACAGTTACACAACAAATAAGTACACCTCTGCCTAACCCTTCGGGGATGGCAGGCGTGTTGATATTTGTTATTTATTTATTTATTTATGTACACACAGATACTTAACCCCAATACCCAATACCCCAATTAAACAGAGATTTTCCCTTGGATAAATTGTAACTTGGAAAAAAGACCTATTTCATAATAATATAGGTTCCAAAATACTATTGCCATCATCTGCCTAGCCTTTTCCCAGCATGTTGGGGTCGGCTTCCAGTTCTACCCAATTCAGCTGAAGACCAGTATTTTACATGGAGCGACTGCCTATCTGACGTCCACAAGCCCGTTAGTACTGGGTAATACTACGATACTCCTTGGTAAGACTGGTTGTCAGACTTTCGGGCCACTGACTACCTGTAACGATTGTCAAAGATAAATGACAGCCGTGACCAACGGCTTGACGTGCTTTCCGATGCTCGAAACTCAGTATGTAATGGGTCCAACCTAGGCCAGCACGCCTTAACCTGAAGATCGACTCGAGCGGCTGTTGTTATTCAGCCCCGAGCTCCTCAAAATAATATTGTTCATAACAACATATAATTGCGATCAATACAGTAGGAGACAATCGCTTTTAAAGTTAAGTTAAGTGCTTGTAACTGTACATTTTAAACTTATAAATGATAGGTATTATGACGCAACGGTGGAATGTTCGCCTGCTTGACTGCAGGGGCGTTAGTTCGATTCTCACATTATTTATAAGACTTAGGCCTAGCTAATATTTTTATTTATGTTTGTAGAGCATGCCCGAGTATTGGTTACAATGTTTTTGGTATTGATCTTTTTATGGTGTGTAAACTTATGAATTTTATGTATAATGAAATACTTGCTTCTTCATTTATTTTGCTGGCATGCCTAGCATTACAAACACATTTTTATTGTATACCAGCCAGCATCACCTTGGTATCTATATAAAAAAAGATAATTCAGTCGACCAGTCGATGACCAGGTAAATTATTACTCGATTCATAAAAAATAGTCAAATAAACCGAATCATCGGCACAACACTGATCAATGACCGAAAATATTACGTCATTTTATCACACGGACCATATTTTTATCAATAACCACGTGGTTCCTGCATGGTTGATCAACGGTGGGCATTTTTATGTTCCTCTCTGTTTGCTACGTAATCTATGGCGTTCGCAGGTAGCGCGGGATGGACGGTTTGAATGTCGAACCTCGGGGTTGTCAGGCTTTAAAAATAACTTGCATATTTTTTCCCAGAAATGGGTAACGCGAGATGTTGAATGCAAATCACTCGAAACAGATTTCTCGGGTTCTCAAGCGATTGTGGTCTTAAATTAATATTGATGGTATCGTTTATGTTAATTAAGCTTCATTTACACATTCAAGGCTACGATTTCGGCTGGATTGAAATAAACGAGACTTTTTTAAGAATTAAATCGGTTAATTAATTATTTCTATGCCGGAAGCGTTTAAAAAAATAATTCATGACAATATTACCATAAGAAAAGGTGTGATTATGACGTAAAAACAAATCTATAAAAAGTGTTTATTGTTTTTGTTCTATGTATTACACAATTTGTTGTTATAATGAGACATTAAATCGACAATCTGACCACATGAACTTTGAATCGAACCACACGAAAAGCTTGGTTATGCGTCATTGCGGCCGCCGCCGACACGTTGCAAGCGCGGAGCGTGTCAAGGATCACAACTTTCAAATCTCAAGAATTATCAGAAACATTTTCCCCAAACGCCGTGTGAAATTTTCACGTTGACAACATTGTCGGGAAGTTCAGGAACCACTTCCCAGAACGATAAAGGGCCGGCGCAGGGTGCGGCGGGCGCGGGGGGGAAGACGGCGCGACAGCTGCGCGTGCGTCGCTCCCCGCACCACTCACCATTCCGTCGCCGACCGCCGCGGCGACCACACGGTCGCGAAATTGCTCTTGTGAAATACGCGCGTAACATTCCGTTTTACTTCGAGTGCGTGACTTCAAACTTTCAAGTTATAAAATAATGAAGAGTATTCATTCACGTATTTGGAGGAGCGCGTCCGTCGGAGGCGACGAACCGTCGAAGGACGCGGAGCGGGCGCGGCGCAGGAGCGGCCGTGGCATCCTTTGTCCGGGAGGCCCGTGTGGCTGGGCGGTGACTGGTGCTATATTCGGTTTGTGTGCGATATTGCACCAGTCCCGGCCTTTCCAAGCGGGCCCGTCCGTCGAAGACCGCTATTCAGGCACTCAGCATCCGCGGCGCGCAGTCCCGTTAACCGGCCGGTCGGTCGTTCACTGCGGTGGCCACGCTTAGGCCGTGATTCGGTGTAAACGTTGTGACTTGTATCAAATTGCACCAATCCCGGCCTGCCTGTGGTCACCGCGCCGTGGACTGGGACTTGGACCCGCCGACATGTGGTGGATGGATCAGGTAAAGCAAGACATCGTGCAAGTACCCACACTTGGGAAAAATTATCGGTATCTGAATGACTCTGTAACTTTTGCGTGAACACTAGTTCAACTTTAAGGTCGAATTGTATTCGCGACGAAGCATTTCATAATGTATCGTATGGTTCTTTTTCGCAAGAAAACTGATTCATTGTCATAATTGTCTATTACTTCCGTATTCTAAGACCCCGACCTCAGAGGTACCTACATATTTCGGATGGTAGAAAGTTTCCAAGCTTGTGATTCATATTGTAAGAAAGTTATTCGTTCCGAGGTGACTGAATTGATATAGTGTAGACACCGGTCGATGCAGGCAGACCGGTTTCGTCGTAAATCGTAATGTGCTATGTTAAGAGTATACTTATGTATTTTGTAGCAGACCGCCAAATCGAAGGACATTCTACCTACGGAGATTGGCACTAACTAGGCTACGACAGGCAATTTAGGAACAGCTGATTTCTTCATTCATGTTTTATTCATGATTATTTGCATAGTCATTCTGTCTGTCATTGATTAGCACCTAACTATTTTAGTTGGTAGGCACATGCATAATTAGCCTAACTGTTTACTATTCGCCGGCTTTTTCAGTGTCAATGTTTCTTTGTTATTTCATTTGATTGACGGAACGCATTCTGTTGACAGCACTTAATTTGACAATGAACTTGACCGCTAACTTTGATTTTGACCCTGTCCCGTCTCAATTTTGCAATCGAAGACTTCTACCAACATAATTATTGCAATTTCTTTTCATTTCTGATGATACAACATCTTTAATATTCATAATTTGAAAGAACCTTTTCTCCGAAATATCCGCAAAACCGTTCCTTTATTCCTGTACTAGTGATGTGAAACGCATTCGTAACAATATTTCCGGTACGATAAAAAAAACACTTCACGTAACGTTTCAAAATCGGTCACAGGTCAAATAACCTTACGATATGTGGTTATCTGTCAAAATCGTGTAGAGCCTACGGTAAATTATGGCTTTGCGTCGACAGTTATGTCTGATGGCGGTAGGTGCTTACACGTTTTCGGCTCATGCATGTGTGTAAAAGTAGGTTCGTATAAAGTGGTACAAATCGCTTGTATCTTTAACCTTCTATTTTTTAATTATAAATTTAATCTTCTTTGATTGTGAAACACCTTCTGCAAACTTTTCAAGTTCATTGCTTAGATGGTATTTTATTTCGTTTTCGATAATTTTGAGCATCTGTCAAATAACTGGTTAGCTTTTTTTTAAAATGTAGCTCATTTAACCGAGCTAAACGTGTTAATAAGTCAAGATGTCACACCGGTCGGCATTTTTATGCTAACGAAACGCCATTAAGCTTATCGCGACATACGTAGATACTCTCTACTTGGTATAGTATTATCGTATGAACCCGACGCCGCGAATCAAGCGGAAAGATGATTCACTAAGCAAGTTGAGAAACCGTGCAACCGTTATGATTTAAATTGCAACAGCTGTCATGGGGCATTCACGAATTGCGGTACCTACATATATACCTTGGTCGGTTTATTAACAAAAACTTTACTTTCGTGAGCTTAGGCTGGTCATTTTTCTACACGTTATTTTTTACTGTTTTGGTGGAATTACACTTGAAGATTTCATCAGGGACACAATGTAGCCTCAAACGTGGTCGGAATAAATCGAATCTCTAACAATTATTTAAAATTGACGGTATTAGCAATCAAAAATATCTCAAACTACCGTGTCATTTCCTCTAAAACGGCCATAACTGTTCAAATACCTCAGCATCGTTACAGCTTAAATTCCTTTACTTAATTTTCAGAAGCCCAATAATTTGGGAAAAGAAATTGTCGCTTAAAATATTTCCGTTCCACTTGATTAACTTCTTGTCAGTCTTAAAAGGTAGCCTTATAAAATACCTCTAACACCTTAATAAACAGGAGTCTTTAAAGCCTCCTCGATCGCTTTACAGTTACCTAAGTTAACTATAAACCTGTAAGCCAATTACTAAACGACTGCATAATATGTTAATGATTTGCCAATGCCACACTGACTCCTAACTCCATTACTAGTCGCTAGCTTTATCTGTATGCTGCATCTGTTAACGGTGCTTGTAAAATGACCGCGCCTAGGGAAACATTCTGTGTTCCTATTTCCGTGTTCTTTGATATCATAAAGTTGTTCTCGTGTTGTATTTAGCTTTGAAAATGTAGTACTGTTTGTCATGTAAAGTTCCTAATGTAAATTGGTGGGATCTTCGATTTACAATAGTTTTTTTTGGTCGTTGGACGAATAATTTCGGCAGTTTCAACTCGATACAGTGGTAAGGGCTTTGATTTACATTAACGATCAATTAGGTTAGGGTCACCTAAAAGTCTAAAATATTATTTGAAGGTTCTAAAGATATTCGTGGTAGCACTTTATTAATAAAACCAAATATATTGAAGAATAAGTCTCTAAAGTATTTAAACGGTAAGTTATTAGACATATCTTCTATGTCTAATATTTTTAAATGTAGGTAGTAGGTAGGTACATAATTGAACTTCTAGAAACTGTCTACGAAAGTACGTCAACGCCTGTAATTATTTATTTAAGCATCGATGGTTCATGACAACTTTTACCTCTTTTATTTCTAAATTTCTCTGTACTTTTCATAAAAAGTCATAACCTATGAAAAACTTTTGTAGAAATGTTTGTGGTTATTTACAATTATCGACAAATATGATTAATTTCCTGAAAGCCATACATAAATTAATAGTTGCAACGGCATTTATTTATGTGTTAAAAATGTTTCTAAGAAGGTTTACTTTCCGGACGTGTTATTTTAATTTAATTATTTATTTATGAACGGGTATTCCCGTGTTCATAAAAATCTAACTGACGCAAAATTCCGCGAAATACGAGCGATTATATCCTATTAATCGAAAAATTACAGAGGTATCAATAAAATATGCGTTTCTTAAAAACGTCCGATTAAAAAATAACCGTTCCAAAATATCGACTAAACATACTTCCTGCAAAAGCACATCCCTATACTTTTGTTTACTTTTTTTTTGTACAATCTGTATCAACTACAAGATAATCCGTTATTCATCCACAAGATGGCTACGTTTTATGATAATTCATTCGCGTTTGTTATTAAATTAAAGTGTAGCACACAACGGTCTGGTGGTTTTATGTCAAGGTTGCCGTCCCCTACCCTAACGAACTTACCTACTACATGTGTGTGACCACGTGTTTATTTATGTAATAATAATAGTTTGTTATTCACTTTGTAGCTCAATTTTTGTAAGTAGGTAGGTACCTAGTACTTGGCAGATAAAATTAGGGAAGTAGGTACCTACATAAAGTTAAATTTTGCAAGATTTTTCATAATGTTAATTTTAATCAGTAGGTATTACGTAGGTACATATAAGTAATATATTTGTATTATGATTTGAAAAGCTTGCGATGTACCTACCTACTAAATGATCGTTTGTTGATGTGTGTTATTTAATTTTGCCTGTATTTCAGGGTTATATTTTGTAAATACCTAACGATGATTTTACGAGTATATCTGTTGTGTACCGATGTAGCTATGCCCCTTTTATTGACATTGAACGATAACTAAATTAATCTCTGTATAAAAGCGTTTGTTGCATTATAAAGCCGTTCATTTAGTTTTCGCCAAATATTAATAAAAAAGGGCATCCATTTTATAA
Organism: Eurois occulta; assembly: GCA_950022335.1. Classification (NCBI taxonomy): domain Eukaryota; kingdom Metazoa; phylum Arthropoda; class Insecta; order Lepidoptera; family Noctuidae; genus Eurois; species Eurois occulta. The sequence goes on along the minus strand of OX465500.1, from coordinate 15,845,241 downwards.
ATCCAGGCAGGTTTGGCAGATGTTCAGTGTCCTGCTGCCGCTAAAGGTGTGGTCATCTCATTGTCAAAGCTAGCCATTCAGCACTTTATATTTTAACCCTAAAAATATGCATACACACCACAGCTTTTCAAATTGAAGCGCAGAATTTTAAATCTACCCATTTTATTGAATTTAACCAGTTTTGTATGTCCTACTCGTACTTTACCATTTTCGCACAATATAGGTACCCGTGAATATTTTTAATTTGCAGTTTTTTTTTTCGCGGGAGACTGGCAGCTGTCACAAAATGGCCCTTTCTGTTTCACCGGCCAGGCGCAGGCGCAGATGGCTAGCACACAAAGGCGAGAGTAGCTGAGGGTGCCTTTTGTAAGATTCGGGGCTTCATCTTGCGTTGTTCAAGGATTCTGGTTTTGAATTGACGTCATCTTTACAAAAACCTGATGTGACGGATGGACCAGAAAGCTTTTTAAAGAAGGGTTTAGACGGGTTTTCTTGTAAGTCTTTTGTGTATCAAAGTAGGTAGGTAGGTAGGTAGGTACCTATTAATGTTTTGTGTACCGTGAATTTTAGCGACAAATTATTATTTGTTCTGGCGTTGTTTGAGCTGCTCGGTCCGGAAATGAGAGTGACTCGTTATCTCTGAAACATTGTAATAGAAGTTTGTCAAATATTACTCACTACTTTTTTTTAAGTTCAAACTAGGTCAAATTAAAAATCATGAAAAAACCTTTTCACAATATCAAACCCTTAGGCATCATTTACAGTTCCCATGTAAGCAAGGAGACGGCCATTCACAATCTCAAAAAAAAAACTGCCGCTTTTGTGTAATTATTTTCAGCAACCTTTGATACCAAAGGTAATGGTGGAAGTGCTTAATGGATGGTTATTTTGGCGTGAACCCTGAATCGGGACAAACGCTGCCATCTTTTTAGGGCTCCGTACCACAAAGGGAAAAACGGAACCCCTTAAAGGATCACTCGTGTGTCTGTCTGTCTGTCCATCTGTCACAGCCAATTTACTACGAAACTACTGGATCGATTGAGTTGAAATTTGGTACACGTATGTAAGTCTGTGACCCAAAAACGTGCAACGTAAATTAATGAATTTTTTGGGGGGTAAATTAGTGAATGAAAAAATATTGTTTTGCAAACTATATCGAGTTACATATCAAATGAAAGGGCTCATTGTTAGCATCTCAAATATTTGTATTTTTATAATTTGAAGACAAATAATTTTGAATTTATTTAAGAAAATAGGCGAAAATTGACCATTCAACAACCCCACCTCCACGCGAGTCGAACTCGCACTTGTCCGGTTTTTTTTTTCAATACAATTTCCACAGATAATTATTTACAACAGCCTTATGTCAATGTCATTCAACCGTCAAGAGAACCATGGAGTAGTATTTTTTCAGCCATAAGCTTTTTAAGAGAATCACCTTAGAAGCTTGTAACACATGGGATGGAACACTTCCAGTCCTGTCTATTGTGTCACAGGCTCACAGCATTACGCTGAGCGATAGTCGTTTTGCGAGAATGTGATATAAGTTGGTGGTATGTGTGTTTTCCCATAATTAATTTTTATTTTGTATGCGTCACGTTTGTTGCTAATATATATTTTTATCATTTCCTGTCCTAACACCCTGGTAAGAGTCCGACATTCAGCTTCACTGCCTCGTCACCGGCTCGAGAGCAATGCTCTGCGGTCACCAACCCGCGTACCGTGGCGACTACGGACAATATCTTAATGCCGTAAACATATTTGTTAGGTAATATCTTAGCACTTTAATTGCATAACTAACTTCAACGACCATAAAGATTTTGACCATAAACAATATCCATTGCTTGTTTGTATTTTTCGAAATTGACATCTGTTCGCAAGAACTTCAATTTTAAAAGAGTGTATAGGTACTTCAAAGTGCTTCGGATTGTGTCATGCAATTAGGGTGTAGGTCCAGTCCAACTGTTGACCTGTTCGGCCTTCACAATGACTTCTCATAGAGACCAGCCTCCCAGCAATGGAATACTCATACATAAACAATTCCCATTAGACTGTCAACTAAAGCAACCAGCTATCTTTCCATGCTTTTCGAGGCATGTAAACAAAGATGCAGCATTTAATAACAATGATTTTATCTATTGCAGGACAAAGCAATGGCGCTCAATTACATAAGTTGGCTCAAGAATGTTTTTATGTTGTATCTTGAACGTACGCAGTGAATCATCTAGATAGTTAGCTACCTCTCTGCTTATGTGAATGTAATGTGCAGCGGTTTTATAAATTGTCACAAGGATTACTAGATTGTTGTGTGTTTTACATAACATATAACGCCTGTTTTTCCCAGGGCTAGGCAGAGGTGTACCTGTACTTAGTACCCTCATTCCGCCAGTTATGTTTATGTCTCATGTATTAGGCGAGCTTAATGCCAGATCAGGCCCAAATCCAAATTACGGGCTGTAACTTAGAAATTCTTGATGCAAAAATCTAATAATACTTTGCCCGACCCTGGAATCGAACCCTAGGCCTCATGCTCAGCAAGAGCTTACGATTACTAGAACATAGAGGCGGATTGATATTACATGAACCTGAAACGTAACTGGTGAAATTATGAAATGGGTGCCATGTTCTATGGTTGGGTACTGACTCTTCGAAGATTACAGGTTTTATTTCATGTTTACTGTCTTATTCTAACAATGTTTTTCTTCAACATCCTCAGCCAACAGCAGTCCACGGCTGGACGGAGCCCTCCAATTGCACAATTGCACGCCACTCAGCATCTTGGTAACTCTGATCGAGTAGCTACCAGCCACCCTGCGGTAACCGTCGCTCCACCCAGCCTGAGGAGGTCCCACCTTACGCTTGCCGATTTGCGGTCTCCACTCAAGAACACGTCCAACCTAACATCATCGTTTATCGGTTCCACGGCTAATATGGTCGGCCCATTTCCTCTTCAGTTTGTTTTATTCTTTGAACTTTGTCTCAATTATGGTTCTCTGTCGAATAACCAGGTGATTCGCTTGTAGAACGAACATTAAAAAAAAATACATAATGGGGTGTAAAAGTATGCTTAACGAAGCCGAAAGGCACTTTTCTCCCCGCCATTGCGATCATTTTGTTCTAGAGTATGGAACACGCACAATGGTCCACTTTAAGGACTAAGTGCGGAAACCAAAATCCCTAACATAGAACATAGAACTAGAGTATGGAGAACATGGTATGGTCTAGCTATCTAGTAATGTAGACCACACCTGGTAACCTTCTCGTTAGATAGTGGAGGTCAGTTCCAACTTTTTCACAAGTTTTTTTACAGAACTTTGAAGTTGTTGTTACTTTATTTTAAAGGATAATATGTTTGTGTTCACCAAAAATCTAAAGGTACATCTATGTATGCATTTCTAAAATATTTATTCTTCCCCGAAAAATACTGATCGTGCACCAAATATTCCTGAATGTTACACAAAATATTTAGTATGCATCCTAGAGACGGTCGACGTCAGGGGCACCCCGAGGTTCAGTTAGTTAGGTTCCTGTAAACCCTGCAGACAGAAATAGGACCGACCTGCTGGCGGAAACTAGATATAATTTAAAATTATATCATTGGTGTTTGATTCAAATACATTTTGCAGTGCATTAACTGAAGTAAAAAAACTAAAAAAATACATGCTTGTTTTTAAAATTAGGTGTATTACTATTTTTACAAATTTGCAACAGTTGTTAAATAGATGCTCGTTATGACATATTTTAATGAACATATTTTGGTGCACATTCAGTATATTTGGTGGAACACAGGCAAAATTAGGTAAATGAAATGGGAATAAATTGAAGTACTTTTAAATACCTACAATCCTATTTTAAAGATCATTTACAAAAAATGAATATTTGTATAACCTTTACTTTTTGTTACTTTGCTCAATACCTCCACGACCCCTGTACTCGTGAAGTACGTTTACACCTTGTTTTCTCAGGTTAGCTAACTTATAGCTAGCTAGAAAGTACTGAGAACGGACAGGCTCACAATGTATTTAAATAGTAATTATATAAGTCGAAAAGCTTAGAGAATGTCATTGTATTTACTTGATAACTATCACCACATAACGAAATTCATTGGAAGATCATGAATACTGCTATTGTTCTATATTTAGACTTCTACAAATGTTTATGATAATGTTTTAGTATTGTGTAACGTAAGTAGGTATACGTATAAACTTAAAATTACATTATATTATTTGTTGTAAAATAAATCGTTGAATGAATTGTAATCAATTGTTGTTTTCATTTTTCCTTCCTTGTTATGGTTAGTTACATAAGGTTAGTAGTGACAAGCTGCTTGTGGTTCTGGGTTCGATTCCTGGGCAATATTGTCCAACTCTTCTTGTACAATACTTTTCCGATGAACGTCAGATTCGCCGGTCAACAGTCGTATTTAGCTCTGAAATTGTGCATAAAAATTACTTATCAATTACTTATATTTGCTTACCATGATGAGAGAATTGCTTATGTTATAAGTAAAAAGAATTAAAACATTTAAGGTTGACCAGCCATTCTGATATCAGAATGGCTGGTCAATCTCTATAGAGTAGTAACTATGAGGAATTACTGAAATTTTCATTGGCGAAAGATTGCTTATCAATTGCTTATTTAACAATTTATAAACCAAGACAGGTACAAAGTCTATTCTCGTTAGTAAGTTCTCGTAAGTTTATTCTCTTTACGCTAGCCACGAGTTTAAAAGCCCCTGCGCCTGTTAAAATATGTGAGCAAACTGACGTATATTCGTACTTTTTGCTTTATTTTCTGTAATAACCAAATGGTGCCTAGTTCTATATTTATATTTAATCATGGCTGTGTTTACTAACTATGCTGATCATACTAACATAGAATACTTAATAGTGGATTAAGCCGACCATTTTTTTTTAAGTTGCCTGCCAATATTGAGATGAAATGAATCTACCCTACATCATGTTTTATAACTTACTGTCTTCGTTTGTAACTTGTACTAACATTTTTAAAGTTGCGTGGATTAAAGCTTTTCTACTGCTTTTTCATTATTAGTTTCATAATGAAAATAAGAAGGAAGTTTGTGAATTCCTTAGAGGAACAAAAAAAAAAGCGTTTTCACCATTTAAATACTTATTTCAAAGCGTGAAAATACTTTCTGCAGCAAGTGAACCAGTGTTTTCAGAAATAAAAAGTGCGTTAAATAGTCCGATCAAGGACTATATCTTTCGGTAAAGAAGAATTTTAACTATTTCTTTGATATGCCCCTAATGCCCCATATAACAGAAGATGACAGTATCAGTTACAGCAGTGGCACTACACAAAATAAAAATAAAGAAGCATGCTCATCAAGTACATCGATAAACTTTGATTTTTTGATTGATTTATACTAATGGAAGAGAATTCAGCCGATAAGTAAGCAATTTAAAGTTAATCAAAATTCAAAACCGTTTTCACCATTTAAATACTTATTTCAAAGCGTGAAAATACTTGCTGCAGCAAGTGAACCAGTGTTTTCAGAAATAAAAAGTGCGTTAAATAGTCCGACCAAGGACTATTTATCTTTCGGTAAAGAAGAATTTTAACTATTTCTTTGATATGTCCCATATAACAGAAGATAACAGTATCAGTTACAGCAGTGGCACTACACAAAATAAAAATAAAGAAGCATGCTCATCAAGTACATCGATAAACTTTAATTTTTTGATTGATTTATACTAATGGAAGAGAATTCAGCCGATAAGTAAGCAATTTAAAGTTAATCAAAATTCAAAACCTCTTATTGCACAAAAACACCGTTTTCCAAAACATATGTGGGCTCATGTATTGCGTAAAACGAAGACAGTAGTAAGTTATAAAAAATGATGTAGGGTAGATTCATTTCATCTCAATATTGAAAGGCAACTTAAAAAAATGATCAGCTTAATCCACTATTAAGTATTCTGTGTTAGTATGATCAGCATAGTTAGTAAACACAGCCATGATTAAAAATAATATAGAACGAGGCACCACTTGGTTATTTTATTACAGAAAATAAAGCAACAAGTACGAATATACGTCAGTTTGCTCACATATTTTAACAGGCGCAGGGGCTTTTAAACTCGTGGCTAGCGTAAAGAGAGAATAAACCTGTTGATTCTCTCTTCTCTAATACATCATTGACAACATTTTCTATTATATAATGGTAATTCGCTGCTTTGTAATGCACTTCTGTACTTTAAAAACACAGTTTTCTGAATATCTAGGGAAATCGCGCTCTTTCTTCCCCTCTTCATGATATATGGGTAACTATTGTTACAACAACTACGGAAAAATGATAATTAAATCACTGTAAATGTACTCTGTTAGCTAGGACGTAATTATCGCAAACAGCTTCACTACAATGCAATCCTCCACTATGTTTTAGAACGGGAGTGATATGAAGTTTCGAAATACGTAATTGCGACGCACGCTATTTCGAAAAAAAATAAGAGCGGTACGCCAGTTCGAAAACTCATGAATTCGAAAACCGCCATTTCGAATGACGTTTTCGCGAACACGCTGTTTCGAAAAACTGTTTGAATGGTACGCTAGTTCGAAATTCTTTCAGAATTTGTCCGGGGATCGAATTTTTCTTTTTTTTTTTTTAAATCACTGCGATTCAAATTTGTGGGTGGTTGTATTCTGTTCGTCAATGAGCTTTTGAATACAGCCGTTTTTAGGGTTCCGTACCCAAAGGGTAAGACGGGACCCTATTACTAAGCCTCCGCTGTCTGTCTGTCTGTCTGTCTCCAGGCTGTATCTCATAAACCGTGATAGCTAGAAAGCTGAAATGTTCATAGAATGATGTATTTCCGTTGCCGCTATAACAACAAATACTAAAAATTAAATATTAAGGGGGGTCCCCATACAATAAACGTGTTTTTTTCGTATTTTTTATAGATAATGGTACGGAACCCTTCGTGCGCGAGCCCGACTCGCACTTGGCCGGTTTTTACTTTTGGTAGTGAGTATACCATTCCACCTATAATTTTGATTTGTTGATTACTATAGTTACTGGAAATTAAAAAGTTATCTTAAAATAACACTTTTCATTGGTCTTGTTTCCCAAACCCAATACAAAGATAAGGCTTATCGGGGTCGCAAATTCGATCCCCGGACAAATTCTGAAAGACTTTCGAACTAGCGTACCATTCAAACAGTTTTTCGAAACAGCGTGTTCGCGACAACGTCATTCGAAATAGCGGTTTTCGAATTCATGAGTTTTCGAACTGGCGTACCGCTCTTATTTTTTTTCGAAATAGCGTGCGTCGCAATTACGTATTTCGAAACTTCATATCACTCCCTTTTAGGGGAGTTCTGAAATGATAAGCCTTTTCCAATATCAACACATGTATTTTAAACTTGTGCACATACTTATATATATAATACAAGCTTGGTAAGTTAATATCAGTGCCAGCTTAATATAATATCTAATACAAATGTAATTACGAAAAATTACTTCAAATACGATGAACTTTTGGTTCCCCTAAAAAAAAGTAGAATACCTTTTATTTTTTAATTGGCGGTAGCTGATTCAATTTGACCAGAGTTTTATGAACTCTTTGGTCACATCAAATACTATCAATATTATATGCTTATTTTTAATAAATCTTCACACAGATCTTATTAATATTTGAAAATCATAACACTTCAATATTTTTCTTTGTGTTTAGGTACGTACATTGAGTATTACGAGAATGAAATAAAATACCTAAACAAATACATAGTAATATTTCAATACTAAAGTTATGTACATTTTATATTAGTTAGATATTTTTATGCTATTCTTATTTAACAAAAAACACCTTCATGAATGCTACTATAAAATTTGTACGTTGTACTAACTTACTTATTTCTTAATTTTGTTGGCTCGTAAAAATAATCTTAACGTAAGAAATTTTGCATGATTTGAAGGTAGTAAATAGGCATTAAATATTAATCCTTAAAAGATCAAAAATAAACCGCCCATTTACCTGTTGCACTAAACAATTGAATCGTCAATTTGGAGGGACCAGCATATATAATCGATATCTTTAAAACGATATATTATGTTTTGGGCAGCCAAGCTTTCAATAATATTAAGGTATTATAACATTAATAGATAGAACATTCCAGGGAGTAGTCTATCTGTTTGGTCCCTCCATCTTGACATCATATGATGGAGGGACCAAGCATTTTGTTAAAATATTATGTATTTGATGAGGTAGCTAAAATTATAGCAAAGGTAGGAAATAGTAGATTAATGGTATTTTTTTTTATATGTGTATGACAGACATAGGAGACTTGGTCCCTCCATTTTGACGGTCACCTTAAAAATTAGTATTTAAAAAAAAAAGTGCAAAAGGTGGAACTTCGACCTCCAATATCTCCTCCGTAAACTAGAAAGTTTCCAGGTATGGACCGGAACGAAAAAAAAATCTTTTAGCATATTATTTACATTTTTAAGAAGAATTGCCTTTTGAACACGGCAGGTCTGAATCAAGCCCTTGATCCAGCTGCCAAGCGAGAGCCTCCTCAGATGTTGGTCGAGGCTATTGTCTATTAAGTCATTGGCCGACACGACTATCTATATTATTATTATACCCTGTTTTATAAACAAGAACATTCACAGCAGACAGTCTGATCACTGGCTGTTGAAGAGATTCATTATTACCAGTCTCTATTGTGTAGGTATTTGTATAACGGGTGTAGAAACACTATTAACGAACCCGAAAGGCTTGTGTGTTTTTCCGTCATCGTCATCATTTTGTTCTGGACTATACCTTCGGAACGGGAACCTTCGATGTAGTTAAAAAGTCAAAGTTTAAAATAACCACTTTAAATACCTCCATGACCCCTGTACTATTATTCAATGCATCCATCTGCACAATATTTCGAGTGCGTTACATTGAATGCTAATGAATTGAATGTAAACTGATTTTTCGTCTCCGTCAGGATGAATGGTAACAGTGGCGTAACTATACCATCTGGGGCCCGTGGCAAATTCTTTTGATGCGGACCCTATCAGTAAAAATCGTCACGGTGTACTCAGTTTAATTTTAATAAACTTCGAGATTTTCAGCGTATTCAATTGCACTTTGTAAATGTCCCACTAATGGCTATAGGCCTCCTCTCTTAGGCGAGAGGGGATGGTCTGTAGTCCCCACGCTAGCCCAATGCGTATTGGAGAAATGGAGACTTCACATTCATCCATAGAACATAATATCTATTCGCTAGCTTTTCGCTGAAGGAACAACATCGTGAGGAAACCTGCATACATTTACAATGAAATAAAAATAACAATTTAATTTCAATAAGATATTTATTAAGAAAAATCTTTTTTTCGAGCTTTCTGTTCCGCAAAAGTGTCTATAACATCATCATAGTTTAAAGATCGGGCCATAGAATTTTCAATGGACAGAATAGCCAAGTTACATAACCTGTCTTGTCTCATAGAGTTTCTTAAATAGGTTTTTATCAATTTTAGTTTTGAAAATGATCGTTAAGCACTAGCTGTAGTCACAGGAATTGTAAGAAATAACATTAATGCAGTGCATACTTCAGGAAAGCTGCAGGACATGAAATGATTTTTTATTATTAGTAAATCAGCAAGGTCTCTAATACACGAAGATTTTTCTATTTCGTCTCTGAAAGTGAATCGAAAACTGAGAATTTCTCTGGCAAATGATTCAGATACCTATGTCTTTTTTATATATCTCAACAAATTCCAGAGCTTTTTTTTAATAGATCAGTGTCATTTAAAACTTTTAAAGTGGAAGGCTGCAAAACACTGTTGAAACAATTTCATTCATTGGAAGGAAACGCGATTTCAGTTGGTTTATAATGATGTCCAATACTCGATAAAAAATATGTTCACTTTGAACAAACTTTCCGGATCTTGGAGACGCTCATCTTCACAAAGCTCATCAAAATGGCGTTTTACATTCCTCTGACGAGTTTTAGAAAATTCAGGGGTGATGGACCATTTTTCTGCTACACTATTTAATTCCATTTTTTAAATAAAATAAAATACTCAGGTACAATGTAAAAAAATATTTTGAGCTACATTTACGAATAAATTGATTGATTTGATTTCATTTGATTTGATTTGCGGCCTCTTGGGCCGGGGCCCTCTTGGGGGTCGGGGGCCCGTGGCATTTTGCCAGCCCTGCCACCCTATTGTTACGCCACTGAATGGTAACTAAAATCTGTTTTTTAATCTCAGAGTGGGTTGCCAGTTTTTTGCAATTATTAAATAGTGATGAGCCACTACCGTAAATTGCCATTAATAAACTCAAGTATAGTATCATTTTTTATTATAAGTTACCCTGAATAAAAGGTCTAGTTAGTTATTTAAAACGAAATAATACAAAAGTAGGTATAGATATACATATTGTGAAACATACATTTTTAATTAATTAATTACAGTTATTCATTAATCATGCATTCATGTCATTTTATTTGCTTATAGATTTATCTATGTATATTTTAAACTATTAATACACGAAATAGCTTTTATTATATTATTAATCAGATTCTGATAATGACTTTATGTCTGAATGAAAAACTTCTATGATTTATTTATTTATTTAGGTATTGGGTCTCCAACAGAAACTACACAATTACATGCAAGCATATATATAACAGGGACAAATACACGTGTGCGCTTCCAATTATAGGAGACCACATCATTCACTTAATTATAATCTAGGTACATACAATAAATTTGACAAGGTCAAAAATCTAAAGAAATCAAAAACATTACATAAAAAAAAACAAACAACAAAGTGAATTACGCAAAAGATGAACTATAATAATAATGGAAATAAACAATAAGAGAGAAAAAAAAATGAATCATACAAGAATAACAAAATATTATGACTTGGGTACTGTGACATATTTTAAGTCTTTTTTAAACCTAGCCATTTTGCATGTCATGTAATAACCACTTCATTACGCTTCGATACTTCGTTATACCGCCTACAGAGCCATGGCAAAACGGCAAAGTGTCCGAGGTTTGTTTTGGATCCCGCCACATAGAAAAGGTTACATTTGCGCGATGATAAATCGATCAGAAATGTTGTCGACTATATGGCCCAGAAGACACATTTCATCTTCAATTTTAATAACATGAGCCACACAGTCTTTCCACCACTGCGGGGTCACTTGACGAAACCCTTCTTCAAAAAGGCTTCGTACTTCATTCAATTTGAATGTTTCATTATTTTTAGTGACATCTGTATTTTTTTTTCTAATCGTCTAATAAATATAAAAAGTTACGATTCATCAGCCTATTTAACGTTGAATTTATGCCCAAGAATTGCTTCCCTATTGCTTCTATGCCATCGTATTCTAGAAGAAATTCATTCTGATGTTAGGACGGCCGGTGACCGTACAACAATAAAAAGTAGAAAAAAAATACGTTTGTGACAACAGTTTATTAAATTATATTTATTATACATAACGCAATGTGGTACCTTTACCTTTTTATTACTCATTACAACTCTCATAATTAAATCGTCATAGCATTCCCATACATTTACACGCCTACAATGTGCTTTATAGTGACCCATAGTACCAATAGCAGGCGGAACAAATTCAATAATAGAAAGCAGTTCATATTCGTGATTCTGTAAAACCAACTTTGGAGGCGCTTCATGTACAAACATCAGGTCATCCAGTACTTCAAAACTTTTAAGACTTTTTAACTTCAAGTCAAACGACATAATACCATCACATGAAAGTCGACGGCATCGAGTCATATCCATATTGTCGACTGCGAACTTACAGCTTCTTGAATATCAGCTACACTTTTATCGTGCAAACGTAAGACAAACACTTTCCTGGTTATTGTATTAATAGGACAGTCAAAGTTAGTACATGACATTTTTTCGTCCGCGCTGTAAAGACCGCAGTCAATCAGAATTTTGTCAAAAACATAAAGAACATTGCATTCACAATCTACTTCAGCCACATCTCCTATTTGAACGTTTTTGAAATATGTTTTAGCAATAGATTATCAAATTTTATATGCTTCTTCACCGCGGTTTTTGTCACGCATTTTTCGTTTTATCTGACATAGCATATGGTCACTTCCCAGTATTGTTCTATCCAGGCCTGTTAAAACTTGGAGTTACCATTTATGATGATTAGGTACACCTTTAATACTTTATGTGAAATGTTGTCAACTGACCACAGAGTCGTAGTACTTGTGGATGTCCATCTTGCACATGGGACACGTGCGGTGCTCCAACAACCACGGATCTATGCAGCTCATGTGGAAGCAGTGTCTGCAAGAAAAGTAAGTAATAAAGTATCTTCTGGCTCCTACGTGCCCAGAGTGCTCAGTGGAAAAGATGGCCCTGATCGCAAGATTAAACTATAAAAAAGCATTATTGCTTTGCGTTGTGTGAATGTACGTATTTTACAATTTATAGCCGTTATAAATTTGCTAGGAGTACTAGAATAAACTCATGGCGAAGACACTTTGGTAGTCATACATTCAAGTAAAGAGAGTGAGAGAATGGTTAGGTACCACCCTTTCAGATCCATTAGGTCGAATTAGTCAAAGAGACGACCCTAGTTAGTTCTTAAATCTTTTGATTTGCGATCACCAATCCCGTTGACAAGGCTAATGATTGTGGCAACCACTATAACCCTTACTAAATAATGGAAAGAATTTCAATACTGACCTACAAGGAAGAGATCTTAGTGTTTCAGACACTTCGTAGGGTTCTATGCAAATGGCGCAGCATTCGCCGTCGCCCTGAACTTCCTGTAAACAATAAAACAACACTTTTAACATCAAGCCTGAAAGCCGAGGAATAGGCACAAGTGTACCTATAGTACGACCAAATTCGCCAGTTGTGTTAAGTCCCATGAAATAGGGGCGAGCCTATTGCAATCAACCAACACAAGTCTAGACTCGAGGCTGGTACAAAAATTCCTGATAAAAAAACCGGCCAAGTGCGATTCGTACTCACACGCACACCGGGTTCCGTAGCACCAAACAATATAATAAAAATATTTTGAAGGCTCATTCATATGTTGTATAGTATTATATTCAACAGCAAAACTAAATTTGTTATTGAGAGGATGATTATGAAAAACAATGTTACTGCTGCAGTTTGTGGAAAAAGAAAAAATGGTTTTAGGAACCTCAATGCCATTTTTAAAGACCCATCCATGGACCCCGCACGTATAGGTTTGATGAATTTATTTTTTTAGTTTCAGTTCCTGCCCCCTTTAATATTTTATTTTTGTATAAAAATCGTAAAGCGGTTCACAGAATACATCTATTTAGGGTACGATGGGACTGACATACGCATTGCGATTATAAATGTCCCTAAATAAAAAAAGAAAAAAAAACATCAACCTACCAAGTTTCAACTGTGTAGTCCTAATAGTTTCGGAATAAAGTGGATGTGACATACGGACGGACAGACAGACATGACGAATCTATAAGGGTTCCGTTTTCTGCCATTCAGCTACGTAACTCTAAAAACCCAATAACAATGCCCGGCCTGGGAATCGAATCCACGACCTGGTTGAGAGTCGACGAGTTGATTATTAAACTCAAACTCAAAGCATTTATTTCAATTAGACCATTACAGGCACTTTTGAATGTCAAAAACAAAAAGAAAGCTGAACAGTCCCAGTCACAAGGCATAATAACTTGTGAAAGTACTGCAGTTGCCCATTCCAAAGCTTAGATCTCTATGGAGAAGAATGGGCAAGAATCATCCACTGGCAATCTTTTATATAAAAATATTGGTAAAAAATCTAGATAACATAATTCATGTCGAGATTATACCTACATATAAGTGAAAACGACGTAGAGAAAAGAATAAATCAACTATTCAAAAATAAAATATTGATCGAAATTAACTCCGCATACCACTCTGACGGATTTAAATGTACTGAGTATTCGTCAGGGTCTGCACCTGGCTCGCAATTTGTCCATAACAGTTTGAGTGAATCCTTGCATGAATCGGTTGAAAAAATGATGTACCTAAATGTGTAAATAGTTGTTACTTACCCTATCTTTAGCTTTTAAACTCTTAACCGGTATTTTGGATAACGCCTCCTTGGCTGCCCCGCGTAGACTTGTCTGGTCTCCGCCGTTCTAACATAATACAACATAAACATTTTGACAAATTAATTTCGACGTTATACAGCATGATTCAGAAAGGTGAATTATTTTTAATTATTGCGAAAAAATAATCAGCTATATCCGTTACTTATAACAAAAACATATTTTTTAAAATTTTGTCACTACATTAGCACTAGCACATTAGCACTAGTGGCAGTAGTGGGGTGGTATTTTTGTTTTGAATGAATTAATAACTATTTTAGCTGATTAGAACACAACTCTGCCAACGCCTGTACTTATAGAACTGATCACTACGACAGTCTGCTGCCGTAGTTAGTTAATAGTAAGTTACCTGCTAACATGTCTGGTGCGCTCGCTGCCGGCCTCCTCGTGCGAATTGTCGCTCGTTAACTGTTGAGAAATGTCTAGATTTGTACATCTTTGACAGTCGTTACCGGTTACAGGTAGTCAGTGGCCCGATAGTCTGACAAACAGTATTACCAAGAGTTATCATGTGACGCATTAAACGGGTTGGGTGGTCAGATAGGCAATCGCTCCATAAAATGTATAATCCAGCTGCATTAGGTTACATTGGAAGTCGACATCAACATAGTTGGGAAAAAGGGATATTTACTCTATCCAGGCCTGTTAAAACTTGGAGTTACCATTTATGATGATTAGGTACACCTTTAATACTTTATGTGAAATGTTGTCAACTGACCACAGAGTCGTAGTACTTGTGGATGTCCATCTTGCACATGGGACACGTGCGGTGCTCCAACAACCACGGATCTATGCAGGACTTGTGGAAGCAGTGTCTGCAAGAAAAGTAAGTAATAAGGTATCTTCTGGCTCCTACGTGCCCAGAGTGCTCAGTGGAAAAGATGGCCCTGATCGCAAGATTAAACTATAAAAAAGCATTATTGCTTTGCGTTGTGTGAATGTACGTATTTTACAATTTATAGCCGTTATAAATTTGCTAGGAGTACTAGAATAAACTCATGGCGAAGACACTTTGGTAGTCATACATTCAAGTAAAGAGAGTGAGAGAATGGTTAGGTACCACCCTTTCAGATCCATTAGGTCGAATTAGTCAAAGAGACGACCCTAGTTAGTTCTTAAATCTTTTGATTTGCGATCACCAATCCCGTTGACAAGGCTAATGATTGTGGCAACCACTATAACCCTTACTAAATAATGGAAAGAATTTCAATACTGACCTACAAGGAAGAGATCTTAGTGTTTCAGACACTTCGTAGGGTTCTATGCAAATGGCGCAGCATTCGCCGTCGCCCTGAACTTCCTGTAAACAATAAAACAACACTTTTAACATCAAGCCTGAAAGCCGAGGAATAGGCACAAGTGTACCTATAGTACGACCAAATTCGCCAGTTGTGTTAAGTCCCATGAAATAGGGGCGAGCCTATTGCATGGGACTTAACACAACTGGCGAATTTGGTCGTACTATAGGTACACTTGTGCCTATTCCTCGGCTTTCAGGCTTGATGTTAAAAGTGTTGTTGAAATAGGGGCGAGCCTATTGCAGGGGCGGGCCTGTACTTATGCTTTTACGGTTGCACAACGACACGCTTTTGCTTACGCTTTGCTTGGTAGTATAGATGCAGGCCTACCCTACTGCCTCCATCAGAGGTGGTAGGGTGGCGGGGTCTTGAGGGTGAGCGCTACAGTCGTGTAGATCCTCAAGGCAAGTCTGGGGGATACACCTTCACGAGGTTGCCGTCCTGTTCTTGGTCTAATTCCATAAGAAATAGACGTAACAAAAACCACCAGGCGCTTTCTCCGCTTTCCCGAAAGCCAAACTCCAAGGCCTAGGGTAACCCAAACCCCATTCCCGTGATCCAACGCCCAATCCTTCCTTCCCTTTTTCCCTTTTTCTCCTTTCGGTCCTTGAGGAGGGGTAACCTCAACTCCAAAAAAGCCCACAAACCCCTAATATGTCGCAGTCTGGAAAATATAATCCCCAGGTGGGTCCCGGCAATGCCGGGGAATCCCACGCCGATCCGTCGGCCAGCTCCCACCGTAATCTGGGGGGGAGCACCAACCTGCAAACATATGCCGCGCCTTCTGCGCGGCAGGCTGCTTTAGCGCCAATAGCACCGGCTGCGGCTTACGCGCCACCCGAAACTACCACGGCTGCGATTTCTGCGCCTACCCATACTATAACGGCTGCGACCACCGCGCCTACGACCCTGACGACAGTTACACCTTCCACGAGGGCCTGGCAACAGAGCATCGTTCGGAAAAGTGTAACGAACAACCCTGACAACGACACTGACAAAGCACAACTCTCCAGTCTTGACGACGAACTCCGCGCGCTGGCACTCCAGCGCGAGAAGATCGAAGCAAGGCTGAGAGAAATTGACCCTGAACACCACGGGACGGGAAAGGAAGCCGAATCTGGTGGCTCTGGTTTCATCTCTGTGGATGAAGTACGCATGCTGAAACGTAAGCGCGGAAAAGTCGGTAACAGAGTAAGAGATCTCAACAACCGTTTGCGCAAAATCCGCGAAGGCAATAGCCAGCGCGAAGCACAAACGGTTGCTTGTAAGGGAGTACGCGACCAGCTGCAAGTCCGCGAAGGGGAAACCCAGCGCGAAAAGCAGCCGGACGCGGAAACATGCGGGCAAGGACTAGTCCGCGAAGGGGAAACCCAGCGCGAAACGTCAATGCTCGCACCAGAACCATCCGGAGGAAACGACCGGAACCGCACCGAGACGACCTATAGACAACCCAACAAAAAGCGAGGCAAGCGGTCTGGATTCTCGCACGTGGCTTCCCTGGCACAAAACACCGTGCCAAGCCCCTCGGAACCGCAACCAGGACCAAGTGGTCAGGGAGCGGCAAAGAGGGTGCGCCCGGACGACACGGCTTCGCCGAGCACGCTCCAGGGGGACGCCAAGCGTGTCAGAATTCAGACTGCTCAAGGGGAGCAGAGAACCTACGCACGGGCCACAAAGGATATTCCTGCGCGGCTCGCCGTAGCGATCTGCCTCTCGCCTCCAACCCGAGACATGACCATCGACGAGACCGAGTACATCAAGCTCAGCCTTGAGAACCTCGTCATGGACGCCGACCCCTCCAAACCGCTCCCGGCCTTCCGCGGCTACCCACGGGTAGCGGATGGCACGGTTCAGATGTGGTGCGAGGACGACGGCGCCCTGACCTGGCTGACCGAAAACGTGCCCAAAATTAGACTGCCAAACACAGACGCGACGCTGACAGTCATGAAACAGTCTGACGTACCGACCCGTGTCCGAGCAGCGCTCTTCGTACCCAGGTACAATGGGGACATAGCGCGGCTCCAGAGCATTCTGACTCGTCAGAATACTTGGTACGACATAGGGAGGTGGTCGCTGTACAGGGCGACATCAGTCGGTGGAGATAACCACGGGACTTATTTGACCCTGGGTATCCCACCGGAGGAAGCCGAAAAGGTCTTGGGGAGGGAGCGGCGGGTATCGTACCTTCTGGGGTCGATATACGTCCGCTTTTTCCCCAACACCCAACCCTCCGACACTCAGACTGCGACCACGACCGCCGCACAACCACAACTGACACCGACACCGACTGATCTGACCATGACACAACTGGAGGAGGAGTTGGCCAGAACGGCGATGGCTGATGCCGACGCTGTGAGCATGCCAACCTCACCACCAGGGTGGACAGAGCAACTGCTCAGCTCGTCACCGTCACTGAGAGACGACCGGCACGGATTGGAGGAGGGGGGGGATTCATCCGATGGATCGATCTCCTCCTAACTCCACCCCACCGCCGCTGCCGCCCACATCCAGCTCCCTGAACATCATCCAGACCAACCTCCAGCATAGCCAGACTGCTACGGCCTGCCTACGCAGGGCACTGGAGGTGAGACCCCGGACTATAGTACTGATCCAAGAGCCGTGGATCCGAAATAATAGGATCTGTGGACTTGGCAACATTGGAGGTAAGTTAATCCTCGACACACAGGGCACAGACAAACCACGAACCTGCGCCTATATACCCAAAGATGTACCTACCACAACACTCACGCAACTTTGTTCCAGAGACCTGACAGCTGTCAGGCTTAAAACTGAAGACAATGTACCCGATATCGTCCTAGCCTCGGTGTACATGCCAGGCGAGGATGAAGACTGCCCACCAAAAGAGATGGCCGACCTGGTAAGATACTGTGAAGACGACAACCTGGATCTGGTCATCTGCACAGATTCGAATGCCCACCACCCGCTTTGGGGTTGCAAAAAAGCCAACACTAGAGGTGAGGTATTATGCACATATCTATTTTCCACTAACCTTAACATCATAAACCGCGGGTCGGAACCCACTTGGGTCACGGCTAGAGGTCAAACAATCATTGACCTAACGCTGGCTTCGGAAAGCGCGACAAAACTTATTTCTAACTGGCACGTATCCAACGAGCCTTCTTGCTCTGACCATAGAAGGATTCGTTTCTCACTGGTAGCTAACACAAAAAAACCTGAACCTAGGCGCAACCCACGCCGTACCAACGTACCCGGCTACAAAAGGCTTCTGGCCTCCCTATTAGCGCAGCACCAAATACCCTCAACTCCAACAGATCCCAAACAACTTGAAGACACTGTAGCAAAACTCTCAGAATATATCAGTGATGCGTATCACGCCTGCTGCAAACTAACAGATCCAAACACCAAGAGCAAGGGAAACTCCTGGTGGAATGCAGAACTCAGTAAGCTCAGGCAAACCGTGCGCAAAGAATTTAACAGAGCCAAAAACTCCAGGCTCCCAGAAGACTGGGACTCATACAAGAAAACACAATACACCTTCAAAAAACAAGTCAGGCATGCCAGCAGAGCAGCCTGGCGAAAATTTTGTGAAGACATCGAATCAAACAATGAAGCCGCGCGAGTAAGGAAGATCCTATCCACCGATCAGGATCGTACCCTCGGGTCGCTGAAAAACCCAGACAATACCTACACTAAGTCGGACCACGAAACAAGTAAAATTCTTCTGGAAACCCACTTCCCAGACTGCAACCTCTCTGAGGACAAAACATGGGAAAGTGAGCCAATGCACACACCAAACGACCAGGACTGGTCGAGAGCCCGTACCATAGTAACCGAAGACAAAATAAAATGGGCAATCAAGACCTTCAAACCATACAAAGCCGCAGGCTTAGACGAAATTTTCCCAGCCCTGCTACAATGGGGTGTAGACGCCCTTACACCGTGGCTGGCCATCATCTACCAAGCCTGCCTGGCACACAACTATATACCACTTCAATGGCGAGAGGTGAAAGTTATTTTCATCCCCAAACCAGGCAAACCAGACTACACACAACCCAAAGCGTACAGACCAATAAGCCTGACATCATTCCTCCTGAAAACCCTCGAGAGACTCTGTGACCGACACATCCGGGACGGACCTCTTCGGGAGCTACCACTACACAAGAACCAACATGCCTACTCCACAGGAAAATCAACAGAATCCGCACTACACAGTGTGATCTCTAAGATCGAATGTGCAGTAGACCACAAGTGCTCCTCACTAGCTGTTTTTATTGACATAGAAGGGGCTTTCGACAAAACTATTTTCCATAGCATCAACGCAGCCCTCGAGAATCACGGTGTGGACTCGACCCTGCGAGGATGGATCACAAATATGCTAAGACTCAGGGCCGTACAAGTTACGGTGAACGATACCACTAGAGCCATCGTGGCGAAAGGCTGCCCTCAAGGGGGCGTCCTCTCACCACTCCTATGGAACCTCGTGGTGGACAGCCTTATCAAACGTCTGAATGACAGAGGCTACTACACGGTGGGCTACGCAGATGACATAACCATAATAATAAATGGCACACATGAAAACACACTATGTAACCTTATGCGCCAAGCCTTGAAGGTGGTGGAAGACTGGTGCAAGGAGTACAAACTAGCAGTGAACCCCACCAAAACCGAACTCGTCCTTTTCACAAAGAAAAGGAAGTTGGCAAACCTACAATTGCCACGTTTCTTTGAGACCACCCTAAGCCTGTCGACTGAAACCAAATACCTGGGTATTTATTTGGACAAACAGCTGAACTGGGCAAAACATACTGATTACATCACAACAAAAGCCAGCATAGCCCTATGGCAATGCAAAAGATTGCTTGGCAGGAATTGGGGCCTAAGCCCCAAAATCACCCACTGGCTATACACCACCGTCATCCGACCAATCATTACATATGGCTCCATAGTTTGGTGGCCCAGGACCAATCTGAGCACAGCCCAGAAGGACCTCGAGAAGGTACAAAGATTTGCCTGTGTAGCAATCACCGGCAGCATGAGAACATCACCCACTGCCGCGTTACAGGTAATGCTGGGGTTACCACCTCTACACCTCGTCGTAAGAGAGGAGGCGGCCCTAGCGACCTTCAGGCTCGAAGTATCCGGCACCCTAAGTAAGGACTCCAGAATCAAACATACGCGTATAAAAGACGACGCAATCAAACAACAGCCCATGATGGCATCACCCTGCGACAGAACCCTGAAGACCCACTGCTTCCAAAAGCACTACAACATAGAGCTCACAGCGGAGATGTGTGACTACTCAGGCCCAAAAGAGCTAAGGATCTACACTGATGGATCGAAAACCGACGATGGTACAGGTGTCGGAGTTTTCTCCGACGATCTAAACATCAAAATATCCAGACCCCTGGGAATGCTCAACTCTGTATATCAAGCAGAGTGCGTAGGCATTATCCAAGCGGCACACGCCATAGAGGCCAGGGAAGTTACGGATACTCACATCCGTATACTTTCCGACAGTGCCTCAGTCCTCCAATCCTTAAAGAGAAATCAGATCACGTCGAGACTAATTTTAGAATGCCATAATGCCCTAGAACGAGTTACGGTACTAAACCGCAACACGGTGACATTACAATGGATCAAGGGGCACAGTGGATCGCTTGGAAACGATGCAGCTGACGAACTCGCCAGAAGAGGATCCAGCACAAAAGCTTTCGGACCCGAACCCATTGTCCCCATACCCTTCAAGCAGCTCAGAAGTTGGCTAAAGGATCACACTCAAACACAAGCGGAGAAGTGGTGGACCTCGACACCAGGGTGCAGGCAATCCAAGGAGGCTATGCCATCCCTGGACAAAAAACTGACCAAGCGCCTTCTGCGCCTGGATAGAGATAGCCTGCGACTGGTGGCGGGGACCATCACTGGACACTGTTCACTGAACAAACACTTCCACACCCTAGGTATCACTGACAGTCCCCTGTGCAGGGCGTGCATGGAGGCGGAGGAAACGATAGCGCACGTACTCCTTGAGTGTACTGGCGTCACCCAGATACGCGAGGCGACCCTTGGAACGCCAGGATCTCTTGCGGATGCCCTGAGAAGACCGGGAAGTCTGATCTGCTTCTGGAGGGAGGTGGGCTGGTTGGAGTAACGGCCACCAAGGCTCACGCACAATGGTCCACTTTAAGGACTAAGTGCGGAAACCAAAATCCCTAACATAGAACATAGAACATAGAGCCTATTGCAATCAACCAACACAAGGTTAGACTCAAGGCTGGTACAAAAATTCTTGATAAAAAAAACCGGCCAAGTGCGATTCGTACTCACACGCCCACAGGGTTCCGTAGCACCAAACAATATAATAAAAATATTTTGAAGGCTCATTCATATGTTGTATAGTATTATATTCAACAGCAAAACTAAATTTGTTATTGAGAGGATCATTATGAAAAACAATGTTACTGCTGCAGTTTGTGGAAAAAGAAAAAATGGTTTTAGGAACCTCAATGCCATTTTTAAAGACCCATCCATGGACCCCGCACGTATAGGTTTGATGAATTTATTTTTTTAGTTTCAGTTCCTGCCCCCTTTAATATTTTATTTTTGTATAAAAATCGTAAAGCGGTTCACAGAATATATCTATTTAGGCTACGATGGGACTGACATACGCATTGCGATTATAAATGTCCCTAAATAAAAAAAGAAAAAAAAAACATTAACCTACCAAGTTTCAACTGTGTAGTCCTAATAGTTTCGGAATAAAGTGGATGTGACATACGGACGGACAGACAGACATGACGAATCTATAAGGGTTCCGTTTTGTGCCATTCAGCTACGTAACTCTAAAAACCCAATAACACTGCCCGGCCTGGGACTCGAATCCACGACCTCGTTCTCAGCAGTAATACTTGCGGCCACTAGACCATCGAGGCAGTAATAATAAAACAGTACTAAAACAAAATGATTACGACACACAGTGTTTACTGTCGTAAAATGAGTGAAAAAGTCATACAATTTTGGTACTTCAGGCATATTTTTAAAACCAAATTAAAAACATACTTGTGTTTTGCAAGTATTATATTTTAGTGGTTGATCATTTATTGAGTTGATTATTAAACTCAAACTCAAAGCATTTGTTTCAATTAGACCATTACAGGCACTTTTGAATGTCAAAAACAAAAAGAAAGCTGAACAGTCCCAGTCACAAGGCATAATAACTTGTGAAAGTACTGCAGTTGCCCATTCCAAAGCTTAGATCTCTATGGAGAAGAATGGGCAAGAATCATCCACTGGCAATCTTTTATATAAAAATATTGGTAAAAAATCTAGATAACATAATTCATGTCGAGATTATACATATAAGTGAAAACGACGTAGAGAAAAGAATAAATCAACTATTCAAAAATAAAATATTGATCGAAATTAACTCCGCATACCACTCTGACGGATTTAAATGTACTGAGTATTCGTCAGGGTCTGCACCTGGCTCGCAATTTGTCCATAACAGTTTGAGTGAATCCTTGCATGAATCGGTTGAAAAAATGATGTACCTAAATGTGTAAATAGTTGTTACTTACCCTATGTTTAGCTTTTAAACTCTTAACCGGTATTTTGGATAACGCCTCCTTGGCTGCCCCGCGTAGACTTGTCTGGTCTCCGCCGTTCTAACATAATACAACATAAACATTTTGACGAATTAATTTTGACGTTATACAGCATGATTCAGAAAGGTGAATTATTTTTAATTATCGCGAAAAAATAATCAGCTATATCCGTTACTTATAACAAAAACATATTTTTTAAAATTTTGTCACTACATTAGCACTAGCACATTAGCACTAGTGGCAGTAGTGGGGTGGTATTTTTGTTTTGAATGAATTAATAACTATTTTAGCTGATTAGAACACAACTCTGCCAACGCCTGTACTTATAGAACTGATCACTACGACAGTCTGCTGCCGTAGTTAGTTAATAGTAAGTTACCTGCTAACATGTCTGGTGCGCTCGCTGCCGGCCTCCTCGTGCGAATTGTCGCTCTTTAACTGTTGAGAAATGTCTAGATTTGTACTTCTTTGACAGTCGTTACCGGTTACATGTAGTCAGTGGCCCGATAGTCTGACAAACAGTATTACCAAGAGTTATCATGTGACGCATTAAACGGTTGGGAGGTCAGATAGGCAATCCCTCCATAAAATGTATAATCCAGCTGCATTAGGTTACATTGGAAGTCGACATCAACATAGTTGGGAAAAAGGGATATTTACTCTATCCAGGCCTGGAGTTACCATTTATGATGATTAGGTACACCTTTAATACTTTATGTGAAATGTTGTCAACTGACCACAGAGTCGTAGTACTTGTGGATGTCCATCTTGCACATGGGACACGTGCGGTGCTCCAACAACCACGGATCTATGCAGCTCATGTGGAAGCAGTGTCTGCAAGAAAAGTAAGTAATAAGGTATCTTCTGGCTCCTACGTGCCCAGAGTGCTCAGTGGAAAAGATGGCCCTGATCGCAAGATTAAACTATAAAAAAGCATTATTGCTTTGCGTTGTGTGAATGTACGTATTTTACAATTTATAGCCGTTATAAATTTGCTAGGAGTACTAGAATAAACTCATGGCGAAGACACTTTGGTAGTCATACATTCAAGTAAAGAGAGTGAGAGAATGGTTAGGTACCACCCTTTCAGATCCATTAGGTCGAATTAGTCAAAGAGACGACCCTAGTTAGTTCTTAAATCTTTTGATTTGCGATCACCAATCCCGTTGACAAGGCTAATGATTGTGGCAACCACTATAACCCTTACTAAATAATGGAAAGAATTTCAATACTGACCTACAAGGAAGAGATCTTAGTGTTTCAGACACTTCGTAGGGTTCTATGCAAATGGCGCAGCATTCGCCGTCGCCCTGAACTTCCTGTAAACAATAAAACAACACTTTTAACATCAAGCCTGAAAGCCGAGGAATAGGCACAAGTGTACCTATAGTACGACCAAATTCGCCAGTTGTGTTAAGTCCCATGAAATAGGGGCGAGCCTATTGCAATCAACCAACACAAGGTTAGACTCAAGGCTGGTACAAAAATTCTTGATAAAAAAAACCGGCCAAGTGCGATTCGTACTCACACGCCCACAGGGTTCCGTAGCTCCAAACAATATAATAAAAATATTTTGAAGGCTCATTCATATGTTGTATAGTATTATATTCAACAGCAAAACTAAATTTGTTATTGAGAGGATCATTATGAAAAACAATGTTACTGCTGCAGTTTGTGGAAAAAGAAAAAATGGTTTTAGGAACCTCAATGCCATTTTTAAAGACCCATCCATGGACCCCGCACGTATAGGTTTGATGAATTTATTTTTTTAGTTTCAGTTCCTGCCCCCTTTAATATTTTATTTTTGTATAAATATCGTAAAGCGGTTCACAGAATACATCTATTTAGGGTACGATGGGACTGACATACGCATTGCGATTATAAATGTCCCTAAATGAAAAAAGAAAAAAAAAACATCAACCTACCAAGTTTCAACTGTGTAGTCCTAATAGTTTCGGAATAAAGTGGATGTGACATACGGACGGACAGACAGACATGACGAATCTATAAGGGTTCCGTTTTCTGCCATTCAGCAACGTAACTCTAAAAACCCAATAACACTGCCCGGCCTGGGACTCGAATCCACGACCTCGTTCTCAGCAGTAATACTTGCGGCCACTAGACCATCGAGGCAGTAACAATAAAACAGTACTATTACAAAATGATTACGACACACAGTGTTTACTGTCGTAAAATGAGTGAAAAAGTCATACAATTTTGGTACTTCAGGCATATTTTTAAAACCAAATTAAAAACATACTTGTCTGGCAATCTTTTATATAAAAATATTGGTAAAAAATCTACATAACATAATTCATGTCGAGATTATACATATAAGTGAAAACGACGTAGAGAAAAGAATAAATCAACTATTCAAAAATAAAATATTGATCGAAATTAACTCCGCATACCACTCTGACGGATTTAAATGTACTGAGTATTCGTCAGGGTCTGCACCTGGCTCGCAATTTGTCCATAACAGTTTGAGTGAATCCTTGCATGAATCGGTTGAAAAAATGATGTACCTAAATGTGTAGATAGTTGTTACTTACCCTATCTTTAGCTTTTAAACTCTTAACCGGTATTTTGGATAACGCCTCCTTGGCTGCCCCGCGTAGACTTGTCTGGTCTCCGCCGTTCTAACATAATACAACATAAACATTTTGACAAATTAATTTCGACGTTATACAGCATGATTCAGAAAGGTGAATTATTTTTAATTATCGCGAAAAAATAATCAGCTATATCCGTTACTTATCACTAGCACATTAGCACTAGTGGCAGTAGTGGGGTGGTATTTTTGTTTTGAATGAATTAATAACTATTTTAGCTGATTAGAACACAACTCTGCCAACGCCTGTACTTATAGAACTGATCACTACGACAGTCTGCTGCCGTAGTTAGTTAATAGTAAGTTACCTGCTAACATGTCTGGTGCGCTCGCTGCCGGCCTCCTCGTGCGAATTGTCGCTCGTTAACTGTTGAGAAATGTCTAGATTTGTACTTCTTTGACAGTCGTTACCGGTTACAGGTAGTCAGTGGCCCGATAGTCTGACAAACAGTATTACCAAGAGTTATCATGTGACGCATTAAACGGGTTGGGTGGTCAGATAGGCAATCGCTCCATAAAATGTATAATCCAGCTGCATTAGGTTACATTGGAAGTCGACATCAACATAGTTGGGAAAAAGGGATATTTACTCTATCCAGGCCTGTTAAAACTTGGAGTTACCATTTATGATGATTAGGTACACCTTTAATACTTTATGTGAAATGTTGTCAACTGACCACAGAGTCGTAGTACTTGAGGATGTCCATCTTGCACATGGGACACGTGCGGTGCTCCAACAACCACGGATCTATGCAGCTCATGTGGAAGCAGTGTCTGCAAGAAAAGTAAGTAATAAGGTATCTTCTGGCTCCTACGTGCCCAGAGTGCTCAGTGGAAAAGATGGCCCTGATCGCAAGATTAAACTATAAAAAAGCATTATTGCTTTGCGTTGTGTGAATGTACGTATTTTACAATTTATAGCCGTTATAAATTTGCTAGGAGTACTAGAATAAACTCATGGCGAAGACACTTTGGTAGTCATACATTCAAGTAAAGAGAGTGAGAGAATGGTTAGGTACCACCCTTTCAGATCCATTAGGTCGAATTAGTCAAAGAGACGACCCTAGTTAGTTCTTAAATCTTTTGATTTGCGATCACCAATCCCGTTGACAAGGCTAATGATTGTGGCAACCACTATAACCCTTACTAAATAATGGAAAGAATTTCAATACTGACCTACAAGGAAGAGATCTTAGTGTTTCAGACACTTCGTAGGGTTCTATGCAAATGGCGCAGCATTCGCCGTCGCCCTGAACTTCCTGTAAACAATAAAACAACACTTTTAACATCAAGCCTGAAAGCCGAGGAATAGGCACAAGTGTACCTATAGTACGACCAAATTCGCCAGTTGTGTTAAGTCCCATGAAATAGGGGCGAGCCTATTGCAATCAACCAACACAAGGTTAGACTCAAGGCTGGTACAAAAATTCTTGATAAAAAAAACCGGCCAAGTGCGATTCGTACTCACACGCCCACAGGGTTCCGTAGCTCCAAACAATATAATAAAAATATTTTGAAGGCTCATTCATATGTTGTATAGTATTATATTCAACAGCAAAACTAAATTTGTTATTGAGAGGATCATTATGAAAAACAATGTTACTGCTGCAGTTTGTGGAAAAAGAAAAAATGGTTTTAGGAACCTCAATGCCATTTTTAAAGACCCATCCATGGACCCCGCACGTATAGGTTTGATGAATTTATTTTTTTAGTTTCAGTTCCTGCCCCCTTTAATATTTTATTTTTGTATAAATATCGTAAAGCGGTTCACAGAATACATCTATTTAGGGTACGATGGGACTGACATACGCATTGCGATTATAAATGTCCCTAAATGAAAAAAGAAAAAAAAAACATCAACCTACCAAGTTTCAACTGTGTAGTCCTAATAGTTTCGGAATAAAGTGGATGTGACATACGGACGGACAGACAGACATGACGAATCTATAAGGGTTCCGTTTTCTGCCATTCAGCAACGTAACTCTAAAAACCCAATAACACTGCCCGGCCTGGGACTCGAATCCACGACCTCGTTCTCAGCAGTAATACTTGCGGCCACTAGACCATCGAGGCAGTAACAATAAAACAGTACTATTACAAAATGATTACGACACACAGTGTTTACTGTCGTAAAATGAGTGAAAAAGTCATACAATTTTGGTACTTCAGGCATATTTTTAAAACCAAATTAAAAACATACTTGTCTGGCAATCTTTTATATAAAAATATTGGTAAAAAATCTACATAACATAATTCATGTCGAGATTATACATATAAGTGAAAACGACGTAGAGAAAAGAATAAATCAACTATTCAAAAATAAAATATTGATCGAAATTAACTCCGCATACCACTCTGACGGATTTAAATGTACTGAGTATTCGTCAGGGTCTGCACCTGGCTCGCAATTTGTCCATAACAGTTTGAGTGAATCCTTGCATGAATCGGTTGAAAAAATGATGTACCTAAATGTGTAGATAGTTGTTACTTACCCTATCTTTAGCTTTTAAACTCTTAACCGGTATTTTGGATAACGCCTCCTTGGCTGCCCCGCGTAGACTTGTCTGGTCTCCGCCGTTCTAACATAATACAACATAAACATTTTGACAAATTAATTTCGACGTTATACAGCATGATTCAGAAAGGTGAATTATTTTTAATTATCGCGAAAAAATAATCAGCTATATCCGTTACTTATCACTAGCACATTAGCACTAGTGGCAGTAGTGGGGTGGTATTTTTGTTTTGAATGAATTAATAACTATTTTAGCTGATTAGAACACAACTCTGCCAACGCCTGTACTTATAGAACTGATCACTACGACAGTCTGCTGCCGTAGTTAGTTAATAGTAAGTTACCTGCTAACATGTCTGGTGCGCTCGCTGCCGGCCTCCTCGTGCGAATTGTCGCTCGTTAACTGTTGAGAAATGTCTAGATTTGTACTTCTTTGACAGTCGTTACCGGTTACAGGTAGTCAGTGGCCCGATAGTCTGACAAACAGTATTACCAAGAGTTATCATGTGACGCATTAAACGGGTTGGGTGGTCAGATAGGCAATCGCTCCATAAAATGTATAATCCAGCTGCATTAGGTTACATTGGAAGTCGACATCAACATAGTTGGGAAAAAGGGATATTTACTCTATCCAGGCCTGTTAAAACTTGGAGTTACCATTTATGATGATTAGGTACACCTTTAATACTTTATGTGAAATGTTGTCAACTGACCACAGAGTCGTAGTACTTGAGGATGTCCATCTTGCACATGGGACACGTGCGGTGCTCCAACAACCACGGATCTATGCAGGACTTGTGGAAGCAGTGTCTGCAAGAAAAGTAAGTAATAAGGTATCTTCTGGCTCCTACGTGCCCAGAGTGCTCAGTGGAAAAGATGGCCCTGATCGCAAGATTAAACTATAAAAAAGCATTATTGCTTTGCGTTGTGTGAATGTACGTATTTTACAATTTATAGCCGTTATAAATTTGCTAGGAGTACTAGAATAAACTCATGGCGAAGACACTTTGGTAGTCATACATTCAAGTAAAGAGAGTGAGAGAATGGTTAGGTACCACCCTTTCAGATCCATTAGGTCGAATTAGTCAAAGAGACGACCCTAGTTAGTTCTTAAATCTTTTGATTTGCGATCACCAATCCCGTTGACAAGGCTAATGATTGTGGCAACCACTATAACCCTTACTAAATAATGGAAAGAATTTCAATACTGACCTACAAGGAAGAGATCTTAGTGTTTCAGACACTTCGTAGGGTTCTATGCAAATGGCGCAGCATTCGCCGTCGCCCTGAACTTCCTGTAAACAATAAAACAACACTTTTAACATCAAGCCTGAAAGCCGAGGAATAGGCACAAGTGTACCTATAGTACGACCAAATTCGCCAGTTGTGTTAAGTCCCATGAAATAGGGGCGAGCCTATTGCAATCAACCAACACAAGGTTAGACTCAAGGCTGGTACAAAAATTCTTGATAAAAAAAACCGGCCAAGTGCGATTCGTACTCACACGCCCACAGGGTTCCGTAGCTCCAAACAATATAATAAAAATATTTTGAAGGCTCATTCATATGTTGTATAGTATTATATTCAACAGCAAAACTAAATTTGTTATTGAGAGGATCATTATGAAAAACAATGTTACTGCTGCAGTTTGTGGAAAAAGAAAAAATGGTTTTAGGAACCTCAATGCCATTTTTAAAGACCCATCCATGGACCCCGCACGTATAGGTTTGATGAATTTATTTTTTTAGTTTCAGTTCCTGCCCCCTTTAATATTTTATTTTTGTATAAATATCGTAAAGCGGTTCACAGAATACATCTATTTAGGGTACGATGGGACTGACATACGCATTGCGATTATAAATGTCCCTAAATGAAAAAAGAAAAAAAAAACATCAACCTACCAAGTTTCAACTGTGTAGTCCTAATAGTTTCGGAATAAAGTGGATGTGACATACGGACGGACAGACAGACATGACGAATCTATAAGGGTTCCGTTTTCTGCCATTCAGCAACGTAACTCTAAAAACCCAATAACACTGCCCGGCCTGGGACTCGAATCCACGACCTCGTTCTCAGCAGTAATACTTGCGGCCACTAGACCATCGAGGCAGTAACAATAAAACAGTACTATTACAAAATGATTACGACACACAGTGTTTACTGTCGTAAAATGAGTGAAAAAGTCATACAATTTTGGTACTTCAGGCATATTTTTAAAACCAAATTAAAAACATACTTGTCTGGCAATCTTTTATATAAAAATATTGGTAAAAAATCTACATAACATAATTCATGTCGAGATTATACCTACATATAAGTGAAAACGACGTAGAGAAAAGAATAAATCAACTATTCAAAAATAAAATATTGATCGAAATTAACTCCGCATACCACTCTGACGGATTTAAATGTACTGAGTATTCGTCAGGGTCTGCACCTGGCTCGCAATTTGTCCATAACAGTTTGAGTGAATCCTTGCATGAATCGGTTGAAAAAATGATGTACCTAAATGTGTAGATAGTTGTTACTTACCTTATCTTTAGCTTTTAAACTCTTAACCGGTATTTTGGATAACGCCTCCTTGGCTGCCCCGCGTAGACTTGTCTGGTCTCCGCCGTTCTAACATAATACAACATAAACATTTTGACAAATTAATTTCGACGTTATACAGCATGATTCAGAAAGGTGAATTATTTTTAATTATCGCGAAAAAATAATCAGCTATATCCGTTACTTATCACTAGCACATTAGCACTAGTGGCAGTAGTGGGGTGGTATTTTTGTTTTGAATGAATTAATAACTATTTTAGCTGATTAGAACACAACTCTGCCAACGCCTGTACTTATAGAACTGATCACTACGACAGTCTGCTGCCGTAGTTAGTTAATAGTAAGTTACCTGCTAACATGTCTGGTGCGCTCGCTGCCGGCCTCCTCGTGCGAATTGTCGCTCGTTAACTGTTGAGAAATGTCTAGATTTGTACTTCTTTGACAGTCGTTACCGGTTACATGTAGTCAGTGGCCCGATAGTCTGACAAACAGTATTACCAAGAGTTATCATGTGACGCATTAAACGGGTTGGGAGGTCAGA
Source organism: Eurois occulta (assembly GCA_950022335.1). Classification (NCBI taxonomy): domain Eukaryota; kingdom Metazoa; phylum Arthropoda; class Insecta; order Lepidoptera; family Noctuidae; genus Eurois; species Eurois occulta. Next base: position 15,814,051 of record OX465500.1, on the reverse strand, counting down.
TAGGCAATCGCTCCATAAAATGTATAATCCAGCTGCATTAGGTTAAATTGGAAGTCGACATCAACATAGTTGGGAAAAAGGGATATTTACTCTATCCAGGCCTGTTAAAACTTGGAGTTACCATTTATGATGATTAGGTACACCTTTAATACTTTATGTGAAATGTTGTCAACTGACCACAGAGTCGTAGTACTTGAGGATGTCCATCTTGCACATGGGACACGTGCGGTGCTCCAACAACCACGGATCTATGCAGGACTTGTGGAAGCAGTGTCTGCAAGAAAAGTAAGTAATAAGGTATCTTCTGGCTCCTACGTGCCCAGAGTGCTCAGTGGAAAAGATGGCCCTGATCGCAAGATTAAACTATAAAAAAGCATTATTGCTTTGCGTTGTGTGAATGTACGTATTTTACAATTTATAGCCGTTATAAATTTGCTAGGAGTACTAGAATAAACTCATGGCGAAGACACTTTGGTAGTCATACATTCAAGTAAAGAGAGTGAGAGAATGGTTAGGTACCACCCTTTCAGATCCATTAGGTCGAATTAGTCAAAGAGACGACCCTAGTTAGTTCTTAAATCTTTTGATTTGCGATCACCAATCCCGTTGACAAGGCTAATGATTGTGGCAACCACTATAACCCTTACTAAATAATGGAAAGAATTTCAATACTGACCTACAAGGAAGAGATCTTAGTGTTTCAGACACTTCGTAGGGTTCTATGCAAATGGCGCAGCATTCGCCGTCGCCCTGAACTTCCTGTAAACAATAAAACAACACTTTTAACATCAAGCCTGAAAGCCGAGGAATAGGCACAAGTGTACCTATAGTACGACCAAATTCGCCAGTTGTGTTAAGTCCCATGAAATAGGGGCGAGCCTATTGCAATCAACCAACACAAGGTTAGACTCAAGGCTGGTACAAAAATTCTTGATAAAAAAACCGGCCAAGTGCGATTCGTACTCACACGCCCACAGGGTTCCGTAGCACCAAACAATATAATAAAAATATTTTGAAGGCTCATTCATATGTTGTATAGTATTATATTCAACAGCAAAACTAAATTTGTTATTGAGAGGATGATTATGAAAAACAATGTTACTGCTGCAGTTTGTGGAAAAAGAAAAAATGGTTTTAGGAACCTCAATGCCATTTTTAAAGACCCATCCATGGACCCCGCACGTATAGGTTTGATGAATTTATTTTTTTAGTTTCAGTTCCTGCCCCCTTTAATATTTTATTTTTGTATAAAAATCGTAAAGCGGTTCACAGAATACATCTATTTAGGGTACGATGGGACTGACATACGCATTGCGATTATAAATGTCCCTAAATAAAAAAAGAAAAAAAAAACATCAACCTACCAAGTTTCAACTGTGTAGTCCTATACTCTATCCGTTTAGGTAGTTAACCAAAGGTAAACAATCTTGATGTGTCTTTTTACACAAATTCATATTAAACAAATAAACTACTTTTCAAACTTATGGTTCAATTGATTTAGTATTCGTTACTGTTGTATTTACTTTGGTTTTTACTTGCATTTTATTTTTAAACTGAGTTTATAAGTAAAAAGTTACATCAAGATTGTTTACCTTTAGTTAACTACCTAAACGGATAGAGTATAATAGTTTCAGAATAAAGTGGATGTGACATACGGACGGACAGACAGACATGACGAATCTATAAGGGTTCCGTTTTCTGCCATTCAGCTACGTAACTCTAAAAACCCAATAACACTGCCCGGCCTGGGACTCGAATCCACGACCTCGTTCTCAGCAGTAATACTTGCGGCCACTAGACCATCGAGGCAGTAACAATAAAACAGTACTATTACAAAATGATTACGACACACAGTGTTTACTGTCGTAAAATGAGTGAAAAAGTCATACAATTTTGGTACTTCAGGCATATTTTTAAAACCAAATTAAAAATATACTTGTGTGTTTGCAAGTATTATATTTTAGTTGTTGATCATTTATTGAGTTGATTATTAAACTCAAACTCAAAGCATTTATTTCAATTAGACCATTACAGGCACTTTTGAATGTCAAAAACAAAAAGAAAGCTGAACAGTCCCAGTCACAAGGCATAATAACTTGTGAAAGTACTGCAGTTGCCCATTCCAAAGCTTAGATCTCTATGGAGAAGAATGGGCAAGAATCATCCACTGGCAATCTTTTATATAAAAATATTGGTAAAAAATCTAGATAACATAATTCATGTCGAGATTATACCTACATATAAGTGAAAACGACGTAGAGAAAAGAATAAATCAACTATTCAAAAATAAAATATTGATCGAAATTAACTCCGCATACCACTCTGACGGATTTAAATGTACTGAGTATTCGTCAGGGTCTGCACCTGGCTCGCAATTTGTCCATAACAGTTTGAGTGAATCCTTGCATGAATCGGTTGAAAAATGATGTACCTAAATGTGTAAATAGTTGTTACTTACCCTATCTTCAGCTTTTAAACTCTTAACCGGTATTTTGGATAACGCCTCCTTGGCTGCCCCGCGTGGACTTGTCTGGTCTCCGCCGTTCTAACATAATACAACATAAACATTTTGACAAATTAATTTCGACGTTATACAGCGTGATTCAGAAAGGTGTGGTCATCTTTATTAAGGGTGTTGGTCCCGTTGGTTGGTCCTGGGACCTACCCCGTTATCGCGAAAAAATAATCAGCTATATCCGTTACTTATAACAAAAACATATTTTTTTAAATTTTGTCACAACATTAGCACTAGCACATTAGCACTAGTGGCAGTAGTGGGTTGGTATTTTTTTTTTGAATGAATTAATAACTATTTTAGCTGATTAGAACACAACTCTGCCAACGCCTGTACTTATAGAACTGATCACTACGACAGTCTGCTGCCGTAGTTAGTTAATAGTAAGTTACCTGCTAACATGTCTGGTGCGCTCGCTGCCGGCCTCCTCGTGCGAATTGTCGCTCGTTAACTGTTGAGAAATGTCTAGATTTGTACATCTTTGACAGTCGTTACCGGTTACAGGTAGTCAGTGGCCCGATAGTCTGACAAACAGTATTACCAAGAGTTATCATGTGACGCATTAAACGGGTTGGGAGGTCAGATAGGCAATCGTTCCATAAAATGTATAATCCAGCTGCATTAGGGTACATTGGATGTCGACATCAACATAGTTGGGAAAAAGGGATATTTACTCTATCCAGGCCTGGAGTTACCATTTATGATGATTAGGTACACCTTTAATACTTTATGTGAAATGTTGTCAACTGACCACAGAGTCGTAGTACTTGTGGATGTCCATCTTGCACATGGGACACGTGCGGTGCTCCAACAACCACGGATCTATGCAGCTCATGTGGAAGCAGTGTCTGCAAGAAAAGTAAGTAATAAAGTATCTTCTGGCTCCTACGTGCCCAGAGTGCTCAGTGGAAAAGATGGCCCTTATCGCAAGATTAAACTATAAAAAAGCATTATTGCTTTGCGTTGTGTGAATGTACGTATTTTACAATTTATAGCCGTTATAAATTTGCTAGGAGTACTAGAATAAACTCATGGCGAAGACACTTTGGTAGTCATACATTCAAGTAAAGAGAGTGAGAGAATGGTTAGGTACCACCCTTTCAGATCCATTAGGTCGAATTAGTCAAAGAGACGACCCTAGTTAGTTCTTAAATCTTTTGATTTGCGATCACCAATCCCGTTGACAAGGCTAATGATTGTGGCAACCACTATAACCCTTACTAAATAATGGAAAGAATTTCAATACTGACCTACAAGGAAGAGATCTTAGTGTTTCAGACACTTCGTAGGGTTCTATGCAAATGGCGCAGCATTCGCCGTCGCCCTGAACTTCCTGTAAACAATAAAACAACCCTTTTAACATCAAGCCTGAAAGCCGAGGAATAGGCACAAGTGTACCTATAGTACGACCAAATTCGCCAGTTGTGTTAAGTCCCATGAAATAGGGGCGAGCCTATTGCAATCAACCAACGCAGGGTTCCGTAGCACCAAACAATATAATAAAAATATTTTGAAGGCTCATTCATATGTTGTATAGTATTATATTCAACAGCAAAACTAAATTTGTTATTAAGAGGATGATTATGAAAAACAATGTTACTGCTGCAGTTTGTGGAAAAAGAAAAAATGGTTTTAGGAACCTCAATGCCATTTTTAAAGACCCATCCATGGACCCCGCACGTATAGGTTTGATGAATTTATTTTTTTAGTTTCAGTTCCTGACCCCTTTAATATTTTATTTTTGTATAAAAATCGTAAAGCGGTTCACAGAATACATCTATTTAGGGTACGATGGGACTGACATACCCATTGCGATTATAAATGTCCCTAAAAAAAAAAAGAAAAAAAAACATCAACCTACCAAGTTTCAACTGTGTAGTCCTAATAGTTTCGGAATAAAGTGGATGTGACATACGGACGGACAGACAGACATGACGAATCTATAAGGGTTCCGTTTTCTGCCATTCAGCAACGTAACTCTAAAAACCCAATAACACTGCCCGGCCTGGGACTCGAATCCACGACCTCGTTCTCAGCAGTAATACTTGCGGCCACTAGACCATCGAGGCAGTAACAATAAAACAGTACTATTACAAAATGATTACGACACACAGTGTTTACTGTCGTAAAATGAGTGAAAAAGTCATACAATTTTGGTACTTCAGGCATATTTTTAAAACCAAATTAAAAACATACTTGTCTGGCAATCTTTTATATAAAAATATTGGTAAAAAATCTACATAACATAATTCATGTCGAGATTATACATATAAGTGAAAACGACGTAGAGAAAAGAATAAATCAACTATTCAAAAATAAAATATTGATCGAAATTAACTCCGCATACCACTCTGACGGATTTAAATGTACTGAGTATTCGTCAGGGTCTGCACCTGGCTCGCAATTTGTCCATAACAGTTTGAGTGAATCCTTGCATGAATCGGTTGAAAAAATGATGTACCTAAATGTGTAGATAGTTGTTACTTACCCTATCTTTAGCTTTTAAACTCTTAACCGGTATTTTGGATAACGCCTCCTTGGCTGCCCCGCGTAGACTTGTCTGGTCTCCGCCGTTCTAACATAATACAACATAAACATTTTGACAAATTAATTTCGACGTTATACAGCATGATTCAGAAAGGTGAATTATTTTTAATTATCGCGAAAAAATAATCAGCTATATCCGTTACTTATCACTAGCACATTAGCACTAGTGGCAGTAGTGGGGTGGTATTTTTGTTTTGAATGAATTAATAACTATTTTAGCTGATTAGAACACAACTCTGCCAACGCCTGTACTTATAGAACTGATCACTACGACAGTCTGCTGCCGTAGTTAGTTAATAGTAAGTTACCTGCTAACATGGCTGGTGCGCTCGCTGCCGGCCTCCTCGTGCGAATTGTCGCTCGTTAACTGTTGAGAAATGTCTAGATTTGTACTTCTTTGACAGTCGTTACCGGTTACAGGTAGTCAGTGGCCCGATAGTCTGACAAACAGTATTACCAAGAGTTATCATGTGACGCATTAAACGGGTTGGGTGGTCAGATAGGCAATCGCTCCATAAAATGTATAATCCAGCTGCATTAGGTTACATTGGAAGTCGACATCAACATAGTTGGGAAAAAGGGATATTTACTCTATCCAGGCCTGTTAAAACTTGGAGTTACCATTTATGATGATTAGGTACACCTTTAATACTTTATGTGAAATGTTGTCAACTGACCACAGAGTCGTAGTACTTGTGGATGTCCATCTTGCACATGGGACACGTGCGGTGCTCCAACAACCACGGATCTATGCAGGACTTGTGGAAGCAGTGTCTGCAAGAAAAGTAAGTAATAAGGTATCTTCTGGCTCCTACGTGCCCAGAGTGCTCAGTGGAAAAGATGGCCCTGATCGCAAGATTAAACTATAAAAAAGCATTATTGCTTTGCGTTGTGTGAATGTACGTATTTTACAATTTATAGCCGTTATAAATTTGCTAGGAGTACTAGAATAAACTCATGGCGAAGACACTTTGGTAGTCATACATTCAAGTAAAGAGAGTGAGAGAATGGTTAGGTACCACCCTTTCAGATCCATTAGGTCGAATTAGTCAAAGAGACGACCCTAGTTAGTTCTTAAATCTTTTGATTTGCGATCACCAATCCCGTTGACAAGGCTAATGATTGTGGCAACCACTATAACCCTTACTAAATAATGGAAAGAATTTCAATACTGACCTACAAGGAAGAGATCTTAGTGTTTCAGACACTTCGTAGGGTTCTATGCAAATGGCGCAGCATTCGCCGTCGCCCTGAACTTCCTGTAAACAATAAAACAACACTTTTAACATCAAGCCTGAAAGCCGAGGAATAGGCACAAGTGTACCTATAGTACGACCAAATTCGCCAGTTGTGTTAAGTCCCATGAAATAGGGGCGAGCCTATTGCAATCAACCAACACAAGGTTAGACTCAAGGCTGGTACAAAAATTCTTGATAAAAAAAACCGGCCAAGTGCGATTCGTACTCACACGCCCACAGGGTTCCGTAGCTCCAAACAATATAATAAAAATATTTTGAAGGCTCATTCATATGTTGTATAGTATTATATTCAACAGCAAAACTAAATTTGTTATTGAGAGGATCATTATGAAAAACAATGTTACTGCTGCAGTTTGTGGAAAAAGAAAAAATGGTTTTAGGAACCTCAATGCCATTTTTAAAGACCCATCCATGGACCCCGCACGTATAGGTTTGATGAATTTATTTTTTTAGTTTCAGTTCCTGCCCCCTTTAATATTTTATTTTTGTATAAATATCGTAAAGCGGTTCACAGAATACATCTATTTAGGGTACGATGGGACTGACATACGCATTGCGATTATAAATGTCCCTAAATGAAAAAAGAAAAAAAAAACATCAACCTACCAAGTTTCAACTGTGTAGTCCTAATAGTTTCGGAATAAAGTGGATGTGACATACGGACGGACAGACAGACATGACGAATCTATAAGGGTTCCGTTTTCTGCCATTCAGCAACGTAACTCTAAAAACCCAATAACACTGCCCGGCCTGGGACTCGAATCCACGACCTCGTTCTCAGCAGTAATACTTGCGGCCACTAGACCATCGAGGCAGTAACAATAAAACAGTACTATTACAAAATGATTACGACACACAGTGTTTACTGTCGTAAAATGAGTGAAAAAGTCATACAATTTTGGTACTTCAGGCATATTTTTAAAACCAAATTAAAAACATACTTGTCTGGCAATCTTTTATATAAAAATATTGGTAAAAAATCTACATAACATAATTCATGTCGAGATTATACATATAAGTGAAAACGACGTAGAGAAAAGAATAAATCAACTATTCAAAAATAAAATATTGATCGAAATTAACTCCGCATACCACTCTGACGGATTTAAATGTACTGAGTATTCGTCAGGGTCTGCACCTGGCTCGCAATTTGTCCATAACAGTTTGAGTGAATCCTTGCATGAATCGGTTGAAAAAATGATGTACCTAAATGTGTAGATAGTTGTTACTTACCCTATCTTTAGCTTTTAAACTCTTAACCGGTATTTTGGATAACGCCTCCTTGGCTGCCCCGCGTAGACTTGTCTGGTCTCCGCCGTTCTAACATAATACAACATAAACATTTTGACAAATTAATTTCGACGTTATACAGCATGATTCAGAAAGGTGAATTATTTTTAATTATCGCGAAAAAATAATCAGCTATATCCGTTACTTATCACTAGCACATTAGCACTAGTGGCAGTAGTGGGGTGGTATTTTTGTTTTGAATGAATTAATAACTATTTTAGCTGATTAGAACACAACTCTGCCAACGCCTGTACTTATAGAACTGATCACTACGACAGTCTGCTGCCGTAGTTAGTTAATAGTAAGTTACCTGCTAACATGTCTGGTGCGCTCGCTGCCGGCCTCCTCGTGCGAATTGTCGCTCGTTAACTGTTGAGAAATGTCTAGATTTGTACTTCTTTGACAGTCGTTACCGGTTACAGGTAGTCAGTGGCCCGATAGTCTGACAAACAGTATTACCAAGAGTTATCATGTGACGCATTAAACGGGTTGGGTGGTCAGATAGGCAATCGCTCCATAAAATGTATAATCCAGCTGCATTAGGTTACATTGGAAGTCGACATCAACATAGTTGGGAAAAAGGGATATTTACTCTATCCAGGCCTGTTAAAACTTGGAGTTACCATTTATGATGATTAGGTACACCTTTAATACTTTATGTGAAATGTTGTCAACTGACCACAGAGTCGTAGTACTTGAGGATGTCCATCTTGCACATGGGACACGTGCGGTGCTCCAACAACCACGGATCTATGCAGGACTTGTGGAAGCAGTGTCTGCAAGAAAAGTAAGTAATAAGGTATCTTCTGGCTCCTACGTGCCCAGAGTGCTCAGTGGAAAAGATGGCCCTGATCGCAAGATTAAACTATAAAAAAGCATTATTGCTTTGCGTTGTGTGAATGTACGTATTTTACAATTTATAGCCGTTATAAATTTGCTAGGAGTACTAGAATAAACTCATGGCGAAGACACTTTGGTAGTCATACATTCAAGTAAAGAGAGTGAGAGAATGGTTAGGTACCACCCTTTCAGATCCATTAGGTCGAATTAGTCAAAGAGACGACCCTAGTTAGTTCTTAAATCTTTTGATTTGCGATCACCAATCCCGTTGACAAGGCTAATGATTGTGGCAACCACTATAACCCTTACTAAATAATGGAAAGAATTTCAATACTGACCTACAAGGAAGAGATCTTAGTGTTTCAGACACTTCGTAGGGTTCTATGCAAATGGCGCAGCATTCGCCGTCGCCCTGAACTTCCTGTAAACAATAAAACAACACTTTTAACATCAAGCCTGAAAGCCGAGGAATAGGCACAAGTGTACCTATAGTACGACCAAATTCGCCAGTTGTGTTAAGTCCCATGAAATAGGGGCGAGCCTATTGCAATCAACCAACACAAGGTTAGACTCAAGGCTGGTACAAAAATTCTTGATAAAAAAAACCGGCCAAGTGCGATTCGTACTCACACGCCCACAGGGTTCCGTAGCTCCAAACAATATAATAAAAATATTTTGAAGGCTCATTCATATGTTGTATAGTATTATATTCAACAGCAAAACTAAATTTGTTATTGAGAGGATCATTATGAAAAACAATGTTACTGCTGCAGTTTGTGGAAAAAGAAAAAATGGTTTTAGGAACCTCAATGCCATTTTTAAAGACCCATCCATGGACCCCGCACGTATAGGTTTGATGAATTTATTTTTTTAGTTTCAGTTCCTGCCCCCTTTAATATTTTATTTTTGTATAAATATCGTAAAGCGGTTCACAGAATACATCTATTTAGGGTACGATGGGACTGACATACGCATTGCGATTATAAATGTCCCTAAATGAAAAAAGAAAAAAAAAACATCAACCTACCAAGTTTCAACTGTGTAGTCCTAATAGTTTCGGAATAAAGTGGATGTGACATACGGACGGACAGACAGACATGACGAATCTATAAGGGTTCCGTTTTCTGCCATTCAGCAACGTAACTCTAAAAACCCAATAACACTGCCCGGCCTGGGACTCGAATCCACGACCTCGTTCTCAGCAGTAATACTTGCGGCCACTAGACCATCGAGGCAGTAACAATAAAACAGTACTATTACAAAATGATTACGACACACAGTGTTTACTGTCGTAAAATGAGTGAAAAAGTCATACAATTTTGGTACTTCAGGCATATTTTTAAAACCAAATTAAAAACATACTTGTCTGGCAATCTTTTATATAAAAATATTGGTAAAAAATCTACATAACATAATTCATGTCGAGATTATACCTACATATAAGTGAAAACGACGTAGAGAAAAGAATAAATCAACTATTCAAAAATAAAATATTGATCGAAATTAACTCCGCATACCACTCTGACGGATTTAAATGTACTGAGTATTCGTCAGGGTCTGCACCTGGCTCGCAATTTGTCCATAACAGTTTGAGTGAATCCTTGCATGAATCGGTTGAAAAAATGATGTACCTAAATGTGTAGATAGTTGTTACTTACCTTATCTTTAGCTTTTAAACTCTTAACCGGTATTTTGGATAACGCCTCCTTGGCTGCCCCGCGTGGACTTGTCTGGTCTCCGCCGTTCTAACATAATACAACATAAACATTTTGACAAATTAATTTCGACGTTATACAGCGTGATTCAGAAAGGTGTGGTCATCTTTATTAAGGGTGTTGGTCCCGTTGGTTGGTCCTGGGACCTACCCCGTTATCGCGAAAAAATAATCAGCTATATCCGTTACTTATAACAAAAACATATTTTTTTAAATTTTGTCACAACATTAGCACTAGCACATTAGCACTAGTGGCAGTAGTGGGTTGGTATTTTTTTTTTGAATGAATTAATAACTATTTTAGCTGATTAGAACACAACTCTGCCAACGCCTGTACTTATAGAACTGATCACTACGACAGTCTGCTGCCGTAGTTAGTTAATAGTAAGTTACCTGCTAACATGTCTGGTGCGCTCGCTGCCGGCCTCCTCGTGCGAATTGTCGCTCGTTAACTGTTGAGAAATGTCTAGATTTGTACATCTTTGACAGTCGTTACCGGTTACAGGTAGTCAGTGGCCCGATAGTCTGACAAACAGTATTACCAAGAGTTATCATGTGACGCATTAAACGGGTTGGGAGGTCAGATAGGCAATCGTTCCATAAAATGTATAATCCAGCTGCATTAGGGTACATTGGATGTCGACATCAACATAGTTGGGAAAAAGGGATATTTACTCTATCCAGGCCTGGAGTTACCATTTATGATGATTAGGTACACCTTTAATACTTTATGTGAAATGTTGTCAACTGACCACAGAGTCGTAGTACTTGTGGATGTCCATCTTGCACATGGGACACGTGCGGTGCTCCAACAACCACGGATCTATGCAGCTCATGTGGAAGCAGTGTCTGCAAGAAAAGTAAGTAATAAAGTATCTTCTGGCTCCTACGTGCCCAGAGTGCTCAGTGGAAAAGATGGCCCTTATCGCAAGATTAAACTATAAAAAAGCATTATTGCTTTGCGTTGTGTGAATGTACGTATTTTACAATTTATAGCCGTTATAAATTTGCTAGGAGTACTAGAATAAACTCATGGCGAAGACACTTTGGTAGTCATACATTCAAGTAAAGAGAGTGAGAGAATGGTTAGGTACCACCCTTTCAGATCCATTAGGTCGAATTAGTCAAAGAGACGACCCTAGTTAGTTCTTAAATCTTTTGATTTGCGATCACCAATCCCGTTGACAAGGCTAATGATTGTGGCAACCACTATAACCCTTACTAAATAATGGAAAGAATTTCAATACTGACCTACAAGGAAGAGATCTTAGTGTTTCAGACACTTCGTAGGGTTCTATGCAAATGGCGCAGCATTCGCCGTCGCCCTGAACTTCCTGTAAACAATAAAACAACCCTTTTAACATCAAGCCTGAAAGCCGAGGAATAGGCACAAGTGTACCTATAGTACGACCAAATTCGCCAGTTGTGTTAAGTCCCATGAAATAGGGGCGAGCCTATTGCAATCAACCAACGCAGGGTTCCGTAGCACCAAACAATATAACAAAAATATTTTGAAGGCTCATTCATATGTTGTATAGTATTATATTCAACAGCAAAACTAAATTTGTTATTAAGAGGATGATTATGAAAAACAATGTTACTGCTGCAGTTTGTGGAAAAAGAAAAAATGGTTTTAGGAACCTCAATGCCATTTTTAAAGACCCATCCATGGACCCCGCACGTATAGGTTTGATGAATTTATTTTTTTAGTTTCAGTTCCTGACCCCTTTAATATTTTATTTTTGTATAAAAATCGTAAAGCGGTTCACAGAATACATCTATTTAGGGTACGATGGGACTGACATACCCATTGCGATTATAAATGTCCCTAAAAAAAAAAAGAAAAAAAAAACATCAACCTACCAAGTTTCAACTGTGTAGTCCTAATAGTTTCGGAATAAAGTGGATGTGACATACGGACGGACAGACAGACATGACGAATCTATAAGGGTTCCGTTTTCTGCCATTCAGCTACGTAACTCTAAAAACCCAATAACACTGCCCGGCTTGGGACTCGAATCCACGACCTCGTTCTCAGCAGTAATACTTGCGGCCACTAGACCATCGAGGCAGTAACAATAAAACAGTACTATTACAAAATGATTACGACACACAGTGTTTACTGTCGTAAAATGAGTGAAAAAGTCATACAATTTTGGTACTTCAGGCATATTTTTAAAACCAAATTAAAAATATACTTGTGTGTTTGCAAGTATTATATTTTAGTTGTTGATCATTTATTGAGTTTATTATTAAACTCAAACTCAAAGCATTTATTTCAATTAGACCATTACAGGCACTTTTGAATGTCAAAAACAAAAAGAAAGCTGAACAGTCCCAGTCACAAGGCATAATAACTTGTGAAAGTACTGCAGTTGCCCATTCCAAAGCTTAGATCTCTATGGAGAAGAATGGGCAAGAATCATCCACTGGCAATCTTTTATATAAAAATATTGGTAAAAAATCTAGATAACATAATTCATGTCGAGATTATACCTACATATAAGTGAAAACGACGTAGAGAAAAGAATAAATCAACTATTCAAAAATAAAATATTGATCGAAATTAACTCCGCATACCACTCTGACGGATTTAAATGTACTGAGTATTCGTCAGGGTCTGCACCTGGCTCGCAATTTGTCCATAACAGTTTGAGTGAATCCTTGCATGAATCGGTTGAAAAATGATGTACCTAAATGTGTAAATAGTTGTTACTTACCCTATCTTCAGCTTTTAAACTCTTAACCGGTATTTTGGATAACGCCTCCTTGGCTGCCCCGCGTGGACTTGTCTGGTCTCCGCCGTTCTAACATAATACAACATAAACATTTTGACAAATTAATTTCGACGTTATACAGCGTGATTCAGAAAGGTGTGGTCATCTTTATTAAGGGTGTTGGTCCCGTTGGTTGGTCCTGGGACCTACTCCGTTATCGCGAAAAAATAATCAGCTATATCCGTTACTTATAACAAAAACATATTTTTTAAAATTTTGTCACTACATTAGCACTAGCACATTAGCACTAGTGGCAGTAGTGGGGTGGTATTTTTGTTTTGAATGAATTAATAACTATTTTAGCTGATTAGAACACAACTCTGCCAACGCCTGTACTTATAGAACTGATCACTACGACAGTCTGCTGCCGTAGTTAGTTAATAGTAAGTTACCTGCTAACATGTCTGGTGCGCTCGCTGCCGGCCTCCTCGTGCGAATTGTCGCTCGTTAACTGTTGAGAAATGTCTAGATTTGTACATCTTTGACAGTCGTTACCGGTTACAGGTAGTCAGTGGCCCGATAGTCTGACAAACAGTATTACCAAGAGTTATCATGTGACGCATTAAACGGGTTGAGAGGTCAGATAGGCAATCGTTCCATAAAATGTATAATCCAGCTGCATTAGGTTACATTGGATGTCGACATCAACATAGTTGGGAAAAAGGGATATTTACTCTATCCAGGCCTGTTAAAACTTGGAGTTACCATTTATGATGATTAGGTACACCTTTAATACTTTATGTGAAATGTTGTCAACTGACCACAGAGTCGTAGTACTTGTGGATGTCCATCTTGCACATGGGACACGTGCGGTGCTCCAACAACCACGGATCTATGCAGCTCATGTGGAAGCAGTGTCTGCAAGAAAAGTAAGTAATAAGGTATCTTCTGGCTCCTACGTGCCCAGAGTGCTCAGTGGAAAAGATGGCCCTGATCGCAAGATTAAACTATAAAAAAGCATTATTGCTTTGCGTTGTGTGAATGTACGTATTTTACAATTTATAGCCGTTATAAATTTGCTAGGAGTACTAGAATAAACTCATGGCGAAGACACTTTGGTAGTCATACATTCAAGTAAAGAGAGTGAGAGAATGGTTAGGTACCACCCTTTCAGATCCATTAGGTCGAATTAGTCAAAGAGACGACCCTAGTTAGTTCTTAAATCTTTTGATTTGCGATCACCAATCCCGTTGACAAGGCTAATGATTGTGGCAACCACTATAACCCTTACTAAATAATGGAAAGAATTTCAATACTGACCTACAAGGAAGAGATCTTAGTGTTTCAGACACTTCGTAGGGTTCTATGCAAATGGCGCAGCATTCGCCGTCGCCCTGAACTTCCTGTAAACAATAAAACAACACTTTTAACATCAAGCCTGAAAGCCGAGGAATAGGCACAAGTGTACCTATAGTACGACCAAATTCGCCAGTTGTGTTAAGTCCCATGAAATAGGGGCGAGCCTATTGCAATCAACCAACACAAGGTTAGACTCAAGGCTGGTACAAAAATTCTTGATAAAAAACCGGTCAAGTGCGATTCGTACTCACACGCCCGCAGGGTTCCGTAGCACCAAACAATATAATAAAAATATTTTGAAGGCTCATTCATATGTTGTTTAGTATTATATTCAACAGCAAAACTAAATTTGTTATTGAGAGGATGATTATGAAAAACAATGTTACTGCTGCAGTTTGTGGAAAAAGAAAAAATGGTTTTAGGAACCTCAATGCCATTTTTAAAGACCCATCCATGGACCCCGCACGTATAGGTTTGATGAATTTATTTTTTTAGTTTCAGTTCCTGACCCCTTTAATATTTTATTTTTGTATAAAAATCGTAAAGCGGTTCACAGAATACATCTATTTAGGGTACGATGGGACTGACATACGCATTGCGATTATAAATGTCCCTAAATGAAAAAAGAAAAAAAAAACATCAACCTACCAAGTTTCAACTGTGTAGTCCTAATAGTTTCGGAATAAAGTGGATGTGACATACGGACGGACAGACAGACATGACGAATCTATAAGGGTTCCGTTTTCTGCCATTCAGCTACGTAACTCTAAAAACCCAATAACACTGCCCGGCCTGGGACTCGAATCCACGACCTCGTTCTCAGCAGTAATACTTGCGGCCACTAGACCATCGAGGCAGTAACAATAAAACAGTACTATTACAAAATGATTACGACACACAGTGTTTACTGTCGTAAAATGAGTGAAAAAGTCATACAATTTTGGTACTTCAGGCATATTTTTAAAACCAAATTAAAAACATACTTGTGTTTTGCAAGTATTATATTTTAGTTGTTGATCATTTATTGAGTTGATTATTAAACTCAAACTCAAAGCATTTATTTCAATTAGACCATTACAGGCACTTTTTAATGTCAAAAACCAAAAGAAAGCTGAACAGTCCCAGTCACAAGGCATAATAACTTGTGAAAGTACTGCAGTTGCCCATTCCAAAGCTTAGATCTCTATGGAGAAGAATGGGCAAGAATCATCCACTAGGAATCTTTTATATAAAAATATTGGTAAAAAATCTAGATAACATAATTCATGTCGAGATTATACCTACTCTTATAGAACAGAAGCTCATTTAATTTTTTTAAAAGAATAAGCAATACAACCTAGAACTATTTATTTTTAACAAATCACAAAATCAACACAATCACAAAAACCGTTAGATACAGAAATAATAACAACTGTAGTTCACGATAACGTCCATCACTTCCGAGCTCCCGAGCAAAAGTGTCCGCGCTCTGAGAGTGCACCGCTTATATGTTGCCCCCTCCACTCGCTGTGTCACCACGATCGCACGATGTCCCCGCCCTTTCGTCTGACGAATCCTCTAAGACGGCCGTTCCTGACAGCTGAACGACCTCGTCAGCTTGGCTCTCTGGCATTGCCTGCTGCACTGTTTCATCCTCTACAAATAATGTTTTGCGCCTGGTCTTCACTGGCCTGGACCTCATTGGTAGACTCGTCATCTAAAACATAACAAAGCAAAGACTTGTATGAGGTATTCTGAAAGTTTGAACAATTAACTGCCCATTGTAATGAAATTACTAGCAATTGCACCAAAATAGGCAGCAGTTTGTAAATTGTATCACCAATGAAAGAGTTCCGGACCTCAATCATTACTGAAACAACCACAACATCGCCTGGCAACCACCATGGGGGTTCCAGATGGCCATAATGTCGGGGCAATCAGATAGCCATAATGTCGAGGCTATAAAAACAAAATTGCCACAATGTCGGGGCAAGCAGCCACAATGTCGGGGCTATACGAAATAAAATTGCCACAATGTCGGGGCAAGCAGCCATAATGTCGGGGCTTATACGAAATAAAATTGCCACAATGTCGGGGCAAGCAGCCACAATGTCGGGGCTTATACGAAATAAAATTGCCACAACGTCGGGGCAAGCAGCCACAATGTCGGGGCTTATACGAACTAAAATTGCCACAATGTCGGGGCAAACAGTTCCAGGACGTCTCAACTCAGCTGCGATCTGACACTCCACTGTCCACTGTCGCCTCGAGCTGAAGCAACAGGGCTCTGTCAAAGCACGCAGGGGCCCACCACTCGCACCGCAGGTTTGTAACTCGGTCGCGTGATGTCACCACTGGCGTACTTGCGATTCATTTTAAGCCCGTACCAATGACAGTCTCAGACACGGCCACACGTCCTGGTGTGATGGTTACTCTGCGAACAAACAAGTCTACGACAGAATTTTGTTCCACTCGGTCACTCCTGACCAAACTTTACATACATCGGGTCAGTGAAGGTAAAGAACTCTACTAACTCTTTTTAACCAAATTCTACTCTTTGATTAAATCAAACACATTCAAATTGGGAATAATCGAGAATGGGTCAACCCTTGGGCCATGTACCATAGTCGTTCGAATCAACCTTTTAAACTCTACTGCAACCAAAACTGCCAAGCTTATAGAAACTTTCGAGTAAAACCTCTAACGCCACGGCTCTCCAGCCGACCAGCAATCTCATTGCTCTCACACATCCAGCGCATGGATCAAAAACTCGCACATCCATCAAATGGATCGCCCGTGTGCATGTGCAATGGGTCACCCACTGACTACACAGTACGGTCTTTCTAGATCCCAACCTCCGTCAGAGTCAAACGCCTATCGCGTGCCCACGGACTATTGAGTTGCCTCAAGAGATACCTATTTCTACCGGGCTACGACTACGAACGTCGAACACACAACGGCCGATAGACTGCTTTACTCGACCTTCTACTACAACACTTAAGCTTGCTCATCATCACCAAAATCCTTGTCAACATCGACTGGTACGTGACCCGCTGGCATCTTCTTTAGCCTACCGTGTACATGTTTGTAGGCATACTTCAGATCTAACAAACAATTAGGTCAATTAAAATGCTAGAGCAACCAAGTACCTCTTCATCCATCTAATCAACACATATGGCCTATGGGAAACATTTATGCCCTCCAACAAACCCCTGTTTGTTATACTACGTTCCTCAAGAACGCAGAGTCCCACACGTCTCCATGGTCTCTACCAGACCTTTTGACTGTAGTTTAGCGTTGGTTGTCGCGGCTTTAACTTGGTGATCAGAAATGTCACAAATCACTATGGCGGCTTTCAGTTCATCGGAAAGCCCCTTGACCAATAAGCCTGACATCATTCCTCCTGAAAACCCTCGAGAGACTCTGTGACCGACACATCCGGGACGGACCTCTTCGGGAGCTACCACTACACAAGAACCAACACGCCTACTCCACAGGAAAATCAACAGAATCCGCACTACACAGTGTGATCTCCAAGATCGAATATGCAGTAGACCACAAGTGCTCCTCACTAGCTGTTTTTATTGACATAGAAGGGGCTTTTGACAAAACTATTTTCCATAGCATCAACGCAGCCCTCGAGAATCACGGTGTGGACTCGACCCTGCGAGGATGGATCACAAATATGCTAAGACTCAGGGCCGTACAGGTTACGGTGAACGATACCACTAGAGCCATCGTGGCGAAAGGCTGCCCTCAAGGGGGCGTCCTCTCACCACTCCTATGGAACCTCGTGGTGGAAAACCCTTATCAAACGTCTGAATGACAGAGGCTACTACACGGTGGGCTACGCAGATGACATAACCATAATAATAAATGGCACACATGAAAACACACTATGTAACCTTATGCGCCAAGCCTTGAAGGTGGTGGAAGACTGGTGCAAGGAGTACAAACTAGCAGTGAACCCCATCAAAACCGAACTCGTCCTTTTCACAAAGAAAAGGAAGTTGGCAAACCTACAATTGCCACGTTTCTTTGAGACCACCCTAAGCCTGTCGACTGAAACCAAATACCTGGGTATTTATTTGGACAAACAGCTGAACTGGGCAAAACATACTGATTACATCACAACAAAAGCCAGCATAGCCCTATGGCAATGCAAAAGATTGCTTGGCAGGAATTGGGGCCTAAGCCCCAAAATCACCTACTGGCTATACACCACAGTCATCCGACCAATCATTACATATGGCTCCATAGTTTGGTGGCCCAGGACCAATCTGAGCACAGCCCAGAAGGACCTCGAGAAGGTACAAAGATTTGCCTGTGTAGCAATCACCGGCAGCATGAGAACATCACCCACTGCCGCGTTACAGGTAATGCTGGAGTTACCACCTCTACACCTCGTCGTAAGAGAGGAGGCGGCCCTAGCGACCTTCAGGCTCGAAATATCCGGCACCCTAAGTAAGGATTCCAGAATCAAACATACGCGCATAAAAGACGACGCAATCAAACAACAGCCCATGATGGCATCACCCTGCGAGTGCGACAGAACCCTGAAGACCCACTGCTTCCAAAAGCACTACAACATAGAGCTCACAGCGGAGATGTGTGACTACTCAGGCCCAAAAGAGCTAAGGATCTACACTGATGGATCGAAAACCGACGATGGAACAGGTGTCGGAGTTTTCTCCGACGATCTAAACATCAAAATATCCAGACCCCTGGGAATGCTCAACTCTGTATATCAAGCAGAGTGCGTACGTAGGCATTATCCAAGCGGCACACGCCATAGAGGCCAGGGAAGTTACGGATACTCACATCCGTATACTTTCAGACAGTGCCTCAGTCCTCCAATCCTTAAAGAGAAATCAGATCACGTCGAGACTAATATTAGAATGCCATAATGCCCTAGAACGAGTTACGGTACTAAACCGCAACACGGTGACATTACAATGGATCAAAGGACGCAGTGGATCGCTTGGAAACGATGCAGCTGACGAACTCGCCAGAAGAGGATCCAGCACAAAAGCTTTCGGACCCGAACCCATTGTCCCCATACCCTTCAAGCAGCTCAGAAGTTGGCTAAAGGATCACACTCAAACACAAGCGGAGAAGTGGTGGACCTTGAGGAAACGATAGCGCACGTACTCCTTGAGTGTACTGGCGTCACCCAGATACGCGAGGAGACCCTTGGAACGCCAGGATCTCTTGCGGATGCCCTGAGAAGACCGGGAAGTCTGATCTGCTTCTGGAGGAAGGTGGGCTGGTTGGAGTAACGGCCACCAAGGCTCACGCACAATGGTCCACTTTAAGGACTAAGTGCGGAAACCAAAATCCCTAACATAGAACATAGAAGCCCCTTGACGATAATCAACCGCAACAAGGACTTTTGGGCATATTCTGCATACGTGGTGAATTTGTTTGAATTCGTACTCATCACGTCGTACAACACAGTAGCCATATCAACTTCACGCGGACACGTCATCTGCCTAGCCTTTTCCCAACTATGTTGGGGTCGGCTTCCAGTCTAACCGGATGCAGCTGAATACAAGTATTTTACATGGAGCGACTGCCTATTTGACCTCCACAACCCAGTTAGCGCTAGGTAATACGATACCCTTTGGTAAGACTGGTTGTCAGACTTTCGGGTCACTGTCTACCTGTAACGACTGTCAAACAGCTACAAATGACAGCCGGGACCAATGGCTTACCATCCTTACCGAGGCACGGAGGAAACTCTGTATGTAATGGGTGGTCACCCATCCACGGACCAACCTAGGTAAGCACGGCTTAACCTAAAGATCGACCCGAGCGGCTGTTCTTATTTAGCCACGAATTCCTCTTTAGCCACGAGCTCCTCACTAACTTCACGCGGACACAATGACCGAAATTCAGCTTTAAAATTCTAACAACTTTAAAAGTCTACCTTCGGTCATTGGTCACCCAATCGTTGAGCCACGTTATAGCAACACCACGTAAACAGCCATCAATGCGTCCCAGGCATTCCCAATCGCCCCAGTGGCTTAATTCGCACCCCTTATCTACTTCAGCGCATCACACGTCAAAGTCATGTACACTGGGACCAAAATTCGAAATATAATAATGGTTCGATCTTACTTGAATCAGGGATGAAAGTGCACCCACAATCCTGTCCGCAGCGTCAGCCTCACGCGATGCCTCGAAGGCGGCGCGGTCCCCGTAGCACGCGTTTCTATATTGGCAACAGGTTCCTTGGTTGTCGCTGATACTGGCGCCAGCGTGTAGCTACTCGTGCACGGGTGCGACAACATTGGAGTAGACGCCTGTATCACGCTTGGAGCCAACCGCGTTCAAGCGATCAAGCACTTCATTTAAAGGGTTGCGGCGAGGGCTGTCCCGACGCCCATAAGAACAATCACGGCGCCTACGTGGACTTTCGCTAATCTATCGCGACGACGCCTAGAGGATCTGTTACGTGTTTCACGATAACGGTCTCGACGCCTCGTATGAACATCGCGACGGCTACGCGACTCATTACGACGGTGGTCACGAGAATAACGCTTAGAAGAATTTCCACGCGGTGTACACTCGCGGCCCGACATGATTAAATAGCAGTTAGCACACTACGTTGATTAACTAATAACGTAAACCAAAACAAACACGTGGGCGTTAACCTAAAAACGCACAAGCACTAAAAACCGATAAAATAATTAACACGAGGCGAGTTACTTTTAAATTGTTTTTAAACTAATCAACACACGGCTTCAAACACAACACGTGGTTGGAATCACTTTAAAACGAAACTACAAAATTATTTTTAAAACTTCCACAGTAAAACAAAAAATAGATGGCGAACGATCAAAGTCGCGTGTATTGTTAAACTTATCCCACTTCTGAATAAGCAATACAACCTAGAACTATTTATTTTTAACAAATCACAAAATCAACACAATCACAAAAACCGTTAGATACAGAAATAATAACAACTGTAGTTCACGATAACGTCCATCACTTCCGAGCTCCCGAGCAAAAGTGTCCGCGCTCTGAGAGTGCACCGCTTATATGTTGCCCCCTCCACTCGCTGTGTCACCACGATCGCACGATGTCCCCGCCCTTTCGTCTGACGAATCCTCTAAGACTACATATAAGTGAAAACGACGTAGAGAAAAGAATAAATCAACTATTCAAAAATAAAATATTGATCGAAATTAACTCCGCATACCACTCTGACGGATTTAAATGTACTGAGTATTCGTCAGGGTCTGCACCTGGCTCGCAATTTGTCCATAACAGTTTGAGTGAATCCTTGCATGAATCGGTTGAAAAAATGATGTACCTAAATGTGTAAATAGTTGTTACTTACCCTATCTTTAGCTTTTAAACTCTTAACCGGTATTTTGGATAACGCCTCCTTGGCTGCCCCGCGTAGACTTGTCTGGTCTCCGCCGTTCTAACATAATACAACATAAACATTTTGACAAATTAATTTCGACGTTATACAGCGTGATTCAGAAAGGTGTGGTCATCTTTATTAAGGGTGTTGGTCCCGTTGGTTGGTCCTGGGACCTACTCCGTTATCGCGAAAAAATAATCAGCTATATCCGTTACTTATAACAAAAACATATTTTTTAACATTTTGTCACTACATTAGCACTAGCACATTAGCACTAGTGGCAGTAGTGGGGTGGTATTTTTGTTTTGAATGAATTAATAACTATTTTAGCTGATTAGAACACAGCTCTGCCAACGCCTGTACTTATAGAACTGATCACTACGACAGTCTGCTGCCGTAGTTAGTTAATAGTAAGTTACCTGCTAACATGTCTGGTGCGCTCGCTGCCGGCCTCCTCGTGCGAATTGTCGCTCGTTAACTGTTGAGAAATGTCTAGATTTGTACATCTTTGACAGTCGTTACCGGTTACAGGTAGTCAGTGGCCCGATAGTCTGACAAACAGTATTACCAAGAGTTATCATGTGACGCATTAAACGGGTTGAGAGGTCAGATAGGCAATCGTTCCATAAAATGTATAATCCAGCTGCATTAGGTTACATTGGATGTCGACATCAACATAGTTGGGAAAAAGGGATATTTACTCTATCCAGGCCTGTTAAAACTTGGAGTTACCATTTATGATGATTAGGTACACCTTTAATACTTTATGTGAAATGTTGTCAACTGACCACAGAGTCGTAGTACTTGTGGATGTCCATCTTGCACATGGGACACGTGCGGTGCTCCAACAACCACGGATCTATGCAGCTCATGTGGAAGCAGTGTCTGCAAGAAAAGTAAGTAATAAAGTATCTTCTGGCTCCTACGTGCCCAGAGTGCTCAGTGGAAAAGATGGCCCTGATCGCAAGATTAAACTATAAAAAAGCATTATTGCTTTGCGTTGTGTGAATGTACGTATTTTACAATTTATAGCCGTTATAAATTTGCTAGGAGTACTAGAATAAACTCATGGCGAAGACACTTTGGTAGTCATACATTCAAGTAAAGAGAGTGAGAGAATGGTTAGGTACCACCCTTTCAGATCCATTAGGTCGAATTAGTCAAAGAGACGACCCTAGTTAGTTCTTAAATCTTTTGATTTGCGATCACCAATCCCGTTGACAAGGCTAATGATTGTGGCAACCACTATAACCCTTACTAAATAATGGAAAGAATTTCAATACTGACCTACAAGGAAGAGATCTTAGTGTTTCAGACACTTCGTAGGGTTCTATGCAAATGGCGCAGCATTCGCCGTCGCCCTGAACTTCCTGTAAACAATAAAACAACACTTTTAACATCAAGCCTGAAAGCCGAGGAATAGGCACAAGTGTACCTATAGTACGACCAAATTCGCCAGTTGTGTTAAGTCCCATGAAATAGGGGCGAGCCTATTGCAATCAACCAACACAAGGTTAGACTCAAGGCTGGTACAAAAATTCTTGATAAAAAACCGGCCAAGTGCGATTCGTACTCACACGCCCGCAGGGTTCCGTAGCACCAAACAATATAATAAAAATATTTTGAAGGCTCATTCATATGTTGTTTAGTATTATATTCAACAGAAAAACTAAATTTGTTATTGAGAGGATGATTATGAAAAACAATGTTACTGCTGCAGTTTGTGGAAAAAGAAAAAATGGTTTTAGGAACCTCAATGCCATTTTTAAAGACCCATCCATGGACCCCGCACGTATAGGTTTGATGAATTTATTTTTTTAGTTTCAGTTCCTGACCCCTTTAATATTTTATTTTTGTATAAAAATCGTAAAGCGGTTCACAGAATACATCTATTTAGGGTACGATGGGACTGACATACCCATTGCGATTATAAATGTCCCTAAATAAAAAAAGAAAAAAAAAACATCAACCTACCAGTTTCAACTGTGTAGTCCTAATAGTTTCGGAATAAAGTGGATGTGACATACGGACTAGGGGTCGCAATACCGGGCCCTCTCTCCGATACCGGTATTCTCGGTATTGAGTCTAGGAGAATACCGGGATTCCGGTATTTCCGGGATTTTCGACATTTAGAGAAATTATATTTATTTTAATAGTTTTTCTTTCCGTTTAAGTCATTATAATATAGTGAAATATCTAATTTTTTATTAAAACTATTTGCCCCCAACAATTTGCAACTGATGAAGCTACTGAAGGTAACAAAAGAAGGTTTCAGTAGCGCCATCAGGATTATTCAGGATGGAATTTGGTGTGGACAAATGTGCAGTCATGCATGTGAAGCGAGGGGAGATTATGGAATCCGTGGGAACTCAACTCTCGGATTCCATACACCTTAGATCCCTCTCCTCAACAGAAAGCCACAAGTATTTAGGTATGTCGGAAGTATTAGGCATCAATACTGTCGACATGAAACAATCGTTATGGGAGCGCTTCTTTAACCTCCTGAATAATGTGCTAAACAGTCTTTTGTCAGGCGGAAACAAGGTGCGCGCCTTTAACGGTTGGGTCATGCCGGTTTTGATGTATTCTTTCGGCTCAAATGGATTCAGACGGAACTTGATGCCCTGGAGGAGGGTCCGCGCACTGCTGACCGCAAATCGAATGCATCACCCCACGGTCGTCGGTGATGAGACTATCCCGCGGAAGTGCGGGGGTCGTGGCTTCTTAAATGCTAAGACCCTGTATAACCGTGAGGTATGCAGTTTCAGGGAATACTTCCTAGAAGCCGACGTGGGGAAGCACCGAGATGTGGATTCAGTGGACAAGGGCCTCACCCCGCTCTCCCTGGCTAACGAGAACTGGCGCAAGCCTAGAGTATTAGACACTAATGACCGTAAGGAGGTATGGCATGGCAAGGAGTAGACATGTGCAAAACAGTGCACCACGAAGTGATGTTATATGTCATTACATTTCGTGCCGAGTAATATTACATTACACCATCACTTCAAACATCACGCGTGATGTTATGATGTAGCGTCATTCGATAGCACACCATCGCGCGTTCTACTGTAATGCAATGTTCTAGTGTAATAGGACAGGTTATTGAAATAGTATAGTAACATAGCAGCGAGCGATACGATGTTGTCCGCGTGTCATAATGATGATTTATAATTACATGAAATAAATAAAATTAGCAATAGTGTGATTTACTCACTATGATTTAAATTTACAAATTATACAAAGTTGATTTTCCTTCATACTCATACCCTAAAACAAGTAACGGGTTTCCAGGCTTAGGACTGGCAAATATTCTTAGGCGTAGGATTAAAAGTATCTATGAAAGTAAATAAACTAAAAAACATCGCAATGTTTGAATTGCAATTCGAATTACAAGGACAGTTGAGTATTTACCTACGACCGGTGGTGGTGTCAAAGAAATTTAGGAAATATAAACCCTTTTGTAAGAAGGATAGAGTTCTAAACAACATACTAAGTCACCTGATCGGGCGAAATACGAAATCGCACTCGCCTAGTTCCGGACTTCCGATATAAACCGAACATTGCCGATGCGATGCGTTCGGGAGTAATCGGGAGGGTTCGGTTCGAGCGAGTCTGCGAGTCATGTCGCGAGCTACTGCGCTGCTACCGCTCGCGTGATGTTTAGTGTAATGGTGTGATGCTTATTTTAGTCGAGTAATGTGTCATGTTACAGTACGCGCTCGGGTGATATTACGCGTGATGCATCACTCGCATTACTTACACATGTCTAGCAAGGAGTTTCACGGACGCTCTTACCGAGTACTACGAGTACATGGGCCCGATGTAGACTTCTTAGCGTCCGTATCTTTGCTGATGGATTATCCATCAGCAACTCGATTTGAAGTACAACCTTGTGGAATCAGAAGTGCCATACTATAAGTATGTGTCCGACCCAGTTCTCGATGATGGTAATATAACGTTGTATTGGGATCGATCTATACTCATTGACAGGACTATTGTTGCCAACTGACATAGTGGTGATAGATCGATTGGAGCGTTGTGCATTGATTGTTAATATTACATTTCCGCATGACGAGAACATCGTGAAAGCAGAGAAAGATAAACAATTCAAATATCTAGATCTGGCTTGCGACGTTGTGCGACGTGAGTACAGCAATCCTTCTGCCTTTAGCCGTGTCGGCCAATGGCCAAACGGCCATGGCTAATAGTCAATAGCCTCGACCAACATCTGAGGAGGCTTTCGCTGGGCAGCAGAGTCAAGGGCTTGATTCAGAAGGCAGTTCTTCTGGACACGGCGCATAATGTTAGGAGGTTCCTTTCTCAAGAGCTCTGACCACCGGTAGCTAGGACCCTGTTCCCCATGCCGGTGGGCTACTATTTTCTATATTTTTAAATGTTTTTTATATATTTTTGTTGGTAAAAATATTTAAAAATGTAAATAATATGTTTAAAAAAATTAATAAAGGAAATAATACTATCACATGACTAGAAAGCAGCAACTACATTTAGTGGAAATTTTACTGTAGGGGCAGAAATAACCTTACCCTATGCTGTTTAGGTTAGTATCCTTTCATTTTATAAATAAGAGACTCATATAATAACATAAAAACGTGTTAAAAACCATTACGTTGAAAATTAATGCTGTGTTTGAAACTTGTTTGTTAGCGATTGACGGTGTCGCCACCACTCGCATGGAGGATTTGCGATTTGCATCGTTCGGTGATGAATACCGAAAATACCGTAAATTCCGGTATTCAAAAATTCAATACCGGTATTGTGAAGGCTTCTATTCGGTCCGGTATCCCGGTATTTTCGGTATCCGGGATCCCGGTTTGCGACCCCTAATACGGACGGACAGACAGACATGACGAATCTATAAGGGTTCCGTTTTCTGCCATTCAGCTACGTAACTCTAAAAACCCAATAACACTGCCCGGCCTGGGACTCGAATCCACGACCTCGTTCTCAGCAGTAATACTTGCGGCCACTAGACCATCGAGGCAGTAACAATAAAACAGTACTATTACAAAATGATTACGACACACAGTGTTTACTGTCGTAAAATGAGTGAAAAAGTCATACAATTTTGGTACTTCAGGCATATTTTTAAAACCAAATTAAAAACATACTTGTGTTTTGCAAGTATTATATTTTAGTTGTTGATCATTTATTGAGTTGATTATTAAACTCAAACTCAAAGCATTTATTTCAATTAGACCATTGCAGGCACTTTTGAATGTCAAAAACAAAAAGAAAGCTGAACAGTCCCAGTCACAAGGCATAATAACTTGTGAAAGTACTGCAGTTGCCCATTCCAAAGCTTAGATCTCTATGGAGAAGAATGGGCAAGAATCATCCACTGGCAATCTTTTATATAAAAATATTGGTAAAAAATCTAGATAACATAATTCATGTCGAGATTATACCTACATATAAGTGAAAACGACGTAGAGAAAAGAATAAATCAACTATTCAAAAATAAAATATTGATCGAAATTAACTCCGCATACCACTCTGACGGATTTAAATGTACTGAGTATTCGTCAGGGTCTGCACCTGGCTCGCAATTTGTCCATAACAGTTTGAGTGAATCCTTGCATGAATCGGTTGAAAAAATGATGTACCTAAATGTGTAAATAGTTGTTACTTACCCTATCTTTAGCTTTTAAACTCTTAACCGGTATTTTGGATAACGCCTCCTTGGCTGCCCCGCGTAGACTTGTCTGGTCTCCGCCGTTCTAACATAATACAACATAAACATTTTGACAAATTAATTTCGACGTTATACAGCGTGATTCAGAAAGGTGTGGTCATCTTTATTAAGGGTGTTGGTCCCGTTGGTTGGTCCTGGGACCTACTCCGTTATCGCGAAAAAATAATCAGCTATATCCGTTACTTATAACAAAAACATATTTTTTAACATTTTGTCACTACATTAGCACTAGCACATTAGCACTAGTGGCAGTAGTGGGGTGGTATTTTTGTTTTGAATGAATTAATAACTATTTCAGCTGATTAGAACACAGCTCTGCCAACGCCTGTACTTATAGAACTGATCACTACGACAGTCTGCTGCCGTAGTTAGTTAATAGTAAGTTACCTGCTAACATGTCTGGTGCGCTCGCTGCCGGCCTCCTCGTGCGAATTGTCGCTCGTTAACTGTTGAGAAATGTCTAGATTTGTACATCTTTGACAGTCGTTACCGGTTACAGGTAGTCAGTGGCCCGATAGTCTGACAAACAGTATTACCAAGAGTTATCATGTGACGCATTAAACGGGTTGAGAGGTCAGATAGGCAATCGTTCCATAAAATGTATAATCCAGCTGCATTAGGTTACATTGGATGTCGACATCAACATAGTTGGGAAAAAGGGATATTTACTCTATCCAGGCCTGTTAAAACTTGGAGTTACCATTTATGATGATTAGGTACACCTTTAATACTTTATGTGAAATGTTGTCAACTGACCACAGAGTCGTAGTACTTGTGGATGTCCATCTTGCACATGGGACACGTGCGGTGCTCCAACAACCACGGATCTATGCAGCTCATGTGGAAGCAGTGTCTGCAAGAAAAGTAAGTAATAAAGTATCTTCTGGCTCCTACGTGCCCAGAGTGCTCAGTGGAAAAGATGGCCCTGATCGCAAGATTAAACTATAAAAAAGCATTATTGCTTTGCGTTGTGTGAATGTACGTATTTTACAATTTATAGCCGTTATAAATTTGCTAGGAGTACTAGAATAAACTCATGGCGAAGACACTTTGGTAGTCATACATTCAAGTAAAGAGAGTGAGAGAATGGTTAGGTACCACCCTTTCAGATCCATTAGGTCGAATTAGTCAAAGAGACGACCCTAGTTAGTTCTTAAATCTTTTGATTTGCGATCACCAATCCCGTTGACAAGGCTAATGATTGTGGCAACCACTATAACCCTTACTAAATAATGGAAAGAATTTCAATACTGACCTACAAGGAAGAGATCTTAGTGTTTCAGACACTTCGTAGGGTTCTATGCAAATGGCGCAGCATTCGCCGTCGCCCTGAACTTCCTGTAAACAATAAAACAACACTTTTAACATCAAGCCTGAAAGCCGAGGAATAGGCACAAGTGTACCTATAGTACGACCAAATTCGCCAGTTGTGTTAAGTCCAATGAAATAGGGGCGAGCCTATTGCAATCAACCAACACAAGGTTAGACTCAAGGCTGGTACAAAAATTCTTGATAAAAAACCGGCCAAGTGCGATTCGTACTCACACGCCCGCAGGGTTCCGTAGCACCAAACAAAATAATAAAAATATTTTGAAGGCTCATTCATATGTTGTTTAGGATTATATTCAACAGAAAAACTAAATTTGTTATTGAGAGGATGATTATGAAAAACAATGTTACTGCTGCAGTTTGTGGAAAAAGAAAAAATGGTTTTAGGAACCTCAATGCCATTTTTAAAGACCCATCCATGGACCCCGCACGTATAGGTTTGATGAATTTATTTTTTTAGTTTCAGTTCCTGACCCCTTTAATATTTTATTTTTGTATAAAAATCGTAAAGCGGTTCACAGAATACATCTATTTAGGGTACGATGGGACTGACATACCCATTGCGATTATAAATGTCCCTAAATAAAAAAAGAAAAAAAAAACATCAACCTACCAGTTTCAACTGTGTAGTCCTAATAGTTTCGGAATAAAGTGGATGTGACATACGGACGGACAGACAGACATGACGAATCTATAAGGGTTCCGTTTTCTGCCATTCAGCTACGTAACTCTAAAAACCCAATAACACTGCCCGGCCTGGGACTCGAATCCACGACCTCGTTCTCAGCAGTAATACTTGCGGCCACTAGACCATCGAGGCAGTAACAATAAAACAGTACTATTACAAAATGATTACGACACACAGTGTTTACTGTCGTAAAATGAGTGAAAAAGTCATACAATTTTGGTACTTCAGGCATATTTTTAAAACCAAATTAAAAACATACTTGTGTTTTGCAAGTATTATATTTTAGTTGTTGATCATTTATTGAGTTGATTATTAAATTCAAACTCAAAGCATTTATTTCAATTAGACCATTACAGGCACTTTTGAATGTCAAAAACAAAAAGAAAGCTGAACAGTCCCAGTCACAAGGCATAATAACTTGTGAAAGTACTGCAGTTGCCCATTCCAAAGCTTAGATCTCTATGGAGAAGAATGGGCAAGAATCATCCACTGGCAATCTTTTATATAAAAATATTGGTAAAAAATCTAGATAACATAATTCATGTCGAGATTATACCTACATATAAGTGAAAACGACGTAGAGAAAAGAATAAATCAACTATTCAAAAATAAAATATTGATCGAAATTAACTCCGCATACCACTCTGACGGATTTAAATGTACTGAGTATTCGTCAGGGTCTGCACCTGGCTCGCAATTTGTCCATAACAGTTTGAGTGAATCCTTGCATGAATCGGTTGAAAAAATGATGTACCTAAATGTGTAAATAGTTGTTACTTACCCTATCTTTAGCTTTTAAACTCTTAACCGGTATTTTGGATAACGCCTCCTTGGCTGCCCCGCGTAGACTTGTCTGGTCTCCGCCGTTCTAACATAATACAACATAAACATTTTGACAAATTAATTTCGACGTTATACAGCGTGATTCAGAAAGGTGTGGTCATCTTTATTAAGGGTGTTGGTCCCGTTGGTTGGTCCTGGGACCTACTCCGTTATCGCGAAAAAATAATCAGCTATATCCGTTACTTATAACAAAAACATATTTTTTAAAATTTTGTCACTACATTAGCACTAGCACATTAGCACTAGTGGCAGTAGTGGGGTGGTATTTTTGTTTTGAATGAATTAATAACTATTTTAGCTGATTAGAACACAACTCTGCCAACGCCTGTACTTATAGAACTGATCACTACGACAGTCTGCTGCCGTAGTTAGTTAATAGTAAGTTACCTGCTAACATGTCTGGTGCGCTCGCTGCCGGCCTCCTCGTGCGAATTGTCGCTCGTTAACTGTTGAGAAATGTCTAGATTTGTACATCTTTGACAGTCGTTACCGGTTACAGGTAGTCAGTGGCCCGATAGTCTGACAAACAGTATTACCAAGAGTTATCATGTGACGCATTAAACGGGTTGAGAGGTCAGATAGGCAATCGTTCCATAAAATGTATAATCCAGCTGCATTAGGTTACATTGGATGTCGACATCAACATAGTTGGGAAAAAGGGATATTTACTCTATCCAGGCCTGTTAAAACTTGGAGTTACCATTTATGATGATTAGGTACACCTTTAATACTTTATGTGAAATGTTGTCAACTGACCACAGAGTCGTAGTACTTGTGGATGTCCATCTTGCACATGGGACACGTGCGGTGCTCCAACAACCACGGATCTATGCAGCTCATGTGGAAGCAGTGTCTGCAAGAAAAGTAAGTAATAAGGTATCTTCTGGCTCCTACGTGCCCAGAGTGCTCAGTGGAAAAGATGGCCCTGATCGCAAGATTAAACTATAAAAAAGCATTATTGCTTTGCGTTGTGTGAATGTACGTATTTTACAATTTATAGCCGTTATAAATTTGCTAGGAGTACTAGAATAAACTCATGGCGAAGACACTTTGGTAGTCATACATTCAAGTAAAGAGAGTGAGAGAATGGTTAGGTACCACCCTTTCAGATCCATTAGGTCGAATTAGTCAAAGAGACGACCCTAGGATGTATTCCCGTTGTCCCCATAGGCCATGTCCCCATTAAAGGGGACAGAGGGAATTTAATAAAATAATTAAAATTACTGCCCGTTGTCCCCATAGGCCATGTCCCGTTAAAGGGGACAGAGGGAATTTAATAAAATAATTAAAATTACTGCCCGTTGTCCCCATACGCTGTCCCCGTTAAATTCTTGTAATATATGCTTCTCAAAATATGCCCGTTGTCCCCGTTGAGTTAAAATTAGAAGTGAGAGTGCCTTAATACAGAGAATATTGTACCAATACAAAATGGAACTAATGACTACATTTAAAATTAAAAAAACACATACTATCTAAATAATAGCTACACATGTGATTGCCACACAAGTATTTATAATTTACGAATGTATTTTTTTAAATATATATAGTTTTATATGTATGAATATATAATAAGTAGTAATGAAATATGTGCGTTTGAAAAGGATGCGCCGCCGCCGCCGGCACCGAGCGGCAATGCAGCAGCAGAACAAAAGCACAGATATCATTGTTTTTTTTGTTTTTGTCATTTTTTTTTTTAAATTGTAAGGATTCATCAACTATTTAGTTCTGTTTGATGATAATTATATTAATTGTAATACTCGTAAAATTATGTTTTAACCTATAAAATGGCTATCTAAATAATTGTAGAAAAATAACTTTACGCAGAAATTTTGCTAATGATAATCGGTTATCGCTTATCTTTTTTAAAAATTTTTTTATATTGTTCATCAAAATGGATGTCTTTGCTTTTCCGATTCTCGGAAATTGTGAAATAAAGATTGTTTATATATATATTGTCCCAGTATTTACTTTCTTGTTGTAATTTATGTATGATTTTTTTAGGGATACTCGTGCGTCTGTTAATGCGGTGATGCCAGCCTTCGAGGGCATTTGTTGTTCTGTGTCTTTGGTTTGTCAAGTCAATCAAGTCTTTATTAAAGTTATAGCTAGGTAGCGTTATTCATAAAAACATTTAACGTCTAAATATAAAAAAATGACTACTTATGTCCCAAGTGACATTTCGATATTTTGATTATTTGACATTGTGCGAAAATGGTATTTTGCAATAAGGAATTTTGCGAAAATGACATATTGTATAACATACTTCTTATTACAAATTATAAAACACGTGAAAAAAAAATTCTTAATTTCTTATATAACTAGTTGTTTCAATTCTTATTTCTAGGCACTTAGTGATTATTTCGAAGACAAAGTTTGAGGCACCGTTTGGTTCGTATATTTAAATTAGATTGAAGATTTAGGGGTGCCAGTTCAATATAGAATTGTTATAGAGTTATTTGATACTATATATTTGCAAATACTATGAATAGTAATAGAAATATCATGGTGGTTTCGCTGGGAAGGATACTCTGCAGCGCAACCACTTTAAATAAAAGTTTACGTCGAAACTAGAGATATAGACTTTTTTTTAATAGGACTAGAATTTAATAGACATTCCATAGAATTTTTCATGTAACTTATACTTGTTACAGCAAAGGTGGTTCCGCCAGGGAGCATGACGTGAATTAATTACTGGCGAAATATCAGTTGGATACGCATTAGAAATGTTAAGATAGTTTATGAGTCATAAGTCATTAGTGTATCGGTTTATGAATTCATTATTTTCAATAATGTAGTTCTGGTATGAGTATGTTTTTGTTCCCAAGGATGGAATTATTATTTTTTTGAGTAAAGTATATTGTATGTAACTGATGGTTTTCATTTTTTATCGATATAGTCAGAAGTCCGGGAGCAATCCCTAATGCCATGGAACCACGGGTAATTAAAATTACCCATGGACCCGGTAATGGGTCAACCCACCGGGACCACGGGTAACGAGTATATTAAGTTATTCTCATTTGTTGCTCTATTGTGTGCTATAAATAATTTGAATCATTTCAACATACCAACCACAAACAATTTTTTTATTACTTTATGGGTAGCTGCTATGTTGACTGTGTGAACTAAATACTTAACTTTTGTTGCTTTCTATTTAAAAATCTAGGTGTGTTTTGTGTGTAAACATGTCTTATTTCTTCCTATATTTTGGATTAAAATTTATTATGTACAAAATATCTTTCATTTTAGTTTTAGGCTTGCCGCGCTAAATAACCCACGTTTAAAAAATAACTAAAAATTTAAAGTGGACAACGACACGTGAAATCTTAACTGTCCGTTGTCCCCATTGCCCATATGTACATAACGGGGACAACGGTAAGGATCCGATGTGCCCGTGATGGGGACACAGATTATGGGGACAACGGTAAGTAATTATGTGACGTACCGTTGTCCCCATGATGGGGACACCGATTATGGGGACAACGGGAATACACCGACCCTAGTTAGTTCTTAAATCTTTTGATTTGCGATCACCAATCCCGTTGATAAGGCTAATGATTGTGGCAACCACTATAACCCTTACTAAATAATGGAAAGAATTTCAATACTGACCTACAAGGAAGAGATCTTAGTGTTTCAGACACTTCGTAGGGTTCTTTGCAAATGGCGCAGCATTCGCCGTCGCCCTGAACTTCCTGTAAACAATAAAACAACACTTTTAACATCAAGCCTGAAAGCCGAGGAATAGGCACAAGTGTACCTATAGTACGACCAAATTCGCCAGTTGTGTTAAGTCCCATGAAATAGGGGCGAGCCTATTGCAATCAACCAACACAAGGTTAGACTCAAGGCTGGTACAAAAATTCTTGATAAAAAACCGGCCAAGTGCGATTCGTACTCACACGCCCGCAGGGTTCCGTAGCACCAAACAATATAATAAAAATATTTTGAAGGCTCATTCATATGTTGTTTAGTATTATATTCAACAGCAAAACTAAATTTGTTATTGAGAGGATGATTATGAAAAACAATGTTACTGCTGCAGTTTGTGGAAAAAGAAAAAATGGTTTTAGGAACCTCAATGCCATTTTTAAAGACCCATCCATGGACCCCGCACGTATAGGTTTGATGAATTTATTTTTTTAGTTTCAGTTCCTGACCCCTTTAATATTTTATTTTTGTATAAAAATCGTAAAGCGGTTCACAGAATACATCTATTTAGGGTACGATGGGACTGACATACCCATTGCGATTATAAATGTCCCTAAATAAAAAAAGAAAAAAAAAACATCAACCTACCAAGTTTCAACTGTGTAGTCCTAATAGTTTCGGAATAAAGTGGATGTGACATACGGACGGACAGACAGACATGACGAATCTATAAGGGTTCCGTTTTCTGCCATTCAGCTACGTAACTCTAAAAACCCAATAACACTGCCCGGCCTGGGACTCGAATCCACGACCTCGTTCTCAGCAGTAATACTTGCGGCCACTAGACCATCGAGGCAGTAACAATAAAACAGTACTATTACAAAATGATTACGACACACAGTGTTTACTGTCGTAAAATGAGTGAAAAAGTCATACAATTTTGGGGTGTATTCCCGTTGTCCCCATAATCGGTGTCCCCATCATGGGGACAACGGTACGTCACATAATTACTTACCGTTGTCCCCATAATCTGTGTCCCCATCACGGGCACATCTGATCCTTACCGTTGTCCCCGTTATGTACATATGGGCAATGGGGACAACGGACAGTTAAGATTTCACGTATCGTTGTCCACTTTAAATTTTTAGTTATTTTTTAAACGTGGGTTATTTAGCGCGGCAAGTCTAAAACTAAAATGAAAGATATTTTGTACATAATAGATTTTAATCCAAAATATAGGAAGAAATAAGACATGTTTACACACAAAACACATCTAGATTTTTAAATGGAAGGCAACAAACGTTAAGTATTTAGTTCACACAATCAACATAGCAGCTACCCATAAAGTAATAAAAAAAATAAGTATTTAGTTCACACAATAAACATAGCAGCTACCCATAAAGTAATAAAAAAATTAAGTATTTAGTTCACACAATCAACATAGCAGCTACCCATAAAGTAATAAAAAAATTGTTTGTGGTTGGTATGTTGAAATGATTAAAATTATTTATAGCACACAATAGAGCAACAAATGAGAATAACTAAATACACTCGTTACCCGTAGTCCCGGTGGGTCGACCCATTACCGGGTCCACGGGTAATTTTAATTACCCGTGGTTCCATGGCATTAGGGATTGCTCCCGGACTTCTGACTATATCGATAAAAAATGAAAACCATCAGTTACATACAATATAGTTTACTCAAAAAAATAATAATTCCATCCTTGGGAACAAAAACATACTCATACCAGAACTACATATATTGAAAATAATGAATTCATAAACCGATACACTAATGACTTATGACTCATAAACTATCTTAACATTTCTAATGCGTATCCAACTGATATTTCGCCAGTAATTAATTCACGTCATGCTCCCTGGCGGAACCACCTTTGCTGTAACAAGTATAAGTTACATGAAAAATTCTATGGAATGTCTATTAAATTCTAGTCCTATTAAAAAAAAGTCTATATCTCTAGTTTCGACGTAAACTTTTATTTAAAGTGGTTGCGCTGCAGAGTATCCTTCCCAGCGAAACCACCATGATATTTCTATTACTATTCATAGTATTTGCAAATATATAGTATCAAATAATTCTATAACAATTCTATATTGAACTGGCACCCCTAAATCTTCAATCTAATTTAAATATACGAACCAAACGGTGCCTCAAACTTTGTCTTCGAAATAATCACTAAGTGCCTAGAAATAAGAATTGAAACAACTAGTTATATAAGAAAATAAGAAATTTTTTTTCACGAGTTTTATAATTTGTAATAAGAAGTATGTTTTTTTTGGTGTGTAACATAAGTTAAGTTGTACAGTGGTTAATTTCTTATATAACTAGTTGTTTCATGTAAAAAAAACAATGACAAAAACAAAAAAACCAATGATATCTGTGCTTTTGTTCTGCGGCTGCATTGCCGCTCGGTGCCGGCGGCGGCGGAGCATCCTTTTCAAACGCACATATTTCATTACTATTATATATTCATACATATAAAACTATATATATTTAAACAAATACATTCGTAAATTATAAATACTTGTGTGGCAATCACATGTGTAGCTATTATTTAGATAGTATGTGTTTTTTTAATTTTAAATGTAGTCATTAGTTCCATTTTGTATTGGTACAATATTCTCTGTATTAAGGCACTCTCACTTCTAATTTGAACTCAACGGGGACAACGGGCATATTTTGAGAAGCATATATTACAAGAAATTAACGGGGACAGCGTATGGGGACAACGGGCAGTAATTTTAATTATTTTATTAAATTCCCTCTGTCCCCTTTAACGGGACATGGCCTATGGGGACAACGGGCAGTAATTTTAATTATTTTATTAAATTCCCTCTGTCCCCATTAATGGGGACATGGCCTATGGGGACAACGGGAATACATCAATTTTGGTACTTCAGGCATATTTTTAAAACCAAATTAAAAACATACTTGTGTTTTGCAAGTATTATATTTTAGTTGTTGATCATTTATTGAGTTGATTATTAAACTCAAACTCAAAGCATTTATTTCAATTAGACCATTACAGGCACTTTTGAATGTCAAAAACAAAAAGAAAGCTGAACAGTCCCAGTCACAAGGCATAATAACTTGTGAAAGTACTGCAGTTGCCCATTCCAAAGCTTAGATCTCTATGGAGAAGAATGGGCAAGAATCATCCACTGGCAATCTTTTATATAAAAATATTGGTAAAAAATCTAGATAACATAATTCATGTCGAGATTATACCTACATATAAGTGAAAACGACGTAGAGAAAAGAATAAATCAACTATTCAAAAATAAAATATTGATCGAAATTAACTCCGCATACCACTCTGACGGATTTAAATGTACTGAGTATTCGTCAGGGTCTGCACCTGGCTCGCAATTTGTCCATAACAGTTTGAGTGAATCCTTGCATGAATCGGTTGAAAAAATGATGTACCTAAATGTGTAAATAGTTGTTACTTACCCTATCTTTAGCTTTTAAACTCTTAACCGGTATTTTGGATAACGCCTCCTTGGCTGCCCCGCGTAGACTTGTCTGGTCTCCGCCGTTCTAACATAATACAACATAAACATTTTGACAAATTAATTTGGACGTTATACAGCGTGATTCAGAAAGGTGTGGCCATCTTTATTAAGGGTGTGCTACAGACCATTAAACTGAACGACTTTTTCCAAGGGACCAACCCCGTTTTCGCGAAAAAATAATCAGCTATATCCGTTACTTATAACAAAAACACATTTATTTTTTTATTTTTGTCCGTCTGTCTGATTGTTCCGGCTAACCTCCGAAACGGCTGAACCGATTTTGTTGGGACTTTTACTTTCACGCGAACGGAGGTCACGGGCAGCAGCTAGTATTTTATAAATACTTTCGATCATACATAATAACAGACCTAATGTACTCGAAAACTAAACATGCAGTAATAAGATGAACTAATTGACCGCCACAGCAGAGCATAAACGCACGCGCGTGGCCTCCACGCCAAGCCACAATTTCACCGAAATGTAAAAAGATATTATTATGCCCTGTTGCGCTTTGCGTTATTGCAAATCTCGATATAGTAAAACGAGTAGACTTGCAATTCAGTTTATTTTCGTTAGTATTTTATTTATTTATTTACCCAGTATTTGGGATAAAAAATAATTTTCTCATAATAATCTAGGACATTTACATAAATTGCAATAAACGCCCTCTGTTGCTCAGTAGCTATAATCATTATTGCGCTACTAAGAGTTGTTCGTTTATCGATATTTTTTTATGTTATTTCGTAAATTATAAATGAATATTAAAAACGTAATTGTACTGTTCTGGTGATCATGTTATATCGTTCAAGTGTCAATATGGAAACAAATGTTATTGGTTCACGTATGTTTCTGTTATAAACAGTACAAATATGTGGATTTCTCACTATTCTCGATCTCATTCATTATTTTTTTTCTTTTCCTTTTAATTTACAATGGTTTTTTTTTACAATGATTCTCAAATCATTTTAACCCCTTTTGTTCAGAATAGTTGCAGCACTGATGACAATATTTTTGTCACATGTTTAATTTAGTCTTTTATAATATTTTCTTGCCTTTCTTTTTAACGATTTTATTTGTGAATGTGTGAACAGTATAGGCCTTGTAGATTCCTAGAGGTGTGTTAACTTTTGTTAACCTCTTATCTTGTTTTCCGTTTTTTTGTGTAGTAAGCAACGACTTATTTGTCGGGCCTATGCTGTCCCCCCATACTTGAGTAACATGATAATATTGTAAAATCTAATCATTTAAAAGAGTAACCATGAAGTTTCTTGCCGGTTCTTCTCCATAGGAAACGACCAACCCGAACCGTGCACCTTTTTGTCGACGTTTCATAAGTGCCCATTTAAGCCTATGTGAAATAAAAATATTTTGATTTTAAACCCAGTTAGTAACTTAGCACGTGAGAATTGGATACAGTTTGTCCAAATAGACCGGGGTTCCATCCACTGCGTCAAAATAATGTTCGAAGCATTTTAGAAGAGAAGACATCTACTTCGGAAATACTGGTCGAGCAGTTTAAAAAAAAGGATCAGTACCGTATAGGTAATAAAAACGAGTAGAGGTTTCTTGATTTGACGTAGTCGTACATTACAACCTGGTAAAATTCAGACTTTTATTCAAATCGTATTTTGAAATCAAACAAACAAAAGTCAAAAACTTTATTTTTATGTATTGACATCGTCGTCGTCGTTTGCTAATATTAATTAGACATTTCTCCGTCCACAGCGGGAGGGGTCATTTGATGATTTCCCATCCGAAAAAAAAGGGTAGACAGGCAACGAAATCAACAAAAATAGATTAAAATGTTGACTGCTGAAACATCTTTTGGGCATTACCCTTAAAAAGAAGGAGACAGTAATATCATGGAAAATTAAAACAACGCTAACATTAAAGAAAACATGATTTATTATCAAACAAATGTAAAAACAACCAATATTAAATATGTACTTTTAGTACAACTATCAGACTTATGTTTATTTATTTCAAGACTTTGGAAGACTTACAGCTAAATACAATAGTAGTAAATAACAGTATGATAATCTGACAGCCAATAACAAGTCTTCACGTCTAGAGCTTGTCTGGTATAAATATACTGTGGAACAAAATATACACACTGCCAAAGAATGCCAAAAATTAAGAAACATGTAAATAGATCATCACCTAAAATACGTAAAAATTAATATAATTGGGACAGGTTATGTACCATGAGAATACTACCAAGATGTTAAAATTCAATAATGAGAAAATAAAAATAATATACCAGTCTAAAGAAATTTAGGCTTTAAAGAAATTCATTGCTAAACACCTTTTTGCCGAGGTTGCACTTGTTTCAAAAAGATCAAAGTCGAACTGTTTGTCGAACCTTATTAAAGTACCTACTTACACGCACAACGTACGAATTTTGTCTGTAGTTAGTATTTGCAAATGGCACCCGTAATGGTGTATGGAACTGTTTGGACTTGCTTGGAACGTTAAAGTATAAAGTTGACAAAATATCAGCACAATTTATGTCACCTCGAACCGTCTTCAACAAACAAATACAGTCAGAGATCTCACGACGATTTATCAAGATGATATTTTTTACAGAGACTGAGATAGTTACCTGACTGATACGGTACGCTTTGATGAAAGCATAAAAATTTTATAAATCTTTTTTGTACGCGCTCGATACGGTCAATATATTTGTGATAGCATGGATTCCATATTTCTGATTGCGTATTCCAAGAGGCTTCTAACAAAAGTGCAATATAGAATTTTTAACGTTTTAGCCTGTGTGAAGCACTTGGACAATCGCATTATGAAACCAAGGGATTTTGAGGGTTTAGCAACGATGGCATCAACATGCTTATCAAAAATGAGTTTGGAATCGTGATGAACCCCCCGATCATAGCACAACTAGGTAATATATGACCACCAAGAGTATAAGATGTGGCTAGGACTGACCGTCCACGGGAATACGTTACAACTGAGCATTTCTTGGGATTGAGATCAAGCTTATTATAGATATAGCTTATAATTCAATTCAAATCATTCATTTCAGACACTACAATATTCTTATTATATTTTTTTTCACTTAAAAATAATGTTAGTAATTAAAAAATCAGAAATAAATAATACACACCACACAATACTATTGTAACTAAATAAAAAAATTGTAAGTTTTAATTTAATCTGTATATATTATTGCTACGCTTTACAATATTTTTACAAAAACTACAGTTACAATACATTCGAAATAAAAAATACAATATCTTATTTTTAGTTATACGTATTACACAGGTGATTTTTCTAATGGGCGTGGATGGCCATATCCGAAACTATGAGAATAGCGAAAGATATTCAAAGGAGTGTCGAGCTCCATTTTGATGAAACAAAAACTGCATCAATAAATTTTTGAAAAATCAGTATTCCTAGCCAGGAATCGAACCCATATCGACTGGTGTAATTATTACATCAGTCGATAGTATCGCTTATAAGGATTAAAGGCATGTGCGTGTGGATTGAGAGATCTTTTTGAAAAACTCTTCCAATCCCAACCAAATTATAAGAGGATTTAGGAAATAATTGTGAAAACTTAGCTTAACTTAACTTAAAGGTATAAACTTTGTGAAACCTAAACAAAGAAAGTTAGAATCTGTACAACTGAAGAAAAAGTCATAACGCGTATAATACTGAATAAGTATTATCTATGCAGCTGACAAATGTAGAAAACTCTTACGTCTAAATCATAAACTTAGGACAATCTGTAGCCCATAGAGACCGAGACGTTTATAGAAAGGATAGGTACCTTAGATTCTTAAATAAATAAGTTAACCTAACGCTGGTTATATCTACAAAACCAAATCAGATCAATAACAATTTCATTTAAGTACTTACATTATGCAATAAAAAAAACTAATAATAATAAGGATTAGATTACAATTAAGATATTTTTTTCATAATATTAGATTTAAATTTATTTTTAGAGCATGCAAATATATCAATATCAATGAAATTCGAATTATAGGATTCCAACATTCTATGAATAGGGCAGCGTAAGCCAGAGTTCGTACGACAAGAATTCAGCGCGAACAGAGTACGTGCACGAACCTGACGCATGTGAACCGTTCGGGGGACAGAATAACACAGCCTACTCGTAAGATCATTGGCATCAAAATTATTATGAACAATATCATGAAGCACATTGGCCTCCAAATATTTGCGCCGATTTTCCAAGCTGATAAGCTTGTACTTATCAAGAAGTTGGGAGTATGACAAATAAGTCTTAGTCCCATAACATCTGTAGCACATAGCACGGAGGAACTTGCGCTGGACCCTTTCCATTCCAACTACGTACTTTTGGTAGAAGGGGTTCCAAATAGGGACCGCATATTCTAGCTGAGAGCGAATGAGCGTCTTATACAGATAGAGATAGGTTGAGGTACGCTTAAATTCTGTTGAAGATCTCATCACAAATCCGTACATTTTAAAAGCACTGTTGACTATGGCTTCGATATGCTGATTCAAGGACAGTTTGCCATCAAAGAGAACACCTAGATCCTTCACTATCGTTATATTATTTAAGGGCATACAGTTAAGGTTGTATTTGAAATTAAAAATGATATTATTCTTGGTAAAGTGTATATAGTTACACTTGGGGATACTAAGATGCAGCTTATTGTCAGTACAGTAGATAGTTAGTCTGTCTAGGTTCTCCTGTAATGACTGGCAATCGTCCATAGTGCGTATCGCTTGAAACACCTTCAAATCATCAGCGTACATTAAGAATTTGGATTTTTTAAAACAATTCCCAATATCGTTGATATAAATAATAAATAAAAGCGGTCCCAGAATAGAGCCCTGTGGCACTCCGGAAGTAATATTAACAGAGACAGACTGGTGGCCATTAACCACAACCCTTTGTGACCGGTTTTCGAGGTACGACACAAACCAACGCAGTAAATTGCCACGTATACCATTGTAAGCTATTTTATTCAGTAGTATTTCATGATCGACCTTGTCAAAAGCTTTTTTGAAATCAGTGTAGACCGCATCTATTTGTAATCGCCTATCAACATTTTCAAAAAGGTAATTGGCAAATATTAACAGGTTGGATGTTGTAGATCGGTGCTTAACAAACCCATGTTGTTCAGGAATGATAATATTATGCAGAAGAGGGTAAATCTCATTGTGAACTAGTCTTTCAAAAAGCTTTGACAATTATATACCTATAGTCTAACATAGGTACCAATCTGCTGCATGTTGAACATGTACATGTATGACATGTTATGGCTTGACTGTTGACAAAGTGCCCAAATGTAGCAGACGAGGCAGGACAAACTGTGTTATTGTGTTAGTTTTTTTATCTTATGGACGGATACCGTTAATCCCAAAAGTGAGTTAGAATTACAAAACGAAGGGCCACCACAACGACTATGTCTTTATATTATATTAGTCACGCGATGAAAGTTATTGTAGAACACACAGGATACGCTTAACTTATGAGATCACGAACCAATCAAGAACAATCATTAAGTACGACATTTGATTGATTTCAAAATTAAAATACACCAATCAAATTATTTCCTTGACTAGGCGGACTTGCGATGAATATCCAAAAGTCCAAATATCCATTTAATAAATAAATATAAATAAATATCCCTGGACATTTCACACAGCACCATCTAGTCCCAAGCTAAGCAACCTAATGCTTGTGTTATGGTAAATAGATGGCTGATAAACTACATATATACATTCTTTTTTTTTGTAAATACATACATATTATAGATAGAAAAACACCCAGACCCGGAACAACTACTTGTAGGCCATACAAATATTTGTTCCGTACGGGAATCGAACCCGCGACATGCTGCGCAGCAGTCAATCGCTTGACCACTGCGCTAACCGTGTCGTCGTATTTATACGCTATACGTCCTTAATTACGAAAAATATCACTTGTCCACCGTTCAACGAGCGTCACATCACTGTATCACTATAGTTGGGCACTGGCTCACGGCTCAGTCCTGCGGAGTCCTGCGCCGTGGAGCTGCTCGCGGCCTCCTGTCGCGACGTCAGCGCGCGGCGAGCCGGACGGTGACCATGTGCACGATCTGGAAGTAACACGTAGTAGTGGGGTGGCATTTTTGTTTTGAGTGAATTAATAACTATTTTAGCTGATTAGAACACAACTCTGCCAACGTCTGTACTTATAGAACTGATCACTACGAGAGTCTACTGCTGTAGTGTGCAGCTCACCTAACCTTATATATGTAACTGCACACACTAATTATTGACATTATTATACGAATCGTGGAACTAAACAGTTCTCTTTTATTTCGACAACATCATTATAATACATGGCGACCCTTAGCCAGCAATTAAAATTTTGCAATCTACGCAATAAGAAAGACTGCGGACGAGTCAAATAAATTATGAAGATATACCGATAAAAGTTAAAGTTTGTGAAGACGGAAATTAGAAGAAAGGAAGCGAAGAAGATTTTAAAAATTTATAGAAGAATCAGAATCCCAACAGAAGAATTAGTTTGAAGAGGTGAAATCATTAATTAAGAAGACAGAAAAGGAACGTTGCTGCCGGGTGCTGGGAGAATGCTCAAGCCTTGTGATGAGAGGATATGCAGGGCGCTGGGAGTTGAATTGTACGGGTCCGATGTGGAGCAGCTGGGAGTCAGTTCCAGACCAGTGCTGAGGAGTTCATTCGTCCAAGCCACGTGAGACGTCGTGACCTACATAATCGTTGTCAGTAAAATAAGTAACTACTGCAATGTAAGTTTTGCAACGCTAACATTTTT
The DNA here is from genome assembly GCA_950022335.1 of Eurois occulta. Taxonomy (NCBI): domain Eukaryota; kingdom Metazoa; phylum Arthropoda; class Insecta; order Lepidoptera; family Noctuidae; genus Eurois; species Eurois occulta. The sequence goes on along the minus strand of OX465500.1, from coordinate 15,769,908 downwards.
TATATATTCTACTATATTTCATGTTATTGTAACTGGATCATACATTTTTTTATATTTTGTTCTGGAGATTAGGAATGTCCCAACAATTACAAGATGTGCACGCTAGATTAAAATATCTAAGAGAATATTTAGTAAAACTAGGTCCAGATAGGCGTAGAAAAGATTTAGCTTTAAAGAAGCTAGAAGAAGCAGAAAAAGAATATAGTAAATTGGATTGTATTTTGACTCAGTTGAACCAAGAAGTTATAGAGCGCAAGTTAAGCAAAGATGCTCGTGAGGTTTTCCAAACATTAATTAATGAAACTCAATCAAATTATCAGAAAATAAAAAGTTTACTTTCTTTAGTAGATAGTAGTTGTCAAACTAGTTCTAAAGATTTAATAGAATACGAATATACTGATTGTCTTACAAAAATGGCTGACGCATTTGATATTAAAACTGCAATTTCCCTGTTGCCAGTGTTGAATGGTCAGGAGCAGGTGACAAATCAGCTTATAGATGGTATCTTACTTTATAGTTCGCTTATTAATGAAGCCAGTAAAAGTCAATTAATACAGTTTGTGTTAAAAACGCGTCTCTCGCCTAGTGCAAAATTGCGACTTAAAACTAACTACACAGATATAGAAAGTTTGGTAGAAGATATTCGTGTTTATTTGTTACCGAAGAAATCGTATGTAGCTTTACAAAGTCAATTGCTTACGGCGACTCAAGGCCGTAGAAGTATAGAAAAATTCGGTACGGAGATCGAAGAGTTATTTGTCAATCTCACGATTGCGCAGGCTAACGATAAGCGTGATGCATATGAGGTTTTGCGTCCACTCAATGAGAAGACTGCAATTAAACGGTTTAGTGATGGGTTGGCTGATAAGCGGCTAAGCACTATCATTGCCTCACGTCAGTTTGCATCATTGCCTGAAGCTATAACGGCTGCGGTAGATGAACAATCCCTGTCAGTCCAGCCACAAGATCAGGTTATGCAATTTAGGGCTAACCAAAATTATAGACGAGGTAGCTTTAGAGGCTCTCGAGGCCGGGGAAATAGACAATTTTACAACAGAAATAAAACGTATAACCATAATTATGATAAAAATAATGAAAACAGCACAGGTCAAAGAACTTTAAGCAGCGTTAATCGAGGTAAAAACTCAGGTGAACAACGTCAGCAGTTCCGCGGACGTCCGGTGCGCTGTCAGCGTATTCAACATAACGCGCAACAGTCCAATGTTCATGACAACTTGCGCAATGATCGCACAAGCCAAGCAAATGAAAGCCTAGAATTTTTTCGTACCTAAATCGTACACGCATTCTATTTATAGTTTTTGTAATTTTTGTATTATTAATTGTCAGTTAACAAATAGTGATGTTGATCTTAATTTACTGATAGATAGTGGAGCTAGCTTATGTGTGCTAAAGTATGAATGGTTGTCGCGACATAGGAATTTATTGAATTTAGTAAAACAGGATAAGATAGTCATTAAAGGAATTAGTGGTAATTTAGAGTCCATGGGATACATTTATTTAGATATTATGATTAATAATGTAACTTTTCAACAAAAGTTTTACATATTTGAACACTTATCTTGTGCTGCAGAAGGTATACTCGGACAAGATTTTTTCGAGCGGTATAACGCTGTATTAAACTATAAAGATGGTACTCTGAGTTTGGAAACCCGAGACCAGTCTGTTAGTGTTCATGTTAATAGGAATTTATTTACAATTCCGCCTCGTTGTGAAGTAATTAAACACATCCCGACGTCACACAACAGTGATTGCGTCGTTTTGTCAAAGGAAAATTATGAAGGTGTGTTTACAGCAGGTGTAGTATCGAAGCCACATAATGGACTTATTCCTGTTAGGATATTAAATACAACTGATAGTTCGGTTGACATAAATACTTCAGATTTAAGTATTAGTTGCTTAAATAATTTTTACGTTTGCAAGTTTGACCACGATAACATTTCTGTGGATAGAGTTAAAACTTTACTTACTACGTTACAACTAAATACCTATTTAAATAAAGAGGAACAAAGAGGTATTGAAAACGTATGTGCCAAATATGCAGATGTTTTCCATTTGCCAGGAGATACGCTCACAACAACTAATTTAATAGAGCACTCAATTAAACTAAAAGAAAATACTTCACCAGCATACGTTAAGCCATATCGATTGCCTAAAGCATTGAAAGGCGAAGTACAGAGACAAATAGATGAAATGGTTAAAAATGATATTATTGAAGAGACTATTTCAGAATGGTCAAGTCCAGTTCTATTAGTACCTAAAAAGACAGATAGGTCAGGAGAAAGGAAATGGAGACTTGTAGTGGACTATCGCCAACTCAATAATAGAATACAGGATGATAAATTTCCATTACCTAATATCACTGAGATACTAGATTCATTATCTAATAACATCTATTTTTCAAAATTAGATCTTAGTCAAGGTTACTATCAGCTATCCTTAGAAGAACAGTCTAGGAAGTACACTGCATTTACAACAGACAAGCAGTATCAAATGAAACGATGTCCAATGGGACTTAAAACATCGCCTAGTGCTTTTGCACGTCTCATGACAATAGCAATGTCAGGATTAAATTATAAATCATGCTTTTTATATCAAGATGATTGCATTGTCGTAGGAAATTGTCTCGAAACGCATAACAAGAATCTTATAAAAATTTTAGAATGCCTAAGAAGAGTGAATCTAAAACTAAATCCGCTAAAGTGTGAATTTTTACGTAAAGAAATCGTTTATTTAGGACATAAAATAACCTCAGAAGGAATATTTCCCGATCCATCGAAGGTAGAATGCCTACAAAAATATCCAGTCCCGCAAAATGTAGACGACGTCAAGAGATTTGTAGCATTCGCAAATTATTATAGACGTTTTATTCCAAAGTTTGCTGAAATAGCCTATCATTTGAATGCGTTATGTAAAAAAGATGTAGCATTCGTATGGAGTGATGAATGCGAGCGAGCATTTTACAAGTTAAAACAGATTCTTATTAGTCCGACAATACTTGACTATCCAGACTTTAGCGACAATAACACTTTCACGTTACAAACTGACGCATCAAAACTAGGATTAGGCGCCGTACTGTCTAATAGCAATGGCAAGGTAGTCGCGTACGCAAGCCGTAACTTGAAACCAGCTGAGACGCGGTACCCTGTGATTGAGTTAGAATTACTTGCTATTGCTTGGGCAGTTCGACATTTTAGACCTTATTTATATGGGAAAAAGTTTTACATAAAAACAGACCATAAGCCATTAATTTACTTATTTAATATGACCGATCCTTCAAGCCGGTTGACAAAGTTTAGATTATATCTTGAAGAATACGACTTTGAAATCAGCTATGTCCCAGGACGGCACAACGCAGCTGCAGATGCATTGAGCCGGATACCTATTACATCCAACAGTTTAAAGGATTTGAACAAACATGCAGTATCAGTCATGACAAGGGCACAGACTCGAAGGTTGCGCACTGACTGTGACAACAACGACATGACTACTGAGGTATCCTCTACTCCAAGGCCTGATCAACCTAAGGTAGTGGAAATCCTCAAACGACCGACTGACAGCATTGAATTGATATTATTTAGTAATAAAAATACTATACAGCAGATAGAAAAATCAAAATATTACACTAGTGACAATGGCAACTACAAATTCGTTCCTGAAAAATCAGCAATTTATGTGATATCTCGATCGTTATCGACCGTAAGTGTGTTAGCGAGAGAATTACAACGTTTTTGCAAGCAAATCAAAATAAATGAGCTCATAATAATTAAAACGAAGCGCTATGAAAATTATGTTAACCATTTTTTAGAGGAAATGAGTCATTTGAATGACATTCCGAAGCTACTTGTTATTAAAGATGTGACAAGAGTTTCTGACAAAGACACGAAAACAGTGATCTTGAATGACTTCCACTTATTACCCACCAGCGGCCACGCAGGAATAAACAGAATGTTAAATAATATTAGGAAGTACTATTACTGGCCAGGAATGACTAATGATGTAACAGAATTCGTAAAGAAATGTAGAAGTTGTCAGATTCAAAAGCATTCCAATAGACATACAAAGGAACCGATGGTTATAACATCAACGGCATCCACTGCTTTTGAAAGAGTAAGTTTAGATTTAATGGGTCCTTTAGATGTAGATAATTTAAATTATAAGTACGTACTGACATTACAGTGCGATTTAACAAAATACGTTGAAGCCTATCCTTTAGAGAGGAAAGATACTATTTCTGTAGCTAGGTTATTTGTAAACAATTTTATTCTGAGATATGGTATCCCTAAAGAAATAATAACAGACCAGGGAACAGAGTTTATGTCATCAGTTTTTACTGAGATTTGCAATTTGTTGCATATAAATAAACTGCATTCAACAGCCTATCATCATGAAACTCTGGGAGGATTGGAAAACACTCATAAGGTTCTAGGAGCTTATCTTAGGATTCAGTGTGACAACAATAAATCAGATTGGAGCAGTTGGCTTCCATTCTGGTGCTTTTCATTTAACACTGCAGTACACTCTGAGACAAAATACACTCCATTTGAGCTAGTATTTGGAAAGAATTGTAATTTACCATCCAATATTGCACAAAGTTCTTATGTTGATCCATTATATAATCCTGATTCTTACCCTTTGGAACTAAAATACAGACTACAAAGAGCACAAACTGAAGCTAGAAATAATTTATTATTTAGTAAGGAATTAAGAAAATATAATTTTGATACAAATGAAAACGGATTAAAATATAAGAGTGGAGATTTAGTTCTAATTAAAAATCAAGTAGGAAATAAGTTAGATAAAATTTATTTAGGACCATATAGAGTGATTGAAGATGTATCACCAAATGTTAAAATTTTAAAAGGTGACAAAGAATTATTAATTCATAAAAACAATACAAAACTGTTTGTTACTTAATATACTTGGTTTTGATAAGATGTTATTTTTTTTATATAATGAAATGGTAAAAAGTATAATTATTTAAAAATAAGTAGTCTTGAAAATATTGTAAAAAAAAAAAAATGTTTTATGTACTAAGATAACAAAGCCATTTTTTTTTTTTAAAAAAAGGGGAGGTGTAGTGTGCAGCTCACCTAACCTTATATATGTAACTGCACACACTAATTATTGACATTATTATACGAATCGTGGAACTAAACAGTTCTCTTTTATTTCGACAACATCATTATAATACACTGCCGTAGTTAGTTAATAGTAAGTTACCTGCTATCATGTCTGGATGAGTCGCCAGTCCTCGCCAGCGACGGCACCAGCTAGTTCGGCGACGACGCGCGACTGGTGCGCTAGCTGCCGGCCTCCTCGTGCGAATTGTCGCTCGTTAACTGTTGAGAAATGTCTAGATTTGTACATCTTTGACAGTCGTTACCGGTTACAGGTAGTCAGTGGTCCGATAGTCTGACAAACAGTCTTACCAAGAGTTACCATGTTACCCATTAAACGGGTTGTGGAGGTCAGATAGGCAATCGCTCCATAAAATGTATAATCCATTAGGTACACCTTTAATACATTATGTGAAATGTTGTCAACTGACCACAGACTCGTAGTACTTGAGGATGTCCATCCAGCACAGGGGACACGTGCGGTGCTCCAACAACCACGGATCTACGCAGCTCATGTGGAAGCAGTGTCTGCAAGAAAAGTAAGTAATAAGGTATCTTCCGGCTCCTACGTGCCCACAGTGCTCAGTGGAAAAGATGGTCCTGATCGCAAGATTAAACTATAAAAAAACATTATTGCTTTGCGTTGTGTGAATGTACGTATTTTACAATATATAGCCGTTATAAATTTGCTAGAAGTACTAGAATAAACTCATGGCGAAGACACTTTGGTAGTCATACATTCAAGTAAAGAGATTGAGAGAATGGTTAGGTACCACCCTTTCAGATCCATTAGGTCGAATTAGTCAAAGAGACGACCCTAGTTAGTTCTTAAATCTTTTGATTTGCGATCACCAATCCCGTTGACAAGGGTAATGATTGTGGCAACCACTATCACCCTTACTAAATAATGGAAAGAATTTCAATACTGACCTACAAGGAAGAGATCTTAGTGTTTCAGACACTTCGTAGGGTTCTTTGCAAATGGCGCAGCATTCGCCGTCGCCCTGAACTTCCTGTAAACAATAAAACAACACAATTAACATCAAGCCTGAAAGCCGAGGAATAGGCACAAGTGTACCTATAGTACGACGAGCCTATTGCAATCAACCAACACAGGTCTAGACTCGACAAAAATTCGTACTCACACGCACACAGGGTTCCGTAGCATCAAACAATATAATAAAAATATTTTGAAGGCTCATTCACTATGTTGTAGATTATTATATTCAACAGCAAAACTAAATTTGTTATTCATAGTATGATAATGAAAAACAAAGTTACTGCTGCATTTTCATGAAAAAGTCCCGTATCTCAAAAACTAAACATCAAATATTATTCAAACCAATTTTCGTTGAAAGTTTTTTTAACGTTCTACAATCCTACATCTTTTTAGAATTTTCCTCTTACTTTAGTAATTACAGGGACACACACACACAATGAATGAGACACAATTTAAAACATGCATTAAACGCACACTATGTAAGCAAGCATATTACAAGTTGGACGATTATATCTCTGATAAAAATGCTTGGCTCAATGCTAGTCCTGCTCCACATGGACAGGGGCGCATAAATGGATTAATGGATAGCATTAAATAGTATTGTTGGAGCTGCTGAAGATTGTACAACTATCTTTGCATTGTATAAATTCAATTTCTTTTGGCATTATATAACCGCATAGCCCATATTATGTGAGTACTATGTAGGTACTAGAAAGCTATCATTCGCTGGAAACCTACGTCTATTTTTTTTTTTGACTTGAATGTGCCCTGGCGGTTAAGTGTATGTCATGCTCACTCAAATGTCTCGCTGATGGTGGCGCGTGTGTCGGATCATTTAGTTCCCTTCAAAATGGTTGAGTTGGATGGTGCTGATACATGCGTCATGTTCGTGAACGGGCGCTGTCAGTTGTGACTGGTCATCTCTTGGTTGCCACGGCTTATTTGAATTAATTACTTTATTTTTGAATTGTTCTTTTCTTTGTTTTTACTATGGACACTTTTAACGTGCACATCTTGCTACATCGCTCTCACATAATGTACCATCTCAACTTGAATGATGTAACCAAGGTTTTGTAAAATATTCTGATTTAAAAGAGTGTCCATGGAGTTTCTTGCCCGTTCTTCTCCATAGAGATCTGTTCATTAGAGATCGTTAGGGAATGGGCAACTACAGTACTTTCACAGTTTTTATGCCTTGTGACTGGGACTGTAGCTACATTTCATTGTTGTCTTTGTTTCGACAATTCAAAAGTGCCTGTAACTGGCCTACTTGAAATAAATGCTTTGATTGATTTTTTTGATTTTGACACATGTACCACTTTGGAAGTATCTATCTTTCTAACGATTGACTTTGAGAAAAACCCAACTATAGACCCCGTACCTACGTGTAGGTTTGATGTTTTTTTTTTTCTAGTTTCAGTTCCATGTATGGGGAGCCCCTCGCTCCCATTAATTTTTTAATTTCTGTATAAAAATCGTAAAGCGGTTCACAGACTACATCTATTTAGGGTACGATGGAACTGACATACTCATTGCGATTATAAATGTCCCTAAATAAGATAATCAGAAAAAAAAGAATACATCAACCTACCAAATTTCAACTGTGTAGTCCTAATAATTTCGGAATAAAGTGGCTTTGACATACGGACGGACAGACAGATATGACAAATCTTTAAGGGTTCCGTTTTTTGCCATTCGGCGGTAATCATCAAATGTCTCCTTCCGCTCTGGGCGGAGTGGAAGGGAGTGTCAGACTTTTACTGACTAAAACCCATCCATGTTCCTTCTTTTGCCCTTTGTGTTCCAGGGCCGCGCCCGCGGTATCTCTTTCGAACAGTCCCGCAGCCCTGGCAGGCATCGGCCCTTGCGGGCCCCTCCTGTTTGCTGACATCTTTTTGAGGCGCGCGTGGAACACGAACGCGCCGTCGACACGGCCTGTCGTAATAAGACGGACGGACGGACGCCGGACGGCGGTGGCCGAGAGCCACCACGTGGCCCCCAACGCCCGGTGCTTCTACCGCGGCGGCTGGGACGTGAGGTTCTCTCCCTCTCACGTTCCGCCACCTCCTTCGCTAGCATGACTGCTTCGCAGAAGGAGGTGACGGCTTCCCATTCCCTCTCGCCCCGAACCATGGTTTGAACCAGGGCCGGACGCGAGAGGTCGCCGCCGCCAATCGGCTACGTAACCCTAAAAACCCAATAACACTGCCCGGCCTGGGAATCGAATCCACGACCTCGTTCTCAGCAGTAATACTTGCGACCACTAGACCAAAGAGGCAGTAACAATAAAATAATACTATTACAAAATGATTACGACACACAGTGTTTACTGTCGTAAAATGAGTGAAAAAGTCATACAATTTTGGTACTTCAGGCATATTTTTAAAACCAAATTAAAAACATACTTGTGTTTTGCAAGTATTTTATTTTAGTTTTTGGTCATTTATTGAGTTGATTATTAAACTCAAACTCAAAGCATTTATTTCAATTAGACCATTACAGGCACTTTTGAATGTCAAAAACAAAAAGATAAAGCTGAACAGTCCCACTCACAAGGCATAATAACTTGTGAAAGTACTGCAGTTGCCCATTCCAAAGCTTAGATCTCTATGGAGAAGAATGGGCAAGAATCATCCACGGGCAAACTTTTATATAAAAATATTGGTAAAAAATCTAGATTACATCATTCATGTCGAGATTATACATATAAGTGAAAACGACGTAGAGAAAAGAATAAACCAACTATTAAAAAATAAAATATTGATCGAAATTAACTCCGCATACCACTCTGACGGATAATGTACTGAGTAACCGTCAGGGTCTGCACCCGGCTCGCAGTCTGTCCAAGTTTGAGTGAATCCTTGCATGAATCGGTAGAAAAAATGATGTACCTCAAAGTGTAAATAGTTGTTACTTACCCTATCTTCAGCCTTTAAAGTCTTAACAGGTATTTTAGATAACGCCTCCTTGGCTGCCCTGCGACTTATCTCGTCTCCGTGGTTCTAACATAATACAACATAAACATTTTGACAAATTAATTTGGACGTTATACAGCGTGATTCAGAAAGGTGTGGCCATCTTTATTAAGGGTGTGCTACAGACCATTAAACTGAACGACTTTTTCCAAGGGACCAACCCCGTTTTCGCGAAAAAATAATCAGCTATATCCGTTACATATAACAAAAACACTTTTTTTTTAATTTTTGTCCGTCTGTCTGATTGTTCCGGCTAACCTCCGAAACGGCTGAACCGATTTTGTTGGGACTTTTACTTTCACGCGGACGTAGGTCGCGCGCAACAGCTAGTTATCATACATAATAACAGACCTAATGTACTCGAAAACTAAACATGCAGTAATAAGATTAACCAATTGACCGCCACAGCAGAGCATAAACGCACGCGCGTGGCCTCCACGCCAAGCCACAATTTCACCGAAATGTAAAAAGATATTATTATGCCCTGTTGCGCTTTGCGTTATTGCAAATCTCGATATAGTAAAACGAGTAGACTTGCAATTCAGTTTATTTTCGTTAGTATTTTATTTATTTACCCAGTATTTGGGATATAAAATTATTTTCTCATAATAATCTAGGACATTTACATAAATTGCAATAAACGCCCTCTGTTGCTCAGTAGCTGTAATCATTATTGCGCTACTAAGAGTTGTTCGTTTATCGGTATTTTTTTATGTTATTTCGTAAATTATAAATGAATATTAAAAACGTAATTGTACTGTTCTGGTGATCATGTTATATCGTTCAAGTGTCTATATGGAAACAAATGTTATTGGTTCACGTATGTTTCTGTTATAAACCCAGTTAATAACTTAGCGCGTTAGAATTGGATACAGTTTGTCCAAATAGACTGGGGTTCCATCCACTGCGTCAAAATAATGTTCGAAGCATTTTAGAAATACCATTTCGGAAATACTGGTCGAGTAGTTTAAAAAAAAAGGATTAGTACCATATAGGTAATACAAATGAGTAAAGAGGTTTCTTGATTTGACGTAGTCGTACAAAACAACCCGGTAAAATTCTGACTTTTATTCAAATCTTATTTTGAAATCAGCATTTTTGGATAGGTACCCGGCCCATGCATTATAAAAGTTAGTATAGTACAGTGAGGCCGACTGTCATTATTTTAACCCTTTTATTTTAGGGCCGCCAAATATGTAACTGGAATTTAATGCCCGATTATCGTAAAAAAAACTTTACATAACGGAAAAGTATTAACAATCAGTTACAGGTATAACTCAAATAATTTTAATATGCTGTATCATATTTAAATGATAAAAGATGTTAAAATTAACATTTTTTTTAGTTTTTCAAGGTTAGTACAAAAAACACCCCCGAGAACTACCTCTTTTTATGTACGTGTCTCACAGATGGTAAGTTTACCTAAAAAATGATACCAAAAACTCGGATTCTATGACAATTGGTTTATGAGATATTGTTGCTTGAACGCAAATCCGCCCCTAAGGCTACCCACTGACCCAGCCCGTCCTTCCCTGCGTAAGATAGGAATGTGCGCCGCATTCTATGGGGGAGCAGGTAGAAAACTGGTTTTTTGCGTATGATTGAAGTGATAAAGGGACAATATACACATTTTGGGTCAGTGGGTAGCCTTAGGGTGGGGAAACAAAATGAAACGAAGACGACGATGTTAATACACAATAAAAAATTTTTGCAAAAATTAAAACCGACTTCAAAAAAGTAAAAAATAACTTACGCTTCTGAAGTAGGTGACTTTTCACCGACTTAATGGAACTTAACATACCTAACTGTCGAAATGTAGAGTAGTTTTGTTTTTGAGATAATCGGGTATTAAATTCTAAAGTTACATAACTTTTAGTATGGATGCTACGAAAAACTCAACCAAAACACAAAAATGACTGCCATTCAGAGGGAGTTGGGTTTAAAATTATTCTACTTACATGTGGGTAAAATAATTTTAGTGATAAAATAGAGCAAACCATCACCCCCTAAATTTTGTACCGTCCGAACCCGGACATACTGTAAAATACAAATGTCTAATTAATATTAGCAAACTTTTTCGATATGATTTATCGATAATTTGATGCCATCCTAAAATGTAACCCCTATCACAGGTTGTTAACTAGCGTGATCTACCGGGTAATAGCTGACTTAAATTTAATTTTTTTTTTTACATTCGTGGTTTTTCTATTCAAAGCGCTACTGCTGACGCACGAGATCAAAATTTTTATATGACAATAGTCCCAATGTCCGCTCTATGTATGTATGTCTTTTAAATCCCTTTGTTTGGCGTACACGGCACGCGCTTGCTTCTCACGTATATGCGACTATGGCGGTCAAAAGGTTAAAAAAACACACTTAGTTTTAACGTATCCTAAACTCCGGACAAAAATCACAACTTCCCTTAATTTTGGGAAAAGATAATATTCTTAAAAGTCGCAACACTGACACAGTGGCGTCTAAAATTCGTGTTCCGAGAAATTACAACAAACATTTTGCAATTTTGTTAAAATTATACAGAAAATCGGTTACTTACTTGTGAATAGTAACGCCAGAAGATATAATATGAATATGATGCCATGACTAGATTTTGCAGCACTATCTGACACAAGACGGGATAATATCGCAATCACAGAGCGTTAGGGAATATAGTCTGTGTCACATAGCGTCTTTTAAAATACTGGCTTGGCTTTTACGCCACGCACGTGTCATGGCGTCATGTATTACGAATCATAGACACAGAGCACAAGCACATACACAGCGTCATAGACAATATTGTTTTGGATGGGCCCCTGAGTAGCATAGTTACGGTTATAATCGACTAAAGTAATGAAACAAATTGTTAAAATAAATCAAAACGTCAAGAAATCTTAGGCTGAGATCTATCAAGCTAACTTTGACTAAATTCAAACTAAGTGCGGCGGTAGTGGTTCACGTTAAACTAAATACAAACAACGTTTATTTTCGTATGAAGCGCTACTGTATTTAGCTTGAGCTAAGTTTTAGTTCACTCAATGATCTATATGCCCGCGAAATTCAAATTTTCTTAGGTTTTTTTGCAATTTGCAGGTCAGTGTCAGGCTGTATACAGGGTTATTTGTAAAACACCAGTAACCTCTTAAGAGGTCATTGTACTCATCATTATGAACAACTTTTACTATGGGACCAAACCTGAAATCGCGAAAAAAAAATCTGCGGTTCCCTACATTTTGACGAGTTAATCGATCATAAATGTAGGGAACAGCTGATTTTTTTTTTGTCGTTATGATTCGATATTATTACTGCCTCCTGATGAGTTTACGACAAAAAACTGAATCAAATAAACAAAAGTCACCGACTTCTGAAGCTAAAATTATTTTTCACTTTTTTTGTGTTTTTGGAGTCGGTTTTATTTTTTGCAAAAAAGTTTTTTTATTTTTAGTTAAATTAAAGTAAAAAAATAAGTAAAAAAATATTTTTCATCATCAGACCTGTAATGGCACTTGTAACCGAGATGGGTCCAAGTTTTGATCAATATACATGAATTAAGTCCAAACGCAAGGTAGCTGCTGTAAACAGTTGAGGAGTTCCCTTAACTGTCCTTCGTCTTCATCATCAGACCCCTTATGACAGTCACAACCCATCTAGGTGTAAATTTCTCATCAACACAAATTTATCAAACCCAAACACAAGGTGACTGCTGTAAACCGTTGAGGAGTTCCCTCGACTGTCTTTCGGTTCCATCATCAGAGCGACTCCAGACCTTCTTTAAATTATAGTGCTTTAAAATACTTAATCAAAAAATTTACAAACGCACTAGTCGCCACTACAATTTTTGAAAGCTCCCCTCAATTTCTCTTGGATGCCATCATCATATCCCGGTTTCTTTATCATGGTACCACCCTTGAAGTATCTCCTTTCCAACAAAAAAAAAATATCAAAATCGGTTCATAAACGACGAAATTATCCGCGAACACACATAAAAAAAAAATATCCAAACTAATATTATAAATGCGAAAGTAACTCTGTCTGTCTGTCTGTCTGTCTTTGCTTCACGCCTAAACTACTGAACCGATTTGTGTGAAATTTGGTACAGACATAGTTTGGAACTTGAGAAAGGACATAGGATAGTTTTTATTACAAAAAATAAAATAAAAAATAAAATTTATTCCGGACATACAGCGCCATCTAATTTGGCTACTGTGTGACAATTCTTGGCGACGGTTTGACAACTGACAAATGTCATAGCATGCATTAGAATAGAACGGCTATTTCAAAGTATTTGTCACAGGTACAAGTGGCCTGGCGGTTCAGCGACCGCCCTGTAAACCGAGCTTCGCAAGTTCGAATCGCAGCCAGTATTCACTTTTTGTGATTTTTTTTAATGCTATTAGATTTTTCAAAAATAATAAACATGATTCGCGAGTTCGATCCCCAACCAGTTTTCACTTTTTGTAAGTTTTAGGTATTTTGTTTTATTTTTATGCTTTAAGTTTTTCAAATCATTACAAAATAGATTAATGTATACTTTTCGTTTTTTTTTTACCATTCAAAAGACAGGTAATCATAAATTAATGAATGAAAATTGACCAATTTACACTGTACAAAAAAAAATCTCTAAAAAGTTTAAAAATGAAAACATACTCAAAACGCAGCAGCCATTCGCTCAGCCACTGCGCCAACCGTGTCGTCATATAACTGTGGTTGTGGCTTCCTCAGGCATTGCTGCAACTTTGCTTATGGGTGGTCGGACTGCACATTCCATTTTCAAATTGCCGCTGAATCTTGCATGCGAAGATACGCCCCAACATGCAATATCACCAAAAACGGGGGAAGTAGTTTGGGACGAGTGCACAATGTCGCACAAGCATGCATTAGAGGCGTTGAACCGCAGCTTGCAGGACATCCGCGGCAACCAGGTGTGATGGGTGGCGTCATCAAAATGTTCGCAGCGACTTTAGACCCTGTGAACGGTGAGTAATTAACTAGCTCGCCGTCCAACCGTCTTATGACGACAGGCCGTGTCGAAAGCGCGTTCGTGTTCCACGCGCGCCTCAAAATGATGTCAGCAAACCGGAAGGGGTCCGCAAGGGCCGATGCCTGCTGCAGCTGCGGGACTGTTCGAAAGAGATACTGTGGCTCTGGAACACAAAGCGCTAAGAAGGAACATGGATGACACTCCCTTCCGTTCCACCCAGCGCGGGAGGAGCGGTCATTTGAAAAGCCGACTTTAGACAGATACTGCCAGTTAATAAGAGGGGCCATTTTGTAATAAAAAAGGGGCACACTGGCGGATGAAACGCATGTCTCATGGCGTCGCCACTGTGAAAACCTCCTGAATTGAAAAGCTCCATATTACGTGCATCATGCGCGTCCAACTGTAAAACGACCACGAAGCAGGTGTCTTTGCGAATAAGCTGCTGCAAATGAGAGAGGGTCGTCTGGAATCCGAAGGAGATGGGAAAATTCTATTTTCCGAAGAATTTTCCCATCCAACCGCTGTGCTAGCGCCAAAGAACGAGTGGGTCAGTAAAAAAAACAAAAAAAAAGTATACACATCCATATCATTGTGATGGCTGATGATGATAGTACTGCCTACTCCGTTGAATTTCTCAACTCCCTTGAGTTATCGGGCGTGCCGTCCCATCAGCTGGAGCTTAAATTTGGCGTACCAGTTTTGGTGATGCGAAACCTTGATGAAACCAGACTGTGCAACGGCACCAGGCTTCGTATCACAATCCTAATGGAGAGAGCGTTTTAAGTCCCCGCACAGGCATTTAGACAACAAACTAAACAGGGCCTGCATAACCTTTTGGCAATGCAGGAGGATGATAGTGGCCCCGCACTAAACTAGCTACAGCCACCATCAAACTGCAACGCATGCAGAGACTTGCCTGCATGGCGACTACAGGCTGCATGCGGACTACCCTGACCGCGGCTCTGGAGGCCATGTTGGGGCTCCCACCGCTCGATCTGTTCATACAGCAGGAAGCGACGATGGCGGCAGTACGTCTTGAAACACTTCAACTTTGGGGTAAGAAGTACACACAACACACCGCGATACTGGAAGGATTTTATACCGAGTTCCCCCTAGCGAAAGCTATTAACGATCGGATACCCAAGTAATTCGTATTCGACAAAAAATACAAAATCCAACTCCACGAGGATCACCGCTGTGAGGGTCTAAGCCCCGCGGAAGTACGGATCTTCACGGATGGATCTAAGACAGGTACCGGCACTGGAGCTGGAGTCTTCTCGGAAGATCTCAACATACACATAGCCGCACCATTGGGGATCCATAACACGGTATTTCAGGCAGAATGTATGGGCATTGCCCTGGCGGCATCGGCCATTTTAGCCAGGGAAGTTGTGGACCACTCAATTCGCATACTTTCAGACAGCATGGCTGTACTACTAGCATTAAACAACCACACAGTCAACTCTGGGTTAATACACGAGTGTCATCAACGTCTGAACCAGGTTGGTAATCTCAATAATATAACCATTCAATGGATAAAAGGACACAGCGAGTCCCGAGGCAACGATACAGCGGACGAAGTCGCTAGAAGGGGATCAAGCATGGCAGCAGTGGGACCTGAACCCATACTGCCACTCCCCTTCGGGTACCTACGCACACTGGTAAGGAAACGAACCAGTGAACAACACCACAAACTGTGGCTAAACCATGGTGAGTGTAGGCAGGCCAAGGATGCACTCCCTACCATCGACGGCCACTTCACGAAAAAAGCGCTTCGGCTGACCAAACTACAGCTGCGCACTGTTACAGCCGCCATCACTGGACACGGCTCTTTTAACAAACACCTCTTTGCCATATGAGTCACAGACAGCCCTCTATGCCGAGCCTGCATGGACGAAGATGAGACAGCAGCCCACGTGCTTCTGCACTGCCCAGAGGTTGCATCATACAGGGCAAAGTACTTCGGTAACCCAGGTACTCTCCGCGAGACTGTCAGCGACATCAAGGCGCTGCTGGCTTTTCTCGGGGAGCTGAGGTGGATCGAATAGATTTCCCACTCGCACGCAAAATACGCGCATTGGTCGTGGAGTTGCGGACACCAGCCCGTTATATAATAAGTCCCCGCATACCCATTATTGCAAATAACTTACCATTTCAATTTAAGAGGTAACAATTTCCCTTAAAATTGGCTATTACAATGACGATCAACAATTCCAGGGCCAAACCAAAAAAGTGACAGGCATTCAATTGTGCACTCCATGCTTCTCACACGGTCAATTATATGTTGTTTGTTCAGTGCCCAAAAATTTCACGTGCTTGCGGAAAATAATAAGTCATTTAATGTTGTATACAGAACGGTATTAGAATAAATAGTGCCCAACAAGGTTTACTTTGAAAAGAAGGTTGTATAGCGCCAAAATAAACGGTTTTAAGCCATATCGTCGCCTCATTTAATTTTGTTACCGATCTCTGCGCCCAGAATTACAGTACCCAAAAGGACGCATTTTGAAGTCATCACCTACATTATCGCATTTTGATCAGCCAGTCAGTTCTCACACAAAACATAACATCACGCCTGAAATCCCCTACGGGTTAGGCAGAGATGTACCTTATCGTACACCCACATTTCGCCGTTCGTTATGTTGAAGTCCCATGTGACAGGGGGCGAGCCTATTCAATTCTATTCCACCAACCGGGCACAAATCCAGATTCCGTGGCTGCTACTGAGAAATTCCTGATGGAATACCCCAATAACACTATTATTAATAGTATTTTTTCAATTGCATACATTGTTTAATGTTAAGTGGAAGAGCGGAGTCACCTAACACAACCATCTTCTTGCTTAAAAGGTGATCTCCAAATCATGTGCGTTAGAACTTTATATAATTTAAATAAACATTTTTTTAACACTGCCCGACCCGGCAATTGATCCCAGAACCTCATGCTTAGTAGTCGCACTTGCGACCACTTGACCAACGAGGCAGTCTCACACATACACACCTAAATAGCCACGCGAACGAAGTAGCGGGTAGCAGCTAGTATATATATATACGGTCGAATTGAGAAACCTCCTCCTTTTTTGAAGTCGGTTTAAAAATGACAAGCAAGCAGTAAATTTATAGGTAGGTAGGTAACTAGGCGTTGCCCGCGACCTTCGTCAGCCTGAAATTATTACTTCTCTATTTATGAACCGGATTTAGTTTACAAAATCATGGGTTTCAATTTTTTTTCACGGATCCCTAATCTTTTTCAAAAATAAAGTAGCCTAAGTTACTCCTTATAACATCAGCTATCTGCCAGTAAGTCCCGTCAAAACGGGTTTTTTTTTTTAAGAGAACCGTATAAGTATACTTTCATATACTACTATCTTGGAGATTCTAATCCTGCGGAGATTGTCCCCGATTATCTCTTCAATTAAACTGCTCCCTGATCATCAGTTTGGCTTTCGCGGGGGGCACAGACACCATAGAACAAGTGCACACATATTAACCAAGCTCTTCAATACAGTGCTGCAGCCTTTGGCATTTGACCGTGTGTGGCATGACGGACTACTATTCAAAATAAAGCGAGACCTGCCTATAAACTACTACAACCTTATAGTCCTATTTAAGTGACAGACACTTTTTTGTTAAACAAGGTGAAGAGATAACTTCCTTATATACCAACCAAGCTGGAGTACCTCAGGGTAGTATAATGGGCCCAATGCTGTACCTGCTTTTCACAGTCAACCTCCCAAAAACAGAGGGCGTGGTCACTAGAACATTTGCTGATGACAAGAGAAAGATTCCTCAAGACCTAATTTAGGAGGTTACAAGAATAAACGGTGCAGTCACTGGACAGCTTCCGTACAAACCTGTTATGAATCTCAAACATATTGCAGCTTACATATAAGAACATAACAATGTAAGAATACTTTGTATACTTAGTCCATACTTATAGTGTAGTACTTGTAGTGTATTAGTGCATACTTTGTATCTTAGCTACAACAAAAAATATAGTAGAGTGAGAACATAACCTTTTTTTTCTTTCTCTATTGTTTTTATCCACAAGGATACGTCAACCCGAAGAACATTAACAAGAACAAGATGACCCCAGGCGCGTTCGTGTTCCACGCGCGCCTCAAAGAGATGTGAGCACACCGGAAGGGGTCCGCAAGTGCCGATGTTTGCCGGGCTGCGCGACTGTTCGAAAGAGATACACAAAGGGCTAAGAAGGAACATGGACGGGTTATAGTCAGTACAAGTCTGAGGGGTCATTTGATGATTTTCCATCTGAAAAAAAGAGTAGACAGGCAACAAAACAAAAAAGATTACAATGTTGACTGCCGAAATATCTTTTGGGCATGACCCTTGAAGAGAAGTAGACTGTACTATCATGGAAAATTAAAACAACGCTAACATTAAGAAAACATGATTTATTATCAAACAAATGTAAAAACAACAAATATTAAATTAATAGTTTTAATACAACTATCAGACTTATGCTAATTGTTAGCTTTACAATATTTTTACAAAAAAATATAGTTACAACTAGCTGCTACCCGCTACTTCGTTCGCGTGGCTATTTAGGTGTGTATGTGTGAGACTGCCTCGTTGGTCAAGTGGTCGCAAGTGCGACTACTAAGCATGAGGTTCTGGGATCAATTGCCGGGTCGGGCAGTGTTAAAAAAATGTTTATTTAAATTATATAAAGTTCTAACGCACATGATTTGGAGATCACCTTTTAAGCAAGAAGATGGTTGTGTTAGGTGACTCCGCTCTTCCACTTAACATTAAACAATGTATGCAATTGAAAAAATACTATTAATAATAGTGTTATTGGGGTATTCCATCAGGAATTTCTCAGTAGCAGCCACGGAATCTGGATTTGTGCCCGGTTGGTGGAATAGAATTGAATAGGCTCGCCCCCTGTCACATGGGACTTCAACATAACGAACGGCGAAATGTGGGTGTACGATAAGGTACATCTCTGCCTAACCCGTAGGGGATTTCAGGCGTGATGTTATGTTTTGTGTGAGAACTGACTGGCTGATCAAAATGCGATAATGTAGGTGATGACTTCAAAATGCGTCCTTTTGGGTACTGTAATTCTGGGCGCAGAGATCGGTAACAAAATTAAATGAGGCGACGATATGGCTTAAAACCGTTTATTTTGGCGCTATACAACCTTCTTTTCAAAGTAAACCTTGTTGGGCACTATTTATTCTAATACCGTTCTGTATACAACATTAAATGACTTATTATTTTCCGCAAGCACGTGAAATTTTTGGGCACTGAACAAACAACATATAATTGACCGTGTGAGAAGCATGGAGTGCACAATTGAATGCCTGTCACTTTTTTGGTTTGGCCCTGGAATTGTTGATCGTCATTGTAATAGCCAATTTTAAGGGAAATTGTTACCTCTTAAATTGAAATGGTAAGTTATTTGCAATAATGGGTATGCGGGGACTTATTATATAACGGGCTGGTGTCCGCAACTCCACGACCAATGCGCGTATTTTGCGTGCGAGTGGGAAATCTATTCGATCCACCTCAGCTCCCCGAGAAAAGCCAGCAGCGCCTTGATGTCGCTGACAGTCTCGCGGAGAGTACCTGGGTTACCGAAGTACTTTGCCCTGTATGATGCAACCTCTGGGCAGTGCAGAAGCACGTGGGCTGCTGTCTCATCTTCGTCCATGCAGGCTCGGCATAGAGGGCTGTCTGTGACTCATATGGCAAAGAGGTGTTTGTTAAAAGAGCCGTGTCCAGTGATGGCGGCTGTAACAGTGCGCAGCTGTAGTTTGGTCAGCCGAAGCGCTTTTTTCGTGAAGTGGCCGTCGATGGTAGGGAGTGCATCCTTGGCCTGCCTACACTCACCATGGTTTAGCCACAGTTTGTGGTGTTGTTCACTGGTTCGTTTCCTTACCAGTGTGCGTAGGTACCCGAAGGGGAGTGGCAGTATGGGTTCAGGTCCCACTGCTGCCATGCTTGATCCCCTTCTAGCGACTTCGTCCGCTGTATCGTTGCCTCGGGACTCGCTGTGTCCTTTTATCCATTGAATGGTTATATTATTGAGATTACCAACCTGGTTCAGACGTTGATGACACTCGTGTATTAACCCAGAGTTGACTGTGTGGTTGTTTAATGCTAGTAGTACAGCCATGCTGTCTGAAAGTATGCGAATTGAGTGGTCCACAACTTCCCTGGCTAAAATGGCCGATGCCGCCAGGGCAATGCCCATACATTCTGCCTGAAATACCGTGTTATGGATCCCCAATGGTGCGGCTATGTGTATGTTGAGATCTTCCGAGAAGACTCCAGCTCCAGTGCCGGTACCTGTCTTAGATCCATCCGTGAAGATCCGTACTTCCGCGGGGCTTAGACCCTCACAGCGGTGATCCTCGTGGAGTTGGATTTTGTATTTTTTGTCGAATACGAATTACTTGGGTATCCGATCGTTAATAGCTTTCGCTAGGGGGAACTCGGTATAAAATCCTTCCAGTATCGCGGTGTGTTGTGTGTACTTCTTACCCCAAAGTTGAAGTGTTTCAAGACGTACTGCCGCCATCGTCGCTTCCTGCTGTATGAACAGATCGAGCGGTGGGAGCCCCAACATGGCCTCCAGAGCCGCGGTCAGGGTAGTCCGCATGCAGCCTGTAGTCGCCATGCAGGCAAGTCTCTGCATGCGTTGCAGTTTGATGGTGGCTGTAGCTAGTTTAGTGCGGGGCCACTATCATCCTCCTGCATTGCCAAAAGGTTATGCAGGCCCTGTTTAGTTTGTTGTCTAAATGCCTGTGCGGGGACTTAAAACGCTCTCTCCATTAGGATTGTGATACGAAGCCTGGTGCCGTTGCACAGTCTGGTTTCATCAAGGTTTCGCATCACCAAAACTGGTACGCCAAATTTAAGCTCCAGCTGATGGGACGGCACGCCCGATAACTCAAGGGAGTTGAGAAATTCAACGGAGTAGGCAGTACTATCATCATCAGCCATCACAATGATATGGATGTGTATACTTTTTTTTTGTTTTTTTTACTGACCCACTCGTTCTTTGGCGCTAGCACAGCGGTTGGATGGGAAAATTCTTCGGAAAATAGAATTTTCCCATCTCCTTCGGATTCCAGACGACCCTCTCTCATTTGCAGCAGCTTATTCGCAAAGACACCTGCTTCGTGGTCGTTTTACAGTTGGACGCGCATGATGCACGTAATATGGAGCTTTTCAATTCAGGAGGTTTTCACAGTGGCGACGCCATGAGACATGCGTTTCATCCGCCAGTGTGCCCCTTTTTTATTACAAAATGGCCCCTCTTATTAACTGGCAGTATCTGTCTAAAGTCGGCTTTTCAAATGACCGCTCCTCCCGCGCTGGGTGGAACGGAAGGGAGTGTCATCCATGTTCCTTCTTAGCGCTTTGTGTTCCAGAGCCACAGTATCTCTTTCGAACAGTCCCGCAGCTGCAGCAGGCATCGGCCCTTGCGGACCCCTTCCGGTTTGCTGACATCATTTTGAGGCGCGCGTGGAACACGAACGCGCTTTCGACACGGCCTGTCGTCATAAGACGGTTGGACGGCGAGCTAGTTAATTACTCACCGTTCACAGGGTCTAAAGTCGCTGCGAACATTTTGATGACGCCACCCATCACACCTGGTTGCCGCGGATGTCCTGCAAGCTGCGGTTCAACGCCTCTAATGCATGCTTGTGCGACATTGTGCACTCGTCCCAAACTACTTCCCCCGTTTTTGGTGATATTGCATGTTGGGGCGTATCTTCGCATGCAAGATTCAGCGGCAATTTGAAAATGGAATGTGCAGTCCGACCACCCATAAGCAAAGTTGCAGCAATGCCTGAGGAAGCCACAACCACAGTTATATGACGACACGGTTGGCGCAGTGGCTGAGCGAATGGCTGCTGCGTTTTGAGTATGTTTTCATTTTTAAACTTTTTAGAGATTTTTTTTTGTACAGTGTAAATTGGTCAATTTTCATTCATTAATTTATGATTACCTGTCTTTTGAATGGTAAAAAAAAAACGAAAAGTATACATTAATCTATTTTGTAATGATTTGAAAAACTTAAAGCATAAAAATAAAACAAAATACCTAAAACTTACAAAAAGTGAAAACTGGTTGGGGATCGAACTCGCGAATCATGTTTATTATTTTTGAAAAATCTAATAGCATTAAAAAAAAATCACAAAAAGTGAATACTGGCTGCGATTCGAACTTGCGAAGCTCGGTTTACAGGGCGGTCGCTGAACCGCCAGGCCACTTGTACCTGTGACAAATACTTTGAAATAGCCGTTCTATTCTAATGCATGCTATGACATTTGTCAGTTGTCAAACCGTCGCCAAGAATTGTCACACAGTAGCCAAATTAGATGGCGCTGTATGTCCGGAATAAATTTTATTTTTTATTTTATTTTTTGTAATAAAAACTATCCTATGTCCTTTCTCAAGTTCCAAACTATGTCTGTACCAAATTTCACACAAATCGGTTCAGTAGTTTAGGCGTGAAGCAAAGACAGACAGACAGACAGACAGAGTTACTTTCGCATTTATAATATTAGTTTGGATACATTCTAAATCAAAATATATTATCTTATTTTTAGTTACTTATACGTATTACACAGGTGAATTTTTACAGTTGATATCGTATGAATGAATAGTCAAATAAAACTTGTCTGTTTGGTATCTGTGTCGATTTGTTATTAAAATATTTAATAACCATAAAGTAATAGTAGTAAGTAGTAATAAGTAATAAAATTCTGGATTGATTTAATGAATGAATGAATAAACTAATTATTGTTAAATTGGGGGAACCTGGATCTACTAGATCCAGGTCCCCCAATTTTACCCTACTTACATATTCAAAGGTCACAATAACCATTTACCATCATTTAGGTATCAAACAAATCATTACTCTAATTGATGAGAACAGTAAACAAACTATTAGTAATGGTAAAGTACACTGGCGTACTTATGGTAGCATATACGTACATTAGGGGCTGTCTCCACGAGTGAAAGAATCGCGACGATATTATCGTCGTTGCCACGTATTTTTATACACTCTCTTAGAGGCCGTCCGTTACACAGGCATGTATCGCGACGTCTCCGTGCGCGGCGAGCCGGACGGTTACGATGAACGCGCCCCAAAAGGTGGTAGCCGTAAGGCTAATCCGTGGGTACCGCACGAACTCCCGCGAGGCGGCGAGCCTCCTTGCCGGATTGCCGCCATGGGATCTGGAGGCCATAGTCCTCGCGCGCCTGCACGAGTGGCGCGCGGAGGCACAGCGCCGGGGGGAAACTCCGCTGCCGCGGCAAATTGTCGCGCAGCGGACAGACCTCCGCCGTGATCTCATGGCGACATGGAGAGAGCGACTATCGCAACCCCGTGCAGGGCACGCCACGATAGTGGCGATAAGTGCCCTCTTTGAGGAGTGGCTAGAGAGGCGCCACGGCACCCTCACCTTCCGCCTGACGCAGGTCCTCACCGGACACCACCAATCAAGCCATCACCTCCTTCTGCGAAGCAGTCATGCTAGCGAAGGAGGTGGCGGAACGTAAGAGAGAGAGAACCTCACGTCCCAACCGCCGCGGGAGAAACACTGGGCGTCGGGGGCCACGTGGTGGCTCTCGGCCACCGTAGGCGCGGGCCTGTGGACGGTGAGGAATGGGCTAGCTCGCAGTCCGTCCGTCTTATGACGACAGGCCGTGTCGACGGCGCGTTCGTGTTCCACGCGCGCCTCAAAGAGATCTCAGCAAACATGAGGGGCCCGCATTTGATCTCTCCGCATAGGTACCACTCTGACGGATAATGTACTGAGTATTCGTCAGGGTCTGCACCCGGCTCGCAATCTGTCCATAACAGTTTGACTGAATCCTTGCATGAAAATGTACCAAAAAGTATATATAATCGTTGTTACTTACCCTATCTTCAGCCTTTAAACTCTTAACCGGTATTTTGGATAACGCCTCCTTGGCTGCCCCGCGTAGACTTGTCTGGTCTCCGCCGTTCTAACATAATACAACATAAACATTTTCACAAATTAATTTCGACGTTATACAGCGTGATTCAGAAAGGTGTGGTCATCTTTATTAAGGGTGTGCTACAGACCATTAAACTGAACCACTTTTTCCAAGGGACCAACCCCGTTATCGCGAAAAAATAATCAGCTATATCCGTTACTTATAACAAAAACACTTTTTTAATTTTTTTTCTGATTTCCTACACCAATAACCTGTACAATGAGCTGACTGATGGTGTATCCGGACTGAAGTGTAAGCAGCCCACCATCACTATAGATTTAACTGGGTATGATATCATAACTAAATGTCCAATTCTAAGAAGCCATAATAAAATTAAGAAATATCAATTAAAATCAACAAAAGTATAAATTAAATTATTAATTAAATTAAATTAATTAAATTCATTTATTTCAGGTTTTTAACCCATATAAAATTTAAAAGAATTATTTTTGGACTTATCCATGCTTGCACAATAAATGTTACATAATCAATCAAACATACAAAATTATAACAGAAATTAAAATTAAATTTAGAATTATAAATAAAATACAAAATATAATGAAAATGTCAAAAAATTAATTTAAAAAATGACACAAAATATGAAAACAAAATGTCACAAAATGTCAAAAATAAAATTGAAAATAAAAATGTCAAAATATGTTGAAATTTAATCCTAAAGTTAAAGATATATATATGTGCAGGCGCTGGCATGCAGCTGTAGCCATCTCCGCAAGAAAGGAGAATCCCACCGCTCGGACAACACGCTCAGGATCCCATTCGAGCCACCCCTACAGCGTCGCAGAAGCGATGCACTCCTTTTCCGGATTATTCCGTAGAAGTCATCGGTAGCAGCATCAGCGAACATCGCCGATGCGCTACAATACCGGGGCCGCCCCAACAGAATCCTGAACGCATTGTTGTACTGGACACGAAGAGCGTTGTACGCCCGCAGAGTGAAGTTGGTCCACAGGCTGCACGTGTAAAAGGTCTGGCAATATGCCTTGAATAAGGTTATTTTTACCTGTGAAGAACAACGTGCAAACCTGCGAGCCAGCATGTTGCACCGGACAGACAACGCCCTTCGCTCCCTCTCGATGTCCGCATTGTCAGACAGATCATCAGAGACCCAGTGACCCAGATGCTTGAATCGATCTACTCTGTTCAAATCTGACCCGCAAAGAGTGACAGGTGGTCCAGTTAAGTAGCTTTTAGTACCAGCTTTGAAGATCATGTATTCACTCTTCTTTGGGTTATATTTGAGCCCATGGGCCTCCGCGTAGGTCTCACAAATATGCAAAAGCCTGCGCATCGCAGAAAGAGACGGGCTCAGCAACACCATGTCATCCGCGTAACTTATGTTGTATAAACATACCCCATCAACGGAACAACCGACCTTAGTGCTGCTGAGCTCCTCGATCAATTGATTCATATACAGGTTGAAGAGACGTGGGGAGGTTATTCCCCCCTGTCTCACCCCACAGTCCAACCCGTATACGTCCGAATGCGACCCTGCCCATCTGACACTGTTCTGCTGGTGACCATACCAATACTCAAATAGTGCCACAATTTCATGTGACAACTTCGTCTCGCATCGCAACTTTCGCCATAACTTGTCATAATTGACTGTGTCGAATGCTTTTGACAGGTCTAAGTAGCAAGCATATACAGGCGTATTCCTGTCTGTGTAGTACTGAACAGTTTGCTTGAGACAGAGGATAGCACTCTCAGTTGAAAGGCCAGGCCTAAAGCCAAATTGGGCGTCGTTCAAAAGTAGGTGCTTTTCCAACTGTTGGTCAAGCAAACTGTCCAGTACCTTACTTATGACTGTTGCTAGCGAGATGGGTCTATAATTTGAAATGTCAGAAGAATCACCAGTTTTATTTTTAACAATAGGAACTACTACGGAGTACATTAAGTCATCAGGCAAGTAACTATGACCCACACATAAATTGTAGAACAAAGCGAGAACTCTCGGTAGGTGTACACCCGCGTACTTCAGATGCTCGACGCTGAGCCCATCGTGACCCGGAGACTTACCTCTAACCATTCGCTTAATAACAGAGGCCACATCTTTGGCGGTGAATCTAACGGCAACGTCCCCGGGGCGATCCACAGCGGCGAGCCCCCGCGACGTGGGCCCGAGCGGGGATTCGACCTTGAAGTGGCGCTGAAAGGCACAGGCTATGTCCCGGGGCTCATGCGCACCCCCGACACTCACAGGGCGGCTCGACATAGCATTAATATTTCTTGTATTTTTCCAGAACTTGCTAAAGTCGTTATTAGCATGATGCTCAGCAATAATATTCATTTTAATCTGTTGTTCATTATTTTGGCAATATTTCAATTTAGATTTAAATATTTTCCTGGATTCATACATGTCTCTGTACACAGGTCCAAAACTAGGTTTACCATTGTTTATCCATGTCTGAAAACAATGCCGCGCCCTCCCGTGAGCATCACTGACAAACTTATTCCAGCCCGGTACATGTCTATGCTTCTTACGTTTAGATACATGTTTCTTACAGCTGCACTTAGCGGCTTCAGTCAAAACATTTACAATAGTCTTGTACATATTATTTATTATTAATTTGTGGGACTCATTATCACACATTTGATCCGCACAATAAGTAAGTTCTGATGGGAAATCTAACTGTTTTAATTCTGAGTTACAATAATTTAAATACATTTCAATTTGTTCATTGTTTCTAATACCCCAATTTATTTGATTAAGTGTTGACGTAGTTATTTTCTGACTTTTAGGTAAAATTACATTTAAATTACACTCTACCAGTAAAGGGAAATGATCAGACCAATAGGTATCATGCAGAATAGACACGTTAACAACCGTACGTCGCGCTGCACGTGCACCCGTTACCACGCAGTGGTCGAGCCAGCGACGGCACCCGTGCGCCTCACTAATAAACGTAAACGCGTCGGGAGGTAATATGTCCATGTCCACACACGACCACATCTGTTCCGTACAAAACGTTAATAATTCACAAGAAAACAGCTCACCTGGGTGCGCATTGAAGTCCCCCAAAATAAATACAGTTTCCACTTCATTACTCTCGATTATGGCATGTAATTCACTCAAACACTCGGTAAACTCGGTCAAATTTTCAATAGAATCAGTCGGCATGTACACTGTTATAACTAAAACCGACCTGTCATTAAGTACTATCTTGATCGCGGCGAGTCGTACACTTCTACACACAATAACTGATACCGACGGAAAAGCAGACTTTCTCCACAGCAGGGCCACCCCGCCATATGGTCTCCCTCTAACAATTCCAGCAGATATATCCACAGCTGAGTTACCGGTGTATGAAAATGAGTCATCGATGGTCCCCAGGAACGGTATATCGTGCGGAAGCAGCCAGGTCTCTTGAAGCGCAACAATATCTGCTGATCGACACAAGTTCCTCACACAATCAACAGAACGAGTGACGCTTTTACAATTGAAGCTCACAAACTTAGACGTGTTTTTATTAACATCCATTAGTGGTGGGTTTCTTAGTAGCCAACTCCCGATAGGTACGCTCCGCCGCGTTCCGACTAAAGTTCACATAACGGCGGTAAAGTATCCCATTGGGCCAAAAATCATCATTTAAAAACATATCAATGGACATGGCCAATTTCTGTATGGGCGTTTGCATAGTTATCAAATTTAATGTACAACGATAATTTTTGGTGTTTCATATTCGTGAATATTGCCATATTAAATTGCAAAAAATAAAAAGCTCAAAGAACTTCTCATTACAAATAACTAGACGTAAACAGTGAAACTGTTTACGTCTAGTTATTTGTAATGAGAAGTTCCAGTTCCTGTTACCTTCTATCAGATTGCTGGCAAAGCGTATGATATAATGATTTTTATGAGAAGAGGTTTCAGGGGAACGGAAACAAGTCACTGATTTGATTAAGATTAAAAGTTTATTCAGTATGGTTCACGGAAAGTACATTAAAAGAGGTAGTTCGGTATAATTAAGGTATTCGCGGACAATAATGGCGTGTGGCGTCGCGGACCGACATGCGCGGGTAATTATAAAATGCACGTACAAGTGCCTTGCGCGTAAGCAGCGGACTGGCGATGCCGCGCGCATCGGTCAGACGTTTGCAACCGCCACGCGGGAAAGAGATAGCGAGACATTCATTATTCTGTGTATCGTAGCGGCATGCGACCGCGGGACGCTCTTATTGGTCGACTCTTTGGTCTCTGGGTTGCTATATACTCCCCCTCCAGTTCTGGAGAACGCCCACGCTCCGGGACTGGTATATAACCAACATCAGCATTAGCTGGACGTCCGCGTTTTCTTTTAGGATTAACGGGTCTTGGTAAGGAGTCGTCGCTACCTCGGTAACGTGTAAGGTCTTCAGAATGATATTTCCCTAAATCAACAGTTGGTTGTTCTGTGCTCCCGATGGTGTATGTTGTTGGGCTTACCTTTTTTGTTATTTGGTAAGGACCATCTCGACGAGGGTAGAATTTGGAAGTGAGGTCTCTTGACCCTTTGCTTAATAAATGCGATTTCAGCATGACTAAATCACCTACCTCGAAGGCGTCAGATGGTCGGCGCGACGCGTCGGCGTACTTCTTCGTCTTGTCCTGCTGGATCTCGACGCGTTCCCGAACAGCTGATAGTGAATGCAGGAAGTTTTCGAGGTACGGGGTCACTTGAGGGCCAAAGTTTTCTTTGGCTGTGATGGCACGAAGGTCGTGAACGATCTCTGTGGGTGACCGCATCTCTCTACCAAAGGTCAAATAAGCCGGTGATTTGCCCGTTGTGCGACATTTCACGCTATTTAGAGCAAAACGGATCACTGGTAACTTCTTTGGCCAAGAGGTGTGGTCATCTGCCACGAGATGGGCCAGCATTGCCTTAAGGTCGCGGTTTTTCCGCTCGGCAGGGTTAGCTTGTGGGTGGTACAGCGGGACAAAATTTTGTTTGATGTCCAGGACTGACATGCATTGCCGCATTACTGCGGAAACGAACTGGACACCGTTGTCTGAAATAATCCTGCGAGGTAAACCAAACCGCATGAAATATTCCTCGATGAGGACGTGAGCACAGGCCTCTGCTGTTGCTTCCTTTAGAGCAAACAGCTCCGTCCATCGAGTAGCAGTGTCTTCAATGAGAAAGACCCACCGCTCCCCCTGGTCTCCTTCCGGCAGTGGGCCGAACAAGTCCATGGCCAACACCTCGTTCCGCTGGCTCATGACTGGTGTTTGGAGTAGGCCTGGAGGTTTGGTGTTTTTAGCCTTATACCGCTGGCAGTGGATGCAGGCTAAGACATAATCGGTGATTATTCTCCGCATCCCTGTGAAATAATACAGCTGTGCTACCTTCTGGTATGTCCGATCGATGCCTGGATGACCAGCTGTTTGAGAGTCGTGTAACTCCTTTAAAATACTTGCAACTTGGCCGGCAGGTATGACTAATTGCGGGGATTCATTGTCAGAGTCCGGATTGAAACGGTACAGGACTCCTTGATCCATGAGGTAACCCCTTTCTAACCATCTCTTAGATGCAACATCATCAGGTCCTTCTAGCTCTTTAACAATCTTATCCACTTCAGGGTCCGAAGTCTGTTCTAGGCGAAGCTGACTAGGTGTCTTGGCGGGTAGATCGCAGATAACAGAACAGACACCGCAACTGTCACTTGTATCGCTAGAACAAATCGGTCTACTCAGCGTGTCTGCAACGACATTAGCCTTCCCTGGGGTATATTGGAATTGGATATCAAAAGATTGGAGCTTTAGAGCCCAACGGACTAATCTACCTGCTGGTGATTTAAGTGATAGCAACCAGCGTAGAGGCTGATGATCACTGCCAATCACGACTGGTTGACCGTCTAGGTAAGGCCTAAAACGCTCCACCGCCCAGACTACAGCGAGTGCTTCCCGCTCTGTGGTGGAATAGTTGCGTTCAGCTGCGTTGAGGAGTCGGCTGGCATATTCGATCGGCCTTTCCTGATTGCCGTCGCCCTGTAATAAAACTGCGCCTAAGGCGTAGTTACTTGCGTCAGTACGCAGAATGAAGGGGCGACTGAAATCGGCTTGCACTAGTATTGGAGCTGTGGTCAGTAGACTCTTCAGCTCATTAAACGCTCGGGTCTGCTCTGAGCCCCAAGACCAGACTTGACTTTTCCTGGTCAAGCGAGTCAATGGTTCAGCAACTTTTGAAAAGTTAGGTATGAATTTTCTGAACCATGAACATGTTTGTAAAAAGGTTCTCAGGTGCTTCAGATTACCTGGTACCTTCATCTCAAGGACAACACTCACCTTCCCTGGGTCGGTGGAAACACCTTTTTGTGTTATAACGTGACCGAGATATTTAACGCTTTCTCGAGCAAAAGCGCACTTCTCCCTATTTACATGGAGGTTAAACTCGGTCAGACGTTTAAAAACTGCCTCGAGGTCTTGCAGATGCTGTTGGTATCCCTGAGATATGACCAATAGATCATCCAGATAGGCTAATAAAGTTACGTCTTGTAAAGCAGAGCAGGATCGGAAACGATCGATAAGACGCTGAAAGTTGGCTGGCGCGTTGCGGAGACCAAACGGCATCCTCTTAAATCGGTAAGTACCTAGAGGACAGATAAAAGCTGTTTTGTCCCTGTCAGCTTCCCTAACCATAACCTGCCAATATGAGGATCGAAGGTCTAGCGTACTCATGTAGCAGTCCCGTTTTGTGCTCTGAAGTAACTCGTCGATGCGTGGCATCGGATATGTGTCAGCTTTGGTGACTGCATTCAAACGCCTGTAGTCGACGCAGAAGCGGATATCACCGTTGGACTTCGGCACCATCAGCGCCGGTGAACACCAAGCCGATTCACATTCTTCAATAATGTCATCTTGTAACATCTTACCTATTTCAGCTTTCATCAGCTCCTTTTTTGAAGGGTTTAGCCGGTAAGGAGGAACAGCAATTGGAGGATGCTCACCTGTATCAATGCGGTGTTCCGCATACGGTGTTGGACCTCCCCCTGCTTTAAAGACGGGTGCGTGCCTGGTGAGAACGGCAGCGAGCGCTTGTCGCTCAGCTGGTTTAAGGTGAGTACCTTCATCGTCCCTAAGTATATCTGTGGAGGCGCAGGACACGTCACGCGAGGTAGGTTCGAAGCACAAGTTATATTTTACCGTATCAAAGTTACTGAAATACCAGACTTCTTTGAAAAAATCTAAAACTACTCCCGCGGCGGTTATAAAATCTATACCTAACAACGTCTCGTTATTTGTCGAGTCGGGAAAAATTAAAAAAGGAATAGTTATAACTGCCGTTTCTAAGCACACGTCTAACGTGGTAGTAAGTACATCCATTGTACGGATTACACCGTCGGCAAGCTTAACTTCGCGTGTCGAAGAGCTGAGGGGATGACCTTGACGTAGAAGGAGAGTATATAGCGTATAACCCGCAATACAATGTTTGGCGGCCGTATCTATCAACGCGGTGCCGGTAAAACCTAAAATTGAAATATTAAAAATTGGTCGTAAGTCGCGACCAATAGAGGGTCCCGAACGATCGTTACACAAACATACATCGGTTAAACATACATGGGCATTAGATTTTAAATTATTATACAAATTATTGTGAGAACATTTTTGTCCATTACCCTTTACTTTTTTACAAGAAATATTTCGAGAACATTTTTGCCCATCATCCTTTATATTATTACAAGAAATATTGCGAGAACATTTTTGCCCATTATCCTTTACATTAGTACACGAAATATTGGGACAACATTTTTGCCTATTATTAGATAAAGATTGTGGGATAATATTAGCCCTTTGTATGGGACACGAAACACTGTTATCACTTTCACACACAATAATATTTTATAGTTATCAATAGAGTAACTTGAGTCAAACGCGCGAGATTTTATCGAATAAAAACTTTGACCACTAGTTTGTTTATTACTCTCACCTGGACTCTGCAACGCCTGTAACTTACGGCATTGATCCTTGGCGTGGCCGAACTTCCTGCAGTAGGCACAGGTAGGCCGTTGCCTCCTTGTGGTGGAGTCCTGCTTCGGTGGAAAAGGCGCGGGGGGCGCTGCTGGAACAGGCGCGGGCGGAGCGGGTGGGCTCTGCGCCGCGGCGGCGCCTGCGGGCGCGCCGTAGATGTGAGTACGTGCGGGGGCGCTATCGCGCGCGGGGGCGCGGCTGTTGTCACGAGCGCCAACGTTATCACGCAAGGCGGATTGTGTAGACGGCGTTGATGTTGACGGCGGTTGTGTTCGCCGCTCACTCGCCGTGTGTATCATGACGGTTTTTTCGTCGAACGAGTCTTCTACATTCCGTGCGCGGCGGAGTAAATCATGGAAGTCATGACATTCTTCTCTGCGTAACCTTTTCTTAATTCTATTGTGTAGGAGACCGTACGTCATATCTATCTGCGCCGACTCTGTTAAATCACCCTTGGGCAAGCGTGCGAAAAGGGCGCGAATACGCGCCACAAATATGTCGGTGTTTTCTTTGTCCTGCGGCGTGGCAAACATTTCAATGTATATTCGATGAGGCGGTCGGCGGTCACCGAAGGCACTTATCAAGTTATCCTTGGCTTCTGGCCATGACGACACAGAGTATTTAATGCCTTGCCACCACGTGGCCGCTTCGTCCTTGAATAAGTAGGCTAAACCGCGTAAGATGTTTGAGTCCGTAACTTGTGCGCAGTCGCTATATGCCTCTATAGCGTCTATGAATGCTTCAACCGACTCCTTCGGTCGGCCGGAGAACGTTGCTTTGCAGCGGGCTAGGGTATTGTGCCCTAGTAGCGCGAGTGATTCCGGGGTGGATGCATTCGCCCGCGATACCGAGGTGAGCAACTCCCTGAATGCTTCTGTTTGAGAGCGCTGGAGAGAAGCAATAATCATCGCCACGTTTTCATTAGAGAACGTAGCGTTTGCATCGGCACGCGGTGAAGAGAACGCGTCGTCGCCATCTTGGCTGGCGGACGCCGCTGGCGGCGTGTTTGGTCGCGAGAGGACGGGTAATGCGTCGTTTGCATCATCTCTCCGAGTCAAACTAGCCGCTCTACTCCTTGTCACTGGCATTTTAGTTCGTCACTGCAAAACGTTCACTCTGTAGACACTATTCACTACCTACTATTGTCACACGAAAAACACGTTGGAGCGCCACATATGAGAAGAGGTTTCAGGGGAACGGAAACAAGTCACTGATTTGATTAAGATTAAAAGTTTATTCAGTATGGTTCACGGAAAGTACATTAAAAGAGGTAGTTCGGTATAATTAAGGTATTCGCGGACAATAATGGCGTGTGGCGTCGCGGACCGACATGCGCGGGTAATTATAAAATGCACGTACAAGTGCCTTGCGCGTAAGCAGCGGACTGGCGATGCCGCGCGCATCGGTCAGACTAGGGATTGCAATCCAGCGGCGCTTTCAATCCAGCTGGATTCTTGCTGGATTGACCTGAATCCAGCTGGGTCCAGCGCGGATCCAGCAAAATGTGGAACGAAAATAAAGAGACGACATTTTTAAGACTTTTTTTATTAATGTGCTCCTTCTCTCTTTTAAGTTCCATCTCAAGCTCTTGCTCTAAAGTCATTTTTTACAGCCAGTTTCAACGGTTGTAGACTGACGATCAACTCATTGATTATTGACCATTCATCGCCGGAAAATTTTATTTCGGAACCGACGTCTATCAATGCTTTATCGCTGCAAACTTTTAGGTTGTAGAAACGTTCCAGCATACTGAGCAAACTGTTCCATCTCGTGCGGCAATCAAGAATCATACTTAGTTCTTTGCCTTTCTCTTCCTTAACATATTTTTGCAAACATAAATCATCTTTGGTGGGTGATTTTTTGAAAATTTTTACAACTTTGCGTACTTTCATGAGCAGTGCGCTGTATCGTGGGATTAATTCACCAGAGTCCACTAATGTTGTTTCGACTGTAACTGACAATGCCAATCCATCGTTCATCTCGGTCTCTAAGTCTTCATCGTCTTCGCATTCGTCACTTTCATCTGTTGCTGCTTGTTCTACTTCCTGATGAGGTTTCTTTTTGTATAGCACGTCCACCACGGCCAAATGGATACCATGAGCGTGGCACAATTGTTGATAACAAGGCAAAAGTTTTCCAACTTTTACCATTACGGACGCGCCATCGGTAGTGATATCAATGGTATCGGTTTCCATCAGTAAGTCGAAAATATTCAGCCTTTCTGACACTAATTCAATGCAGTGTTCGGCAGTGCAGGAGCCGTGAATTCTTATCAACCCTAAATTGAAAAACAATATAGAAATTGATGGGTTTGCGGATCCGCATCGCTGGATTCAGCACTGTATGCTGGATCCAGCATATTTAAAAAGGCGCTGGATCCAGCTGGATTGCTGTATGCTGGATCCAGCAATTGCAATCCCTAGGTCAGACGTTTGCAACCGCCACGCGGGAAAGAGATAGCGAGACATTCATTATTCTGTGTATCGTAGCGGCATGCGACCGCGGGACGCTCTTATTGGTCGACTCTTTGGTCTCTGGGTTGCTATATTTTGCTATTAAAAACCTCAAGGCGTTTTAAAATAACGAAGTGCTGTGTGAATTATTAGGCATTTCAACAAGATCCAAAATCCTTGT
The DNA here is from genome assembly GCA_950022335.1 of Eurois occulta. Lineage (NCBI taxonomy): Eukaryota > Metazoa > Arthropoda > Insecta > Lepidoptera > Noctuidae > Eurois > Eurois occulta. The sequence goes on along the minus strand of OX465500.1, from coordinate 15,735,213 downwards.
TTCAGGTGGTCATTCTACCTGAACTAAGGTTTTTTAATCATATATTGATTAACATTTACTGAACTGAGAAAGTCTGATAGAAAACTGAGACAAAGTATATGTTATTATTGTCACATTTATTGAGACTCCGAAAGTGACGTTTTTCTTCAACAGTTTAACTACTAATTAACAAGGGAAATACGAAATAAAACAAAAGATTATAAATAATTACTCATTTCTTGGTAAAAATAAGTAAAAATATTTTTTTCCGTAGAGATAAGCAGGAGTCAAAAATATTAGAAGATAATCGCAAAAAAAACAAACAGTTCGTAGGTACGCAACGGAGGACCGCCATTTTGACATAAACAATGACATTGTAAAACGCGTTCCGTTTTATGGTACGGTTACGTTATTACTATAATTGTGTGAAATAAATATATCTTACGTATCAACCCTCAAAATATAATTTAATTACATGTAAGAAATACCAATAGTTTTGTTTAAATCAAATGTTTCAGGTAAGAGCATTTGTCGTTCATTTCACATACATATCTACAAGTAGTATGCGTGGTGTAGAACGTGTTCGTCTACGAACGGTCCTTAATGGCGAAAGTTGACAAATGAGACTTTGAATTCAACTTGCATTACTTATTATATTGTAATCAATACTGATAAGTGCAGAGAGGTTAAAAACTACGCAACAATTCACTTCTCTATTTTTCTTAATATAATATATTTACTATGTAAGTGTATATGGAATGTACTTTTTTGGCCATGTCCTTTATGCTTTGGGACATAAACAATGTATGCATTGTAAACCTTCGCAGTCTTCATATTCATTTTTTCTAAATGGACATCTAAGTTAGTCTTCTTGTTTATATATGCCTTGATGTCACACACAGACGTTTCGGTTGACACGTTGTAGATATAAATCGGAGTTTTAATATCCGCTGCCTTAAAGTTGGTATTTGCGTCCACAATAGCTTTGCCCGTTTTGCCCAAAAAACGATTTCTAAATCGCTTCTTTTGAACGAGCTTCCATTCTTCAGTCGGTTCTTGGATTTTTGTTTCTCCACTCTGCATAACATCCGCAAAAGTTTTACAGAAGAATATACATAGACATACAACATAAAGAAGTATAAGAAACTTTTAAAAACTAGTGTTTATAAATATAATGTTAATCTCAGAAGAGAATTCAGAAATACAAAAAAACCAATTAAATATAATTATGTAATAGTTAGAAAGTAGTACACAAATGTATGATGTTGACATACTGAACCTTCAAAGGGAATTACTGAGTAGGGAAAATACACTTATGGAAATCTTTTGTAAATATGAATGTAGTCAACAGATGTTGATGTTGAGTGAGCGCATGCAGGAGGCCTGTGAGTTGGTGGACCTGGTGAGGTATAACGCAGAGAGGTATGAGTCACTGACTAACAATCTTACCTGTAGCTGTGCTGCCACTCCGCCACCTCTCATGTCACAGCATGTTGTTCCTGCTTTACCCATCTTAAATCGTACTCTAGCAACTTTGAACCCCACCCAAAGTAATATTTTATTGTATTCTGATAGACTAGGAACAGGTTTTGGATCATTATTAAATAACCGTTCTAAACATACAGTAGTGAACCATTGCCGTCATAACCTGCATTTCGATGAGCTCATTTATAAAATTCAACATACCTACACAATTGCATAAGGAGACTACTGTTACTAGTACTTTTAATTGGAAATAGTCTTTGTATATCGAAAAAGGACATAGTTAATGGTATTGACACCCTACTTATGTTAAGATTAGGATAATTAATATTGTGTGCATTGCCATACTCTGACTATTTGCTTGGTGAAGAAAACAATTATATATCTGGTATAATTAATAACCTGATGCATGTTTTATCATGTCGTCATAGTGACCGTCTATTGTTTTTTGATACTAACCATTTTGTTAGAGATCTTGTTTTGATTCGGGAACATATGTTTCTTCCCAAAAAAAGTCTACATTTACTAGCTACATTGTTAGCTTATAATATACACGCAGTTACTGATAATTTAACTGAGAATAGGTTAAGTGATGAAACAGTGTATCTCGTATCGCTGATAATACTGTAGTCGATTCTTTTCCTGTGCATTCAATACAATGCCTTCAGGGTGCTGTTGAGGCTTCCACCTTACTGTAGTGCGTCAGGTATGTTCGCTGATGCGCACACTGACGATTACTTTGCGATTATGCGGAAGAAAGTTGCCTCAGTTCTATCCCGAGTGAGGGGAAGCAGCAACAGCATTCTGAAGGTGTTTGCAGAGAGGCTGGATGGGCCTACAATGGGGAGGTTTACCAAGCTAGGTACATGTTGGCAACAAAGCTTGTTAAACCTTCCCGTGAGTGTGATTTTCTTTTTTATCTTTTTAGTGTTCCTGCATGTTACTAACATAGTTTTTAAGTAAGATAATACTAACACCCTATGGGCATTGATGCCTGACAATAAAATATTTTTTATTTATTTATTTATTTAAACTGTTAGAGCCGACAAAAGAGAAGATGAATACTAATATTTTACTTTATCACCAGAATTTAAATTGGATCTCCGGCAAAATTTTAGACGTGGAAATGTTAGTAGACAAATACCACATGGACATTTTATGTTTTTGTGAACCTTGGCTTAAACCAGATAGAATGATGTTTAATGTGAATAATTTTTCAGTTGCCTGTGCGTAGAACAGATCAACAGTGGGTGGTGGTACCCTAATACTTTGTAATAGCTATCTTAGATATAAGGAAAGGAAGGATAGCACTGCTTACTCTGTGGATCGCTTCATGTGCAGAGGTTGAAGGGCATACTTTCTTATGTGTCTATAGACCACCCGCATCAAACTTGTCATTGTTTTTAATCACAATGGAAGAAATATTAAGTAAACTTTTCAGAGATAATAAATTAGTTTTTGTTTGTGGAGACTTAAATATTGATCTGTTAGTCAATTCACCAGAAAAATAATAGCTCATCTCGTTGTTCAAATAATTCAATTTAAAATATTTATTTAATTAAGCAACCAGAATAACAGCAACTTCAGCTTCATGCATAGATAATGTATTTACTAATTGTAAAGTAAAAGATTCATCCTTAATTAGTGGTGTTAGGTCAGACCACTGGTCAACTTGTATCTTTTGAGTTAGACAAAAAGTTACCTAAACTTAGCCAAAACAATTCGATTAAGACCTCTTACTAAAAAATAAATTAAAATCGTTTAAAAATAATGTCCTTTGCAATCTTTATAACGCTAGTTTTGATTCAAAAGACCCAATATAAATTACGTCACATTATTTTCTACAGTTTGCCAAGAATTCAATAAAACGTGTCCTGTAAAAACAGTTACAAGTCAATTCCAAATCTAAATTTAGTGAATGGGCCACTGCGGGACTAAGAAAAAGCAGAGATATTCTATATAATTTATATCACGAAAAATCTCTCGACTTCAGATCAAGCTTTTCACACTTATGTTAGAACCTATTCAAAAATATTTAAGTGTCTGCGCTCAGGCAAAATCTCAATTAATAAATAATCAACAAAATTGGTACTTCTAATAATAAAATTAAAACCGTGTGGCAGGTGATTAATAGAGAAACCGGAAAGACACAACAACGTGATCAGAATGAATTGTCTTTGAAAATACTATACCCAAACCATTTCTGATAAGCTAGAAGTCGCTGAGACTAGAAAATTTCATTTTGTTATTGTTAAAACGTATAAGAGTTAATAATTATTAAAAGTACACTATTAACACTAAAGTTAGTAGTCAATTCATACGTAACAATTGTAAACGCTGTTAAAACTTTAATTTTATACATTGATTGAATTATTTGAATTCATTAAAATCTTCTTTAAGTCCGTCTGAGGTTAACGAGTTCCAATTGCGTTTAAATGATGAGGTGCAATTAGCACTGGAATGCAGTACTGATAATTTGGATGGTCAAATGTTAGAACGTAGCGAGTTTGAGTCTCTTTATTATAAAACCCTAACTGAAGCTCAGAAAGTGCTCGATGATTAAAAGAAAAGGAATCCAACTGATAGTGAGGTAAGTGCACGTTCTAATAATCAGAGGTTTGTTAAATTACCGACTATTCAGCTACCGAAATTCAGCGGTTCTTACGTGAATTGGTTGGAATTTCACGATACATTTGTCAGCCTTATTCACTCCAATGACGAGATAAACGACATAAATATATTTCATTATTTGAGGTCATCACTAGAAGTTTCAGCTGCAGTGGTGATAAACTCAATTCAAGTTTTTAAACTGTCATGGTCACTAACATAACTACCAACTTCACTAACTACTACTACTACTACTTCTACTCCACTCTCCCCCCCCCTCTCTCTTCTTCTTCTACTTTGGTAACTTCAGTTTATCCGTGATCATGGTGCTTGCAACAGCGCCGAAATATCGGGAACTCAAAACAGTGGACATGGTTTTTAGTGTTAATTATAAACTCAATTCAGTTTTCTGCCGCTAATTATTCAGTCGCTTGGAAGTTACTCTGTGACCGGTTTTTTTTGACACCGGCATTATTTGATACTAGCGGTTGCCCGCGACTTCGTTCGCGTGGAAATTTTGGTATGTATGTGAGAGACTGCCTCGTTGGTCGAGTGGTCGCAAGTACGACTACTAAGTCCGGGCAAGGGAATTCCTGAGATATTAGCAAATCGACGCGACGCAACTGCCACGGCCGGTGTCACAGCACTCACGACGGGGCTGGAGTCCGGCGGCGGCGAGGCGGAGCTGAGCAACGGGTCCGGAGGCGGTAGGCGTGCGCGTCGAGCAGCTGATCTCGTCAACATCTTCGATCTTTAATAAATTTTGGAACGAAGTTCCTTATCGCGCGTTGGGAAAGGGGGCTAGACGGAAAAAATTCAGACGAAAAGTTGTAACGACACTTTTTACCCGACTGCGCGACGCAAAGGAGGGTAATGTGTTTTGCTTTAGTAAGCTATTGTAAGCCGTGCGGCGTGCGCATGTTTCTCTGTCTGTCTCTCTCTCTCTCTTATAGAAAGCAAGCCAGATATTTTCGTTTCGTCTTTGGTCTGTGGATGGGTGATCAAGGTTAAGCAACGACTGCCAAGGTCTGTCTGTGGATGGGTGATCCAAGTTAAGCAACGGTTGCCAAGGTTGGTCTGTGGATGGGTGATCAATGTTAAGCAACGACTGCCAAGGTCTGTCTGTGGATGGGTGATCCAAGTTAAGCAACGGTTGCCAAGGTTGGTCTGTGGATTGGTGATCAAGGTTAAGCACGACTGCCAAGGTCTGTCTGTGGATGGGTGATCCAAGTTAAGCAACGGTTGCCAAGGTTGGTCTGTGGATGGGTGATCAAGGTTAAGCAACGACTGCCAAGGTTTTTTTTTTTTCACTAATTAATCATGTGTGTCAGAATGGCTGGTTGCCTGTGGCTTTGGTCTATGAGAGTTGATTAGAAAATTGCTACATACTATATATATTTAGAAATAACATTTTTTTTTGTACAGCCATCCTGACGTTTGGTTGGCTGGTCGCCTCCTAGTTTAAAGCCAAGCATGCCGAGTTTCCCGTAATGTATTGCGTCAATAATTGCTACATATTTGCTTCATTTATCTAATTCAGTTGTATCTTCAAACATATGTTAAATAAAGGATGTAGCAATTATTTTAATTATCCCAAGGAAAAGTGCCTGATAAAACAATAAAGGCAAATACATAGTTGCAGTGTGTCTTCAGTCAACGGTATTGCTACTTTAGGAGGGTATTATTGCTACTTTATGTTATGAGTAGGTAAGTGGAAGTAGTGGCAAATGGAAGCACATTAAAAGGATATCGTAAATAAAAACGTCGGGTCGTTCATAAGATTCATTTTAATAATATTACAATTTACTTAAAAAATATTCAACTATTAATTTACTTTATTTCCATATTATTTTTTCGCATATATTATACAATGGTGTATTAGCTTCTTTTTACTCTTCGTAACTTTTTTCGATTAATCATCGTCACAAACACCAAAACCACAGATTATAATAATATAATAGTTACCCAAAACACGAATTAAAAATTGGTTCTATAGGTAGGTACTTGTTCCTTATAATAACATAGATCTATTTAAATTGTCGAATAAAATTAAATAAGCCCAGACTGTGATTCCAATACGATATCTGCACTAGCAATGACTAAGAATAATTGTTATAATGATAATTATTGGATTATTGAGGGTAGGTACATATTTTTTTTAACGCAAGAATCGCATTACTTACGCTGTTGCCAGAGCCTAAACGATTAAACCGATTCAACATAACTAAGTATTTGCCTTTATTGTTTTATCAGGCACTTTTCCTTGGGATAATTAAAATAATTGCTACATCCTTTATTTAACATACGTTTGAAGATACAACTAAATTAGATAAATAAAGCAAATATGTAGCAATTATTGACGCAATACATTTCGGGAAACTCTGCATGCTTGGCTTTAAACTAGGAGGCGACCAGCCAACCAAACGTCAGGATGGCTGTACAAAAAAAAAAAAGTTATTTCTAAATATATATAGTACCTATGTAGCAATTATTTATTAAATGTAGCAAATATAAGCAGCTAATCAACTCTCATAGACCAAAGCCACAGGCAACCAGCCATTCTGACACACATAATTAATCGAAATGAACTTGGTTCCATCCGGGTGTCCCTTGACACCTCTCAATTTCAGATCAATGGTGGGTTTTTCTTTCTGCAATTTACAATTTCCATTTTGGTGTTCCTTCTTTGATTTTTGTAATAAAACTGCTAATAAAAAATGATGTTTATGGTTGTTGATGTTGGAACTTTCGGTATAGGTAATTTTAACTATTTAAATTTAAGAATATTTGGTAAATCAGATATAAAGACGTTTAAGTGTTGCCAGCTTATTTATTAAAATAATCAGTCTGTGACTCGCGTGCTGAGTAACGTTAGTAAAAAATTAATAAGTACAAGTACTTTGAAGAACCAAAATAAAAAAGACAAATAGAATCCTTGTCAAATTATTAAACATAACAAAAGTAAAAAAACATTTAACTTCACTTAATCAATATAATACTTATTCTTATTAAAATAATCAGTCCTTGACTCGCGTGCTGAGTAAAGTTAGTAACAAATTAATAAGTACAAATTAAAATAAACTGAAGAACCAAAATAAAAAAGACAAATAGAATCCTTGTCAAATTATTAAACATAACAAAAGTAACAAAACATTTAACTTCACTTAATCAATATTTAATACTTATTCTTATTAAAATAATCAGTCTTTGACTCGCGTGCTAAGTAAAGTTAGTAAAAAATTAATAAATACAAATTAAAATAAACTCTGAAGAACCAAAATAAAAAAAGACAAATAGAATCCTTGTCAAATTATTAAACATAACAAAAGTAACAAAACATTTAACTTCACTTAATCAATACAATACTTATTCTTATTAAAATTATCTGTCTGTGACTAGCGTGGTGAGTAATATTAGTAAAATAATTAATAGGTACAAATTAAAAGAAACTGTGGATATCAAAATAAAGACACTGGATTCGATTTTAGAATCCGGATTTGGAAGTCGAATAAAAATGTGCGGGTATCCGGATTTTTCTGATTACGGATAGTCCGGATTGCATTCCCTAATCACGACCATACAAATGGAACAGATCAAGATTCAAAATACGCACACTCAAATGTGATCACGATGAGCTTTTTACATTATTTTGCTCGAATGAATGAAGATATCGTATGAATGAATAGTCAAACCTAAAATAAAACTTGTCTGTTTGGTATGTGTGTCGATTTGTTACTAAAATATTTAATAATCATATTTAGGTAATAAAACTCTGGATTGATTTAATGAATGAATCGAATAAATAATTACTGTGGAATTGGGGGAACCTGGATCTACTTGATCCAGGTCCCCCAGTTTTACCCTACTTACATATTCAAAGGTCACAATAACATCATTTACCATCATTTAGGATTCAAACAAATCATTACTCTAATTGATGAGAACAGTAAACAAACCATTAGTTATGGTAAAGTACACTGGCGTACTTATGGTAGCATATACCTACGTACAGTGCACATACATGTATGCAAAGAAACTCCGTAATAAGACTAGCAAGTACCTATACATGCTTGTATGTATAATAACATCTTAGGTTTGACGTACTGAACGATGTGTTAACATTTGTCCATCTATTTTAATGGGACCTTATATGTACATATTATATTAAAATAAGAAGCATCCTATCGTCGCTTATCTTACTAACTGACGGAACTAACTTTGAGGTGACTCTTCAGGACAAGCTTTTTGCGGTTTCGCACTATGTTTGTTGAATTGTAACTCTCATAATAAGCGACTGATCAAAATAAAATTGCATGAATTATATTATTATTTGGTTATTCTTCCTATATATATGTATATATGAATTGTAAATATTACTGTTAGATAAAAAATATAAGCATTTAAAACAGATACGTCACTTTTGTTAGATCTTTGTAAAAAAATGTTTTCATATAGTTTTCAGATACGTCTGTATAAAAAAAGGATAGTAAAATAACACACAAACCTCAGAATCAACTGTTTTTGTATATCTGTGGTAAAAACAGTCTCTTCTAATTTAAATTCTCATAATTATTTAGGTTTAATGTTAACCCCAACGTATTAAAACTAATCAGTCTCAAAAATAAAGCAATTCTTAATAGCTTAATCAAATCACAGTCAACGTTATGTACCTAATTATGATAAAAATGTCTTGGGCTCTTACTTATACTAAATAGGAACTTTATAAAATAATAACTTTAAGGAGATAAACATATCAAAAACAAAATTATGAACACAAAGTATTTCTTATCTGATCATTAAAATTGTACCATAATATTCAGTCTTTGGTAGGAGCAATATAAATAAATCAATGAGGAAGCGATTTGTAGAATTCAACATAATCGGGATGTCTTATAACAGCTGTATCACCTTTTGTTAGAGACATTAAGTCTTCATATTTTTCAGTCGCTATTTTGGGTGGATATTCATTAAGTGGACGGATTTCAGCGTAAAGAAGAAACATCTTTTGTCTGTTTAAAGTCAAACTGCGGTACGATTCCTGATCGTGAGAAGTTTTGAAGAAAAAATTTATTGGATCAGACTGTTGAGCGCGAAATTCGGTCATTTCGGTCTAATCCACATGAGCTCCTGTGTCGTCTTTTCTCATGAGACTAGTGAGAGTAATTGAATGTCTGTAGACATTTTTTTTAAATCGAGAAAGTCAGTAATGTAATAAGGAAAATACTCGGTAAGGCTGATCTATTCGTAACGTATGCACTTACGTCGGTTAGCAGAAATCACATTTGTATAAAAAGCTACTTACGTCTACCTGCCAAAATGTGTTTTCTCGGTAACGCTTGAAGATACAGATACGTTTACTAGACCGATCGTTTCGTCTTCAAAATTGTTTAACTAGTATGAATAACTCATTTTTGACGAAAATACAGATACGTCTGTTAGAAAGATAAGCGACGCTATGACGCTTCCTTGAGGAATTGAGCTAATTACTTTACTATATGATCGGATTTTTTCGATTCCATTATTTTTATGGTCAAAGTGTTCTATTTCAACTAATTTTTCCCTGTTAAGATAAGATGATAGCCATTCGTGAGCCTTTCCGCGTGTACCTATTCCGTATAATTTGTTTAGCAATATCCCAAATTGTACTTTGTCGTAGGCTTTGGTCATGTCTAGTAATATTCCTATTGCGTATTTTTTTATATTAATAATAGTATTGGTTTTTATTACAACACATTATGCTCAAGCGTAGAGTTACGCAGATCACGCGACTTGCTCAAGAACGGGAATGCAAATATCTTTACACAAATTAACTGTTTTTAAAAAGTACACAAAACAGAGTTCCGCAAATGCACTATTTGGAAATAGTTACACCAAGTGTATAATATTCCTAAGGAACTTTAGCCGATACATATTCTTTCTTGTTAAAACAATGACGACTTTATCTTTATATTACATTAGTCACACGAAGAAAGTTATTGCAGAACACACAGGATACGCTTAACTTATGAGATCACGAACCAATCAAGAACAATCATTAAGTGCGTTTGATTGATTTCAAAATTAAAATATACAAAACTGTTGGTTACAAGCGTTAGGAAGAACACTTATTTCCTTGACTAGGCGGAGTTGCGATGAATATCCAAAAGTCCAAATATCCATATTATCCATTTATACGCTATACGTCCTTAATTACGAAAAATATCACTTGTCCACCGTTCAACGAGCGTCACATCACTGTATCACTATAGTTGGGCACTGGCTCACGGCTCAGTCCTGCGGAGTCCTGCGCCGTGGAGCTGCTCGCGGCCTCCTGGCGCGACGTCTGCGCGCGGCGAGCCGGGCGGTGACCATGTGCACGACCTGGAAGTAACACGTAGTAGTGGGGTGGCATTTTTGTTTTGAGTGAATTAATAACTATTTTAGCTGATTAGAACACAACTCTGCCAACGCCTGTACTTATAGAACTGATCATTACGAGAGTCTACTGCCGTAGTTAGTTAATAGTAAGTTACCTGCTACCATGTCTGGGTGAGTCGCAAGTCCTCGCCAGCGACGGCACCAGCTAGTTCGGCGATGACGCGCGACTGGTGCGCTAGCTGCCGGCCTCCTCGTGCGAATTGTCGCTCGGTAACTGTTGAGAAATGTCTGCATTTGTACATCTTTGACAGTCGTTACCGGTTACAGGTAGTCAGTGGCCCGACATTCTGACAAATAGGCTTACCAAGAGTTACCATGTTACCCAACGGGTTGGGAGGTCAGATAGGCAATCGCTCCATAAAATGTATAATCCAGCTGCATTAGGTTACATTGGATGTCGACATCAACATAGTTGGGAAAAAGGGATATTTACTCTATCCAGGCCTGTTAAAACTTGGAGTTACCAGTTATGATGATTAGGTACACCTTTAATACATTATGTGAAATGTTGTCAACTGACCACAGACTCGTAGTACTTGTGGATGTCCATCTTGCACAGGGGACACGTGCGGCGCTCCAACAACCACGGATCTATGCAGGACTTGTGGAAGCAGTGTCTGCAAGAAAAGTAAGTAATAAGGTATCTTCTGGCTCCTACGTGCCCAGAGTGCTCAGTGGAAAAGATGGTCCTAATAGCAAGATTAAACTATAAAAAAGCATTATTGCTTTGCGTTGTGTGAATGTACGTATTTTACAATATATAGCCGTTATAAATTTGCTAGAAGTACTAGAATAAACTCACGGCGAAGACACTTTGGTAGTCATACATTCAAGTAAAGAGAGTGAGAGAATGGTTAGGTACCACCCTTTCAGATCCATTAGGTCGAATTAGTCAAAGAGACGACCCTAGTTAGTTCTTAAATCTTTTGATTTGCGATCACCAATCCCGTTGACAAGGCTAATGATTGTGGCAACCACTATAACCCTTACTAAATAATGGAAAGAATTTCAATACTGACCTACAAGGAAGAGATCTTAGTGTTTCAGACACTTCGTAGGGTTCGATGCAAATGGCGCAGCATTCGCCGTCGCCCTGAACTTCCTGTAAACAATAAAACAACACAATAGTACGACCACATTCGCCAGTTGTGTTAAGTCCCATGAAATAGGGGCGAGCCTATTGCAATCAACCAACACAAGGTTAAGACTCGAGGTTGGTACAAAAATTCCTGATAAAAAAAAACCGGCCAAGTGCGATTCGTACTCACACGCCCACAGGGTTCCGTAGCACCAAACAATATAATAAAAATATTTTGAAGGCTCATTCATATGTTGTACATTCAACAGCAAAACTAAATTTGGTTTTCATAGTATGTTAATGAAAAACAAAGTTACTGCATTTTGGTGAAAAAGTCCCGTATCTCAAAAACTAAACATCAAATATTATTCAAACCAATTTTCGTTGAAAGTTTTTTTAACGTTCTACAATCCTACATCTTTTCAGAATTTTCCTCTTACTTTAGTAATTACAGGGACACCTGGGACACACACACACCTACCACTTAGTAGTAAAGTATCTATCTTCCTAACGATTGACTGAGAAAAACCCAAGTACGAGGGCGGCACTGAAAATTTCGGGAATCAAGGAAGTGACACAACATTACTATTTAAAAATGTATTTATTGCTTTTCGAAGTATTCTCCGCGAAATTTGACACATTTTTCCATACGATGGAACCAATAATTTGAAGCAACCATTCCATTCGGAGTTGGGGTCTCCAAAATGGCCGTTTTGTAGGCGTCCACCGCTTCTTCAGGTGATGAAAATCTCTGACCACGCAATTTATTCTTTATTTTAGGGAAAGTATAGAAATCATTAGGGCTTAGGTCGGGGCTGTACGGCGGATGGTCTAAAAATTCTATGTTTTCTTGCTCTAAAAACTCTTTTGTTCTGTGCGCGGTGTGAGAACTCGCATTGTCGTGATGGAGGATGATGCGGCGGTTGCAGTTCTCTTTACGGAGTTCAGAAACGACCGGTGGCAAAAAAATGCTAGCATACCATTCTGCATTAACCGTTCTTTGTCCCTCAAGAGGAATAGTCGCAACATGGCCGGTTTTGGAGACAAACGTGGCCACCATTTTTTTTTGCAACACTCCATGAACGAACAATTTTTGTTGGCTTTAACTCATTTTCGAACACCCAAACTCGTAACTGGTTTTTTGTTTCGGGTTCGTACGCATATATCCAGGATTCGTCATCTGATACGATGTTGTATACAGCATTTGAGGATCCTGCGTGGAATCTTTCGAGAGTTCTGACGCACCAAGTAACGCGAGCCGCTTTTGGCTCTTCACAGAGCGAATGCGGTATTTATCGGGAAAACAACTTTTTTACACCTAATTGTTCATGCAAGATTATTTGTATTTGACTCATGCCAATGTCTAAAGTTGCCTGAATTTCGCGGTATGTCACATGTCGATCTTCCTCAATCAGCTTACGCACAGCATCAACGTTTTCTTGGGTGACTGCAGTTTTTGGACGACCTTGACGGGGATCATCACTGAACTTGACACGTCCACGTTGAAATTCAGCAAACCAGCGATAAATTGTGGTTTTGGATGGGGCTTCATCACCAAATGCAGAAATCATCCGGTCAACACACTGTTTTTGTGTTAAACCACTTCGAAAGTCATAATAAATCATCGCTCTTGAATTTTCTCGAGTCAATTCCATTTTCTCAACGACTAAACAAGTTTGACAAAACCTTGTGACAAGACCGAGAATCTTTTTTTAAATAAATAAATGGTATTCGATTTTTAAAGCCACGGAGTTTTCAATTAAAAAGATTTTAATATGACAGGAACAGTGGAAATATTCCATTCCCGATACTTTTAGTGCAGACTGCATATAGACCCCGTACCTACGTGTAGGTTTGATGTTTTTTTTTAGTTTCAGTTCCATGTACGGGGAGCCCCCCCCCACCATTAATCTTTTAATTTCTGTATAAAAATCGTAAAGCGGTTCACAGAGTACATCTATTTAGGGGTACGATGGAACTGACATAGGTACGCATTGCGATTATAAATGTCCCTAAATAAGAAAAGCAAAAACAAATAAGAATACATCAACCTACCAAGTTACAACTGTGTAGTCCCAAGTTTCGGAATAAAGTGGCTTTGACATACGGACGGACAGACAGATATGACGAAGCTATAAGGGTTCCGTTTTTTGCCATTCGGCTACGTAACCATTTTTTTTTGTGATGGGTAATCATCAAATGTCTCCTTCCGCTCTGGGCGGAGTGGAAGGGAGTGTCAGACTTTTACTGACTAAAACCCATCCATGTTCCTTCGTTTGCCCTTTGTGTTCCAGGACTTCCAGGGCCGCGCCCGCGGTATCTCTTTCGAATAGTCCCGCAGCCCTGGCAGGCATCGGCCCTTGCGGGCCCCTCCTGTTTGCTGACATCTCTTTGAGGCGCGCGTGGAACACGAACGCGCCGTCGACACGGCCTGTCGTCATAAGACGGACGGACGGCGAGCTAGCCCATTACTCACCGTCCACAGGCCCGCGCCTACGGTGGCCGAGAGCCACCACGTGACCCCCGACGCCCGGTGCTTCTACCGCGGCGGCTGGGACGTGAGGTTCTCTCCCTCTCACGTTCCGCCACCTCCTTCGCTAGCATGACTGCTTCGCAGAAGGAGGTGACGGTTTCCCATTCCCTCTCGCCCCGAACCATGGCTTGAACCAGGGCCGGACGCGAGAGGTCGCCGCCGTCAATCGGCTACGTAACCCTAAAAACCCAATAACACTGCCCGGCCTGGGAATCGAATCCACGACCTCGTTCTCAGCAGTAATGCTTGCGACCACTAGACCATCGAGGCAGTAACAATAAAACAGTACTATTACAAAATGATTACGACACACAGTGTTTACTGTCGTAAAATGAGTGAAAAAGTCATACAATTTTGGTACTTCAGGCATATTTTTAAAACCAAATTAAAAACATACTTGTGTTTTGCAAGAATTATATTTTAGTTTTTGGTCATTTATTGAGTTGAATATTAAACTCAAACTCAAAGCATTTATTTCAATTAGACCATTACAGGCACTTTTGAATGTCAAAAACAAAAAGATAAAGCTGAACAGTCCCAGTCACAAGGCATAATAACTTGTGAAAGTACTGCAGTTGCCCATTCCAAAGCTTAGAACTCTATGGAGAAGAATGGGCAAGAATCATCCATGGGCAATCTTTTATATCAAAATATTGGTAAAAAATCTAGATTACATCATTCATGTCGAGATTATACATGTATGTGAAAACGACGTAGAGAAAAGAATAAATGAACTATTCAAAAATAAAATATTGATCTAAATTAACTCCGCATAGGTACCACTCTGACGGATAGTGTACCGAGTATTCGTCAGGGTCTGCCACCCGGCTCGCAATCTGTCCATAACAGTCTGGAGTGAATCCTTGCATGAATCGGTAGAAAAAATGATGTACCTAAAAGTGTAAATTGTTGTTACTTACCCTATCTTCAGCCTTTAAATTCTTAACCGGTATTTTGGACAACACCTCCTCGGCTGCCCCGCGTAGACTAGTCTGGTCTCCGCCGTTCTAACATAACATAAACATTTTGACAAATTAATTTCGACGTTATACAGCGTGATTCAGAAAGGTGTGGCCATCTTTATTAAGGGTGTGCTACAGACCATTAAACTGAACAACTTTTTCCAAGGGACCAACCCCGTTTTCGCAAAAAAATAATCAGCTATATCCGTTACTTATAACAAAAACACATTTTTTTTTTAATTTTTGTCCGTCTGTCTGATTGTTCCGGCTAATCTCCGAAACGGCTGAACCGATTTTGTTGAGACTTTAACTTTCACGCGGACGAAGGTCGCGGGCTCAGCTAGTATTTTATAAATACTTTCGATCATACATAATAACAGACCTAATGTACCTACTCGAAAACTAAACATGCAGTATAAGATTAACCAATTGACCGCCACAGCCTTCGATCAACAATATTGTTGATCGAAGGCCACAGCAGAGCATAAACGCACGCGCGTGCCATCCACGCCAAGCCACAATTTCACCGAAATGTAAAAATATATTATTATGCCCTGTTGCGCTTTGCGTTATTGCAAATCTCGATATAGTAAAACGAGTAGACTTGAATCCAGTTTATTTTCGTTAGTAATTTATTTATTTGGAATATAAAAATAATTTTCAGATAATAATCTAGGACATTTACATAAATTGCAATAAACGCCGTCTGTTGCTCAGTAGCTACGAGTAGGTACCTATATCATTATTGCGCTACTGAGAGTTGTTCGTTTATCGATATTTTTTCATGTTATTTCGTAAAATATAAATGAATATTAAAAACGTAATTGTACTGTTCTGGTGATCACGTTATATCGTTCAGGTGTCAATATGGAAACAAATGTTATTGGTTCACGTATGTTTCTGTTATAAACCCAGTTAATAACTTAGCGCGTGAGAATCTGATACAGTTTGTCCAAATAGACCAGGCGCAAAAGAATGTTCGAAGCATTTTAGAAGAGAAGACATCGCTTGCTTAGTATTAAAGTGACCGAATTCAAAATTAGTCATAAATGAGTTAGATACACCGTCACCTTTAATTCAACGTCATCTGTGACAAACTCTAAGTAACTCTTAAAAAAATAGTGTTATACTGCTCTTACAAGTTTTCGGTCTCTTTCACACTTATGAATTTGAAGACGCCAGTTTGACATAACACTGACACATTCATTAATCGTTCAACCGGCTCAAAGTAAACATCTGCTCATTTGTTTTAAAAGTGACCTATTAATATTTAGGATTATTTATCAGTGAAATCGAAGGTAAGTTTTACTGAGTATTTTTGTTGTATTTTGACCCAATACGTAATGAGTCTATTTTATATTAAATTTGTTTATTTATTGTACGAGATATTAAGTTTTAGGACTGTTTAAAACTAAAACTTTTGGATGATTATAAAACACATTAATGATTAGGTCTCTTTTTGAATAAAAATTTAGTAAATTTATTTGTACGTTCTGTAGGATTCAGTGATAAGTCTGTTTATTACAAATAATGATAATGTATTTTTAGTTACATTCACTATTTGGTCTGTGCTTTACTAAAAAAATAAAAAGTAATTTTGTTATGAATGTGCTAGGTGATTTAAGTTCAGGATTGAGTCACTTTAAAATGAAATATAAGTAGAACAAAAAAGAAGTTTCACTTGTTGACCTATAATTTTAATTTAATTTTTATTAGAATGACGTCGTCTACTGCGAGATCAAGAAAAATTCTATATAAAAAATTACTACTTAACTACTATTTACTAATAGTAGTGAACTACAGCCCACTTTCTCTCTCGGACCGCCTCTCAACAGTGGGAACGTTATACGCTGAATATGCTATAGGTATCTTAACTATTATTTTTTTACTTATTATTATTAATTACTTGCTTACTTATTGATACTTTATGTATGTTTAAATAAAATATTGTCTAATCACCTTTTATGTTTAATTACAGATGTTATGTGATGTTTATAATAAACCCGAAAATCAACGACATTTGAATGCCTCTGAGTATTTCAAACATACTGAAGGCCGTAACAAGGCAGTTATAGATTACCGCGTGTCACCTGTTAATCCTGGAGAAAGCGACGCAGATTTAAGTGATGGCGATCCTACTTTCGAGGTACAAAAAGGCCAACAGGGTAGTCATATGCTTTTTCCCCGTACTCGTAGTTCAAGTTCAACTTCGAGTAGTAGTTCTTCTTCAACTTCGGACTCAAGTTCATCATCTGATAGCTCTTACGAAGAGACTTTGGAAGAACATTTAAATGCTAATAACACAGAAAAGAGTACACCTGAGCCAACAAGAGAGTTAGACGGAGGAACAATGGAGAATCTAGATAATTTAACACAAGCAAGACACAACTTCAGCAACACCTACAGTTTCTACTAAGCCTAAAGGTAAAAACGCACTAGACAACCGGAAAACTGGAAGCAAACTAGAGCTAATAAATTGAGAAATTGTGGTAAGTCGTATATTAATAGCAAAAATATTATAACTAAAGCTCGTGAACATAAACCACCATGTAATGACCAGTGCAGGCTGCAATGTTCTAGCAAGATTGATTCTGTTCAAAGGCGAAGCATTTTTGACGCATACTGGGAACTTGGAGATATTCATAATCAGCGATCTTTCATTTTATCGTGTTTATCTGATATAAGGATCTTAGTACAACATTGTTCATTTTTTGATAGTTTTAGTTGCCTAAGTACAACATTGTTCATTTTTTGATAGTTTTAGTTGCCTAAGTACAACATTGTTTATTTTTTGATAGTTTTAATACAAACTTGTTGCACTAATGTTGACCTCTGTTTTTCATTAAAAATCGTAACTACAAAAATGTGTTATCATTTTAGTAATAATGTGACTTAAACCTTACTTAAACAGCCAAGTAGTATTTGAATTTGATAATAAACCAACTTAAAACTAATTAGGTCTTTATCATTTTAGCAGACTAACTGCTACTTAGTATTATATAGACCTAAAACTACAAAAATAATTTTGACAGCCTACAATAAACAAAATAAATAGTATTCAATTGAAATTTAAGTTTCAGTCAAATATGTGGTTCGTATTCTATCATAAAAAAAAATAAAAATAACAATGCAACTAACATCTTTTAACATTTATGTCCAAATCAATAACCGAAGTCCTAATTGCAAAACGTTTTTTGCGATTTGCCAAAAAACTAGTTTTTTTAATTCGGTCACTTTAATACTAAGCAAGCGACATCTACTTCGGAAATACTGGTCGAGCAGTTTAAACAAAAAGGATTAGTACCATATAGGTAATACGTACCTAGTCGTACAAAACAACCCCGTAAAATTCAGACGTTTATTCAAATCGTATTTTGAAATCAGCATTTTTGGATACCCGGCCCATGCATTATAAAAGTTAGTATAGTACAGTGAGGTCGACTGTCATTATTTTAACCCTTTTATTTTCGGGCCGCCAAATACCTATGTAACAGGAATTTAATGCCCGATTATCGTAAAAAAAACTGTCCGTAACGGAAGTATTAACAATCAGTTATACAACTCAAATACTTTTAATAAATGCTGTATCATATTGAAATGATAAAAGATCAAATTAATGTCAAAAATAACATTTTTTTTTAATTTTTCCAGGTTAGTACAAAAACACCCCCGAGAACTACCTACCTCTTTTTAAGTACATACTGTCTTACAGATGGTAAGTTTTCCTACATAATGATACCAAAAACTCGATTCTATGACAATTGATTTATGAGATATTGTTGCTTGAACGCAGCCCTTCCGTGCGTAAGATAGGAATGTGCGCCGCATTCCATGGGGAAGCAGGTAGAAAACGTTTTTTTTGCGTATTATTGAAGTGATAAAGGGACAATATACACATTTTAGGGAAGCAAAGCGAAACGACGACGATGTGAATACTTACATAAAAAAAAACTTTTTTGCAAAAATTAAAAACTCAAAAAAGTAAAAAATAACTTACGCTTCTGAAGTAAGTAGGTGACTTTTGTTTGTTTAATTTAGTTTTTTTGTCACCGACTAAATGGAACTTAACATAGGTAGGTAGGTACCTAACTGTCGAAATGTGGGTAGTCTATTGTTTACCCGAAGATTATATAGATAGGTAGGTACCATAATCATCATATTCCCGAATGTTTTGTTTGCCTTAGAAGACATAATTATGACATACTTTTAATTGTTTTTCATTTTTTTAATTGCCATAGGTAATAATGATTAGACATAATTGGTATTTAAACGCCATAATAATTATTAGTCATAAATCTTCTCTTTAAGTTTAATGGTCACAGTTCTAACCTAACTGAAATGGCACCTAACCAAAACCTTAAAATATTCTATGCATGGTCGAGGGTGGGCTTGGTCGACGGAGCCCCGCTATGCGGGGCTCCTACTTCTGGGTGGTTTATAAAAAAATAACCAAGGATGCCTTAAAGTCCCGATTGCATCCAGTTTCTCCTAAATAACAACCGTTACACAACCAATGTCGATGGCAAATGATGTTATGGCATACCGCGTGATAATTATGGCATGTGGTAATTAGGGCACGTGATAATTAGGGCTTACAATGATTATAACAAATGTTATGGTAAGTGACTTCATGGGAAACAAAGCGTCTAGCACGTCAATAATATAGCAAATAAGAGTAGGGCAAATGAATATTAAGTCTTAAAATATTATGGCTGTTGACTATATGGCAAATAAAATTCGGGCACATGGCGGTATACCTACCCGAAATGTGGTGTAATTCCAAAATTACATAACTTTTAGTATGGATGCTACGAAAAAGTCAACCAAAATACAAAAATGTAAAATACAAATGTCTAATTAATATTAGCAAACTTTTCGATATGATTTGTCGATAATTTGATGCCATCCTAAATGTAACCCCTATCACAAGTTAACTAGCGTGATCTACCGGGTAATAGCTGACTTAAATTTAAATATTTTTTTTACATTTGGTTTTTCTATTCAAAGCGCTAGTACTGCTGACGCACGAGATCAAAATTTTTGTATGACAATAGTCCTAATGTCCGCTCTATGTACGTCTTTTAAATCTCTTTGTTTGGCTGGTTTGGCGTACAGGGCACGCGCTTGCTTGTCACGTATAAGCGACTATGGCGGTCAAAAGGTTAAAAAAACAACCTTAGTTGTAACGTGTCCTAAACTCCGAACAAAAATAATATATATTATAACATTCTTAAAACTCGCAACACTGAGACAATGGCGTCTAAAATTCGTGTTCCGAGAAATTACAACAAATATTTTGCAATTTTGTTAAAATTATACAGAAAATCGGTTACTTACTTGTGAAAAGTAACGCCAGACCATATAATATACTGCCATGACTAGATTTTGCAGCACTATATGACACAAGACGGGATAATTTCGCAATCACAGAGCGTTAGGGAATGTAGATTGTAGTCTGTGTCACAGAGCGTCTTTTAAAATACTGGCTTTTTCGCCACGTGTCATGGCGTCATGTATTACGAATCATAGACACAGAGCACAAGCACATACACAGCGTCATAGACAATATTGTTTTGGATGGGCCCCTGAGTAGCATAGTTACGGTTATAATCGACTAAAATAATAAAACAAATTGTTAAAATAAATCAAAACGTCAAGAAATCTTAGGCTGAGATCTATCAAGCTAACTTTGACTAAATTCAAACTAAGTGCGGTAGTGGTTCACGTAAAACTTAATACAAACAACGTTTATTTTCGTATGAAGCGCTACTGTATTTAGCTTGAGCTAAGTTTTAGTTCATTCAATAATCTATATGCCTTAAGGTAGACGCGCCAGGGTAGCCCGCGAAATTCAAATTTTCTTAGGTTTTTTTTGCAATTTGCAGGGCAGTGTCAGGCTGTATATTAATGAAAAATGAGTCGCGCTAGTAAAACGTATGCAGTTCCCGAATTATAATGATTTAAATCATTAATGCAACCCTCATATGTTTATTTAACCCCACTGACTGACTTTTTCATGAAATAGTTATTGAATGGGGTTCAGGATTTTAATTAGTATAATTCTGTAACTACATACAATGAATCTGGCGCGACTCAATTTTCATCAACATACAAACTGACACTGCCTTACAATTTGCAAAAAACCAAAAAAAAAAAAGAATTTCGCGGGCTACCCTGGCGCTACCACATTAAACCATTTAACCAGGAGATGCACAAGGCTTACCAGTTTGTTGGCACTAACCTAACCTTGCCTTTACTTTAACCTGACTTACCTTATTATAGTCTGGGGGTCTAAAATGGCCGCTTTAGCAGAATCATAATAGGATAATAATATGAATTACGTTCAAATTCTTAAAATGGTTATAGACGTACCTAATATTATCAATTGTCACCTTGTAACTATTTTACGAATTTTAATGTAATTCATATTATTATCCTATTACGATTCTGCTAAAGCGGCCATTTTAGACCCCCTGATCTGTGTAAGTTTATTTTATTAAATTATTACACACGTATATTAATAGTTTATCAAAACTACGTCACGCACTCTCGCTCACTTTACATACTTGCTAGTCTGTTTGTGATTACTTGACAGTTCCCCGTACGCATCAGACTTTGTGGGGAACACGAATGAATTGTTTTCCATTCATTCTATTGTACTTTAATATTGTCATTTTCATTGTCTATAATTATGAGTACTACCTACCGGATATCTGGTTTATCGTAAACTCATCAGAGGGGCGTGACCCTTGAAAAGAAGTAGACTGTACTATCATGGAAAATTAAAACAACGCCAACATTAAGAAAACATGATTTATTGTCAAACAAATGTAAAAACAACCAATATTAAATAGTTTTAGTACAACTATCGACTTATGCTATTGTTAGCTTTACAATATTTTTACAAAAAATACAGTTACAATATATTCAAAATATATTATCTTATTTTTAGTTATACGTATTATATAGGTAACTATTATCACTAACATTAGGCGACAACTAAAATTAATTTGAAAATCCAACGTCCAATAATATGTCAGGTATTACATTTAGGTATCGCTATGGTTTTTGTGAAAACACACATTATAACGACAAAATAATATTTTAGTCGAGTATCACAAAAAGTGTGTAGAAAAGTTACAATCACAAAGTATATAATATCAGATTACCATATTGTTCACGATTGTTCATTTCCGTCGTCATAGATGTCTCTAGTAGCGTTTCGAATGATACTCAAAACCAGACTAATTCCATTATTTTGGTATTCCTAACGAATACAATGAAAATATTCGTAAAAATGGCGCATGCAACAATTCCGACATATCAGAATCTCAAAACAAATAAAGAAATATTTCAGTCAACCCAACAAAAGCGTACCACGCTCTCAATCACTTTTAAACGAAGGATATTTTGAAAGAAATTCATAATCAATTGCTTCTCAAAAGTGTTTAAAACTGTGCGTCTGCTTATAACCGGGCGGCTGCGTAAATTCAGCATTGTAAATTGTTAGATACGTTAAAATTCCTTTAAAGTTTTGTCTCGATTCACCCATGCGTCTCTATTCAGCCCGTTTTACCAGGTAGTTGGTCAGGTAGCTACCCGCTTGCGAGTGAATGTGCTCGCGATTTAAGTCTAAAGTTCAGCTGGACTGCAATTTGTGTGATCTGTGTGATTCCTAATCACCTGCGTTTCTTACACTCGTTCCTCATCTATAAGTAGAATGGGAACTTAGTTAAACTGACTGGCTTTGGGACTGTGATTGTTTACCGCAATTAACCGCGCCGTTTCATTTTCTTATTGACTTCAAAATTATGTTTTTGGTTCCTACATAAGGCGAGACGCTGTGGTCGGACCAGACGGGTTATTCCCGCTCGGTAACACCCTTTCGTCAACACTGTTGACGATCGGGAAAAAAAAGTTTCGTTCGTTCACAGTGTTGACGAACGCTACTTATTATTTCGGGAAATTCTCGTTCGGTAACACCTTTCGTTCCTGTCGTCAACACTGTTGACGATCGGGAAAAAAAAGTTTCGTTCGTTCGCAGTGTCCATGAATGCTGGTTTTTATTTTTAAAATATGGAAATAAAAATAAAACATGTCATGGATTTTCAAATGTTTAATTTAATTAAAATAAATATATAATAACAATTATATTATTATATATTTATTTTAATTAAAACTTAGGTATTGACAACGCTTTAATTATTATTGTAAAATAGTTGATTATCTGTGATACAAAATTCTTTATTTACTTGATTATCTGAAATATTTTATTTTTACCGTTTTTAATAAGGAATATTTTAATTTTACGTACTTAATATAAAAATGTTAAGGTTTATGGTTATAGTTTCGTTATTTAATTAGTGTAAATTAGATGATTATCTGTGATACATAATAGTGTAAGTTTTCATTAGTCACTTTCTCAACTATATTTGATTATGTTAAATCAGTGTCACAATTTTATTACTTATCAAAGTGTAAAATGGTTATTATGCACATGATAAGGCCATTTTTTTATTTTCTAGTTAATTGTGTTTTAAAAGATCTAACATAATCCATTAAAACATTTTAAAAATCCATGACATGTTTTATTTTTATTTCCATATTTTAAAAATAAAAACCAGCATTCATGGACACTGCGAACGAACGAAACTTTTTTTTCCCGATTGTCAACAGTGTTGACGACAGGAACGAAAGGTGTTACCGAACAGGAATTACCCGAAATAATAAGTAGCGTTCGTCAACACTGTGAACGAACGAAACTTTTTTTTCCCGATCGTCAACAGTGTTGACGAAAGGGTGTTACCGAGCGGGAATAACCCGACCAGACGGGTGTTGTGTCTGGTGGGCTACTGCTCCCTTTTATCTGGCTTTTATATAATTATGTTCTTACTAGCTTTTACCCGCGGCTTCGCTCGCGTTGATTTAGAATTTGACAATCCATTTGGGTTGCACTCTGCTTGTAATCATGATTCGAAAGACACGTAGCGCCATCTATGAGCATAATAACGTTATTGTTGTTTTCCTCGGGAACTTACTTTTTTTCGGGATGAAAGCTACCCTATGTCCGTTTCTGTACGATCGGTTCAGTGGTTTAGGCGTGAAAAGATAATAAACAAGCAAACAAACTTACTTTCGCATTTATAATATTAGTAAGGAAGTGGGGATAGTCTCATGTCCTCATCACCGAAGTGGGATCATCACCTATCACCAATCTCATCATCATTAGCTAACACATAAAACATCGCTATCCTGACTAAACCTGTTCACACTAACATACCGCCTAGTGGTCCTCATGCGAGCCGCGGCCACGCTATCGAACACCCATTTAGAGTTCACTTGTCCTGCTGCAGACCCTATTACTACATCGTATTGGTCATTATTTACTATTTCCTGATTATTAGGACCAATGTTCTGTGTTGGTTGAAAATTAGGACCAGTAATTTGTGTTGGTCGGATGAAAGGACCATTATTTTGGGTATTTGGGCCAATAATTTGATTTTTTGGGCCATTATTTTGGGTATTGTTGTTGACTGAAGCACCACACAGGGTTAGTAGTCGAAATGCGGCGTCTCTTTGTTCGGCGTTAGGTCTCAGATGTACGCGCATGCCGTAGAATACGTCGTACGCGTATTCGGAGTTTAAGCGGCCGAGGGCCGTGCGTTCCACTCGAGCTTTCTGTAAAGAGAATAAGTTTTTGGTAAAAGAATATGATATTACAATTGGTGCAGTTGATTTATTTTCTCGAGTATTTCATATCATAGGAGATCTAAACAGATTCAATTCGGAATAATAAATCTGGTTGTGTACCTGTGAATTTCGTACTACTAGCGCCATCTTTTGAGTTGTAATGTAACAAATCGAAAAGCATGCAGCATGTGCATGAAGTAGGGGCTGTCTCCACGAGCGAGAGAATCGCGACGATATTATCGTCGTTGCCACGTATTTCTATACACTCTCTTAGAGGCCGTCTCCACGAGCGAGGGAATCGCGGCGATATTATCCCATAAAAATACGTAATATAATATCGCCGCGATTCTCTCGCTCGTGGCGACGGCCCCGTATATTTGTATGAATAAATAATAAATGTCTGCAATCATAGTCCTAGAAGCTTAGCTTTAAAAAGGCGCCATTAATTAGTACTTATTTATTCAAACTTTATGAAGTGCAACCATAAGGTACCTACCCTCATAATCGGTCTAAACTTTTTGACTACATCCTCTACCCTCTAGTCTTACCGGATGGAGCTGAATTTTAGAATTTTACACACATTGACTGCCTATCTGACCTCCACAACTCAGTTACATGATACTACGCGGAATGATTGCATACGAGTGGAATAGTAAAAATGTACGTAAAACGTATTATGACTAACCTGACAAATCTTCCTCAAATGCTCAACCTCATAGCCATTATGATGCAGCCACTTCCCCGCGGCCGCGGACTCCACGGCCCAGCGCGCGTGCAGCACGCGGCAGCCGCGCGCCGCGCCCTGCAACGCGTTGCACGTCCGCGCTCGCTTGTCCGTTGCATCGCTCCAACAACTAGTCTTGCTCAGGTCACAGTGGGTTGCCACGCCCGTGATGTTCGAGGGGTGGTTGCTGCAACTTGCGTCGTTTCGACAGGAACCTAGGAGGACGTGTGTTGTACGCTTGTTGACTTCTTTTTGGATGAAGCCATTTAGTTTTTGGATAGATTTTGTTATTGCTTGCCGTTCGGGGCGGGACATACCTGTTAAGACCTGTAATAGAAATGTTGTGTTGCTAATGAGGGGCATAAGTCTTATTTTTGGTATTTCTAATGCTATTATACTAATAATAAATGAATAAAATCCAATATAATTAATAAAAAACCAATCAATCAATTAATTCTATTTGTATATTCTCTATTGTATTTTGTAACAAGGTGGAATATTGTCTTTCATATTAGACCAACTATAAAATAAGCAGATACTTACAATTCTCGGTTTCAAGTGTCCCTGCGTAGCTTGTGTCGCAACGTTATTGTTACACTGCGGGTTGCAGGCCGCTAGCAGTTTCTTGGCCATTCGCTCGGCGCGCGCCAAGTCTCTCCGTTCACGTTGAGTAAACTTACTTTTGTTTTTAGTTGTGTCGGCGTCTGGAATGTGGTTTGTTGAAGGTTATTAGGAGCCAAGTACCAAACGTTCTTGGTTTTAGTATAATGGAATTTCAGCAGCACAATATAGATTCAACACACAAATTATGGTATTGTTGTAATCGCATTTAAATTAAAGAGCAAGAAAATCAGATTGATCTCATGCTCCATTACATTAATTAAGTTACATTTCAATGCAGCCCATGCTTTTTATTTTTTATAGTTATACCTGTTATAATTGGACGATTTGGTAATTGACTTGTTTCTTTAATATTTGGCCAAAGAGCTCTAATTATGCTCAACATTATTGTAAATCTGACATTCCCAGTTTCATGTTTACACACACTGTTATATTGTGATCTCTCACAACAGTTTAACTTACGATTTGGGAAATTTTGTTCGGGGACCTGTGATGGATTAGGTAACGATATCCTCCACGTCTGTTGAGTTTCGCTATCTAATTTGACCTTGTATTACTATAATGTATTACAAAATTAGATTTATCAGAGCTGCCAATATGTGTGTGAACAGTTTCCGTCGCACCTTGGGCGACTCGCGACACACAAAATCGTCAAATCATTAGTCTATACTATTATTATAAATAGGAAAGATTTTTTGTATGTTTGTTTGTACCGAATAAACTTCGAAACTTCTGGACCGATTTTAGCCATTTTTTCACCAATATAAAGCTAAATTATCAGGAAGTAACGTAGGCTATAAATTTTATTTATATCATGCAAAAAAGCCAAGCTATCACAATTTTTGCGGACGAAGTCGCGGGCGTGCTAGTTATAATAAAATATGTACATATAACTAATGATTTGGTGATTTCATCCATCACGTTTGTGAAGCCTTGCTAGTTAATTTAATTCGAACTTGTTTAGATGAGAAGGTAACATACCAGACTCATCCGAGCTGCCAATATCCTCAGCCTCCTTGTGCGTGAACAGTTTCCGCCGCGACTTGGGCGGCTCCCGGCTGGCGGGCTCGGCCATAGCGCGCCGAGGAGCTGTGTTTACGCGGGATTCTACGTCTGGAGTAGAAAATAAACGAATAAAACTACAGACTGTGAAAATGCTGAAAATTGGCTGTTTGCTCATTATCTAGTTAGTTTTAAATTTAATCTGGCTGATATAAACGAAAAAGCGTCATGTTTTAGTGCAAATAAACGTAATTTCTGCCTTTCAAAAAAGCACCCGTCCTAAAGCAGTATTTAAGCTTATATCCCGCATTTCAGTGCTTGCAGTATGCCTAGGTGATTAGACAAATTGAACTTCAAGATGATTTTGGCAATATTCTCTGAAGATAACTCACGAGCAATGGTATAGACCATGGCAAGGTCATATAGTCGTCATTTCCATTAATAGCAGGCTAGCATACTAACCAACAGTATCCCGGGATGTGTCAGTAGTGTTATCAGTTTCAGAAGATATCCTCAGTCGGGGCTTGCCATCATTATCCTCTTCCTTACTGTCGGATAGTAAGTCTATTAGAGGGACGTTCTCCATCTCTGCTCTTTTCTGTAATTATACAAAAATTTAAGTTATTACTTATTTGCATATCAAGTGAGAGCGCTGAGAGATTTTGAGTGGGATTGCTCTGCGCATCGTACACTTATGAAAAACCACCAAACGGACCCAATAATTCAACCTTCCCTGTAAATGTCAGCACTCAAGATTCGTGTAATCCATCAAATCACATGGGTGTGCGTGGTAATTGTGGGCCACTCCCTCTCATAGACAAGTCTGTCCCAGCAGTGGGAATATTTATTTAACACTTCAAGCACAGAGTACAGAGGACTTGTAAATCTGTTTTTTTTTTTATACTAAGACATACTGAGGATATGTAAATAATTATAAATATACATTAAAATATAAATAAGAATACACACGGATATACTAAAATAAAAAGACAAACAACAGGAAAACATTAACATTGTGAAGATACTGCTAGCTTCTTACAATTTTTTTTTTTAAATTTTAAACGGTTGGTTGTCATTCTGATTTCCTTAAAATTATAGGCTGCTTATGGTAAGAGTTAAATGGTGGCAGATATCGGCAAAAATTATGATTTTTGAAAATGTTTTCACTTGAAGGAAATAACACTTCACATGGAAGATGAACTGGTTGATCAGTCCAGCTGGCTAGCTAGCCATTGTTTAAGGTGAATGCTCCAACCAGGCCCGCGAAATTCAAAATTTCTTGGGTTTTTTGCAATTTGCAGGCCAGTGCTAGGTTGTATGTTGATTAAAATATTATTCGCGGCTGTAAGACATATGTAGTTACAGAATTATAATCATCAAAATCATCAATAAAACGCTCTAAGTTCATAAAGCTGTAGGAATGACTTTTTCTGTTTTTTTTTGTTCCTACACCTTTATGAACGGTGAGCGTTGTATTGGTGATTTTGATGATTATAATTCTGTAACTACATATGTCTTACAGCCGCGAATAATATTTTAATCAACATACAACCTACCACTGGCCTGCAAATTGCAAAAAACGCAAGAAATTTTTAATTTCGCGGGCCTGGTTGGAGCATTCACCTTAAGCAAGTGTTAGTATGTCTTATTTTTAAAAATTAATTTAATTTTATTGTTTTTATTTTTGTTAAATTAATTTAAAAAGAATTGTTAGGGTGCAGACTATATCTAATTAACTGTAGACATTTACGCAAAGAACTGTAATTATTGTTTTAACTGTCCCAATGAAATCAATGAAATTATTACAACTAATATAGTTCTTAAGCATTTCTAACCCATATGGACTTGGTTGTTCGAAATAAAGTATTTGAATTGTTTTTTCCCGTGCAAGTGAAATGATTACTTTTTTTTTCTCCCAAGTTGAGTCACAACAACTGAGGTCGTCATAAGGTCGTCGGACCGTCTGGCTAGGGGATGACCCCACAGTACGCTTGCAGATACACGGTCTCCACTCCAGGTCTCGTTTGCACCATCAACCTTAGAAACTGATAAATCTACAAACCAGCAATTGTCTCAATGTCCTCGGTGAGGGCAGGTCTGACTGTCGGGAAGCAGCAGGGAACGTGCGCTCGTTAAGTTTGGTGTTGGACGCGGCGCAGGCTTCCACCCATAACGGGGAGACCAGCTTGCAGGCTAGCGCGCGGGCTTTAGCGCGGGTGGCGCGGCAACCACCTGGAGAAGAATGGACAAAGAAAAAATTTAACAAAAAGGAGACATTTTATGGAGGAAGATTATTTCTAACATTTAGAAGTGGTTGCTTTTGAAAGTTTTGTTTTAACCAAGGTATTAACTTACCACAACATGACTTGTGAGTTTATACAGTAGAAAGAACCTACTTTTATTTTTCTAAAATAAAAGTACTCTCAGTTACTCTTTATAACATTAGCCATCTGCCAGTATAAGGCCCGTCAAAATCGGTCCTGCCGTTTCGTCTGTTATTTTGAAATTACAAACAGACACTTCAGTTTTATTTATTTGTATTGATAAGTCAACTCACTATCAGTCCACACTAAATGCGTGACAAGGGGGCTCCACTCAATAACGACAGTAGCTCCTAAAGCTGCCAGCGTGCACCTCAGCGGCAGAGCCTTGGTCTCCGCCCCCACATCCACCATGGCTACCACACCGCGAAGAGAGTCGCATGCTGCTTGCAATGCTGTTGGATTTTCCTGCAATTATCAAAGTAATTGTTTGAGTTACAAACAAAAATGTTATTGTTTCGTTGCCTTATTCCGAACTACTGCAACTCCTGAAAACTAGGATCAACAACGGTGGCCACCGTAACAGTACCAAGGCCAGAGGCAATAAAGCTCAATGCGCTTAACTGTCTTAGATCCCACAGCAAAATTAATCAGAGTAACAGTGGAGGAGTAAGACAAAGCACAATTACCACTTCATGCTTCAATTAAAAAATATACAAGCACTTCTGAATTGAAAAATTATGATTTTTGGACAAAAAATTAGCTTGACACCTTACATTGTCTGTTCCAAAATACTGATTGCTATGATGATAATTGGACATTGGAAACTACAAGATAATAGTTATTTATCAACAAGTTGTTGATAAAGAATTTGAGAATGCAATTTTGAGATAAGAATTTTAATATTTTATGTTACACCCCTGTTAAGACTATTTACTTTTATAACCCATAACAAATATACAATCCACCTAGTATACAGGATGAAAGGGACACCCGTCGACAAACGCTTACCACCTATTCGCATCATTATGTGATAATTGTGACAGTGATATTTTTCATGGGTAATTTTAAAAAATATCTGTCATTCCATATATTTTTACCATGTAGGTATTGCACTTTTGAAGGACAATGCATTTTTTTTTAAGTCCGTGGCCCTCCCTGATAGTCCAATCCTCCAAATAAGTATTTGATGCCAATTATAAACTTACCACTTTCTGATAAAGAAACATGATTTTCATTAATGTAGAAATATTGTAGTAATAATGTTACGATGTTCAGTTTAAATATATAGCTGGGGGTACTCTATAATAATTATGACAGAAGAGCAAACAAATTTAAAGTTTGACAGCTTTGGAGAACGAGTTGTCAAATTATGGCTGATGTTTTTTGAATCCTCAAATAGAAATAAACTTTATTTTATGTGTATTGCCAGAATCAACAGTAAACACATCTAGTTTTCACGAAACCTGATAAGTATATGAAGTGGAAGGGACACCAATGCGAAATCGGTTGCCATCTATTCAGTACATCATTCTGAGCACAAAGAAATATTTCATCGGTTATTAAAAAAACAGCTGATTCCTACAAAAGTACAATAACTACACAGTCAAAACGTAGGAAACAGCTGATTTTTTTTTATAATTACCGATGAAAAATTTCTATGTGGGGCGGGCTCCAAATGATGTGCTGAATATGTGCTAAAAATTTTTGCATCGTTGTCCCTTCCACCCTGAATTAAATTCATCAGCATCATCTTCACCTGCCCTTATCCCAATTTATATGGTGTAGGGGCAACATGTCTTTTTCTTCCATACTTCTCTATTACTAGTTATCTCAGCAGTCACCTCCTTTCTAGCTATGTCATCTTTCACACAGTCCATCCATCGCTTCTTTGGTCTTCCTCTTAATCTTATAGCCATCTACATTCATACTCAACATTTTCCTCACTACATGTTCCTCATTCCTCTGCATCACATGTCCATCCCATGATAACCGATTACTACACAACTTTTCAGTCACCGGCGCCACTTTCAGTACTACACTTCCTCTTATGTACTTATTTTATCCAATTGCATTACACCACACATACCCCTTAGCATTCTCGTCTTTTGTGGCCCAAGATTCTGATTGTTAAATTATCAACAAAATATAACACAAAGCATTTACCTTTTTCTGACTAGCAGTTTTAGTAGGCTGTTTCTTCTTACTAGAAACACCAGGTGTATTCCTAGTGTTTGTAGCTTTCTTCTGGAGTACTTTGCCTGTATGTCTCGAAGTAGTAGCCGCGTCTACTTCTTTTAATGCAGACCATTCTTCTCTGAGACGTATTCTCTCTGCTGCCACTGAGCGGCGCTGGAATTCAAGGCAATACAGCTTTTACAATACTGGAGTGTTACAAACACGTTGCCTGGCACACTGCAACACTTAATAATCGTTATCACAGCTGCTGCTCTCCACTATTATAGGGGGTTAAGCGACTTAAGAGGTCAGATCTCTGGCTGAAAGGAATAAAGATAGGATATGCCCGAATTCACAGGGGAACAGCTAAATTAATTACCAGGAATAATGATTATTTTACAAACATTTTGTTCACATTTCTCACACTTCCAGTTTAGATAATATGACATTTTTGACAAACCATGTAAATAAATGCCAAATACATGTGTGACTTTTTAATTTATTTTGGCGCCTTTTATTCAGACTCTTTGGAGGAAATAATAAAAGTATAATACTCACCAGGCCTGCTGCACCTCTGTTATTTTCTTTGTTCATTATTGATTAAAAGTACTTAATTAAAAAAGTATATTTATGAACGAAAACGTAAACAATCATAAAATGAAACTCAAAAGTCGAATTGCAAAGAAAAACAATTCTTGTCAGTGTGTTAAAACATCTAAATCTAATTATTTAATTTCATGGAATAATAAATGCATAATTGTGTGTTATTTTGTAAATAAAATCTAAAATGTTATGAATATTGTGTACAATATAGTGCAAGTCCACAATCAAGTCGCAACAAGTTTAGGTTTACAAAACAGAAACGTCACGTGTCACATTCAAATGTATGACACATAAACATAAAATAAGTCAAGATCTGTCAAATAAGACTACTGTGTTTCTTTTTACACGTTTTAAATATGAGGTTTTTGAGCTACATGTTTTTTTTAGGGGCTGAACAAATCTTTTCTTTGCTTAGCTTTGGGCGCTCTGGGCACTCTGGGCCTCATGTTAATTAGTAATACGTATATACTTTGGCGTCATCATAAAATAACATCATCCCTAAAGGGTTAGACAGGGGTATACATCCACATGCCACCAGTTATGTTTATCTAGACTTTGTAGCTGGTAGGTAATAATAAATTCCTAATGGAAAAATCCAATTAAATACACTTTTCCTGTTTATATCACGAATAAGGAAGGCAAGGTTCAAATCACAAGCAAGGCAAAACAATCAAGAAGTCATTTTATTAATCAGTAATTTATTCTTCTAAACCATTGTTATCAGTGCCACTACGAAGTAGTCTGTACTTCAAACAGACTTTTTAAAGTAAATCCTTCCTTCAATGGTTCTATGGCTAGCCCTAGATATGGGCTATAAACTGGTGGGCTTTCTGCTTCGCCTTTATTTTGGGCCAGTTGTGATGCTAAGTACAAGTTTGGTCCCATTTCACCTCTTGGCTCACCAATTTCTTCCAGTTCTTCTATATCGTCTGATGCGGGTCTTGCATTCTGCGAAGAAGACATGTGTTATTTCGATGCGTAGGTATTTTAATAATTTAGATCCGAAACAGTTTTAAATTATTACTTACTTAAAGCTCTGGTTTCCTCTAATAGCGGTGCCGTCATAATTATAGCAGCCGTAATATAGCGGCGAATGACGTCACAAGAACGTTGTCTATGTAAACAAAACGGCATCGTTTCCTATAGAACACGTATAGAACCGTAGACAATTCTCTGTCTACGTATAGAACGGTGTGTTACCATAACGCCAAAAAGCGTTGCCGTCATTTCCATGACGGCCGTTTTTGCGGAGTTGAAGAGTCTTTAAACGTTTTTTTCAAAAGCGGTGAATAATTTTCCAAAATGAATTTTATCTGGGGCAGCGAAGATGACGAAATCTTAATAGATTTTGTACGGGTTATAACATATAAAGAAAAAAGAATACAGGTAGAGGCAGCAGCTTCTCCGAATTTTTCATCATTGCAGTGCAGACGGCGACGACGCACCATTTCAAAAGTCCCCTCATCATCCAAATTAATATTATACACCATTATTTTTAGGTCGTTCTGGAACCGAATACCATGAACTCGATCATCGAACTCGAAACGACTGGGATTATTTTTTTCAAAAAATAACAATAAGAAAAACACGAAAGAATAAATTTAATGTTTTTTTTTTTTAAATAACTAGCGACCCGCCCCGGCTTCGCACGGGTGCAATGCTGATACTAAATACACTACAGAAAAACTGTGAACGTTGTATATAAAAACATAGCGGCCCACTTCGGCTTCGGGTGTAAAATATATAGCCTATGTCACTCACTGAAAAAATGATTAAAATTGATCCAGTAGTTTTGATTTATTCATTACTGCCCGTGGCCCGCACGCGTTAAATTTGGAGTAAAACAATTATATTCCCCTTTCCCTATACCATGAAGATTTCCTACTATCTTAGGCACGCTGCCGTCCGTCTCGCCGCGCCGCCCGCCGGCCGGTGCCGGCGCAAACGCTACGTCCCGCAATTTTTAAATCTGTAATATCTTCGAAAATATTCACTTAAATCATATGCTGTAAAGGGCCATATAGATCTATATTAAATCAACAATGTATTTAAGGTATTTAATTGGATAAGGATTAATGCCGTATTGGTTAAAATCGCTTCGGAAATTAGCCATTATTTGGCGTAAAAAGTAAATGACAAAAACATGTTATTGTGGGATATCCATAAGAGATAGACATATACCATCGCGGAGTTTTCTGTAGACCTTTTTAATGTGTACAATACTTAGTACATTATTTTGATAAATCTCGTAGGGTTCAGCCTGCGTTTGCAATGTAAGCGGAAAAAAATGAAATTATTTACGACTTCACAATATAAATTTTGAAATTATCAGTGGTTCTCTAATATATTAAGCATGTTATTATACATATAAACCTTCCTCTTGAATCACTCTATCTATTAAAAAAAACCGCATCAAAATCCGTTGCGTAGTTTTAAAGATTTAAGCGGTCAAAGGGAAATAGGGACAGAAAAGCGACTTTGTTTTATAATATGTAGTGAGTAGTGATGAGAACTCAAATGCATATGTGTGTGTAAAACGTATCCACGATCGGCAACACATGCGAACGATACCCATTGAAAAATTCATTCATCGATCGATTCTCATTATTTCACAAAAAAATCATTAAATTTATTCTTTCGTTTTTTTAATAGTTACTTTTTGAAAAAAATAGTCCCAATCGTTTCGTGTTCGATGATCGAGTTAATGGTATTCGGTTCCAGAACGACCTAAAAATAATGGTGTATAATATATCTTTTTTTTTTCTGACGGGTGACCACTGAAAACCAGCGCTGTGCTGTGGCTGTGCCCCCCCCCCCCCCTAGCACAGCATCATGCTGAGTGGTAACGTGCAAGCTGTTAACTTTTTTTTTTTGTTTCTGTGTATTTGTAATGTTTGATGCGCTATATCTATATGATTGTTGTTATTTCTTTTTTTTGTATGCACGTCATGTCTCTGCGACAAATAAATATTTTTTCTTTCTTTCAATATACTCATCATCTGCCTAGCCTTGCCCAACTATGCTGGGGTCTGCTTCCAGTATCACTGGATGCAGCTGTATACCAGTATTTTAAATGGAGCGACTGCCTATCTGACATCCACAAACTAGTTAGCGAAACCCCCTGTAATATGACAGCCGGGACCAACGGCATCTTCCGAATATAGGTACTACTACCACTAAATCAAGGTCGTCCTTTTGCCACCGTTGACACCTTTGTGTTCTGTTTTCCATAAAAAGACGGCTGTGCGACTCCCGAACATTCCACGTGACGTCATCGTAAAGACGGTCGTCTTTTTGCGTCCGTAATATTAGGGTCCGCTATTGGAGGAAACCAGAGCTTAAGCCACGGACTTTTTAATTTTTCATTAAGCTTGCATCGCTGACGTGAATGAAAATGGACACTTTATATTTTTTTAAATAACATGACAAGTTTAGAATTCTAAGGCAGCGTATTCCGTTTAGGTTTTTGTGAAAGTTTGAGCTCATTGATATACCAAAATCTAATTTTCATGTATTGAAGAATTCGATACCTCGTTATTCCAAGTAAGCTCAATGCCAAATATAGGTTTCTCAGTATAAGCTTGATGCAGCGCTTGCAGTTCCGCTAGTAAAGGCTGTAGTCTTTCACGGGGGTCAGCTCTGAACCCCAGCACGTACCCTCCAGATGTTCGTCGTACTACAAACACTAGGGCTTCGCCAAACTTGGAGTCTTTGATTATAATCTAGAATAATGTAAAAATCATTAGTTAATTATTTACACATTAAAGAAATGTAAACGACATTGAACGGAGGATAGTTAAATAAGATTCTTTAATTGTATGAAATACGGTATAGTAAGGTTGTTGTATGAACTATATTCCATATCCTCTCTGTTTCACATTCTTCCTTTACTCCTCTCCCTAAGGTTCGTTAGAAAAAACTCACGTTTTCAATAGTTATATACGGCATGGACACGTTGAAGTTATCATTGATGTCTGCGAACCAGACGATTCTGACGTTTGTGACTATCAGGGTCCCCAGGTTACCGGAGTCGCTTGACAGGTTCCAGATACTGTGCTCGCGTAGGCATATCTGGAAACAGTGTTATAAAATAATTGCTAACTTTCTCGTTGGTCTAGTTATCTCAAGCGCTACTGGTGAGCATTTGATCCCGGTTTCGTTTCTCAGGTTGGGCAAAGTGTTATTAGGTTTTTCCATCACATTGGAATTTCTCAGCAGCAGTCTGGAGAATATAGATTCGTGACTGGTTGATGGAAATAGGCCTTTCTATTGCATGATAATATTGAGGCACACCTCTGCTTTATTCTTCTTTGAATACAGGTGCAATGTTTTGTCAAGTGTCTAAGTGAAGTATACTTGAAGAACCACTGATTGACTCCCATTGAATGCCAAGCGACATCACAGCAGATCAGGACGTAGATGGAGTAAGACACTGTACCTTTGGTAGGAGTCAAGTTCGCCAATAGCCGAGAAGGAATTTAAGTATGTGGAAATAATACAGGATATGAAGATACTTAGTGCCTAAAATAAATACCTTTTCAAGTGGCAACATCCGCAACTGCTTGTTGTGTATGATAGCACCTCTCAGTTTTAGGTCCCTGTACATTCTGGAGGCTGTATATGCTCTGAAAAATAAAGCCTAAGTTGCTGAATGCTTTGCTACCTCCATAGAGGTATAAGGTATAGGGTGTATATTACTTCATCCTCCATTGAAGGAGGATCGTTAAACCAAGCATGTGTTGTGTGTGGTGATCTGGTGATTGTGTAAATTCTAATCCCTCGGATGACTTTGCTTGAGCAATGAAGGATGTGCGTGACGTCAAGTACGATGCGTGTGCTCGTATGGTGGCCTTGTGGATGCCGTACATCACTCCGTTACGGAGACCGGAAGAGGTTCTGTTTGTTTTTTCTTCATGGCTGTGCGTTATTGACTGATCAGCAGTGCTCGGATATTCGATATCTACTGATTTTTGTCAAAAATCTTATAAGTTGGGAAATCGGAGGCATACCGATACTCCGACACTGATCATCAGGAAACTCAGTCTTCTTCCAAGAATCTCTCCCTTCCAAGATTGATTTATGAATAAATATATATTACTTACTTATGTACCCCAGCAACAGAAGTATAATGCCTGACACAGTTTGGCGACAGATTGGTGAAGATAAACTCATATTTGTTGGCTTTGTAGGCTGCTAACACGTTGAGGGCTTGCGTGGTGCCTCGAAGACCTGAGTTGACTACCTTAGTGTTTGTTGCGAGGATACAGTTGTGGCCAATTGCTGAAATCATAAATTTTGCAATATCATACGAAAGTCACAGAGCACTTTACCGTTTCACGTTCGCCGGCTGTGTGTAAGATAAAAGTACACACAACGTCAGTATGTGCTAACCTCTCAAGTTTTAAAATAATACACAGCTACAATACAACATTGAATTCGTTACGAACATTCTAAAGAATACTTCAAAAAGAGTTCATTGTTTCGACTTGGTTTTGAACCATCGCATCACCAAACGTCGCGTCATCATACTCATACCCGGCAGTTTGACGAACTAGCTAGCGAACCCATATGAATTGCAATGAAATTGTTATGTACTAGCGTCCGAGTCACTTTATCTTTAGGTCTCTGTCTAATCGATTGATGTTTTAATTTGAGGGTAGGTATCATTAATTTTACTTACGTTTTCTTTATAAAATTAATCCATACCCTCGAGTTATAACTACAACGTTTGATGTATACGTTCACTTAAACTGGTCATATGCATCGCGCCGAAAGGGCGTAGATTGCAGAAATTATGACGCGGAACTCCTTTAAAGCCGTCAGCTCCTGGACGTCATTTCGGTCTCAGCTCGAGTTAACGTGTTAACGGCTGGCTTGTTTGAAATCAGTCA
Organism: Eurois occulta; assembly: GCA_950022335.1. Lineage (NCBI taxonomy): Eukaryota > Metazoa > Arthropoda > Insecta > Lepidoptera > Noctuidae > Eurois > Eurois occulta. The sequence continues at coordinate 15,697,185 of OX465500.1, read as the reverse complement.
ATACCGCCCCTGGCCTTGGCTGAAAAGGAGTCTCCGGGCTCTGTGTGGAAAACAGGTATAAAGATATCCAAGTAACCCCTTCTGCTTGGTAGGGTTCTTCTTGCTTTGGTTTATCATGTTTGGTGATTCCTACACGAGACCGCTTGTCCGCGCGGTCGGGCGGAACACGTCACGGATTTCATACAAGCCAATGCGACGTGAGACCCGCGTCACAAGCACAACCCAACCGCGCGGACGAGCGGTGTTGCGTGAGAATCGCCGCACCAATCCGTACTTTTTAAAACCTTAAAAACCTCCACAATCCTTAATACAGACCCCCATAACGCCGGCAGTTAACCCTTTCAAGTGTTTAGTTTTAGCTGGGATGAAGGAGTAGCGATACGAACTCGCCAGCAACGCATTTATCTGTTTTAAAGTTATAAAAACTACATTTTTGTATAATCGGTGGGCGGAATTGTGTACATGTTTTCTTATTCTTTATTGGACACAAAAAGAAACCGGCCAAGTGCGAGTCGGACTCGCGCACGAAGGGTTCCGTACCATTATCTATAAAAACGGCAAAAAAATCATATCTGTTGTATGGGAATAAAAATTAAAAAAAAATAATATTAAGGGGGGCCCTTAATATTATTTGTTTTTAATTTTTAGTATTTGTTGTTATAGCGGCAATAGTAATACATCATTTGTAAAAATTTCAGCATTCTATCTATCACGGTTTATGAGATACAGCCTGGAGACAGACAGACAGACAGCGGAGTCTTAGTACCTAATAGGGTCCCGTTTTACCCTTTGGGTACGGAACCCTAAAAACACATTCAAATTGCAATCATAAAGCTTATGTAGGTATGTACAATGGCGAGCTTAACCCAGAATTATTCATCAGAACCTTCGTTGTCCATCTTTGTAAAACTCACATAAATTGATCCTAGGTGAGGCCAGTGAATGCCATATAATCCTCAAATTTGTGACCACCATACGACCTTTAGTGCCACTGTTTCCTTTAGTATCTTCTATCGGTTCGATTCTATCGAAAATTTTCTCGCCAGGCCGCAGTTTTAAATATCTGAAAATATTAAGAAACACAAAAGTGTTATTGGGTTTTTCTACCAGGAATTTAACATAAATATATCGGGCGAAATGATCAAGTAATTTAGATTAGATACACGTCTGACTACCCCTTCGGTGATAACATGCGTGATGTGATGTTATCAAGAAACACGTGTAAGTAAATAATATGAAAACTTTGACAAGGAAAATGCCTGAAGTAAGACAATTTCTTTTTGAAGATTATGATTATATCCATCTTAATAGCAAGAGAATGAAATACGGCTTTCCCGTAGTCGTATTATCAGACTTAAAATGTAGGTAATGGTTCTTACAATGATGAAGTAGATGTTGACGACCCTAAAAAATGGCTGAGAAAGACTGGATATGGAAGTCGTCGAAAGAGTTGTGGCGCCACTTGGTAAAGGACCAGACAGCGAATCTTAGATGAAATGCCTTTTTTTCCGTTGGAAATCATCAAATGACTCCTCCCGCTCTGGGCAGAGCGGAAGGGAGTGTCAGACTTTTACTGACTAAAAACCATCCATGTTCCTTCTTTTGCCCTTTATGTTCCAGGGCCGCGGTATCTCTTTCGAACAGTCCCGCAGCCCTGGCAGGCATCGGCCCTTGCGGGCCCCTCATCATTGCTGACATTTCTTTGAGGCGCGCGTGGAACACGAACGCGCTGTCGACACGGCCTGTCGTCATACGACGGACGGACGGCGAGCTAGCCCATTACTCACCGTCCACAGGCCCGCGCCTACGGTGGCCGAGAGCCATCACGACGTGGCCCCCGACGCCCGGTGCTTCTACCACGGCGGCTGGGACGTGAGGTTCTCTCCCTCTCACGTTCCGCCACCTCCTTCGCTAGCATGACTGCTTCGCAGAAGGAGGTGACGGGTTCCCATTCCCTCTCGCCCCGGACCATGGCTTGAACCAGGGCCGGACGCGAGAGGTCGCCGCCGCCAATCGACGCTAGATAAGCTGCCTTGATAAATAATCTAAAGATTATCGACATGTAAAACAGTATCTTAAAAATAACTACATACAGAAATAAAATCATTCTATTTCAACACAGACATCTTGTTTTACTTTTGAACATGTCAATTCACTTTTTATACCTTGGAGAAAACCATTGCATTAGGTAAAAACTTCAGGAGCGTCAATGCATTTGAAAACTATGCCTGATTGAATTCTGTTTAAGCATTATTCGGGCTTACGTTAAATCAAAGGGGAAAAAACATTAAAAGTAAAATAGACTTTTTTAATGTTATTAAAACTGGACCAAAGGGCCAGGGAAAAAACATTAAAACACTGGCTCTTTGGCCCAATTTAATAACGTAGAGACTATTTTACTATGATGAAAGATTTGGTAAATGAAACAAAACATTAAAGCTCTATTAAATAACTAAAAGTGGTTTTCACTTGTGAAATTCTGGTATTCAGCCAGACGCAGTTATACTGGAAAAGGCTAAACAAAATGTTGAGGTACTTACGCAAAAGGCAAGTCAAATAGGACTTCCCTATCTTCCCAGACGGCTCCAGTCTTAGTTTTAGACATTTTGTAACAAGAAAAACAAAATCGTAAAAGAAACAGTGTCGCCTATCAACTGTTTTGTTATGTATTCGGTTACCATGGCAACGTAACAAGTTAGTTTATGGTGCTAGCTTAAAGATAAGCCTATCATTTTCATAAAACTTATATAAAACTGTTAATTTTTATGGTTTACGAACCAAAAGAGTGTAGGTCAAAAGATAATGAGTAAAATATTTTTGAACGACTTAAAAATGGAGTAATAGTACATTATGATAAACTAGCGACCCGCCCCGGCTTCGTACGGGTGCATGTATTCTACATATAAACCTTCCTCTTGAATCACTCTATCTATTAAAAAAACCGCATCTAATTCCATAGCGGAGTTTTAAAGTTTTAAGCATACATAGGGATATAGGGACAGAGAAAGCGACTTTGTTTTATACTATGTAGTGAAGTGCGGTAAGTTGAAAATTACAGCCGAGGCGATATTGCTACAAGAATGCAGAAGCTGTTGTTGTTGATGTGTAATTGTTGTGTTTCACGTATTTACGTTACGTTAACAACGCGCGCTCGTGCTACGGCCTCAGGTGGCCTAGTGGTAGCCACTGTGACTTACGAGAAGCCGTGGGTTCGAACCCAGGTACACATTTTACTTTGTGTGAATTTTTTCACCACCACGTCTAGAATAGTGAAGGAAAACATTGTATGTGTAATGCCACTGTACTTTATAATACAGCAGTGCACTTTTATTCAGGCAGTCGCCAAGTTTAAGTGTAATCGAATTAAGTAAGTCGAATTTCGAAACAAACTTAGATGATCGTTTGTGTACGTAGAAAGGTAAAAGTATCATCAAACAAATCCAATCAGAATAATTCCTTTTTCTGGTAACGTTTTCAAAATGATGATTCTAGAATAACACTTAAGTGCTTCGATGTCTTACCCCTTGGCCACAAGCTACAGGTTCAAGCGCCACATGTGTTGCGGCAGTAACGGCGCAGAAAAAAACATGAAAGAAAATGTTACGGACCATCGCCCACCGTGACTTTATACTGCGATGCACTACAGGTGTAAATTCAAAATGGTCGCGATGCTCTCGCTGGTTTCTTCGCCGATATAATCAATCAAGATCCTGTATCGCTATATTATATGGCCTGAAACACAGGATTCCCTAGTTCAGGCACAAATCATGGGTGAACTTGACATAGATTTAAGAAAAACTGTTAAAGTTGTACCTTATATTTTTTTAATAAAGTTTATTATTTATTTATTAATGTATGTATAAGTTGTGCATCTGTCGCAAATTGAAAAATTAATTAAACTAAATAAAATCTTTTATTTTCAGAAAACATGGTCCATATAGTGTTAGTACAAACAATTGCTTAAAACTATGTTACTTAGTAAACACGACTGAAAAGCCTTTTCTTTTTAACGCGCGATAGCGTTGAAAATGTCTTTAACGCACGGTCGCAGCGTTTAAGATCCACACGACAGCATCGCAACACAAAGGGCTCTTAGAGCATGCCATTGAGAAATTCGAATCGCTAGAGGGTCGTGAACGAGGCGTAATCGATGACATTCTCACAAGTTCGACAGGTCATTACCCAAATGAGGATGGTACAATAGCTATGCGTGACACATTTGATACGATCTCTGATCACTGATTGTCACCAACATGTTCCGATAATGAGCATTGTAATTGTAATTAGTTTAAATGTAACGAGTAACGAGGTGGTTGGTTGTCAGATTTTGATTCTATAGAAAGAAACCACTAATTTGAAGGCATATTCTTGTACTTAGGTATTACTATTTTTCATTAAAGAACACATGAAATTATTGCTTTGGGGCCGTAATGTAACCTAGCCATTTCCAAACTGCATTGGTGGTCGGCTTCCAGTCTAACCGGATGCAGCTGAATACCAGTATTTTACATGGAGCGACTGCCTATCTGACCTCCACAAGCCCGTTAATCTTGGGTAATACTTAAATGATACCCCTTCGTAAGACTGGTTGACTTTCAGGCCACTGACTATCTATGACGACTGTCAAAAATCTACAAATGACAGCCGGAACCAACGGCTTCACGTGCTTTCCGATTTACGGAGAAAACTCGGTAGGTTTAATGGATCCACGGACCGACCTAGACAAGTGCGGCTTAGCTTAAGCTTGAAAATCGACCCGTGCGGCTGTTTTTATTTAGCCATGAGCTCCTCGTAATATAACTACAAGCATAATCATCTTATACCAGTTATACTTACACTTTGTGAAAGAGAGCGAGCTTTAATTCACTTCGCGGGTCTAATGTGTATTGGCAGATGACACATGTCTTCGAATTCTTAAATAAAGGCCCTGCCTCGGTTTGAACCCACGCCACGACTTAAAGTCGAAGGCGGGGGCTGCTACCATTTTACCACCATTGCCGCAATTATATTTGAACGAGGAATGTTGGAACAATGTTATATTCCTCTGTTTGGCTACCACTTAGACATAAACCTTTTGCACTCATTCAAAGCTAAGGACTGTAATGTTGACAAACTAATTCGGCAGATGTCGCTACTAATTACTGAAAAGTGCGCCATTTTGACAGCTGACCTTAATCAAGATGGCGTCGTTAAGTTCGTTATTCGAAAACTGTCGTTGAGTTTAAAAGCTATTAAGTGCTTAGGGCACTGTTAAAATTGACGGTAATCACCTTAAAAGGTTTTCAAATTTTATAGGATTATTCGTTTCGTGTCGTATTAATGTACACGCATAGGAGACGGTGTTAAAATTGTAATTATTATGCTGTTATTTTGCCTAGGTACCTATTACTACACATATGATAGGGCTCACATACTACGTCGAATCATGAGCTCGTGGCTAACTAATTACAGCCGCTCGGGTTGATCTTTAGGTTAAGCAGCGTTTGCCTAGGTAGGTCCGTGGATTGGAGACCACACATTACATACCGAATTTCCTCTGTGCCTTGGAAAGCACGTTAAGCTGCTGGTCCCGACTGTAATTTGTATAGATCTTTGACAGTTGTTACAGATAGTAACGAGACTGTATAGTGGCCCGAAAGTCTGACAACCAGTGTTATCAAAGGGTATAATTTTACCCAGTACTAACTGGGTTGTGGAGGTCAGATAGGTAGTTGCTCCATGTAAAATACTGGTATTCAGCTGCATCCAGACTGCAAGCCGACTCGAATATAGTTGGAAAAAGGCTTTCCATTGGGTGTGATCGAGGTCAAGAGCAGAACCATTTTGTAATAAAATAAAAAAAACAGGCAGACGACGATATGACGTCAAATCGTATCGTCGTGGTACGATGCGACGTCGTGTAGTAGAAATCTTCGAGGTACATCGTGAAAATTCACGACAGTTCGTAGAAATCAATGGTATCTACAAAAATGTCGAAGCTCGACCTCAACAAAAATTTCAAAGACAAATCAAATTAACGAAGAGCAAACAAATAGACAACCAATTAAAAATTCATAACGAATTTCTGTAGGTGTGATCTCAATCATTCATATTTAAAGGTCACCAATAAAAATATGCTGTGCGGAATATAAATTGCAAATTCTCGTCGATTTGAAAACTCGCTAAACACACAACATCAATCAAGAAATGTAAATAGACTCGCTTTTAAAAGTTTTGTTTACTTCATCGGCTTCTAAACTAAGGATTCTTGCGTGTCGCTGTGGGCTGGGGATAGACGTCGTCGCCACCTGATTTATAAAATTGACTTATGTAGTGAAAACTAATTATGGTCGGAAATAGCTAAAACAAGGATCAGAGAATACGCAAAAGGATGATCTAAGGGCCTGTTTCATGGGCTGCGGGACTGTTCGAAAGAGATACCGCGGCCCTGGAACATAAAGGGCCAATGAAGGAACATGGGTGGTTTTTAGTCAGTAAGAGTCTGACACTCCCTTCCGCTCCGCCCAGAGCGGGAGGAGTCATTTGATGATTCCTCACCCCCAAAAAAAAAAAAAAAAAGGGCCTGTTTCATAATAACCACCTTTGCGTAAGTTCCGATTTAAATACCCACTCATATTGATACAAAGGTCCGTTTTTTATACCCAGACGAAAAAAGAGGGGTTATAAGTTTGACCGCTATGTGTGTATTTGTTTATTTATTTAAACTTCATGTACAATAGTGGTACATAGGCGGACTTAATGCCACAAGGCATAAAGCATAGGCATAGGCATAGGCATAGGTGTGTATCAGTCTGTGTCTGCCTGTGGCACTGTAGCTCTTAAACGGTGAACCGATTTGGATGTAGTTTTTTTGTACTTTCGATGTTGAACCGAGTGTTGAAAAGCCTATTGATGAAAAAACAGGCATATTATGTCTTATACCGGTATAGATAGTCCATATTTGTACTATGGTCTTCACAAGATAGGAAGCGATTCTGGCTGCTCACAAGTTCAGTATAGTATTAGTATGAGAAACTAAACTACGACCACCTATTTATAGACATTTGTAACAAAACAAATGGGCATTCAAAATGAAAATGATATGAGAAGCCTAAGTATGTAAATCTTTTTAATCGAGAGGATCTTAATGTATGTACCATCTACTCAGAAATAAATCTATCTATCTAAATATGATTTTCAAATACATAGGTAGTTTTTATGTTATAACATAATTCGTCGACTTTCATATTTTCCTTTTTCACAATATGGCGGCTGATTGTCGCCATATTGAATTTTGATTACTCTCAGGTCTTTAGTGACACTCGAAAGATTAAGACCAATCGATTGACGTAAGAATCATCCAAATCGGCCCACGCGTTTGGTATCTAGAGCGCCACAAAGGAACAAACATACATAATAGGCTGTTAAACACCCGCCTCAGTCGTATGATAAAAATACGACGCATGAAACCGTAACCAGAGAAACGCGATAACTTTCAAACCGCCTTAAAAAAACCCACATTATTTTCCCAAACGCTTATAACTCTGCTATCCAAAATTCCTAGCTGCCATGACCCGTAAGAAGCTGTCGAAAGTGGTGCCACATTGAAATTGTAAAAGTTGGTAATAAAGGTAACTTTACGATCCTTAGCGAGGGGGGGCGGGCTATCTGATAACATTTAATTCTGAACCACCTTCGGGGCTGTTGATATTACTGATATGCGGGAGTTAAATGTTAATGTTTTTGGTGGGAGGAATATGTTTTTGATAGGTCAATTTAGGGCTTAGGTACTAAATGTACAAGCTTTATAGACTACCTAAATAAGTGCATACGGTTATAGCTTGCTATAAAGGAATGGCTGACTGCTGTCCAGACTGGTCTGTACTTAGTAACTTATAGACGATATTCATTTGGTTTACACGCCAGTTCGATCTGAACCTCAGTACGGATCATACTATTTCTATTTGACAACTTATTCCTGTTCCAAGTTCAAATCAATTAACTCTGTTTCCAGATAAATTAACTTGTTTTGTGTTTGTTTAACATGACTCCAAACTCTCGTATAATAGTACGATTAAGTAAGTATTCGATTTTTTATTGTGTGGACGTAATGTCATCATTATCATTCACAGGATCACTTCATCCATTGACGGGTATAAGCTCGCTTTGTTTGTCACTACCTCCAGGTTTCTGTACCTGCTCCATCCAGGTTTTCCCCCGATGGTAACATTGTCATCTGTTCATCTTGCCACCGGACGACCAATATTTCGTTTCCCAGTCCTTGGACGCCACTCAGTCTTAGCTTTACTCCACCTGTCATTACCGCGCGTTATTAGGTGTCATCAACATCAGCCTGTCTAACTCCATTTATGGTCCAGAATGCGATTTCGAATTTCGAAGTCGACACGGGGTAAGGTGTATCTACCTATCAGATGTAGACACAAAATAGCTAGGCTATTAGCTTATAATATTCACACAGACATAAATAGTATGTCTAAGTTTAGTTATATTATTAACACCGCGACTATTAGTAATCATACTAATAAACATTTTTATAATAACTGTAAATCGGAGGATCCATGCGTAATTATAGATGATTCTCAAGTAGAATCCACTGGTAGTGGAGTCTCGGGGCTCACTCCAGATATTAATATTAATTTAAACTAGGTAGTGAGACAAAAGAAGGTACCTTTAACAATATTGTTAAACCTATCAACAACAAGGTATCTTCTTGCACTCAATTAGTTAGTAAAAAAGGGCCTCAGCAGAACACCTTAAAATTATTCCACCAAAATATCCAAGGCATTTCTTCCAAATTATTAGAAATTGAATTGTTTTTAGAAAAAAATATGTTTGACATTATTTGTTTTACCGAACATTGGCTAAAAGATTACCAAATGCTGATTAATTATGAGAACTATACGGTTGGTAGCTGCTTTAACCGTAAATCTATGCTGCGTGGAGGTTCCCTAATACTTTTGAAAAATTGTGTTAAATATAAACAACGTATTGACATAGTAGGTCTCTCGGTTGAACATTGCGTCGAACTGTCCTGTGTTGAGCTAGATAAGCATGTAATTGTGTGTGTGTACAGACCCCCAAACTATCAAAACTTTTCATTATTTGAATCAATAATGGAAGATGTCCTGGCAAAACTTGCAGCCAGTAATAAATCTACAATTATTTGTGGTGATTTCAATATCAATATTTTAGAAGACAATTCAAATGGCAGTCGGTTATTAAATCTTTTTAAGTCATTTGACTTGACCAACATTTTTATAGAACCTACTAGAGTCACTCCATCTTCTGCTACTTGTATAGATAATGTTTTCTGCGATTGCGATTACTTAGATAAAGCCATAGTAAATTGCCTGCCGTCTGACCACAGCGGACAAACTGTAACTTTTAGGTGTAACACACCATTGCAAAATGTTCAGATTAAATTTAGACCTATAACTACTAGCAAATTAAATAGGTATAATATTTCCCTGCAGAACAAGTTAAGTGTTATGAGCCATCATATGGACGATATTAATATAAATCAATTGTATGATCATTTCTTTTCAATAGTTCACACTGAATACAACAAAACTTTTGAAAAGAAGACAAAAAGTATTTGCCCTAAATTTATATTTAGTGATTGGGCAACTAGAGGTATCAGAAAAAGTAGGGAAAGACTATTTGAGCTTTATGACCTTAAATCTTATATAAACACTGAAACTTTTAATAAGTATGTTGCTAAGTATTCAAACATTTTTAGAAATACATGCAAGGTTGCCAAAGCCCTGCACATTAGCAACAAGATCAAAACAGCAGAAAATAAAATAAAGACAGTTTGGAAAGTCATAAATAACGAGACTAACAGGAAGAAAATACGTAACACTAGCTACACCTTAGATACAGCATGTGGTCCTAAAAGCTCTAATCAGGAAGTAGCTCAAGAATTTGTGAATTTTTTTACCGATATACCGTTAAAAACTACGGAGTCTCTTAATTCCTCTCCTGAAGTAGCAATTGGTTTATTAAAGGCGAATGTGTCTGGCTGCCCGGCTGAATTTAAATTTAAACACATAAACCCTATGATAGTTATTAAAGCTTTCCGGCAAATAAAAGTCAAACTGACCGAAGATCTTTGGGGAATGTCTATCAAAGTTTGTACATCCATAGTTGAGACTGTAGCACCATACTTAGCTTTAATTTTTAATTTGTGTGTAGACCAAGGAGTTTTCCCTGATTTAATGAAATACAGTAAAGTCATACCTCTTTTCAAATCCGGGGATAGTAAAGATACTAATAATTATAGACCTGTATCCGTGTTGCCAGTTTTTAGCAAGGTGTTTGAAAAAGTAATGCTTAATCAAATGCTCAATCATTTTAACACCAACAGAATCTTACACGACCAACAGTTTGGTTTCACTAAGGGACGTTGTACAACTGACGCCGGTGTAACCTTATTAAAGCACATATTTTCTGCGTGGGAAGCATCCCAAGACGCAATAGGAATATTTTGTGACCTCTCCAAAGCATTTGATTGCGTAAATCACGACACATTGCTTTTGAAACTTGAGCATTACGGACTAGGTAAACTTGCACTTAGTTTGGTAAAATCTTATTTAAGTGATAGACAACAATATGTTCAAATAAATGGTGTTAATTCACAGGGTTTAAAAGTAAAAATGGGGGTTCCGCAAGGCTCAATATTGGGTCCTTTCCTCTTTCTAGTATATATAAACGATCTACCCTATTTATTAAAAAACCAACCTCAAAATATGGTGTTATTTGCTGATGACACTTCTCTAATTTTTAAGATAAATAGACGGGCCCAAAATCTAGATAACGTAAATAATGCCCTACTTCAGGTCCATAATTGGTTCACAGCAAACAATTTAGTATTAAATGAAAAAAAAACGAAATGCATAAGATTTGCTTTACCAAATGTTAAAAGTAACGAGTGTGATATAGTATTGAATAAAGAGAAACTTGAATTCGTAGATAAAACCGTTTTCCTGGGGCTTACGCTTGATTCAAGGCTACAATGGGGTTCTCATTTGAAATCTCTTGCGGGGCGCCTAAGTTCAGCAGCATATGCTGTTAGAAAAATCCGTCAATTTTCTGATGTAGATACCGCTAGACTGGTCTATTTTAGTTACTTTCATAGTATAATGTCTTATGGCATTCTGTTATGGGGACGGGCTGCAGACATTGAGTCTATATTTATTCTGCAAAAAAGAGCCATCAGAGCCATATATAATCTTCGTAGGCGCGATTCTCTAAGGGAACTGTTTAAGGAAATCAAAATCATGACGGTACATTGTCAATACATCTACGAAAACATAATGTACGTTAGAAAAAATCTACATCTTTTTAATAAAAGAGGTGACAGACACAATTACAGTACGAGAACTAGAGACCAATTAGTTCAGCCGGGCTTCAGACTCGCTAAAGTAGACTCATCTTTCATGGGGTACTGTTTAAGATGCTATAATAAAATTCCACAAAGTATTCTTGAACTGAATGAGACGAAATTTAAATCATGCATTAAACGCACACTATGTAAGCAAGCCTATTACAAGTTGGACGATTATATCTCTGATAAAAATGCTTGGCTCAATGCCGGTCCTGCTCCACATGGACAGGGGCGCATAAACTGATTAATGGATAGCATTAAATAGTATTGTTGGAGCTGCTGAAGATTGTACAACTATCTTTGCATTGTATAGATTCAATTTCTTTTGGTATTATATAACCGCATAGCCCATATTATGTGAGTACTATGTAATAGAAAGCTATCCTTCGTTGGAAACCTACGTCATTTTTTTTTTTTTTTTTTTGACTTGAATTTGCCCTGGCGGTTAAGTGTATGTCATGCTCACTCAAATGTCTCGCTGATGGTGGCGCGTGTGTCGGATCAGTTAGTTCCCTTCAAAATGGTTGAGTTGAATGGTGCTGATACATGCGTCATGTTCGTGAACGGGCGCTGTCAGTTGTGACTGGTCATCTCTTGGTTGCCACGGCTTATTTGAATTAATTATTTTATTTTTTGAATTGTTCTTTTCCTTGTTTTTACTATGGACACTTTTAACGTGCACATCTTGCTACATCGCTCTCACATAATGTACCATCTAAACATGAATGATGTAACCAAGGTTTTGTAAAAATATTCTGATTTAAAAGAGTGTCCATGGAGTTTCTTGCCCGTTCTTCTCCATAGAGATCTACGTTAGGGAATGGGCAACTACAGTACTTTCACAGTTTTTATGGCTTGTGACTGGGACTGTAGCTAAATTTCATTGTTGTCTTTGTTTCGACAGTTCAAAAGTGCCTGTAACGGGCCTACTTGAAATAAATGCTTTGATTTTGATTTTTTTTGAAGTTTTTTTATTATTCCCTAGAAAACCACAAAAAACACCTAACTCTTTTCGTCTAGACCAGAGTTCTTAACGTGGCCTAAAGTTAAGCAACATTATCGTTTTGGTCTTACGGGTGGATAAAATTAATACTGTTCTCATATTGCTAACACCAGCATACTGCGAACATTATTCTAGCCACCAAGTGAGGTGAAAATTGCAATAGTAGCTGTTACGCCAATGTATACTACTGTATGTTTATTTGCCATATTTTATCTTCATTCACTGTACCTACAAAGAATTTCTCGAGAACTCAATCAATCAACGCAGCGTATTACAAACTCAAAGCTGGACACAAACGGCTTCCAAGTTACGTCCCCACGTTTCTAAGTAAACCACTTTAAAATTTAATAAATCGAGGAATTTCCCGAAGTTTTCATGCAGATTTAAGTGTACAAAGAGGTAAAAGAGGTACAAATCGACGATTCCTTCCTTTGGCTGCCGTTTATCCCGATTAAAGGATTATCTTAGGTGAATGGGTAACTTCAAACTGCAAGCGTTCCTTTTATGATGTTAGTACACACAGCGTCAGTAAGTGCTAACCACTCAAGCTTTATCATTTTAAAGCTTGAGGGGTTAGCACTCACTGACGCTATGTGTACTAGGGTTTGTTTGTTACAAAAGTATCTTGTATCATCATCATCATCTGCATAGCCTTTTTCCAAATATGCTGGGATTGACTTCCAGTCCATGTAAAATACGGACCGACTACCTATCTGAGCTCCACAAACCTGAAAACCTGTCTTACCTAAGAGAATTACCCAGAACCTGGGATGGGTAATTCTCTTTGGCAAGACAGGTTTTCATATCATTAACTCCATGGTTTGTGTTTTTTTCACGAAAATCGCTAAAATAGTTTCACAAGGATTTAAGGAAACGTTACGTAAGTTGCACATTCGATCCCGTAGTGTTTCTGATCCACAAAGCCAATTAGAAGAAATTGCTACAGATATTCTCGTGCTGATTACGTCTTGCTTCGTAGGCTAAACCGTCCATCTTTTTCTCGAACGTAAATCTACATATATCTATTCGACGTTGACGACCGACCGTGCTAAAACATGCCGTCCCAAACATCTATATAGCACCCCTGACAGGACAATCCAAGCCATCGACATACTCACGACAACTATACAAGGAGGTATAAGTATTCATACTTTTTCGACTCCGTCAGTTTCTACAATAAGATTGTCTGTAATAAGTATCTCCATCTCCAATTATATTATTCCCAAAAACTGGGAAATCATTTCACAAAAGCGAAAGCTATTAAGGTCTAAATTATTTAATACGACGATTATGTTCTTTGCCAAAAGTTTCAGCAGTATTTGTGGTCCTTATTACCTAGGTTCGAAGGACCAATTTTCCGAGTCTTTAGTCCTGAAATATTCTTGTAAACTTCTCTTAATTGTCTCTTATAATTAAGTAGGAGTCCCGAAGTAGGTGAACTTAAGGTCCCAGATGCGTAAAATTGGCTAATTATAAAAAGTATTAAAGACAATTTGGAGTTTATCCAATATTTGACTTTAAGGTCCTTCGAGTACTCAAATGTTATTAAGAATCTGCCACGCTATTAAACGAGGGAACTGCATTTAAAAGAGGAAATGGTCGTTGTCGGAATCTTGATGGAGAAATCTTGGATTTTAATCTAATTGCTTAAATTGAATATAGTTTATGTATTTAGGTCAAAAGGTACATGAAGAGGTCCTTATTTTAAATAGACTTCTCATTTAAAAAATGTCATACCAAGTTCTAATTTTTAAATTCTAACCTGGATTGGGTCACGTGGAAGTTCCTGAACTACCTGCGGCCCCAAGTGAGAGGATGTAACTCCAACTTCGTGATCTGACGAGGTGGCCCCAACCTCGTCAGATCAGCGGCAGGGTGCGGGTGTGGAGCTGTGTCGCAAACTATGCTCCACGTCCTATCCTACACACAGAGCTCTAAAACATGCAGTCGGGGCGACCTCTGAGCTACCACAGATGAAGCCGTGGAAGTGGTGATGTTTTGGTCTAATCAAATATGATGTCGTGCCAGCGACACGAAGAAAAAGAAGAAGAATGTGTAAAAGAAACCGAGGGACTAGATGAAGGGAAATCGGTTTGAAAGTGGTTCGTATTTCTAAAAAGACTTTCAACGGGATCAACATAGGATTTACCGATGCTATCTTATCGATACAATGAAATGAAATCTAAGTGTCTGTTTAATAGCTTCTTACTAATGCATACGAAAAATTATACGGCATTTTTAACATAAAAAAACTGTATAAAGGTTTGTCTGTCTGTTTGATCCGGCTAATCTCCGAAATGGCTGGACTAATTTTGATGGGAATTTTAGGCTTAGGCTACTTAGGGTTCCGTGTAATATAATTAAAACCATTGAAATTTCACGCGAGGGCATTTTCGCTCATATAATGTCACTTTGACTAGGCACTCTCGTAAGATATTAGGTGATAAACTTTAGGTTAATTCTCTCTAGACTCAGTCGTGTCTTGAGTAACTAAACAGTTTTCTCTATAACTAACCTGTGAGCTAAAAAAAGCGTTCAGTAGGCGAAATTGCGTCACCGTCCAAACGAGGCTTCACTAACAAAGTTTGATTTTACTTAAAAAACTGAGGGTTTCCGAGAAAAATCGTGAGGGCGTCGATTGAGGGGCTAAAAGGGGGTGAGGGATGGTGTACTCGTTATTTTCACTTTTCCCTCTTTATTGCCACAATAAATAACATTAGGTTTATGATGCGTGTATAAAATACCCCGGTTCGGGGCGTACGAACCTGAATTTTTAATTTTCCACCTTCCTACCTTACGTTTTGTGGAACTAAAAATTGGTTGTTTAAAGGCTGTTTTGTATTAAAGGACGTAGGTTTTCATTAAGTTTGGGTAGCCATTTATTGATGTGTGAAAGGATTTTTGTGGCCGCATAAAAAATACGTAAAACAATTTAAGGTTTGTGTTCATTCTGTATGTTTGAGCGGAGGGCTCAACAGCGGAGCTTTTGGCTGATTTCATGTAACGAAAACAATACTAACAAGAAATATTACAATTTGTGCGGAAATATTATAAAAGGATTAAATAATATTGGGTTTTTCCATTGGGAATTTCTCAGTAGCAGCCACGGATTTGTGCCCAGTTGATGGCAATAAGCTAGCTCCCTACATGGGACTTAAACATAACTGGCGAAATGTGGGTGTACTATTAGTTACACCTCTGCCTAACCCTTCGGGGATTACAGGCGGGATGTTTATGTTACATTATTATAAAAGGATCACCTGTCTATTCTCTATAGCTTGTCAATTCTGTGTCCTGTGTGTATTTGGTTTAAGTCTATATTTCCAACGGCGAATATCACCAAATAAACTGCGGACTAGGCGATAAGCATAATTGGTCTGGGTTTAAGACCTATCAGTGCCATCATTGCTATGAAGTATAGTAAACTCCAACCAACTTATCTGTGCAGGCGGCAAAACACAGAACTACAATAAATGTACCAAGTTTGACATATCGATGAGAATTTTCTTGACAAGCAACGCTACCATTAACTGCACACTTATATTGTCCGTGTTTAGTTTCATATGTGAAACTCGCTCTAAGAAACCGAATACTGATATTCCTAGTTCCTAGTCAAGGGAAGTTGTTCTACCCAAAATTTATGAAGGTACAGTCGCCAGCGCATCAAGTTACCATAAACTGTCAAATTTTTCCAAATGATTTTAAACCACAAAATGTTGATGGTTAAGTTCTAAATCGAATGAGAAAATTTTACAGTTTGTGGTTACTTGATGAGCTAGCGACGGTACAACCTCCCGAAAAAAGACTTCTTCTTACTCGAACATTTCAAACAGAAAAAAAACCATCTAACTTTTCAGACACCCTGACGTTTCAACACCAATGTCGCTTAAGATTTACCCCACGTCTCCCCCGTATTAAACTTCCCCTCTACTAATTGTAGAACAACATTAGAGAACTAAGATTTTTTACACAGCAAAGTGAATTTAATTATTAACCGAGAAAGGCCGGCAAGGTGGGACGCACACGTAAATGCCTCTTACGTCCGTAAGTGGTCGTTGTAGGGCCATACGACGTTACGGAGGGGCAATAAGAGAGGGGGCGACGTACACAGGGTTAAGGCTCTTGGGGGGTTTTTCGCGGAAACATTGCGTCGCTTGTCTAGGTCGCAAGCGTCTGTAATCCCTGAAGGGTTAGGCAGAGGTGTACCTAATAGTACATCCGCATAGCACCAGTTTTGTTTTCTAAGTCCTATGTAATAGGGGCGAGCCTATTGCCATCAACCGGGCACAAATCCAGACTCTGGCGGTTACTGAGAAATGTCTGACGGAAAAACCCAATAACACTTTGCCCGGCCCGGGAATCGAACCCAGGACCCCATGCTCAGCAGTCACGCTTGTGACCACAGGACCACCGAGGCAGTTCCTAATCGTAGTTACAACATAAACCATCTTTTTTCACTTTTCATTTGGATACATTCTCAAGTCGCTAGATGAGAAAGTTAACTTCTAATGCCTTTGTCTCAGTGTCCGTTCCCCCTATAACATAATAGGCTCCGTGGGCGGTACCATTTGGAGGGCCTCGCGGACTCCAGCTTAAACGTTTATAGCCAAACTGTCGCTGGAATTGTTAATTATTTTCGCGGACCCCGCTGTTAATCCCCGTTCGGATCGACCGTAATGATACCTACGTCACTTGATAACGAACCATCTTGAATCGAAGGTTTTTGGAAACTTTGGTCCTTCGGTTCGAATTTGTAGTTTTAATATTTGAAGTGATTTCGATTAATGGAATCTGAATTTTGCAAGATAGAATATTAACTTTTTGTGATTATATCTAATTTGAAATGATGATAGATGGGTTTAAAGATATTTATTTCTCAAAGAACAATTTACAGTTCACTTAAAGAGAAATTTAACTAAATTAAAATAGCTTGTAGTGTACATTACGACGATCAAGCCATCCAAGAAACTGAACACCATAGTATAATTTATAAAATAGCAAGTATGTAGTCTATACTATCGATATCTATATTAATATTAAAAAGAGGAAAGTTTGTATATTTGTAACGCATAAACTCAAAAACTACTTGATCGATTACAAAAATTCTTTTACCATTAGAATGCTATATTATCTCTGAGTAACATAGGCACCCGTGCGAAACCGGGACGGACCGCTAGTTAAGTATAAATAAAATACAAAACAGTTTACGCTAAACTTATGTGTCTAATATATAAATAGATGTTGGATATTTCGTGCTTGGAAAGCACGTTAAGCCGTTGGTCCCGGCTGTCATTTGTAGATCTTTGACAGTCGTTACAGGTAGTCAGTGGCCCGAGGGCAGATAGGCTGTCGCTCCATGTAAAAACTGGTATTCAGCTGCATACGGTTAGACGGGAAGCCAACCCCATCATAGTTTGGAAAAAGCTAGGCAGATGATGATGTTTTGTAGATATACCTGCTCCTGATTTTTATCTTTCTATTGCTTCAGTAAAAGGTCAAAGCGAAACAGTCATAAATTCTTAATCACGTTGGCACTCATTTTTTATTTATTTAGTAGGTAAACGAACAGAAATAATTTTATGCTGTTTTCTTATTTTTTATTCATAATTTAATGTCTACTGGAGGAGCTCACGGCTAAATAAGAACAGCCGCTCGGGTCGATCTTTAGGTTAAGCCGTGCTTACCTAGGTTGGTCCGTGGATGGGTGACCACCCATTACATACCGAGTTTCCTCCGTGCCTCGAAAAACACGTTAAGCCGTTGGTCCCGGCTGTCATTTGTGGATCTTTGACAGTCGTTACAGGTAGTCAGTGACCGGAAAGTCTGACAACCAGTCTTAACAAGGGGTATCGTATTACCTAGCGCTAACTGGGTTGTGGAGGTCAGATAGGCAGTCGCTCCATGTAAAATACTGGTATTCAGCTGCATCCGGTTAAGCTGGAAGCCGACCCCAACATAGTTGGGAAAAGGCTAGGCAGATGATGATGAATTTAATGTCTACAAGTAGACGTACAAGTAGTAAATGATTGCGTCACGGTTGACATTGAAGAATGGAAGAAAAAAACGTTTTGCGCCGACCCCAAGTAACATGGAACAAGGGCAAGAAGATGATGATGATGAAGTAGACAGTCATTCCATGTACCATACTAGTGAAGACTGGAAGCGAAATTCAACACAGTCTGAAAAAGACTTGACAGATGACGACGAACGTCTAAAAGGATGGGTACGACACTCGTGGGAAAGTTATTATAGTTTTATTTGATTGATTTCGTCATCATCCACAGCATCATCATTATCAGCCACTGCTGAGTATAGGCCTCTCTTTTCTTCTGCCAGTCTCCACGTTCCTGTGCCAGCCTCATCCAGGTTTTTCCCCCGATGGCAACTATGTCGTCTGCCCATCTGGCCGCCGGAAGACCCACATTTCATTTCCCCGTTCTTGGACGCCATTCGATGACAGCCAGTCTACCTACTGTGCCTTGCTAGGTGGTTTGATTGATTAACTTCAAATAAACTCTCCTGTTAATTATGACCTTACAAAACTACATAGAAGATCCACACAGTTTCCTTGTAAAATGTAAAATAAATAAGCAAGTAAATGTAAAAGGGACAGAAGATATATCTATCTTCCTTTTACCTATACTGTCACTTACGGGACATTTTCTGAAAACAAACAAATTATGAACAATCACGGAAGATATCCCGTAAGTGACAGTATAAGTTTAGTTTTAAATCTTGAAAGCTTAAAACTGTGTTTCTTCCCTTTCCCCCTAAAACAATGTATTGTTTTCCTGATTTGCGCTTAATTATACCTAAGTGTTGAGTTAATAATGTTAATTAAGTACTTGTTGACAGTTAATTTTGTTAACTGTTGGGTGACGTTGAAATAAATTTTGGTTTTTGCATTCAAAGAGATCGCTGGTCTAGTGGGCGCAAGCTTCACTGCTGACCATGAGGGCGTGGGTTCGATTCCTAGGTCGGGCAAAGTGTTATTGGGGTTTTACATCAGAAGTTTCTCAGTAACAGCCACGGAGTTTGGATTAATGGTTGATGATAATAGGCTCACCCCCTATTACATGGGACTTGAACATAACTGGCGAAATGTTGGTGTACTATTAGGTACACCTCTGCCTAACCTTTCGGAGATTACAGGTGTGATATTATGGTAGAAATAAATAAACTGAACTATTTGTTATGACATCGGTTTAGCGATTTTGTTTAGATGTGTGTCCCTTCCACCACGTATAAATTAGATTTTAATACATTAGTCTACTCTTATTATTGCGTTTCCACTGATTGCTCTCTAAGGAGGTGACATAAATGCTTATTAATTGTTAAACGAGGTTGCTTTATTTATGATAAATTTACAAGAAATAATCAGTTCGTGGCTAAATAGGAACAGCCGCACGGCTCGGTCTTCAAGGTAAAGCAGTGTTTGTCAAGGTTGTTCCATGAATGGGTGACCCTTAATATATCGAGTTTCCTCCGTGCCTCGGAAAGCACGTTAAACCGTTGGTCCCGGCTATAATTTGTAGATCTTCGACAGAAGTTGTAGCTGGTCAGTGGCTCGGAAGATTGACAACCTGTCTTATGAAGGGGTATCGTATTACCCAATACTAACTGGGTTGTGGAGTTCAGATAGACAGTCACTCCATGTAAAATACTAGCCTTCAGGTGCATCCGCTTAGACTGGAAGCCGACCCCTACATAGTTGGGAAAAGGCTAAGCAGATACAAGAAATTATCACTTCTTTCGTTTGGGTTAATCTGGTTTTCCATTGTTACTAAGGCTCTTTTGCACCACAAGCCACAAGATTCTGGTATCGCCAGGCCTAAATAAAATATTGCTTTAAGAACGTTTAGTGTTAAAGTCGTTAAGTCGTGTTTGTGTTATTGAGAGGGAGCGCAAGCCGTAGTCTGAGGAACAATACGAGTAAGCTTGCCCGCAGGTTCGCTCGTTGTACTACAGACGTCAAAGTAACCCTCTTTAAGGCGTTCTGTCAATCATTCTCGGCACGGTTGGCGCAGTGGTCAAGCGATTGATCGCTGCGCTGCATGTCGCGGGTTCGATTCCCGTACGGAACAAATATTTGTATGACCTACAAGTAGTTGTTCCGGGTCTGGGTGTTTTTCTATCTATAATATGTATGTATTTACTTAAAAAAAAATGTATATATGTAGTTTATCAGCCATCTAGCTACCATAACACAAGCATTAGGTTGCTTAGCTTGGGACTAGATGGTGCTGTGTGAAATGTCCAGGGATATTATTATTTATTATTATTATTCTACTCGGGCAGTGTCATACACGAAACGAGCCTATAATGGCCTGAGCATCCAATTTAATAACGCCTTCAGGATGCTGTTGGGACTGCGAAGGCGCTGTAGTGCATCGGGAATATTCGCGGAAGCTTGCACAGATCGCTTACAAGCTATCATGCAAAAGAAAGCGGTCTCCTTACTACAGCGCCTGCATGGTAGTGACAACAGCATTTTGAAGATGATTGCTGCTAGACTGAACTGCCCCTCCCCGAGACACTGGGACCCAGTGTCTCAGGAACAGTCATAGGTCTAAATAAATAATTAAGTTGTAAACACTAACAATACTAACGTAATTACTGAAGCACCATTGTTATTAACACTAAAATACTAACAAAACTATGGACTGTAGTCTGAAAATAAAGTTTAATTTATTTATTTTAAGTTGTTCAAGTGGGTCTTAATCTTATAATTCGTAAAGTTAAATATGGACTACTATAATATGGTCACATTAAGTTATAACAACACCAGCTTACGTGCTCTCTCTTTCTAACTCTCGCCATCCCATTCCAAATCTCATTACAATATCACAACTTCACCTATAACATCATAATTTCTTGCGAAAAAATCCCAAGTTTTAACCCTCCCCCTGCTGTGGGGGAGTTTAAACAAGTTGCCTTTGCCAGATGGCGTTCGGCTATTCAAATTTTCTTGTTTTATTAAAAAAAAGTTCGCACTTGACCCCGAAACCGTTTCAACTCAAGTTCTTCAAGCACCTTCTTAGTAATGTAGCGGGGTAATTGTATTTTAATGGCAGCGATTTTAGGAGAGAAATTGCTGTTTCAAGCTCTTTTAAAATTTGTGTCAATCTGAGCGTTGATGGCCGTTTTGTTTTATTTTTATAGGCTCCGAGAAGATAAATGCTAATTCGCCGTAAATCCTCGATACGGCTTCGGTCTCGATCTAAAATAATTTATTTTTGGGAAGTTAAATCAGTTCGATATCCCTTAAAGTGATTGCGTGAACGTTAACACTTCCACTGCAATAAAAATATGAAAAATATTCTAGACAACTGAAGATCATAGGTCACAACAAAGTCTGTCTTTAATAAAGTCGTCACATTAACAAGTCTCACAACATAATGAACAAAAAAACCCAAAAAAAATCCTCAAGTAAACGAACCGTAGATATAAATAATACACACTTAAGTGAAAATGACGAAGCTTCTCATTTTAAAACCCTGACGAATGCTCTCCGTAAAGCTCGTATTGTTTTGAATTTTTAAGAAAGAGGGACCAAATAAATTATCATTATGGGGTCCTAAGGAAACAATCGTCCGCTTCGTCGACGGTTCGCAGCGAGAGGGTTGGCCGTGTCAAACAAAAATATGGATTCCTTTTGTTTCGCGAAAATTAAAAAAATAACGTGATTTGTTTGTGAGTTATTTTGCCGTGTTTGAAAGTACTTGAGGTAAAGTGAGGTAATTTATGGTTTTCTTTCTTTTTTTAGTGCATTTTCGTTAGAACATTAAGAATCCGTCTATATGTAAACCATTTGCTGTTGCTTTTGTGTTATTAGATAAGTATTTGCATGATGCAGCTGCATGAATGTACATGATTCGAGTGACTTTATGAAATCATAATGCAATTGACGAAATTGGATTGCCATTACACAAAACCGCCAAAAAGAAGAGAGATTTGGAAGAGATAATACACTAAGCATTGGGTGGCGAGAATGCAATTGTCTATAATATTATATTGAATCTTTTATTCTTTTATTAATAATCAAAATAATTGCAACGAATGGATTGATGACTTTATACCTATTTACTTTTCAGTCAAGAGCCTTTTACAGGTTGTTATTATACTTACACTAGGGATTAATGAAGTAGTAAAAACTAATTCTAAGTAAAACTAACAATATTTACATAAGGACTCCCACAACACACATTATTTTCTATTGCCCCCTGCGGTATTTTTATCATGAGCTGTCTTTTCATATCTTGCAGGTGAAACACAATAGTCGTTGCTAATTTATTAATTAAATTCACTATATTAAATTCAAGGCGACGCCACACTGCAAGCTAATTTTAATATTGTCTGAGAGCTATGGATTTACGTTTTTTTACGGTTTGGAAGAAAAGAAAGGGAGTTCCTAAGGTTTGACATCACGGCGGGTATGTGTATTTGCATCTTGTCATTTTTTCGGTTTTAGAAACAACTGGACGTCATGGGAAGAGGCCTACGCCCAGCAGAGAAAAGATAAGATTTCCTTGTTTCACTTACGTGATCTCAAACTTGGACAGCAGCAAATTATAGGCTCTTTTTAACTTTATTGAAAAAGTCAGATAAAAAATGAAGTTTATTGCCCGTTTAAAAGTATAGAGCGCTATGGAGTAGAACGGGGAAGAAACTACATGGACACTCTTTTAAATCAAGGAATTGGTACAAAGCAATTTAATTTTATGACCTATGGAGAAATATTTTGTATGCTCAACGGCGGGACATAGATAGTTTCTGAATTTTATATATTATACTACCTACTGTTTACTTATGTTCACAAAATAAATAAATTTGAATTTAACAATAAAAAATAAACATTGGTTTCATTATTCATGTTGGTAATTAAACTCCTGTTTAAAATAGATCAAAGTCCCTTTTAAGGTAGAAATGAAAGAAATCCCTAGTGCGTAACAGAAACTTGATTAAATAATGTAAGAAATATATGAATGTGGAAATCAAAACACTTTAAATATAGTCTTTACGACTAACGTCAAACCATACACTCCGTCATCTTACTCCTTCTTCTCACTCAATACAGTTATCCGTGCATGAACGTGTTTTGTTTTCATCACTATGTTTCAGTAAGTAGGACTATTAACGTGAAACAAAAGACACACGCATCTGCACTTGTTTCCTTCGCAAGTTCCGCTGGTCTGTCGCAGTTATTCCTGGCGTGCCAAAAAAAAAAAATGATTGTTTTTTTCAACACAGGTAACAATTTTCAAGAGTTTAAGCAAGCCTGCTCAACAAGTAGCTCCGTACTCTATTTAGTAGCTCATGCTCGCTTATCTCTTACTGGACTGCAACCCCCCTACAAAACCGCGTCCGTCTCCATTTCTCGAGTCGTTTCCATAAGAAATATGGCGTCATTTAAATTTTTTATTTGTTCATTCATTTCGGCGAGTGAATGAGTAATAAAGAACATTATGTTTGTTTGAGTTATATACCAAATGTCGCAGTGGCCTGCAACAATACGGATAACTGGAGTGTATTAATGTAGGTAAATTTTACAGTTTTACTATGAAAACTCTGATCTTAAGTTATAGATCGAGGCGTTACTTTGTGGAAATACATGACATAAAAGTTTAGGTTCGTTATTCGCGCCGGAGCGGTTGTCGAGTTAACACACCTCCTGAGGATGCCCCCCCCCCCCCGGGCGAAACACGTGTCAAGTATGCTATATAATTTTCCTTTTCCTGCATGTGTATAATTTTTCGCTATTTATCCAGTTGAATACCATTATTTAACCTGCTACCTGCTGTACCTGCCTATCTAACCTCCACAACCCAGTTAGTACTGGGTAATGCGGGACCCCTTAGAAAGATTGGCCATCAGACTTTCGGGCCACTAACTACCTGTAATGACTGTTAATGATCTACAAATGACAGCCGGGACCAAGGGCCTAACGTGCTTTCCGAGGCACGGAGAAAACTCGGTAATGATGGACACCCACCACAGAACGACCTCGACAAGCGCGGCTTAACCTGAAGATCGACCCGATCGTCTGTTCTTATTTAGCCATGTGCTCCGCATTAATAAGACAGTACCGTTTTAAAATCCATGCTCCACCTCCACGCTTAGTTACGTTGCACACTGGCTAAAACTTCCATCTTTTCCATACAAAAGGCACCAGGAAGCCCATATGAGAAGCACCGAAGTCCTGAATAGTCAATGTACAGGAAAGTTACCTGAATTTCACAGCAAGAATAATCAATTAGATGAATACATCTGCCGACAAAAGTTCCTCATGAGTTACTAGGAAAACTGTTTGAGTTGTGCCGTATTTATAGTGGGGGCTTGGGTAGGGGATATTGAAGTGGGTATAATATAGTTAGTTTCTTTTGATATTTTTCATTTCACCTTTAGTGCAACAATTACTACGTAAAGGCCCACCTTTACGTAGTAATTGTTGTTCAAAATAAAAATTGACCCAATTTGACTACTAATAACATGTTGTGAGGTGTGTATCTGTTGAAGTAAAGGGAACATCTGATTGATAGATAGAGTGACGGTTAAAAAGAGTAACCATGGAGTTTCTTGCCGGTTCTTCTCCATAGGAAAGGACCAACCCGAACCGTGCACCTTTTCCTATGTGAAATAAAATATTTTGATTGTTGGCATGAGAGCAGGGAAAAAAAAATGTGGCGCCGA
Source organism: Eurois occulta (assembly GCA_950022335.1). Classification (NCBI taxonomy): domain Eukaryota; kingdom Metazoa; phylum Arthropoda; class Insecta; order Lepidoptera; family Noctuidae; genus Eurois; species Eurois occulta. The sequence goes on along the minus strand of OX465500.1, from coordinate 15,672,106 downwards.
CCCCAAGTAACATGAGACAAGTGCAGCAAGACGACCGGCGACGGGCCTAAAACTAATACATAAATAAAAAGATACATAAACTCGCATCTTTTTCCCCGTCCTTACATACTTCTTTTCCTGTCTCCTTTCCATACAGCTTTTGCGTCATACACGCGCGCCGGTTACGAGTACTAAGTACCTGATGTTTTTGAAAAACAACGCGAGTAACGTCATTTTATGTTTATTTAAAGTGAAAAACAAAGTGATAATACAGACCAACAATAACCCAACTCAATTTATAACTCCCCCACCAGACTATGAATACCCTCACTCCAGTTTCCGCTGGCCGACAGATGGCGCGCGGGTGATTGATGACTTAGAACTTAATTATAATATTTAGCCAGGTTTATTCTTCAAATTTCTTTCTAACCGACTCCAACTCGAGGAACTTAGACAATCAACTTGATGCTTGATTCCTTATTTTTTGTTGGTGGATCTTTGAGTGTATTTTAGTAATTGTTTTTGTGTGTTTCTTGAGCTATTTATAGTTGCTTTTCTATGGGTAGAAATACCAAAGAAGCGATGGATGAATTGTGTAAGGAATTATATGAAAGAAAAAGGAGTAAAATAATGATAGCGTGACGGTTGACATTGACAGGGGAGAATGGAACAAAAAAACGTGTTGCGCCGACCCCAAGTAACATGGGACAAGGGCAGGAAGATGATTTCGATGGGTAACTTAAGCTTCCAAATTGTTATTTATTTATTTGAACTTCATGTACAATAGTGGTACATAGGCGGACTTAATACCACAAGGCATTCTCTACTAGTCAACCTTTGGGTTAAATAAGAAAACATTGTGATAGGGTACAAATAAAATATCAAATATAAATAAAAAATATAAATATTAAAAAAATAACTACCATCATCATGTCATGTGTTGGTCATGTTATCATTATTGGAGGATAATAGAAAGTTAAATTCTTTTTCCTTTTGTGTCGAGTAGGTATTATAGTCACGTTGATTGCAGAATCAGTAGAATTTTTAACATCATCAAACGAGAAAGTAATCTGGTACCCGGAGCACTCCACTAAGTGGGACATGGTCTGATCAGACACAGTGTTCGTACTAGGTATTGGATGAGTGATAAATACTCCATTTTGAGTACTTTGATACCCTCGTTCAGCTAGGGGAGCAAAGATCCAACATCAAGTTGGATTATTGCGTGATGATCGCTTTCTGAACAATTCTGCCACCCCTTCGCTTAATGTGAGAAGATTATATAGTGGTCACGCACCAAAATATTCATATAGTTATGAAACTTAGGTATGTCTCAAAAGACCTATTTTTTAAAATAAATTAACTCGAGTGGAGCAGCCCAGTGGTGGCGGCCCCGACTTACGAGCAGTAAGTAGTGGGTTCGAACCCAGACAGGCGCATTACTTTGTGTAATTTATTTAATCACCACTGCTCTCAAAACGGCGAAGGAAAACATCGTGACCAAACCGGCATGTCCTAGAACCAAAAATTCGAAGACATGTGAGATCTACCAAACCGCACTGGGCCCGCGTGGTGGGCTTATATAATTATAGCCCTTTCTCTCTCATAAAGATTAGATTAAATTAAATTACATTATATTAATTACATTATATTATTAGCATAGCATAATCAGCCTATAATGATCCAACTGCTGGGACACACGGCCTCCTCTCTACGAGAGGGAATGGGCTATAATCCACCACGCGGCCCAGTGCGGTTTTGTAGATGTCACATGTCAATATTAAATTATGTAGAATAACTCAAATTATTAAAATTGTGTTTAATTTAATTATATTGAATTGAATTGGATTATTGTTAAATTTTACTGTTGAATTATTATTGTTTTATATCGTTTGTTTTTATACAGGGTTATTTGTAAAACACCAGCAACCGCTTAAGAGGGCATTGTGCTCATCACTATGAACAACTTTTACTATGGGACCAAACTTGAAATCGCGAAAAAAAAATCAGCTGTTCCCTACATTTATTATCGATTAACTCGTCAAAATGTAGGGAACAGCTGTTTTTTTTCGCGATTTCTGGTTTGGTCCCATAGTAAAAGTTGTTTAAAATGATGAGTACAACGACCTCTTAAGAGGTTGTTGGTGTTTTACAAATAACCCTGTATAGGTAACTGTTTCTCATACAGTCGTACTAACATAGTTTTCTTAACCTTCCTACACTCGCGCGTTGGTCTGTGAGACCGATAAAACAGTCTTTCGTGATTTTTTCTGCTATAATCAATGATGGCATTTTGTACTTCCTGTTAGCTGCATGATTAGTTGCTACGATAATTTCAGGACTAGAAGTGTATTGGTGCGAATAGCGCTTATAGCCGTATTTGGCGAATATCGGTCTGTGAGACCGACGCCGACGCGGGTATAGGTGTTACAAAATTTGACTTCCGTGATTTTGTACTGAAACTTGAATTATGATACATTAGTCTCAAATTATTATTGTTTACAATAGCTAATAAGGTATGTTAGAAGAAAACAAATCACATTTGCTAACATTTGACGACTTCTTACAATAATCTAACTATTTTTCAGAAACTACAATGGAAGGATGTATTCAGTAAATGATCGGTATATTGTCGGTAAATTATCAGTTTTACGATACTTCGTAGTATATTCTCAGAGAATATAATAATAATATCCACGATTAAGTTATTCGAAAAAAAATAACTGATGTTCAAAGCTTTGGTCTGTTAGACCGTAAGCGAGTGTTATAAAATTTGGCGCGAGTATACGAAGGTTAAGTAATCACTACTAACCCATATGGACTCTTGTTTGAAATAAACTATTTGATTGATAAAGGGGGGCCTTTGTCCCAGCAGTGGGAACATTATTAAGTACTTAAATGCTTTTTGTAGATACCAGACTACGCTTTATAAAAATTGGTATCCTCAGTTTTTCTATTCCAAAAGATAGGTACTTGGAAAAAACCTTTCAGCTAATTTGCGTCGGATAAGCTTTTCCCATGCAAATCGGCTTACGTTGAGCCAACGAAACAATCGTTTCAATATAGAACAATTCGCTAAATAAACAAATAAACTTCAGTCGGAATTGTAATCACTCATATTGAGAACAACAGATCAAATGGATTGGCTTTGGCTGGTTACGGTTTAGTGATGTGATAAGGGATGCAATGTGTTAGTATCGATAAATTATATCGATGTATTTATGCGAAACAGTCTTCTGAGCGTTGTTGCTAGCAAGACTGAAGGCCACCTAATGAGGCACTTGTGCGAAGAAAAAATCAAGAAGCAGTAGAATACTCCTTTTTGTGAAATAATTCGGACTCTTGAACTGGAGTATTTACTGAATGTAGTAAAAGTTCTGAATTCCTCCGTACTGTAGGATCATCATCATCTGCCTAGCCTTTTCCCAACTATTTTGGGGTCGGCTTCCAGTCGTAGTATTTTACATGGAATAACTGCCTAACTTTTTTTTTTTTTCGGTTTGGAAATCATCAAATGATCCTTCCTTCTTTTGCCCTTTATGTTCCAGGGCCGCGGTATCTCTTTCGAACAGTCCCGCAGCCAACAGTCAGTAAAAGTCTGACACTCCCTTCCGCTCCGCCCAGAGCCACTCCTCAAAGAGGGGACTTATCGCCACTATCGTGGCGTGCCCTGCACCGGATTGCGACAGTCGCTCTCTCCATGTCGCCATGAGATCGCGCCGGAGGTCTGTCCGCTGAGCGACAATTTGCCGCGGCAGCGGAGTTTCCCCCCGGCGTAGTGCCTCCGCGCGCCACTCGTGCAGGCACGCAAGGACTATGGCCTCCAGATCCCATGACGGCAAACCGGCAAGGAGGCTCGCCGCCTCGCCGGAGATCGTGCGGTACCCACGAACCAGCCTTAGGGCTACCACCTTTTGGCGCAGATTCAGGTAGTGCTTCGCTCGCAGCCTCAACGAACGCGCCCCGTAAAGGGCCATGGACCGCACGATCCCCGCGTAGAGCCTCCGGCAGGAGGTGTTTGGACTCCTCAATTACTGCCTATCTGACCACAACCCGGTTAGTACTGGGTAGTACGATACCCTTTGGCAAGACTGGTTGTCAGACTTTCGGGCCACTGACTACCTGTAACGAATGTCAAAGATCTACAAATGACAACCAGGACCAACGGCTTAACGTGCTTTCCGAGGCATGGAGGAAACTCGGTATGTAATGGGCAAGCGCAGCTTAACCTTTTAAAGCGGTTCCCGTACAATTTTACAAGAAACGCTGGGTGGACTGTGTAGAGAATGATAAGGCCAGAAAGGAGGTGTCTGATGAGATGACGAGTAATAGAGAAGTATGGAAGAAGAAGACATGCTGCGCCGACCGCAAATGAATAGGCATAAGAGCAGGAGAAGGATGATGGTGCCCGTACAATTTTCAAGAAAACTCGAAAACTATCAAAAATCGCGGAACATACATCAGATATTTTCGGATACCCCTGGGCATGAAGCATCAATTTTTTTATGACGTCCCTCTTTGTGCCACCGAGCGCACGTAAATCTAATTAAATATGTTTATCGATACTTCTCTCATCACTAGCGTCATGTGATCGTTCTACGGCCCGACTACAATTTGTCTTCGTTGACAAATATTTAAATATTCACCGATAGCTATCGATCACCGGCCCCAGAGATATCGGCAGAGCTGGAAAAAATAAACGGGCCAAGTGCGAGTCGGACTCGTGCAAGGGTTCTGTAGTCTGTACCTACCACCAACATTTATACAGTTGCTCTTGTTTTAATTACTTTTTATGTGGTATTTTTGCAATTAGACACAGTTTGATGAAAAATAAAACCGATTTTCAAGTACAGCAGACACATGAAACGTTGAAAAATATCTAATAATTATGTTTTGACTTGAGGTTTCTTGTTTACTTGAGTTTTAAATTGTAATCGTTTTGTTTTCTTGTTTGTCATGCCAAAGTAGTGTATTTTGTGAACCATTGGCTCTAATTATTAAATTGTTGAACCCTGTAGACAAACATACGGCATAGATCGAATCCCATGCCACCGTATCAAAGGTACCTATTACTATATGGGTAAAGGTTTACGGAACCCCAAAAAATGAAATATTCTCTCTACTGCCAAGGGAGAGACGACTTAAAAAAATGTAAAAACTTTCGGATTTTAGGGTTAGAATAATTTATTACAAAGTATTGAATTGTGATATTTCGGGAACGTTCTATAAATATATCAAAGTGAAGGCTTTGAAATCTAAAAATATTTGCAGTATTAATGGTAATCGATTATTTATAGATGAAGATATGAATAATAGATTTTTGAAGAAGATATGCGAAATTCTCAATTAAATATTTTAACAGAAGTTCTGGCAACCCTAGCACGTTTTCTAAGTATTTGGTTACGGTAAAGGTTCAAACCCTGATAGCCGTGCTGAAGACATCAGGGCTCTGCAAAGCACGCAGTGGCCCCACCACTCACACCGCAGACTTGCAAGTCGGGCGCGTGATGTCACCACTGGCGTACTTGCGATTCATTTTAACCCGATGCGATTAAAAACCAACATACATACATAAACTCACGTTTTTAGGGTTCCGTACCCAAAGGGTAAAACGGGACCCTATTACTAAGACTCCGCTGTCTGTCTGTCTGTCTGTCTGTCGGTCTGTCTGTCTGTCTGTCTGTCGGTCTGTCTCCAGGCTGTATCTCATAAACCGTGATAGCTAGAAAGCTGAAATTTTCACAAATGATGTATTACTATTGCCGCTATAACAACAAATACTAAAAATTAAAAAAAAACTAAATTAAGGGGGGCTCCCATACAACAGATCTATATGATTTTTTTGCCGTTTTTATAGATAATGGTACGGAACCCTTCGTGCGCGAGTCCGACTCGCACTTGGCCGGTTTTTATAGATAATGGTACGAAACCCTTCGTGCGCGAGTCCGACTCGCACTTGGCCGGTTTTTATAGATAATGGTACGAAACCCTTCGTGCGCGAGTCCGACTCGCACTTGGCCGGTTCTTTTTTCCCATGGGGGTAGGCAGAAACGACAGAACGCCACCTGCTAGAATCCTTACATATTTCTTTCTTTCTGTCTTACATCTGGCCATACGCGCACGCCGGTTACGAGTATAACGATCCTGACGAATTTCTTTCTGAAGAACCTCACCAATAAGGTAATCAATAATTAATCTTTATTACATAGGAAAGTGATTACAATAATGGGTGAAGTCCCTGACTCCTGTGCTAGGTGATAGACATGCCCTCTCCCAGGAGGAGATGTCAGTGTTTGTCCTTATAGGACGAGCCCTCCCGGCGTTGTCACTCAAATCTGTCTTTCACTCAAAAATAAATCTTGAGTAATATGCAGTAATGTTGTCTTTGTCTTTTTATCACCCCTTTGGCTTCGAATCCTTTCACCAAAAAAAAACCTCCCGATCACAAACAAGCCCAACAGCCTATCTCCAACACCCATCTTATTAGATCTCAGTTAAAACTCGACACGAACATGAATTCCTACCGCAGGGCGACATCTTTTCATAAGGACCACAATTCGGATCTGAGGGTCCAAATAACGTACGTATAAAACGTAAGGGCCCGTCTATACGGGGTCCCGGGGGGTCCCTGGCAACATTAATGTTTGGAGTGGCCATGAAGTTACGGATTTGTGAGACTAATTCTTGTAAAAAATCTTTGCTTATTCAAAAATAAAAGATTGTTAGATGGGTACGGAAGTGGATTGTGGAGGCCAATTTGGCAGTCCAGATAGGTAGGCCTATCGATTGAATCCGACCGAAAAAGGCTAGGCAAATGATGATGCGGTGGTAGAGAGGCTACCTGGGGTATAACGGACTTATAAGCATCATAATTTGTGGAAATCAACTTAGGTAATCATAATTATTATTATGCACTGGAAATTAAAATGCGTAAATCTTGGCAATAGCCTATGATCTCTCGGCAGCGCCTAGCCATTTTCAGCAATAATTTTTTTATGGAAATTGCCGAGTTTTTGAAGATTGAACAGAAGTTGCACACCACACAACCACCAACCGAACACCAACATAATTTTAGTATGAAATGCAGTAAGAATCTATCTTTATTCAGCTAAAGTTCTAACTTCAGTTGCATCCATTAGTGCAACAGGAAACAGCTCTTGTGACCACTCAATAAGTCAGAAACTTTGGAGTTCAAACTATTTCATTGAGTTTTGAATGCTGTCCTAGAGTTTCTGAGCCAAGGTCAGTGATTTACTTTAACACTGCAGCGAAAACGACCAGAAATGGCTGCAAATTTTGTTTCTACTCTGCTTTTTGCAACGCGTCTGCTTTTTGGTCTAGTGGTCGTAAGCGCGACTGCTCAGCGTGAGGTCGTGGGTTCGATTTCAGGTCGGGCAAACTGTAATTTCAAAGATAATTATATTATTTACAAACTTCAAAACTATAATAGTAAGAAATATGTACAAGTAGGAAAGGGTTACATTACAGGGCGTCCAAAAATTCGTCCGCAACGCTGTCAACAGGAAAAGTGCCCAGAAGGCTGGCAGTATTGCCACGTTGGATGGCAGTGCTGATTCTTTGGCCAAAAAATAGGCCCATCCTCTGGTCACGTGAAGAAGCGACCAACCGCTTGGCGATTTCCCGAAAAACTAGGTGGGCACTCGGACCCCATGGCCCTAGTGTTTCAACCCCAAACGGCTCAAACACATAACTACCAATTAAATTATTGTATGTGCGCCGTTTGAGGTTTTCAGCACCTGCAGCAGCCGCCCCAGCGCAGCCCACTGTGCTAGGAAGATGGGATGGCGCAAGGGTGTCGACGCAAGTTGCGTCCCACAAGAAAGGCCTACCCAACTTCCATGGCATTATGGTCATATCATCTGGTCTCTTCCCATCGACGCGCGCCAAGCCATTGGGTTCTAAGACAGCTGGCACACCGGCGATGGCAAGAGCACGACGGATGAGATCATTAATGCTAGCGTGCCATACAATTCGACCTGCACTCTTACTGCAAGAAAGGCCATGAAACTGTAATTGGGTTTTTCCATCAGGGATTTCTCAGTAGCAGCCACGGAGTCGTATTTGTAACCGGTTGATTTCAATAGGCTCGCCACCATTACATGAGACTTAAACATAACTGGCGAAATGTGGGGTACTATTAGATAAACCTCTGCCTACCCCTTCTGGGATTACAGGCGTGATGTTATGTAAAATGTTCAAGTTCGAGTCTTCCTTGTTACGGATAGAAAGGTACAATGCAGTTATCATGTGTATTAGAAACTCAAGACTGTCCTTCAATATCCCAAACGCATGGCCACAATATTTATGGGCCACAAATCCTAAGATATATCCCGTATCTTATACACCCATCGGTGGATTATAAGACGGGCTTACTTTGCTATATTTCTAACCGATGATCTTCGGAAATACCTAAACGGATGCAGTTGTTATTAGAAAACACAATTTTACTTTGTATTATTCATCATCATCTAAAAATATCAACATCATTGGTATACTAAGAGTAATTCAAAGATAAAATCAAAATATTTTATTTCACATAGGCCTTAGGCGTTTATAAAACGTCGGGAAACGGTGCACGGTTCGGGTTGGTCGTTTCCTATGGAGAAGAATCGGCAAGAAACTCCATGGTTACTCTTTTAGAATTGTTTAATTTTTACAATGTTATTTTGTTACAGCATTAGTACTTAAATATGGGAGGACAGCGTAGGCCCGACAATAAGTAGTTGTCATTTAAATGATTTCGTATTTATTATTGCATTCTTGCAATTTCAGCTCTGAGCACTGAACCGACTGTTGATAATCCTACAATGCACATTTGGTATTGTCAACTGTTAGACCAAATGGACATTACACTTATACCCGACTGTCTTAGAACCTTCTAGTCTAGTTTTAATGTTTTTTTTTCAACCGAGTACAGACAATTGGTTTTAGTGGACGCAAACATGACTGCTGAGCATGAGGTCCTGGGTTTAATTCCCAGGTTGGGCAAAATGTTGTTGGGTTTTGCCATCTAGAATTCCTTAGTAGCCACGGAGTTAAGATTTGTACCAGGTTGCTGGCAATAGGCTCGCCCCTATTACATGGGACTTAAACATAACTGGCGAAATTTCGGTGTACTATTAGGTACACCTCTGCCTTACCCTTAGGGGATTACAGGCGTGATGTTGTGTTATGTTATAGACAAAGGATACTATTGTTATCAATAAACCATTCTTGAGATTTTAACCTAATTCCGTCTAAGAATTTTGCCTACAACAATCTTAGTTTCCTTAAAGAAGATGATGTGTTATTTTCTACTAAAATTATTTTATTTGCAAAAAGAAAAACTGCCTCTGACCTTCCGAGGACCCTTCCCTCCCGACTTTATCCTTAACGAAAGTAAATTAAGTGTGTACAAAAAAATATTACGTACAACTTAGTAACAGAGGCGGGGATCAATCAATCTGCGAGGTTTTGTATTTGTCTCGGTCAGAATGTAGATGGATAACTAAATAGTTAGTAAATAGCCATTTACATTACACAATAGGTCTTAGTAGTGAAGGTGGAAGTGTCAGGGTAACCCGCGAGGGCTGCGGGACTGTTCCAAAAGAGATACCGCGGCCCTGGAACATAAAGGGCAAAAGAAGGAACATGGATGGTTTTTAGTCAGTAACAGTCTGACACTCCCTTCCGCTCCGCCCAGAGCGGGAGGAGTCATTTGATGATTTCCCATCAAAAAAAAAGCCCGCGAAATTTAGCAATTTGCAGATCTGTGTTAGGGTGTATGGTGATGAATGAGTCGCGCAAGTAACACGTATCATCATCATCTGCCTAGCCTTTTCCCAACTATGTTGGGGTCGGCTTCCAGTCTAACCGGATGCAGCTGAATACCAGTATTTTACATGGAGCGACTGCCTGTCGGACCTCCACAACCCAGTTAGTGCTAGGTAATACGATACCCCTTGGTAAGACTGGTTGTCAGACGCAAGTAACACGTATGTAGTTACAGAATTATAATCATTAAAATCATGAATACAACCCTCTAAGTTCGTTTAACGGCTTTGAGTGACTTTTTCATGAAATAGTTATTTCGCGTGTTACCCCTTAATGGAGGCTGTAGTTGTGGTGCCATTTACAAATTGAGTACTTCGATTTGATTATTTGAATAATTAAACCCGAAATTCTATTTAAAATCATCTTAAAGCTCTAACCAATCCAAAGATAATTAGCTAATATTTAAAGCAATGATAGCCGACTGGTGTGACGTCGCACTGCCAAGTCATAGGCAAGTTCGAACCCAAGACATGCCTCTGATTTTTCGGATTCATGTGCGTATTGTATAATAATCACTTGCTTCGGTTAAGGAAAGCATCTCTAAGGGATATTTCTTGACGGCATATAAAGCCAAGTCAGAGCCAATGGGCGGCATAAAAACTCTAACACCAAGTTAGGCACTACCCACACGATAAAGAAGAAGAAGCTAATCTTTCATACCTTGAAAGCCCATTATAAGATAGGGTCAAGTATCTTTTAAACGGGCCAATAATTAATTAATAATAATTAAGCATTCAGAAGGTGGTGATTACTGTACAAACCTACTAAGGAATTTGCAGTTCGGAGCATGAGGTCTTGAGTTTGGCCCTAGAGCTACTTCGAAATCTCAATACCAGTTAGTGGTCAGAATTTGTAGCCGGCTAATGGCAATATCCTCGCCCCCTAATGCATAATAAGCAAACAAAACACATGATATGTGTGCTCCTAGCAGTTGCCTGCGACTTCGTTTGCGTGAAATCTTTATATATATAATTCTTCTGTGAGTGTGTATGTCACTGAACTTCTCTCAAACGACTGGACCGATTTTGATGAAATTTTTTGTGTGTGTTCAAGGGGATCTGGGAATGGTTTAGATTCACAAAAAATTAGGGTAGGTAGGGTAGTAGGTAGGAAAACATGCATTGCAACGCATGCCGGGCACAGCTAGTATATTATAATAATACAATTTTCTCCGTTTTGCATTACATTTTTCGCCTTCATCGATAAAGCCGCTATCCAACACTAAAACAATTTTCAAATTCGAACCAGTAGTTACTGACATTAGCGCGTTCAACCAAACAAGCTCTTCAGCTTTATAATATTAGTAACCCTAGCAGACACTTCAGGGAATACACACACCTTATGATACACCACCATCACAGCTCGTCAATCCCCCAGATCCACCGACGTATAATAATAACAGTTCTCAACGGAACATGTTACGTGCTAACTGCTAATTGGAACAGGCTGTGGAACTGTTATGGGGAGCTGTTACGGTTGCCCCTCTCTATAGTGAGGCTTTGAGGGCCGTTCAGACCCGTTCTGGCCCGTTTTGGGTTGTTTGTGACCGAGTGTTAGGAGTGTGAAAAAAACTCTTGACTGCAGGTTCTAGACGCAATCGCTTTCAAAGTGTTTTTCTAAAACGACCTTTAAAGCTTTTCGGTCGCACTATGTGGGCTGTAAGGTCTTCAGAAATGTCACAGAGTGTTCTTTTTTATCACGTATATTTACTAACATTCACGATTGTGGTCTAGTTTGAGCCATTTCTGATTAATTATGACTTGAAGATTTTAAGTAGCAAGTTGGATCTAAATTCTTAGTACTTGGAGGAAGAATGATTTTTAAAATCATGCTTTCTAATTTTAGGGACAATATTGTAAATACCTATGTATCAGAAGTTTACACTATGTTGTTATACGTAATAAAATAAACGTATTTCATGAAGATATTGGTACTTTAATTATAAATTGAATTAATGACAGGACCTTCCTCGCCAGTGGCGCCAGCAGGTAAGCTCAAAAATGATAACCCTCATTTTGTTAATTTAGTACACCATTGACTTTTCTATCATTGCTCTCGCGGATAGAAAAGTCTATGCCGTCTTGTGGTTGTCTGTTGTCTTTGACTGTGAGGCCATCGACATTGGAATTGACAAGAGAAAGTAATTTGACAGTTGAAGATCAGACTTTCAGAAAACCCAGGTGTTTCTTTGTAATTCAGTATTGTTTACTCTGCTCAAGTCCCAATTTGTATAATATGGAAATGAAACGAAAAATACCTTGCAAAAAAAATTGTAGCTCTTACTAATGTAAGTATTTTTGATCAATTTTGTTGCGGGATCTAAGACAGTTGAATCTTTTTTCCAGTACTCGTCCAGCTTCATTGCCTCGTCACTTTTGATTTTGTCTTTCAAGAGAAGCTATGTTTGGCAAAAGAGAGGCGGGGTAGGTACCCCAAAAAAAATGTAGCGTCCGAGTCTATAAATAAAAAAAAAAAGAATTGAACAAAAAACATTACGAAAGCCTAAAAAATTAACACTCAAAAATATTAACAACAAAACAATCTCTTAGCAATTAACAGATATAAGCTGTCTGCTCGTTTGTTAGCAGCCATCTCATAAATCATGGCAGGAACCAACATGGCGGAGATTAAGCGGCCGGCCAAGTTTTAATCTCCGCAAACGAGATTACGTGACTATGAAACAACTTACAAATACTGATGGAAGCTTATTAAGATGTATTCGCTTTTCTTCAAATTTCCCTTAAGGACCCGCCGCCATTTTTTGCGGATAAAATTTAATGATACCGCGGTAAACAAGTTATGCGGCTTTTATGTGGTTGTGAGTGCTTTTGAATTTAGAATAGAATTAACTCTGACTGTCCAGAATATATGCATGTTTTATTTTTTTATTATTTATAAAGTTCTCACTGCTATATCTATACGAACAAGCTGTATATATTTTCTGAATTAGACTCACATAACAGTGCTACAAGGACTTTGGCACTTGATTGACACTGCCGGAGGAGTGATGGTAAACATTGAAAAATTGTACAGTGAAATATTGAAGAAAGATGGCGGCGTTAGTTCTGACTTAGGCCAGGAGCCAAAAGATCCTTGTACTACTTCGGTAGTTTATGAATAAAATGTAATGCTTGTTATTGCAAGATTAGGCCGTTGGTCCCGGCTGTCATTTGTAGATCTTTGACAGTCGTTACGAGTAGTCAGTGGCCCGAAAGTCTGACAACCAGTCTTACCAAGGATATCGTATAACCCAGTGGACCAACTGGGTTGTGGAGGTCAGATAGGCAGTCGCTCCATGTAAAGTATTGGTATTCAGCTGCATCCGGTTAGACTGGGAGCCGACCCCAAGATAGTTGGGAAAAGGCTAAGCAGATGATAACGTTCTCACTGCTGGGAAACAGGCCAGAAAGTAGGCCGGAATGAATTAAAAAAAATGGTGAAAGCCTCATGTGGAAAATCTATTTTGTTGTTTTAAAAACAACGTGATTACACAGACAGAAAAAGGCATTTATTTCAAAGATTAACTTATTCAGGTGATATTGGGTGTATCCCTACCAGCTCGGAGTCTAGTGAGTGAATAAAAATAACTGACGAAAAATGAGGGAAAAGCTACATTTACCTCTGCTTAACCCTTCAGGATATCAAGCGAAATGTTATCCTACAAGTTATGAAAATGGACTCTAAGCAACCATTTCCCAACCAAATGGGAAAAAATACAGCAACAAATCAAGTATTCCTTTTAATTTTTCAGCTAACACGTATGACAGTGTCACAAAAGGCGGGTTACACAATGGATTTCATAAATCGCGGCTGGCTGGTGACGTCAGCAGCGCGGGGGTCGCAGGTGTGCGTCCCGACTAATACTTTACCTGTGCATTTGATACAATTTTATGGGAAATCTCGGTAGCCGTATTATTTTATGGGATGTTCGATGGTATGGTTGGCAAGTCTTATAGATTATTTTTGTCACCAAGAGTCTTTTAAATCTTCGTCATCATTTGCCTAGCCTTTTCCCATCTATTTTGGGGTCGGCTTCCAGTCTAACCGGATGCAGCTGAATACCAGTATTTTACGTAGAGCGACTGCCTATCTGACCTCCACAACCCAGTTAGTTCTGGGTAACACGATACCCTTTGGTAAGACTGGTGTCAGACTTTCGGGCCACTGACTACCTGTAACGACTGTCAAAGATCTACAAATGACAGCCGGGACTAACGGCTTAACGTGCTATCCGAGGCACGGAGGAAACTCGGTATGTAAAGGGTGGTCACCACGGACCAACCTAGGCAAGCGCAGCTTAACCTAAAGACGGATCCGAGCGGCAGTTATTATTTAGCCGCGAACTCCTCCTTTTACATCTTCGTCAATGATCCTAAAACATTTTACTGCGGAAGCACTTCGTAGCAGACGAATAACTAATTGGAGCTATAGTGATTTAAAGTCACGACGTGCAAGCTGTTAACTTTTCTTTTTCTGTTTCTGTCCGGTTGTATTTATAACATTTAATGCGCCTTATGATTATTGTTATTATTATTTTTTGTATGCACGTCATGTCCTTGCGACTAATAAATATTTTTTCTTTCTTTCTTTCTTTAAAGTCAGATAAAAAGGAGGACTGCTAAGCCTAGTTTTTTAGACACGGAAACTTTTTAACCAAACAACAGACCTTATATAATTATCATTATACAAAAGAAAAAGGAGTAAATGATAGTCTCATGGTAGACAGGAGAAAATGAAAGAAAAAAAGTGTTGCGGGACAAGAACAGGAAGATGATAATGATAAATTATCATTAGCTCTTCAAACGGGATATTTTTATTTATTATTTGTTTTAAGTTTCCGATATTTCGGCGCTATTACAAGCGCCATAGTGATCACGGATAATTTGCAGTTACTGTGGGCGGTTGTAATAATAATATCGCGTATTAAGTGTTTGTGACCATGCCAGTTTAAAACCTTGTTTGAAACTTCTACTTATAAATAATCCTTATCTATACTTATGTTAAATCATTTTGAAACACCCTACTGTCACTTTAATGTGATACAGTATACAGTCCTCTTCAATATTTCAAGTAAAAATAATATATTTTTATTTGTTCTGGCAATAAATGACCCCTTGTTACAAAGGTTGGCAACCCTACACATTCGGCCTGTCCATAGGTGTAATATTTTTTATTAATTTCCATATTGAGGGTCGGATGATGTATGTTGCAATTCGGGGATAGAAACAGTATTGAATGAAATGTTCCATTATAGGTGGGATAGGTACATTTTTTATTCACAATCATTCGTCTTGGCTGGTTGAATAGAAAAATCTTTTTCTTTTTGTCACGGAACTCAACTTAAATCCTTTTTCTGTCACATTACTGCTCATTTTCACTTACACGCGTTGACGCATTAGCGGCATAGCGCTAAGAACGGTGGAATGCAGAGCTAAAAGGCTCATACGCGACGAGACTTTGGCAGCTACGGTTCACAGCCTAGCTCATCGGCGTAAAGTCGCCTGTTTGTCTTCTACAGACTGTACTTCGGAGAGTGTACGCAGGAGCTCCACGATCTGATCCCACCATCACCCTTTAACCACCGGACTAGCAGATGTACTGCGGCGTACCACTTGGTTGATATCCCGACATGTCGTATTCGGCGCTTCTCCTCCACGTTTATTATGCGCACAGCCAAAGTGTGGAACTCTCTGCCGGCATCTTTGTTCTCTCCCACATATAACCCGTCTGCCTTCAAAGCAAGAGTGAACAGGCATTTTCTGGGCACGTTCGTTTCATCATAGATCTCATCCATCGCTTTCCACTAGGCGTGATCGAGGTCAAGAGTAAGCCCATATTGTAATAAAAAAATAAGAGTTAAAACTCCAATAGTGCAAGGTACCCATTTAGGTTTGTGTTAATGTTAATGGTGGACATAAGTATTACTAGCTCATTTCAATTGTGCTGTAAATAGGTACGAAATAAAAAGGACGTAGAAAATGACCCAAAGAAATAACTGAATGGCTGAAAATGAGCTATTGCGAATGAGTCATTACAGTAAGCTGAAAAGAATTTAAAAGTAATAGCAGTTCAATGTGAACTGACCAAGGAGAAGTAACTAACTGGAATGTTTAGGGATGGAGGATATTTTTAGTTTTTCAAGGTAAGGCTGGCATTTAAGGCTGCTTGAACTAGGCTGCCGTGAATCATACAATTTTATCATTCTTGTTTAGATTAAAGTTTTATTCTATTTATTACTACTATATTAGGTACTATATATTTAGCTTTTTTTCTTGTTTTTTCTTTAGGATATAGATACGAGTGGCAGAGATAAATATCTACAAGGAATCTCTTCTCAAAACCCGAAATGATAATTTGACTGTGGCGCGTTATTTGTGTCGCAACCTGAAATCACTCTATCCCAAATAGCTTTTAATTTTATTGCATTCATTTACGAACTAATAACATAGTTTCAAGTTAAAGTTATTCTTGAAAAATTGTTTCTGATAGCCTCTATACCTCCAAATAAGGGTTTGGAGTAAAAAAAGAAAGCAAATATGACCGGTATACATTGTAGATATGGATCTACAGTGTATAACGGAAACGTTTGAACATATTTAAAGCTATATCATTTTGTTCGTCATATTTACAGACCATCAAAATATTAAAATTCGATTATTTTTCCGCGATTATGATGTTGGTCCCATGGAGAAAATTATTCTGTCTGTTCCACTTCCACACCCTTAAATATGACTAAACTTTTCTGATACACGCTGTATATCGCTCTATATTAACACTCCATTTTCAATACTCCGTGTTTCCTACGGTAAAGGGGCAATTTTTTTTTTTTTTTTTTTTTTTAAGGGGTGACGACATTTTTCCCCCACATATTAGAATACCCGCTAAATTAATACACAGGTGTTACTCAGTGATTTCAATCAATTTCTAATTACTAAAGGAATGTTTTGTGTCTTTTGTTGTCATATTTCTATAGAATATATGATTATTCTGAAAAGAAAATACAAGGAATTTTTCGCGTAATAATTTTTTCAGTTCCCTGCTTTGTGTTCAAAGAAAGGAGTTAGAAATCAATATTATGTTTAAATGTGTGTTGTCATTTATCGATGGTTGATTAAAATATTGAGGTAGGTATTAAAAGATGGTATGGAAACTTATCCAACTACGACGGTAAAGCCAAAAGATGGTCATGTGTTTAACAGACTGCGTATGTATGTATACAGGGTGACTAGAAAGGTGTGGTCATGTTTCAGGGTGTGATTCAGAGGGACAGAACCTCACGTCGCAGCCGCCGCGGGAGAAGCACCGGGCGTCGGGGGCCACGTGGTGGCTCTCGGCCACCGTAGCCGCGGGCCTGTGAGTAATGGGCTAGCTCGCCGTCCGTCCGTCTTATGACGACAGGCCGCGTCGACGGCGCGTTCGTGTTTCACGCGTGCCTCAAAGAGATTTCAGCAAACAGGAGGGGCCCGCAAAGGCCGATGCCTGCCAGGGCTGCGGGACTGTTCGATAGAGATACCGCGGCCCTGGAATACAAAGGGCAAAAGAAGGAACATGGATGGTTTTTAGTCAGTAAAAGTCTGACACTCCCTTCCGCTCCGCCCAGAGCGGGAGGAGTCATTTGATGACTTCCCATCCACAAAAAAAAGGGTGTGATTCAAACCATCAAGCTGATTTATTTTTCGCGATTTCGATGGTGGTTCCATGGAGAAAATTGTTCAGTTTGTAATGTAATGTAATGTTCATATTATTGTGCCCTCTTAAAACTATTCGTCGCATTTTGACAAATGAGACAACTCTCGAAAATCGATGTTATTTTAATTGTTAAAAACTATCATAAAAATCTGTAACTTCAATATCTTTATTTGAAAAAAAATGACACAAATTAAAATGGGAAATAGAAAACTGTTCTGTTTAGTAACATGTCTAGTGACACATCAACGAGTCAGCCTGATCTATGTCTTGCTTATACCTTTTTAGCTGACATTTTTGTCGTCTCTGCCTCATTGGTCGAGTGGTCGCATGCGCAACTGCTGAGCATAAGGTCCTGGGTTTGATTCCCAGGTCGGGCAAAGTATTATTGGGTTTTTCCATCAGGAATTTCTCAGTAGCAGCCACGGAGTCTTTACAGGCGTGATGTTATGTTTAATTTATGTTACATACAGACTGATCGATGTCTTGCTTATACATTTTAAGCTGATATGTAGTTTAATTTTGATAATTCAACAACATCAATTGTGTTATTCGCGTTGTCGCGCAGACGTCTCCATACCAAGACAGAGGGATATCCTGGAAAAAACTTCAACATTATAAAACACTTTTCACATCTCACATCAAATATAAGTCACAACTCGTCGCATTAAAGCTCGTATTTCCTCCCAACGTTTCCTTACGTCTGAAGTCAAAGATAAGACGGTGATAACAAGACGGTTTGGGATTATGCTCTCAACCGATATCGAGTCGATAACCCTTCACTACAAAGCTTACGGGTCTCTAAAAACGGGCGAGAGAGTCTTCCTTTCGATTCCGGTCTTATTTAAGGACATGCTCATCATATTTTGTATTTTTTTTTGTGGGGGGACTGAATTTGACTGTAAGTGTGGAAATTGTTTATGGCATTAAAAGAGTCTTTGCCTGATTAGTCTAATAGGCAAAGCGCTTTTGCTGAACATGAGGTTCGAAATTAATTTCCGTTGTGTTATTCTTTTATTCCATCAGGAATTTCAAAGTAGCAACCTATACGGAGTTGGGCAGGACACCTAGCAAGGCACAGTGATGACAGGTGGACTAAGGCTGTCACCAAATGGCGTCCAAGAACTGGACATAGAAGCGTGGGTCGTGGTGTGATAGGCAGACGATATAGTTGCCATCAGGGGAAAAACCTGGATGAGCCTGGCACTGAGGTGTGGCGATGTCTCTCTCTGAGCCCGGACATCGTCAAAGGAGTTTGGTGCCCGGAGGCGGGCTGCGCTGGATGGGTCGCGAACGTCATGCTTAGCAGTTCTCACGGCTCATCCGCCGAAATGATTGTAGGCTCACGGCGGTGTTTTTAGTGGCCACAAGCTTCCACATAACCATGGAGATTGGCACAAGAAAAGAGAGGCCTGTATCCAGTAGTGGGTGAATTCAGGCTGTGGATGATGATGCCAATGAAAGAAAGAAAGAAATAAATATTTATTTGTCGCAGGGACATGACGTGCATACAAAAAAAAAAAGAAATAACAAGAATCATAAAGCGTATCAAACATTACAAATACAAAAGGAAAGAAACAAAAAAAGTTAACAGCTTGCACGTCGTGACTGCGACAAGCAGGTTACCACTCAGCATGATGCTGTGCTATGGAGGGCCCACAACAGCGCTGGTTTTCAGTGGTCACCCGAAAGAATGATGAACCCGGAGTCTGGATTTCGGCCTGGTGGGTGGCAACAGGGTCACCCCCTACTACATTTACACTTTAAGTTATACTTTAGCAATGTAATCAAAATAAAAAAAAAGTTTAAAATAATCTGTTTCTAAATCGTTTCCTTCATGCACGTATGTACGAGTATTCTTCTCTAAATGCCTCCATTATTTATTTCTAGCAGCATATAATCGTTCCCAACTAAGTGCAACTGTAGTTGTGTGTATAGACGAATGTCGGTGATTACCTGATGTGCCCGTAATCAGCCGATCGATTGGCGTACACCTCAACGGCATGTTGGTTTTAGTTTAGACAATAGAAGACCAATCGTAATTGAAAATGTTCAAATCTAGTCGCAATGTCATCTCGGTGACAATTAATGTCAAAAACTAGAAAAAAAAAGGTAAAATTAGAAGTATTTTTGACCGATTGAGACAGTGATTGGTCTGTGGACGTTCTTAAAAATAGGGTAATCGTCCCTCACCAGAAAAAGATGTAATATCTTTTTTGTTTGTAAAATGACTAATGAAGCAGTGAACACAAAACTGTCTTATTTTCCAGGGAATTCAAGTAAATTAAACACAAAGGCAGTTTGATAATTGGGACATGTAAGAAGATGATTACTAAAACTTAAGCGCGAATCATATTTTAATCGACATACAACCTTACGAAAAAAAAGAAAAAGGTTTTTTTTTTTTAATTTCGCGGGTTACTCTGGCGCTACCTTCTTATGATCTTAATGGATCCCATATACTTAAATTATTAAAAAAACACCACACAGTAACTCTGTCAACAAAACAAGCTAGCATGCAACATGTTTATAAAATCTAGCTGTTGCCGGCTACCTTCGTTCGCGTGAAATTATTATAAAAAAACATTACATATTTCTACACGGAATCCTAATTCTTATTCTAAAATAAAAGTAGCCTATGTTAGACCTTATAACATCAGATATATGCCAGTAAAAAATAAAAGTCCTGTCAAAATCAGTCCAGCCGTTTCGGAGATTGGCCGGAACAAACAGACAGACAGACAAACTGACAAACAGACACACAGACAAAAATTGAAAAAAAATGTGTTTTTGTTATAAGTGTCGTATATATTTTTATATGCATTTAGTAAAAAGCTGTTATTTTGATATTACAAACAGTCACTTCAATTTTATTTATTTGGATAGATGTATAGATTCCACTCTTGCATAACCCAAAAAGGAACAAACAAAACACTTGGAAACACAACCAAAACCGACTTTAAAAGTTCAAAACACTCAATCCCCCGAGCTATCAATATCAAACGGTACCAAAAACATTAAAACCCGTGATCCAATTTGTCGTAGCGGTGTACTCTGGCAGGTGTACGGTTGTTCATGGTTTATTTATACCTTGTCGAGCAGCTATCGATAGTCGGGCTGACCTATCGATGTACATCACTAGCTACATCGGTCGGTGAAGGTTTTATATTGTTTGTCTGAATGGGTAGTGATGGGATATGTTTTATTAACGATGTTTTGTTTGTTTGTGTATACTAGAGTTCGTCTATTTGAATTTCATTTTTATTTACGAATATTTGAAATTTTATTTTTATAACGAGGCTTTTAATACTTATACTTATGCATTATGGTCATACAAGATGGTATGACCATAATGCCTTGGAAGTTGGGTAGGCTTTTGGTGTGGGACGCAATTTGCGTCGACACCCTTGCGCCATCCCATCTTCCTAGCACAGTGGGCTGCGCTGGGGCGGCTGCTGCAGGTGCTGAAAACCTCAAACGGCGCAAATACTATAACTTAATTGGTAGTTATGTGTTTGAGCCGTTTGGGGTTGAAACACTAGGGCCATGGGGTCCGAGTGGCCACCTAGTATTTCGGGAAATCGCCAAGCGGTTGGTCGTTGGTTGGTTGATTGGTCGACTCTGATGGCCTTGAATAGGTGGCCGGGATAGACTGGATGCACAAAATGAAGGACAGGGTGTGGGGTGCCGCAGTTTGGTGAGGTGTATGTCCAGCAGTGGACTGCACGATAGGTTGAATTGATTGATTGTATTTGTTATTATGTTGAGAAAATCATTGTCTGTAATTAGTGAAAACTTTCTTTTTAACATCACGGCCTTTGCCCAGGAGTGGGACAGAGCAGGCTAGGAGAAAAAACCCAACATCACGCCTGTAATCTCCGAACGCTAGGCAGAAGTGTACCTAATAGTACATCCACATTTCACCAGGGGCCCAATTCTGCTATTACAATAGACGACAATAGTGTCAGAATGGTCTGTCATTGATTTCATAATTGTTGATTTTGACAAGTTTTGACAAGTCAAAATCAACAATTATGATATCAATGACAGACCATTCTAATGGCAATTCTAATGGTCTGTCATTGATTTCATAATTGTTGATTTTGACAAGTTTTGACAAGTCAAAATCAACCATTATGAAATCAATGACAGACTATTCATTGGACTATTCTGACACTATTGTAATAGCAGAATTGGGCCCCTGTTATGTTTAAGTCCCATGTAATGGGGGGCGAACCTAATGCCATCAACCGGGCACAAATCCTGACAACGTGGCGTGAGAATTTTTTTTGTTCAGTATGCGTAATGTTTTAAGAGGAATACAATCAACGATATTGCCCTGAGTGATTTCTTGATTATAACATCGCTGTAAGCTCATGGATTATTTCACAGAAAACGAGAAATCTCCTATTTGTTGCTAAGAAACTGTTGAAATGTTCACTGAAATATATTATATTGAAGATTTTGCCAAAATACTCAAGTTAGTAACAAGGAAAATCATTACGTATTTGTTTATTTGCTGCTACTGAAAATTTCCTACTGGAAAACCAATTTGGTAACACTGACTGTTAAGGGAATCGAACCCAGAATCGTACTACTAAGATTAACTAGATTCTAAATTCAAAATATCTAATTTCACATTATCCCAATTGCATGAGCAATTATGAAACGTCAAAAGTTGGTGCATTGATCCAAATTGACCATTTCAGATTGAGAAGAGCCGGCTACCCGTTGCCTAGTGGCCGCAAGCGGTGCTGCTGAAGTCCTTGGGTTCAGTTCCTCGGTCGGGCAAAGAGTTATTTAAATTTTCCATCAGGTATCTACTGCAGTACGGAGTCAGGATTTGTTCCCGATTGGTATCAATAGGCTCGCCTCTATTACGTCATACGTACCTCCATTACGTACAAAACTGTGTGGTGTACAAGGTGTAAATGGACCCTTCAGGAAGCCGCCAATCAAGCATCCTGTACATCAAACTAAGTAACTCAACGCAAAAATTATTGCTGGGAAACGACTTTTCTTGGGGTGAAAAGTCATGGTTTACGCCTTTACGGTAGGACTCAATGTAACGTACTCAAAATATTATGCTGATGGATGATAAGAATAGTACAGGGGCCATGGATGTATCTAAAGCAGAGTTATACTATTTAAAACTTGTATCTTGTATGTGACAGTTCCTAATATAGCAACATCACACTGCCCGCAAGAAATTCCAATGTATGTGCATTGGAGTTTCTACCTCAGATTACCAGCAACGCTTACAGTTCTATCTACCCCCTAATCACATTACAATAGCATTTATAGGCAATACACACTCCAACATACACATTGTTGGTATTAAGCGCAGCTCACCCATACAATTCCTTTGCACATGAGCTGTTCGCGCGAATTCGTGCGCCTAAATCCGATTAGGTGTGGAACCGCCCTAAGCGTTCTACTACGTACCTGTGTGTATCTGTCTGTTTGTTACTGGTATTTCAGGTAGTTTCAGGTATGTTGGCTGGTGGTCTTTGAGTTGTAGGTTGGTAAGGATTGCCGTTACTAAAATATTAGGTTTATAATGGAGCTCGCATCCAGCAGATCCCCGCAACCATGTTTGTTTGTTGATGTTCTTGAGGTCGTTGAAAAACCTGGATCAAGTCAGTGTTCACGATGCTTACGGAAAGAGATTCACCGCTCAACATAATGTTGATGCATGTGCTCGTCATGGAGGCGATCAAATTCCACAATCCCACCCATCGACGCCAAGAATATCGGGCCCTATGAATCTCGGGAACATTCGTTTCCTTTGTGTGGAGAAAATCACTGAGGAGTTTCTCCAGTTCCAAAAGAAACTTCCCAAGTCACGCAGAAATGAGATGCAGACAATGGCATCAATGCTCTATCAACTAATGGTCAGGAAAAATTGACCATCTTTGAAGGGCCATATCTTTGTCCGTATAGGTTTATAGAGCTGCGGTTAAGCTTAAATTCTTGCATATTTAAGTGTTTTTATATAAATACTGAATACAGTTTTCGAAAATGCATAGTTTTGAGCTTTAGAGCAAAAAGTGAAAAAAGTCCCAAAATTTCGCAGTTTATCGCGTGGTGCGCAGCGAGCACAAGTTTTTCGAAATTGCAGATTTGGATTCACATCACCTTAACTGATCCATAGAACAAAAATTTGGCACATTTTTTGTGTTGTCTAAAGCGAATGTAATGGTAAATGAAGGTTTTTTAAATTAGGGTACGATTCAATGCCTATCCCAATATTTTACATAACATAAGTAGCAGCAACTCAACTGTAAATATCACTTTGATTTTAGCAAAATAACTGTTTAGAATCTGAAATTATTATCAAGTTAATCCACCATAATGTCATAAATGAAAACTTGCAAATTCCATTGCAACTAATCTTGCTAATTACATTTATTTATTTATTTATTCATGAACTATGGAAGACTTACTTCTAAATAAAACAGAATTAAAAAATGGTAAGTGAAACTGACAGCCAATTATAAGTCGTTACTTATAAAAAACAGACTGGTAACACGGTGTGAACAACACAGCACTGCCCATAAAAAAAAACAGGACAACATTAAATAACACATTATAATGGATATTCACAAATTAAAATAATGAATGAACCTTACCTTTGATAATAAATTGAAGTAAGGTATGGCAAGGCTATTACATATTTATAGATTTTAGTGAATTTCCCATGCGTTTTTCCAAACACGGTAATTACAAACAACCAGCATTACATTTCCTATTGAGCCAGACGATAAGATAAATCAGCTGACTGTAATCCTACTCAAGTTGCATGCGGGTTCCGTACGTAAGAACGTTTTCCTGTTTTATGCGAGACTCTGAAAAGTGGAGCACTTCGATTTACATAGCGAGTGGCGAGAACTTGTTCTGATGGAGCGTTTTACGAAGAAAACGATTCGTGTGAGTAAAACTTTATATTATACCCGTATTATATATCTTTATTTCAACCAACTTTAGATCATACAGTTAAATCACAAATATTTATATATTATAAAAACTAAAGTTAAAATTATAACACGACGCCTTACGGCATCTAGCAGATTGTGTGCACTACACTACGCTAATTAAAATCAAAACCAAAATTAAATTAAATCAAATTAAAACCATATCTCAAGATTAGTCAGTACGTGAACCATGCTGCAGTGATTCACGTACTGACAGTCGAAACGTTCAGCAAAAGCTTTCCGGATACTGTTGCGGCTGGCCCGCACCACAATATAAATATGGAACAGTACGTACTAACCGTTCGAAACGGCACACTCACACAAACATGCGCATCGACGAGACTCCTAAGCGTACCTCGCGGTACGGCGGTACGTTCAGTCGTTGGTGCCGCGTCAAGACGAGTGGTCGCGTAATAAGTTTTTCTGCCCTGCTATGCTATTCTCTAAGTAATCGTCAACGAGCTCAGTTTGCCTTTAATAGATTTGCAACGTTATACTCTAGAGGATAAAGTTTAAAATCTATTCAAGACAAACTTCAGTTTCAACGGAGGAGCGCACGAAATGTTTTCGTCTTTCCACGGCTCACGCGGTCACGCCAAAACAAGTTTTTACATGTTTTGGCCATATTGACAAACCTAAGGTTAATATTAAATTGTTCCGTGTTATAAACTATCGTCTTTCAATTTTGTAAACTAGTTAGGTACCTATTCAACTCAATTTTTTGATCACCACACTACAAAACACAATGTTTTCATAAATAAACTTCAATTTCAAAAACATTAAGAGTGACAACCTTAATGCTGCAATGGAGCGTAGGTAGTTATTTTAACAACTAGGCCTAGTTTCCATACTGTTCCATTTATATTGTGCCCGCACCCTACGCACCAGGGATGTGCACCGCTTGCGCATGATTGTGTGGAAACAATCCACACGCGCCTCGGCAAACATCCCCGACGCGCTACAGAAGCGAGGCAGCCCCAACAGAACAACACCCTGAACGCGTTATTGTAATGGACACGTAGAGCGCTGTACTGTTTCTGCGTGTAATCCAGCCACAGACTGCCAGTATAAAAGTTCGTACAAAATGCCCTAAATAGAGCTATTTTGACGCCCCTCGAACACCGAGCAAATCTGCGCAAACCAAATCTAAGTATTCAATGTCCAAGATATTTAAAAGTATTTGCTCTATTAAGTGGGCATCCGTTGAGCTTAATTTGCCGGTAAGTAATCTGGACACTTCCTCTTGCCCCGACAGACCATGCACTCGCTCTTGTGAAGAAGAAAAAAAAAGAAGAAGAAGAAGAGAAGAATGAAGAGATGAAGAATTAAAAATGGGGCATTTATTATAGCATCATCACGATCACATGTTCCATCGGTTATGTTCCGTGGACCATCAGGTCCAGCCGGTTCAAATCCAGGCACAGATCATTGTGACTTTTCAAGCCATAATTCTGTACTTTCTAAGCTTATCGTAATTCTTAGACATTACTGAGATTAGTGAAGGAAGCCAAGATTGTTTTCAACTTTTTATTTAATTAATATAAGTTTAAAACTAAGTAAACGTGTAACCCACCCACACCATTATCTACGTGCATAAATTTTACTGAAAATTAAGTAAGTACTCATTATTATATAATAGGTATTAGAAAGCTACTATATAGATTCAATAGCCATCCTTTGATATGAGTCTGAAATCATCTTGAGCAAGCGTGCTGATCAGTGCTCATGCTGTCTCTGCATGAATAGCGACCATTATATATCTAACTGAGGTGCCAGTACTGCACATTCCTATGTAAAAACGTGTCGAAAAGGCGTCCAAGCAGTATCGTTTTAATTATAGGCCCACAATTATGAGAAATTACCACCCCTACTTTGTCCCTAAGCCCCCCAATGCATCACCATTTATGTTGGCGCTACAGGATGGTGCCTATTGGCGGCAATGATAAATTTAATAAGCCAGCGTATTCTCTTACGTAGCTACAAACAAGCTTATAGTAAAAATACATTTTATAAAAAAAGGTTTTACATTATATAGTTATGACGTCAATTTTCGTATTTTTCTCAGCAAACCCTTTTAATTGAT